>OW285237.1:125320666-126520666 GCA_935421215.2 Melolontha melolontha | reverse complement strand
TTCAATTAGTAAATAGGTAAAAATAACAGAATGGATAAAATTTGGGTAAAATATTATTATTTACAAATTCATATATTATGTAACTTTAGTCTTCGTAAAAATTGCACTGATTAAATTGAACTTTTCTCTGCTTCTTCCTTTGAATAATTGTTTTCATGCTGAATCCAAGTCTGCTTGTAGGTTTATCTTAGCATACTTATACAGTTTTAGAGAACAACATAATTTTGTATCGAAATAAGACGCCAAAGTAATTAGATGCATTTAATAATTTAATATTAGAATATTAAAATATTCTATTTGACAGTTTTTTTTTCTGTAATTATGTATGTAATGATGAGGATACTTTCTAATTAGTAACTAATATTAATCACCCAACATATTCCCTGGTATCGATTTTCAAATTAATATCTTGATGGAAACGCTCCCCATGTTCATCACTTACAGCTCCCAAATTATCTGAGAAAAAATCCAAACGGGCATATAAATAATGCATCTTTAACAACATAGTACATCTCACTTTATGACAAGTTTTCAACATTTCGTCGACGAGAAAACTATTTCTGACGGATTTTAAGCAATTCAATGCCAGTTGTTCTTGTAGAACTTCTTTATCTTAAGCATAGTCGATTTTTGGAAAGTTTATGTACTGAAATCGTCCACGATCCACACATTTTATCAGCTTTAACTTTATATGTAAAGGCAGCAAACTGATATTGTTTCTATCCACAAGGCTTTCAAGTTAAATATTCTTTTCTCCCGCCCACAACAATCTGCCTATTTAACCAATTTTTGATAACATTATACTACAACTTAATATGACTGTACTACTCCCACAAAAAACAATTGTGTATTTTAAATCCCAGTTGCATTAATGACATAGCTATAACTTCCTAATGTCCGCAGATTTTTCGCTTATATTATTAATATCTAGTCTATGCTCGTTAAAATGTATTTCGTAATTGCATAAGATTCCTTTAGCTGAACTGAATATGCAATCGGAATTGAAGGCAATGCATTGCCATTGTGTAATAGAACTGAAGAAGTCGTCACCAAATTTGAAGCGCAACATTGTTATTAAAAGAGATACCTCGAAAGTTGTTTAATAAGGATCGGAAAAGATATAAATCTGATGGAGCAAGGTCAGAAGGGGGCAGTGTTATTGTGTTGTAAAATGAATCTCGGTATTCATTACTTGAATTGCGGCTCCGAACCGACGAAGTTGTTGACAGCCTTTCAATTCATGCAATTCATTACTTTTTTGTTCCACCAGATGAATAGCATCAGCCTAAGCATTTGTTACAAAGGAATCAAATATGTAAGCACAAATCTGTATCTGTACATATGGACACCTCATATTTCCCAACGCTTTAGGCAAAGTCAGGCGTTTCTGTCTTACAGACATCATCAGTCTGGCTAATGAGGCGAAATTTAATGGCTCGCCCTTTGAAAACAGCAAATTTTGTTCTATCCGATGGTACCAGATAAACTCGTGACATCTGACGGACAAAAGAGACTATGATAATAGCGATTTTCTCTCGACGAACAATGCTGGTTCAAAAGGGAAAAAATACGTATATAGATGCAACGTTCAGTAATTCGAAGCTAAATGGTAGCAATATACCAAAGAAACTTAGCACATCAATACTTGAGAAATAAAATTTAATGGCTCGCCCTTCGATAACACAGGCATAGTCTCTTTTGTCCGTCAGGTGTCACGAGTTTATCTGGTGCCATCTGATTGAAGGGCGAGCCATTAAATTTTACTTAATTAGCCAGACTGATGACGTCTAGAAGACAGGAACATGTGTCTTTGGCTGAAATGAACATTTGGAAAGTACGTGGTGTATGTCCATGTGTACAGATACAGATAAGTATTTATACATTTGTTTCATTTGTAATAAATTCCTCAATTTTCTCCTTATCTGAACCGAATTCCCTATGCCAATAATTTAGCCATGTTTCTAAAATCGTTATTAGTACAAATATTCCAGAAAAAATATCCATCATACCATAAACCAATTTATGTTATGTTATCATCGTATCCGTAAAATACTCCTTAAATAAGAAATAAAGTATCTTCAAACTCAACTGCATACTATCTGATTCCTGCTTGTTAAAGATCGTATATATTTAGATATTTCTGGTTTACAGGATTCCAAGCTCATGTGGTCATGTATATATTGGCGAAGAAAAACCTTCAGCAAGCACTGTTGTTTAGAGTGACCTTATTACTTATTTAATTTTAACTTTTTAGAAATGGAACAGATTGTGATGGAGTCGGTTACTAAATGGAATAAATGTTTGTTCAATAAAAGTATCAGGTTGACGCGTAAGTTTCTAATTTCCAAGATGGGAGTGCCTTGAAAAAAAACGTTAGAAATATGTCAAAGTTATTTTAATATAATATACGTTTTTCTTCAAGGTATCCCCATCGGAGAAACTAAAAACGTTACAAATGCTTCGACCTGATAATTTTATTGAACAATTGTTCATTTCATTCAATAGCCAACTCCATTACAATTTATTCCATTGTTAAAATGTTAATATTAAATAAGCACTAAGGTCACTTTACAAGTCATGCGATCACCATCAATATTTTTCTTGCTTTGAGATTTATATTGATTCTCGAATTGCCAACCAATGTTTAACAAGTGCAGATCCAGCTGCGAGTAGCGTCCTAGTAAAACTCTCATATTCAGCAACAGCAGTGCCTTCTGAACGCTTTTCTTCGTCAAAGTATACGCGGCCGCATGAGCTTGAAATCCTGTAAACACCAGTGGTATCTAAATGCGTACGCACTATGCGGTCCGATAGTGTGGAGTGGAGTTTGAAGATAAGTACGTTAAGAAACGGAATTAGATGGTCTTAGGTTGAGATGTAGGTTTGCGATGTGCGATAAATATTTTTCCTGGAATATTTGTACTAATTAGGATTTTGATAATGTGGTTAAGTTGTGCTACCCACTCGTGAAGCAGGAAATGGCGTCTGATGATAGTCAAAATCTAAACAAAACTCGTAATCTTATCGCACAATAGTCTGGGAGCTTCTATTTATTGTGTATGCCCTTAGTCAGTGGAAACGAGTGTGGGTGACTAGAATAAAAGATAGTAGGTAGCGCCACTCAGTTTTGCTTACAGAAGATCAGTTTGAAAACTGAGAAAAGGGATTGCACGATCTTAGGCACATGCGCATAGATACTACAAAATACAAACGTTTAATACTAATGAAATGCTTCAAAGCTTCTCCGGGTACCTGCAACCTGAAAAGAACTTTCTAAAGGGAAACCAAAGAATTAACTCGAATATTAACACATATCCAAATTAACAAAACAAAAATTCTGTTCGTTAGAATATCAAAAAAAATATATATGTTATATTTATATGTATATGTGCAAAAATATAAAATTCGGAAATGCTGAACAATAATAAAAAAATTAAGGGAGATTATATTGAACGTAAAATTACTACAATAATAAATAAAGAAATAAAGATTAAATTTAATTTCAAAAATTATAACTATTATTACGATAATACAAAAAATAACAAAAGACATCAAAAGTCTTGACAATAGATTAATAAAAAAAATTAATTAGAAATCTCTTACGGCATATCAAAGGAATCCTTTACGGGATAAAAATAATTACAGCTAAATAATAAGAAAAAGTAGATCACAAATTTAGAATAATTTTAAAATATATACATAAACATTTTTAACTCAACCAAAATTGTAGACTGATTTTTTTGTCTATATATGTGGCGGCCAAGTACGCCAGATGTTAATACAAAAAACTGTAGTGAGAAATAAATTCTCACGTTACAGTATAACTATAAGTTATCTTTATGAAAAACAAATTCTATAAATCGGTAAAGAATAGACAAATTATTACACTGAAATTCGATGTTTAAATTACCAAGCAATAAATTGCAATCAAATTGATTTAGATTACCGTGAAATTTCAAAGACCATACAGGTAACATATATAAAGTCAATGAAGCTACAATACTCTAATTTGAATACAAAAAATAATATAAATATCAAACGTTAATAATTATATGAATATAAAACGCCAAATCGGTAAATTATAATTAAGATATGGATACCATAAAAAATATACGAGCGTTGTCCGAAATGGAGTCGCAAAGCCAGTGGTAGCCGGTATTTAGCGATGTCTCGTCGGCATGTGATTCGCTGCGGGGGATGAAGTTCCTCGGAGTCTCAAGCTACTCCTGGAGGGTTGTTATCTTCCGTAAAATTACTCTTCAGAGTTGCCAATCAAAAGACTTGGGCACGAAGAAGTTTTCTTGATTCTTCTGCCGTAAATACGCAATAAAAGAAAACGGTATTTGGCAAACTCCACGCTATGGACGTGCTGCGTTTTAATTCGCCGAAGCGACTTGCAAACCACACATACTGACGTCACTTTAATTTACCCCAACATGCGATCGTAAACACCCAATAATTCAACCAGTCTGACTGATCGTATCACAGCGAATCAATCTCTATCCGAAACGCAAGTCGAGGCGATAGCGGAGAGGGATGGCGATACCGTGAGAAAAAACAAACAAATGGTCAACAACGTACTCGAGAGAATATAAAAAAGTAATAGAAGTACTCGTGAAAAGATAAAAATGATGAAATTTAGCGCGAATCGAGTATACTGGGCGATAAATGTTAAGTAAATATAAAGAAATTTTTAAAAGGTAACAATAGAGAATTCGGTTCAGATATGGGGAAAGCTTTATGGCATTATGTTCTTGTGCAGGGTGATGATGAGAAGCGGCGTTTAGATATCTATTGGCATATGTACATTTGTGATAAATGAAATGTCCTAATGAGCTGTCAGTATGACTTTCATAATGAAGAGAATGGGAATGTGTTGAAAATTCAGGAAGATAAGGAAATTGTTCAGGATATGTAATCAGCATTTCATTTTTGTTTATGGGAACATAGCACTTGTTCAAATGTTTCCATAAAAATGTTGTAATAATTAATAGTTATTGAATGGGAGTAAGTAAAGGTTAGAGAAGTTTCCATTCTGTCGGGTACTTCGTTACACAGGATATTAAAGTATGGGATTTTCTGGTTTATATGTATATATTATTATATTATATTATCAGCATATCCTGAGAATTAACTGGCATATCTTTCATATCTACATCAAATTTTGGAAAAAATGAATTGTTATTAGTTCAATAATCAAAGAAACTGTTAAAACATTTGAAGAATTTAGAAGTGATACTTTTCAAAGGACTTAAGGAAACATTAGGTTTGCGAATTTTAGGTAGAGCCAATTTAGAGGTATTGGAGTCAAATTAAGGCAAGTAAAAATTTCGAAGATATTAATTAATAGTATTCCATGCGGAATCCTAGATAAAATGTATACATTAATTTGAGTATTTAAATTTGTGTCTTTAGGTTATTTTATTTACTTTTATTTATTTATATTATTTTTTAGTATCAAACTTGATATGTATTTTTGTTTTGTATATGTTAAAGGAAGTTTAAGAAAGCCTACCTATTTAAGTATTGTTCATCAATTGTCCGATCTTCCGTGAGGAATAGAGCATATGACATCACACAATTACATTTTTTTTCACGTCGTACATTACTCTTATTTAATTAGAATTTTTTTTCTATTGTAGTCTCTGGATGGGGCTTCAAGCATATTTATAATTTATTCTTAGCACATAGACTTGGAGTTACACATATAATTTTAATATTAATATTTAATTTTCATAATATCGTATATTTCAAGAGAAGGAATTAGTGAGAATTTTATCTCCTCTATTAACTACTTTTTTAATATATATCTTTAGCAATAATATTGTTACTTTATTTATTGAATATAATAATCTTCTCTACAAATAAACCTAGCGCTCATCTTGTTAATTCAATGGAGTTCCTAAGCCATTCACGTAGTGTTCCCAGTGCAATCTTAATTTATGAATCTTATGCCATGGCAATGTACTGCGTTATCAAGAAACAAAACACTTAGTCGCCTGTTCTCTACTAGCACTACTCCAAGCTAATTTTATTATCAGTTGGCTTGAATTAACTTAAGGACGCGTGAAAATTGTCAAGTAGAGTCTTGGTGTGAAACGAAAGTACTTTCCCGCTTTGAAAACTGGTTCTCGGAAGAGGTGTTTAAGTTGACGTGTACAAAATAAATAATTAAATTATCTGAATTCATTGTATATTCAAAGAAGCGTTATTTTAAAGCTCTCTTGCAGAGGCATTTAAAAGTTGCGCATTTAAATTTTTCACTTCGTATAAATAAAATTTCTAAAAGAAAAACGAAAACAGAAAGAAAAGACGGGTGAATTCATTTAATCGTTAAAGTTCTCAAATACACACTTGAAGTAGACTTGAATTACTTTAAGGACTTGTGGAATTTGTCAAGTGTTATTTTCAGTGCAAGACTGAAAGTACTTTTCTTGGTTTTAAGGTGAAATCTCAAAGGAGCCGTTCGACTAAATTAAATAAACGTTGAAATTGGACGAAATAATTTGAACGTTTCACGCTAGACATAAAAATTTTTGCATAATTTCAGATGATCTAGATATTCCTTTATGAATTTCAGCTAAATGGAAATTTGATAGAAAATAAGTTGTAAGTTCACAAGAAGTAAATCTGAGGATGCGTGCTTTTATATAAGCACAACTCCAACATTCCCTAAATAACTATCTATTAATTATGAATTATAATTGTTTCGCGACCTGTTGCATCAATTTCACCTTAAGTATACCCGTTTAATATTTAATAAGGGAGAGTAAATCAATTGACTTCGAATTTGCTAAGATGATTGGCGTCTGTTCTGAAAATATTTACAATTTCGCTGAAGAAAGATATATTTTGAAACATTCGTGAGCTACTTCATAAATGTGATAGATAACTAAAAGAAAGTTTTGGGTCAAACAAAAAATCTGAATCTATAATTGACGATGAAATTTTTAAAACACATCCTGAAATTTCATAGTAGTTTGTAATAGGATGAATTTTTCTTGTTTATGGAACAGCACAATTTTGTAATGACAAGCAGTTTTGTTCAGAGATAATGGGTGGAAAAAGTCTGAAGTCATCCACAGGTCATTTTCTCTATTCAAAATGTCTAAAACGTGATTTATAAAAATTAAATATAATAGAGGACCCGAGTTTAACCCCGAGGTACCTCTCAAGTTTATTCAACTAGCGTGTAAATGCAACTGATAAATTAAAGCATAGTGTTCGATTTGATCAAAAGTTTGAAAATCCGTCAGACTCCCCTCCATCATCAATAATCTGGGAAACGAATTGAATGGAGTAAAGCAGATTTGTGACCATCGATCTGTTTTCTATAAAAGAATACATAAGGCATATATATTTCCTGAATGAAAAATATAGATATTTGTAAACGATGGATTTAAAAACTTTTGAAAAATTGCAAAGAAGTGATATCGGTCTATATTATACAGAGAATTCACCTTTTTTAAACTGGTATTATATAAGCATTTTTCCAAACTGATGGAAATGCAGAAAACTTAAGTATTAAATTAAATATTCGATATAATGGTATAGCCAATACTGCAGCACAAGAATAAAGCTGAGAGTCAAATTAGAATCAGAAACGAATTATTTTTTTTGAGCGTCGTAAGGTAGACTCAATTTCATCTTTAGATATTTAGATGGAGTAATTGTAGCATTAGTAAGATCATGGATAATTTCAAATTTTTTATCTTGAGATATAGTATACACTTCGCTAACACAACTGTTTCAACGACAGATTCTAGTGTATACTTCTCAATTCCATTATGTTTTACCAAACCTGTAATTTATGAAATTTACGAATTTATGAAAATGTTACTGTTAATTCCCGTGTGACAATGTTTTTGTTCCCCATTGAAATGTTATTTGGTTGTCAAAATAGATACTTGAGGTTACTAATAAAAATATTTGATGTGAAATAGGAGTTTTTCTAGTCATATGTATAACTACACGTCATAACTCTTATTTATATGTAACGTTACAAATTAAAAATGTTAATAAACCGCAGTGTCCTTTTAATAATCATTTAATCTGTGAGTTCTTGAGTTGATGTTAATGACATCAAGTGTGTAAATACAACAATACTAAAATATTGAAAATCATAACTGTATATTGATACATGGACATACATACACAACGTATATTTAAGCAGTGGTTACTTCTACGTATAGGAGTATGTTTCGTTCTTTAGGATCTTGTCAGTGCACGTAATGGCACATAGTCGGATAATACTGACGAGTGTTATCCCACTGGCGATTTGGCGGAGAGCATATCTTCAAAGGTTGTACACTAGCCAAAAACGCCACGTTTAATACTATTTTTCAGATTGATCTAGTGAAGATTACAACTTAGTTGTCGAAATGCGCCTTTAGAGTTTATTAATTTATATTGTGGTTGTTATATCTGTTTCAGATTTTAAGCCACAGTCTCCACCAATTCGGATCGGATACAGAAGTTTTGATTACAAGTACTAAATGAGATTATTTATATTAGCATTGAAATTACACTTAGGTAACTAAAAAATTTAAACTGTCATAAACGTTCAAGGTTAGTGGAGGGTATGCCAACAAGATGGTATTCCATGATGATGTCGAGAAGATTGGAGTCTACTATTATACATAACTGGGTTTTAGGAAATGAAGGTGATCTGTGTATTCTCCAAAGCCTGTTGATGGCGGTATATATATAGTACCAATAGCAACGGGGGTGTTGTTAATTACAACGCATTTGACTATATCTACATATAGATTTACAATCTAGGAGTTTAGTTCAGTTCGAACGCACCAGCACACCTTCCCCATGTGTTCCTGGATTCTGTGGATCCTTACCACAACGGTAAACAGTAATATTTCCTCCAAATAGTACCGAGCTTATATCTCCATATAGCCACATTTCTGATAGAACAATAACAACTAAGTTTATAACACTGCAGTTATGATAGAAATAATTCCCTTCGTGCGCAGTCCACGAATATTGTGGCAAAAAACAATTAAAATATTTCCAGCCTGTTCATCTAATTTCTTATATCAACAATTTTCGGTGTACCCTTTGCGCAGTTGATTATTTTAAAATCAAAATTAGCCATTAATTTTGTTAACTAGGTACTATCCTGTGTTTTTAATTCACTTTAGCTAAGGCTTGTGTATTAAAATTTTCGGAAAAAAATATATAAATAAGTAATAATTATCTCCATTTCAAAATGAATTTGTTCCTAATAAAAGGATCACATGTTATTTAGTTTAAATGTGAAACCTGCATTGACTAATAGTGAATGGAATGATCTTTATATCTCTATTAAAAGAATAAATATTGAAATATAACTTCTGAATAGTGAGACAATAATAGTCATCTGTAAAATTGTAAACATAATCACACAAGCAAAATATGCATTATATATTGCAATGGAAAAATAGGTAAAGAAAAACGTTTGTATCTATTTAGAAAAAAAATCACGGAGCGTAGATATTTGTCCTAATTCTCGTCGGGAAGGATTCAGCTTAATTCTGCACAACTGACACCACAAGATATCGAGCTCACAGTCAGACAAAAAGTTTTCGTCTTGGAAACAATGTAGAACGTACTTAAAACGAAAGGCGATAACAATAACGTTTCGTCTCCATTTTGTAGCGATATTATCAAGGATTTCTGATGAAACGTGAAGTAATCTAGGATTTACTTCCTTGTGTCTTAATTAAGATCTTTTTTATCATTTTAGGGCAACCGTTAATAACGACTTTTAGAAGTAACGGATTATTCTTAAAGATAATGTTTGAAATGTATTTTGGACTAATAAAGTTAATTTCATTTATTGTAAACATTTTTATGCTAAAACTATAATCTCATATCTTATTCTCTTTTTCATACTTAGTATCTTAATATATTAATTAAGATCTTTCTTTTTATCATTTTAGGGCAAATATTAATAACAGCATTTAGAAGTTATGGATTATTCTTAAAGATAAAATTTGAAATGTGTTTTGGACTAATAAAGTTAATTTAATTTATTGTAAACATTTTTATACTAACACTATACTCTCAATTCTTATTTTGTTGTAAAACTAATATTACTATTACTTAAAAACCTTTCTAGAATCATTTAAATCAAACGTAATGCAATTTAGAATTTATTAAACAAACACATGACGTATCCACCCTCTTCCAAGTATACAATATAAACAGAGTAACATAAGTAAAATCTGGTTATTTTGGATTCTTAATTAATGGAAAGTTTACGAGCTACAGTGTCCACTGCTTGATAAATAACTATCTGTAAACATTAATGCCTGTACATATATAATCGTTGGTTAAACAAATACCTTATATTCATTGCTTTTTCTAATTTTAATTAAAATACACAAAAACATTTGAAGTAAAAGACGTGCTTCAATAACCAAAACTATAGATAATAAAAATACGACATATTGTAATGGTGCTCCGCTCCGAGGTGACAATTAAAACAAAATAATCACCATTATTACGATGTTTTTTAATGAACATCAAACTCGGTGAAGGTAAGCCTCGTTTTTGTATGCAACTCTACTTGCTCCTTTTGGAGTTTCAATATATATCCACGGACGGCGGTAGTAGGCGATTTGCCTTATAAAACTTAAAATTTCGCGTATGGCAGAGAGATCATCAAAACAATTAATGACATTTAACTTGTCATTAAACTAATCTAATATTCGGGTACTTTCAAGTCGGGAAAAGATTCTTTAAGCTTTCATTCTTAGTTTTGGTGGTTTTTAGTTTAACGGGAACGTTCGAATTATTCCACAGTGGTTCGGTTATCATGATCTAAGTTTTCTCAAGAAAGACGTGCTGACATATCACAAGGAATTTAATTACAGCAACATAAATTTATATGCATGCTTTTATACGTATTTCAATACGATAAGGAGAAAAGTAAATACATGAATTCAATAAACAATAAAGAAATATGTCAGTATATTTAGGAGAAATATTACAATTCATCCAATTCGATTAACGGAAGTAACTGCAGAATAGTAACGCGGTGCATCATATTGTGATAAATGAAGCAAGGTTTTATCCTAGCATTATGTTAAACGGAGAAAATAATTATCTTTGGGGTTTATTACGTGAAAAACCTTATCACAGACTGGCGGGATAGTAGTCTCGCCTTTGGAAACAAAGTGCTATGGTCCAGTCCTGAATGTACCTTCTTTAACCATGCGTGGGTCGTTAAAGGTCATCGAACAAGGGCCGACGAGTATGAAAGAGAAGTATAATAGCTACTAGAGTAAAGGAGGGAAAAAGGAGGATAGTAATTTTAAGTCCCGAGCTCTGCTAATGTTACTACTGGGACTGCCAGGTAGCTAATGCTAAATGCGAGAATTGGGGCCTATTTGCTTGCTAGCGGGAACCGTTACAATGCTTCGTTTATACTGTGGCTTTTTTAACCTAAAAACTAAACCTAAAGAAAATTCATTAGATCTAGTAAATAAAATAAGGCATGCATATCCTAGCTAATGCCAAACTTATTTTTGTGATATTACTAATCACATCAACAAAAATGTGATAATATCCAAAATAACAGATTCACTATATACTCCCTTTTATAATAAATTATATACCACTTCTAAACATTTAGTTATGGGAAATCCTTTAAGGGGCACCACTAGTGTGACCGTCTAAAGAAAAGGTGCTTTTCGGGAATTTTTTCAAAGAAAACTATTACATCGATTGTTTTGAAATTTTCAGACTATATCTATACATATTTAAAGATACCACTAAAATTTTTTTAGAGTAATAATCTTCAATTTTCTGGTAGTTATTGGCTATCTTCCCGGTCTTCAAAAAAAAAAGTTGCCCTACTGTGATTTCGGCCTTCATAGTGCCTGAAAAAAAAAACACGTTAAACAAGAAGATATTGCCTGTAAAATGACCCAGAATGGAGAAAAAAAATGAAATTAAAAAATGGTGAAATTTTGAAAAAAAATTCTAAATTTCGCTAAAGAATCTGGTGATTTTCGGCATGCCAAAGTTACAATTTCTATGCAATCAATAAACTAGAGGGTAATTGAATAGAGAAACAAGTACTAAATAAGATAAAACAAGAGTCAAATCGATCGGTCGATTTGTTGTCCAGTTAGAACTGCAGCAAATTTGAATAACGTAGTTTTTAGAAAAACTCATTTAATGATAGAAATAGTAATTTTGTTCTTATAAATCGATAAATATCATACCTACAGTTAATCTGCTATACCAGGGCCATATAATGCACCTCCCACTTCTTCGAAATGTGCTTGCTGGGATGTTGAAACTATCCTGCGAGCTAAACGATTGTCTTTTGAGCCAGCCAGGTGACGATGTTCAGCTACGCGTAGCCTCGTTTGGTCCCTTTAAGCGGAATAGTCTCGTACGGCAGGTCCAATTATTGCTCCCACTACTCTTAACATTCTCAAAACTGATGAAAACCCATCATTGAAAATGGCAACAGCAAGGTAATTCGATAATTCGATGGCTTTAAGGCCATTGTGAAGATGTTTTGTAGCAAAATGCTACAGCAAACCATTATTGGTTTCGTTATTAATTTGTAATAACTCATGTCTAGTCAAGTCCTCGTATATTAGCTTCTTGAACCTTTAGTTTAAGTAGCTAATAATTCTGCTTGAAATTAGTCAAGTCTAATTTTTCAGCTTCTGCCCGGCGTTAAGCGCACCAGCTCTCAGCGCCTTTCGGACAGTTCACGTGGTTGGTTTGGTCTATCACCGGTCAAACTCAAATCACAAAATGTAGCCCAAAAAATATTTGAGATATCTACTTAAGATTTCAGTATGTTATTTTTAAAAGTATAAACTACAGAAAATTGCAAAAGAAAACGATTTTTTGAAAGTTTCACACTAGTGGTGCCCCTTAAGCCCTTATTTAAGTGGAATTCTTTATGGACCACATAGAAAAACTAATTCATAACAACAACCTAAGTAAAAAATTATAGATTAGTAGCTGATATACTAACGAGCTTTGCAGGTTCCAACAGGCAAACAGAAAACTTTTTCAGCATCATATATAACATTTGTCCTAATATTCGATTTACTATGGAAACCGAAGTAAATAATTCTTACTTCAACTTCTTAGACCTGCCCATAATAAACATTTACAATAAATATTATTTTTCGATTTACAATAAACCCACACCCACGAATTCCATAATAAATAACAAATCAATTTAGCATAGACAATAGAAGCTAGTAGCCTGAAAGCGTAGTAGCATGTTATTGTAACATGACACAGAGGCTAATAGCCATACAACAAAACAAAGCGGTTAATAGCAATTTTGACCCTATGATAGTAGACACTATGCTGAGAAAGAAACAATTAAGACAAGCTGTAAATCTCACTTTCTCTACACAAAATTAAGAACAGAAAATATGCAAGATCTATAACTTATCTAGGCCCTAGTTCAAAGAAAATTAGAATGGAAATGAAAAACGAAACATAAACATTTTATTTAAAAGCAATAACAATATAGGTTAGATTATCAAAAATAATAAAGGAAGAACAGAAAAGTGATAAATCCGGAGTGCACGAGTTGAGCAGCAGAAGTTGCCAAAAATTCTATATAAGTCGAACAGTCCGTTCTTTTAATACAAGAGTCAAGCAAAATATTAGGGACTTTCATACGAATAAATTAGATTTACTTTATCCTAAATATGTGTTAGAATTTAAACATGATTTTGACACTAACTTCAAAATCTTACATATTCAAAATCAAAGTGTTCTTTTTTAAATACAAAGTTATTAAATAACCTATTAGGTGTATCTAACTTTCCACTTTTAAATTTATTCAAAACAAATTAATTTGATCTTAAATATTAAAATTTGTGTTTCTGTGAATTTTATTAAAGGGAATTCCAGTAAGTAACGATCAACTCCGTCAAAAGGTTTTCTAATTTTATTTATGTTTGATTCCTTAATACCAATAGCTACAATAATACCGGCGACTATTTTAACTGCCTGTTATTTCCCATTGTGGCCATTGACAAATATATTATTATTGCGAAATAATATTGTTCTGGCTTTTAAATTCTGCGTTTCAATCTCTAAATACATATATTTATAATTTAGTGGAAGAGACGTTTGCAATTGAAAATCTTTAGTATCGTGGAAACAATTTTGAATTGAATTGAGAATATCAGTTGTCCACATGAATTATAAAAATGTTAATAAACCGTCCCTTTCATGTCATATTTTTCAATAAAATTCTCATTAAAATTAAATGTGACTATTTTGAACGTTCTACCACCGGTATTTTATGTCAAAACACGCAGTCATTATAAACTGCACTTTAAAGTCAATTCTGTCCCCTTTGTTTTTTACAAAGAAAGAAAACATCTTAGAAAACCTTATACCGGACATTTGAGTTGACACAGTCACGTATAGAAGCTTAAAATGCTCGTCCCTTTATACCCACATTTCAATAGGGACTAAGTGATGCATTAATATTTGAGAATTCCATTCAGTGGCATGATGACTTTTTCGCGCGCATATCCTCATTCCTTTTTCTTTTTTCCTTGACTAAAATAAAAAGGGTTGCATCTTCCAAGAACTGTATTTAAGAAGTTAATCCGACCTAGTGTGTAGAAGAGGGAAGACGTATAAACGTCCGTCAAAAAATTGGTATAAATGTTGGTGAAATATAGTATGTAGAAAGGGTGCGTGTTCCTTCAATTCCGTAGTGCATTGCAGTGTTTGAAGTAGCAATCTGCAAGCAGTGCGGAAGTGAGGAGACATGTTTACATCAACTCTGCTGGAAGAAACTCCGTAGAATAATTGACAGCAAGAAAGAAAATATCCTCTAGTAAATCGTAAATTGACAGGTAAAGATGAACTCGAACATTTTTTCTTTTTTTAAATAATATTAATAGACGCATCCTTAGAATATAAGAATATATTCGTAATTTGTAACTGAGATCATTTCGGTATTTGAATTTATCCCGGATAGTAAGTTACACAGATGTGTGTATTAAACAAAATCGCACGCGTTAATATAAATTATGAGGATACAAATGTAAATACAACATAATTATTTTCTTAGAGGTAGGGATTTAAACATTATCAAGGTTTGAAGGCTAACCATTACAACGTTGTGTTAGTGATTGTTTCCTTATATTTATATGAACTGCATAAAGAAAAATCTTATTATCTTATCATTAATGTATTGGTCACGTATGTAAATTAAACATCGCAGCTTAGTGTTAAATTCATAAATTTAATCAACATGGCTTCTAAACGTTATTAATTTTCTCTATTTCAAACGAGATATCAAAATTATAAAGTGTGTTTTTTTAAGAGGTGTAAGATTACAAATTGAAATGAAAAAGCACAAGTGTTAGGGAAATGGGATTTTTTTTTAAAATTGATAAGATAGTTTTATGGCATTACTGATGGAAGATGATTTCGGGCATATTTCCATCACGGGAGCGTCTGAGGCACACTCATCGAACTTCAATTTTAGACTACTTTTTCGAGCGTTTAAGGCCGTATGTTACGAATGGTGCGCTCGATGTTGGGTTCCAAGGCTGCATTAGTTGTTGGCTTGTTTGCGTAGACCAATGACTTCAAAGAACCCTACAAAAAATATCCTGGAGGCGTCAAATTACATGATCTTGAAGATCATTGTGCAGGTCCATTTCTGGCGATAATCTTATTGCCGAACAGTTCCTTCAATATATCGATGGTTTCGCCATGTGGCACCGTCCTGCTGAAATCAAGGGTCTTCCAGACCATACTTATGCACTTCTAGGAATAAAAAATAGTTGGGCATGCCTCTATACCGGCCGGCATTGTCGGTGACATCTCGATTATTTTCATTTTTGAAGAAGCATGGCCCGATTATGCCATTGGCCACAAACCGCACTAAACAGTGCATTTTTCTGAATGAATCGTTAGCTGATAAGTCACCTGTGGAATAGTACAGCTCCAAATGTGACAATTTTGCTTCTTCACAAAGCCACTGAGCCAGAAGTGAAGCTCATCACTGAACTTAATTTCACCATAAAACAGTAAATCGACTTCGAACTGTTCAAGCGCCCAATTACTGAACTGATCTTGAAAACAATGGTGCGTTGGGTTCAATTCTTGCACCACTTTAATATTGTAGGCATATAAGTTAAGATATTTGCTCAAAATCTTGCACAAAGTCGATGGGCACAGGCCAAGTTCTTGCACACGATGAAGAATCGATGAATTTGGATCATCCTCAACACTGGCCTAAATGTCACATGTTGAAAGGTACATTTCTGGTGAATAAATTAATTTAGCGTAACTTAACGGCAATGACGTGTACGTAGTGCCACCTTGGGGATGCTTGATTAACCTGAATCTCCTCGCCTCTCACGTATCAGGGTGCTTCATTTATGTAAGTCCCTTCGCCTCTTACTTATCAGAGTGCGAGATTTCCCCTTGCCTCATCATCTTTCGATTAAAGTAAGTGCTCAAAATAATGGCCCTCGACTTCAATGCACTTATTGATCCGCATTTCAAATGAGTGTAGACAACTGAGAAGTATATCTTCTTGGCACAAGCATTTCTGATTCGCTCAATCATACATTTACGTTCTGTTGGTACTTGATTGTATACTTTGCATTTAAGATAATACCACAAAAATAAATCTGGCGAAGTAAGATCTAGTGATCTAGCAGGCCAATTTACTGAACTAGGTCTACCGATCCAGTGAAATTACGATCAAGTACTTTACGTGCTACCACCGACTGGTGTGCTGTACAACAATCATGTTGAAACCACAATGTTCTATCGAACTTCTAAGCTAATATCTTCAAGTAGTGGCAATTCAGAGAACAACACGTGACGAAAAAAATTGGACTTTTGTTGTAATTGTTCACTTACCCACTGATAAAAAGTTATTCGATTTTGGAAATCAACGCCATGAACATGCTGATGTAAAGAAACATGATATGGATTAGTTTATGACGTTTTCAAATTTTCCAAGCACTGGTGTGGGACAGTCCAGAATCGCTAGCTAGTTCTCTTGTGCTAGCATGAAGATTAATAGCCACTACAGCTAATAGAGCGACTTCATTATTTTCTCCGGTGACTGTTTCTCGACGGGTCCTTTTTTTGGTTGGACACTTCCATTAGTAGTGAATTGTTAGTAAGGTAAAATGAAGCACGCGACCGAATCCTATCCGAAAAACGCTGAGCGTAAAAATTGACAGCATTATCAAGACTTCTGCCGGTTTCTCCATACACAAGAACCATTTCAATTTTCTCTTCTACAGATAAATACTCCTTTCTGTAGTAGGTACTATTAGCAGCGAAACAGCAATAAGTGTTTTACAAAATATTCTTGGAACAAACTAAAACAAGTCGTTTCTTAAAGTTATTTCTTTCTTTTGTACGTTTATTTTGTGTTTTTGAAATTATGAAGGAAATAACACAAACGTTAAATCCATACATTGTACATACAAACACATTTTTATAAAAATTAGTTTCAACATCAGAAATGGTATTAATAGAAAAATACAATTTTTTTTTTATTATTGGAAAGCACTCCGATAAGACATGAGCGAAGGAAATTGCGTTGACCAAGTATGTGAAGAAGGATACCCGTTCCTGGGTTATGATAATAGTATTTTATAGATAAGTAATTATTTTTGTGATATTGTTTCTATTGAAAACGAATTGCAGAAACGCACACATAGCGTACTCAGAGCGAGAAATTGAGAAAAAATTAAGGTCTCGATTACAGCGCCACCTATCATGAATTGAAAATAATGTTTCGAACAAATCCAAGGTACTATAATAATAAATCATGCCTTGACATTCTCTAAACAGTTAGACAACAAAAACGGAGGAATGGGAAGCTATGAATTATTATTATGTCTGTGCCCGTGGAGCTGCGTAAGATGTTAAGATGTAAAACCTACTCGGCCAGCCAGTCAGGGATCTAGATACGAAACTGCCAGCATGATAAGCCAATAGACAGATATTTAAATAACATATGATATATATTTATATAACAGCGACATATATTATGATGGTAAATTGCAGTTCGTTACATAATTAGGTTATAATATATACTGTTTAGATTTTTTGAATCACTTCTGTTGTTAATTGCATTTTTTTCCTGTTTAATATTAATAATTTCTTGAATTTCCCTTTTCATTGTGTGTTGTTCTTTATCGATTATCTGTGTGTTTTCAAAATCGAAATGGTGATCGCGTAGTTTATGTGTAAATAAGCAGTTTTGTCTGTTTTAGAATATTTGTGGGCCTGTATTCTTTTGTATAAATATTGTTTAGTTTGGCCTATATACATGGTATTTTATAGATGAATGAATGTATTTCTCGATTTTTTTCTATTTTGGGTTTTAGTTTTGAATATAGATGTTTATTAGTATTACTAAGTTTATATATTGTAGCTATATCAATTTTTTTTAAAGTATATTTAATTTTTTCTGATAATTGTGGAACATATGGAAGCGTGATATATGTTGTTCTATTGTTTAAATTGTTATTGGTGTCTGAAGTATTGTATATTTGGTGGATTCTTTTTTTAATTGTTTGGTCTATAAGTTGTGGTGGATAGTGATTATTTGTTACGATCGTTTTAATTTTCTTGATGTTATCTTTTCTGTATTGAGTATGTGTGTATGTGTTTTACCGCCCTATCAGTCAGATTATTTATAATCATTTTATTGAATACTGTACATTTTAGTGGTAATTCATATATCGAAAAGAAGCTGTGGGTTTATTGTACCAATTTGTATAAATAGTACCCTGCCTATCATAGCTTAAAGAAATTTCAAGAAAGTTATTACTGATATAAATTTCTTCCGAGTAGGTTTTCGTGGTTTCCTTGTCGTTTAAGGCAAATGCCAACAGCTTAACATAATAATAACTCACAGCTTGCCATTCCCACGTTTTTCTTGTCTGACTGTTTAGAGAATGCCAAGGCATGATTTATTATTATTGAACTTGAATGTATCATTGAATAATTTTATCCATGACAACTGCAGATATATTGTATTACTATTATAAGGATAAAATAAAACAAATTTTAATGAATTTCACTTTTTAATTAACACTGTAACGATCGTTTCGCTCCAACCTGAGCTTCATCAGACATATAACTAACTTATTTACAAATTTTTTAACACAAGTATGCGGTAACAAACACATGTTTTATTTTAAATAGTTGAAGGAATGGGTACTTTTTATTACTAAAATGTCTATGCACAAAACTTTCACTACGGTTTATACAATACTGGTCTTAAGTAATAAAACTAGGGGTTTACATTATATTAGAGGGAGGTAAAGAAATTCAATGGAAAAATACAATATGTGACTGTCTGAATATCAAATAAATAAATTTATTTATTTGATATTCAGACAGTCACATATAAAGTGAAATTCATTAAAATTTGTTTTATTTTATCCTGATAATAGTTATAATGGAATTTCATCAAGTAAAGGCTGAAACAATTATATATATTGTATTACACTAATATACTGTCATTTACATTTCAAATTTCTTTGAAAAAGGCATCATATGCCGAAACATGTAAGATTGTTTTAAATATATACATTTTGAAGTAAAACCAGACCTTAAATCGCCAACTAATTGAATCTACCATATATATATATATATATATATATATATATATATATATATATATATATATATATATATATATATATATATATGTAATGGTAGGTGTTCACGGTACATAAACAGGTTTGTATTTAATTGAGTTTGAACATTTCACTCGTCCAAGAACGTTTGTTACGGTCGCTGCACTTGCTAAAGTTCCAATTCGTTTTATATTTCCTATTAGCTGCATAAGTTCATTATGAAAACCATGTTAATATTATGTACTTTATGTATATAGGTAACTATCTCTAAAATATAAGATGAAACGTAGAAGTATAAAATTCCTTGAAAGACATATATTTTTTTAAATCGTCTTTGGCAATTTTAAAGTAAGTTTTAATATAAGAAAATAAGTGCAACAGGTAGCTTTGAGTAATATTACTAACTTCATGTTTCTATTGCACTTGCTACAGCTAATTATGAAGTAGGAGTTAATTAAAATCGACCAAAGTATAAATGTTGACACGAATTGCCTACATTAACATTGTACAAAGTTAGATTGATTAGGTCACGTAACTAATTTAAGTTTTTATCAAGAGTAATTAAATGCTAACCACTTTAATTTTAACCAGTAAGGTTTACTTTATATATTTTACAAAGTAAGACTATTAGCAAGCGTGCTAAATATTTATTTAATTTAATTTAGTTACGTTATATATTTTTCTATATTCGGTGTAAATGTTACATAGGCTATTGGTACGTCATATAGACACATTTTATACTTGCAATAAATGAAGCAATAATTTCATGTGTCTGTATATTGCCTTTACTGATTCTGACATTTCCTCTTTTGTTATACATGAGTTTTGAAATCGATGAACTTTAATTTGATTTCGTAGTGTCGTTCATTATCATAAAATAACGAACCGGCAAAGTGTGCAGGAAAAGTACAGGAAGTATTGATTGTTATGAAAAAAAAAAGAGAACGAAAAAGTTATTACCTCTGTAAATACAGAATTTCATAAATACATAGCAAAAATTACAATTTAGCAAAAATATTAATTCCTGTGCAATATTTACATTTGATCAATTAGTATGACCACCTCAGAGATGAGAGTAGCCCTCTAATTTTCTTTAAGAAGTTTTAAAAAATATTCTTATTATTTCATAATGTTATAACATTCAGAAACTTTTAGTACAAGGTGGCGCGTAGGTAACTGACATTTTTGAAATAGTCGTATATTATAGGTATATGGAAGCAGGGGAAAAAAGTAAGTAAAATTTCTTTAAATACGACCAAATGTGCGATTTATTTACCATAGATTACAAAGTTATTTTTTGAAAACTACATCAGGCAGACGGCCTCTGTTTGCATCAATGCAAACGTTTCTTGAAGTTGCCGTAAAAGCGTCTTCGTAGGTTCTCATCAATGGCTGCAACTTCGTCAACAATAACTTGCTCGAGTTCTTTAATACACACGATATGCCTCTGGAGCACATGGTCTTTCATATGCCACCACAAGAAAAAGTCTGGTCCACTGAGATATCGAGAAATAACAGTTCCGAACAATCGACGAACTACAACCATACTGTTTCGCGCGATGAGATCTGTTGCTCTATCCTGCTGTAAATATAAGTTTGTTAGGTCAATGCCAAGCTGTCGGAGCATGTATTCAACAAAGTCTTCCAACATAGTCATCTAACGTTCTGAATCAACAGTTACTGTTTGTTAATTTTCATTTTCAAAGAAATACGAGCCTACAATTCCGAAAGCACCGACTTCACATCAAGCCGCCACTTTTGGAGATTGCAAGGTCATTTCATGCAGTTCGTTAGGATTCATTGCTGACCAGTATTGCATGTTCTGTTTGTTTGCGCCGCCAAAAACATGAAAATGTGCTTGGTCAGTCATTAACAAATGATTGAAAATGTCTAGGTTTTCCCGTAACAACCCACTCATGGTGGCGCAGAAAGCAAGTTTTGCTTCCTTGTCTCTTTCGTTAATTTGTAGCAAAATTTGCAGTTTGTAAGGGTGAAATTTTATCTCTTTCAGCATTTGAAATAAACTTCTTCTACTGAAGTCTAAAATGCGAGATTATTGGCCCGTTGGACGGCGAGGACTGCATTCAAAAGCTTCCCTCACTATCTACGGGTTCTTTGGCGTACGTACTGTTCGTGGAGCTCCATGCTTTACGTCTAACACGCCACAAGTTTTTTCAAATTGCTTGCCGTACTGCGAGACTGTACGTGATATCTCTACCAATATTGAACTTTCGTCGATAGACACACAGCACTTCCGTAACAGAATTTGTTTTCTAATAACTATGAACGTAGGTAACACGGAGTTGCAGGTTCCAATGCTCTATTGCGACTGACAATATGAAATGGCATCCTCCCCTCTCCCATTCCCCTTCTCGCCAACCACGACAAACCATCGCGGCGGCGCACTATTCACATTTGAAATGTGTGAGTTGGCACCGCGCCACATTGTACAAGTTAACCCATTTAGGACCAGTGTTAGAAATATGAAGAAAACTCAAATTTTTTAAAGAATAAACCTTTATTTAGGTATTCATAAATAAATATTCTTTTAAATTGAAAAAAAATCTTTGAACCATTGTGACTATAATAGAGTTCCACATTTATTGCACGTAAATACAGTTGTACTTTTGCATACTCTGCGACGTCTCCTCCAGATTTTACGTTATTTTCAAATTTTTCTGTTTAATTCATTATTATCTATAAGATGAATGTTCTGCTCTATGTCAACAAATCTGTTTCAATACATCACATTTTTCACGAATTGAATATATTTGTCTCCATCAGATGACCAGTAAAGTTTTACTTGTGGAAGAGTGTGAAATCCACCCAAAATCAATGTTCCCAAAAAACTTTCTAGATCACTTTGATCTAACGCGAATTGAGTGTGGTTATTATCCCCCGCATATTTTACGGAAATTGAAGTAATATATTGGATAATATTTTCATGAAACATTTGCATAAAAAAATTACGCACAGACTTTCCATTTAAAGTGGAGGTAGTGCATTGTTGAGGTTAATATTATATATTAACATTCCTTTGTTCATTTGACGTAGCATCTTCCTCGTA
This sequence comes from Melolontha melolontha, assembly GCA_935421215.2. Lineage (NCBI taxonomy): Eukaryota > Metazoa > Arthropoda > Insecta > Coleoptera > Scarabaeidae > Melolontha > Melolontha melolontha. Next base: position 126,497,965 of record OW285237.1, on the reverse strand, counting down.
CTTAATTGGTCAATCACACCAGGTGATATCTTCAATTCTTGCCGTTTTGCTTGGTGTATATAAAGCCACCTCTTGATGTATATCATCCTCTATCTCAATTTCATTATTCGGACATACTATCTCAAAAGTTTCTGCCACATCTACATGCAAATCATCTACACTACCTACAATATTATCATCAATGTTTTCCCGGTCCGTTATCATCGACGTTGGGTGGTATATAACAAACATCAATTTCCTCATTCAAATCTAGATCTTCAACAATTACCTCAAGTTCTTTCAAAATCAACGGATCATCGGGATAGTTTATGTGACTACAATTTTATTATCAACATCAGGCCCACGCATACATCAGAAATTGTTGTACTTACCATGTATAATATTTCTCTAATCCTCAAAATGACATTATTATAAACCCTAGCCTTTTCAACCCTTATGTAGCACAGCATAAATTATAATGAACTGTATAAACTCGCACTAGACAACGGATATATAATACTTATTGCTACAATTACACTATTTGTCCTAATGTTGTGTTTCTAAGCGTTTGAGAAATATTCTCGGCAAAAACTTTTTCCTAAATATTGTTACCTGATGTATCTTTTATATGAAACCTTTTAATGAGAAATAGAAAAGTAAAGCATATGTCATTAAATTTAATACTCTAATACACTACTTTTTTTATTGAAAATATCAAACATAGTTTTATTTTGTTTTTATTCACAGTCGAAAATGCGGTTCATATTCACATTCGACAACACAAATATTTCAATGTAAAATAACGTTATTTACAAACATAAACTGATAATCTTCTGGTGATGCAATTCTAATAAAGAAAGGAATTTTTTCAAAAGAATTAGGTAATAAAAGTATGTGAGGGTAGCTGCTTTATTCCTCATGTACGTTGTACTTTAGCGATATATTGTTTTGTATTTGCGTGTTGGAAGGTTGATTCTGTTATCTAAATTAATATAGAAACACAATTTTTGTTCATTTGGATCGTAAGAAACCTTGTTATTTAGAAAATAAACTGTTTTATTAACTTGTTCTTCGCAGCAAGGTAAAAGTGGAGTACCGATCAGAGATTAAGTTCTTATATCTATAAAAAATAAAAGCTATGAAATTAAAGCTAAACTGAAGTCTGTCTACTGGAATCAATGTATATAGATTTGCGATCATAAAACAATTAGCAGCTGATTGTAAACATGGCCAGGTCAGTGATGAACAACACATTGAATGCCCAAAATATGTAAATGTAAATGTTTTTGTAACGCTTATTGTAGGCATTTTGATAAAGAAAACGCTGATTAATTGAATATACATATACTTATGCATCTTGTTTATTTAGCGGTTTCTTTGATTTTCGGCCTTGGCTTAGGTCAGTGTATATACTTCACATTGATTGACTGAAAGTGAAAATATCTGAAATTATAAGAAAAATAGGTAGATCTCTTTCAATTAAAAAGTTGGGTGCAAATCAAAGTTTTTATTTATAACTCATATAAAAAAATTAATAGGTATGTATTTTATTAAATACTTTGATTATAGTTACCTGTGTTACTTATATTTTTCTTTCCGAATGAGAGAATCTATTTGTTCAAATTATGTACTTTTTATGTGTTTACCGAACTTGGTGAAGTGACCTCATCTAAATAAGGAAGCGCTGATCTATGCCAATTGGTGTATTTTGTTTAGATATGTATTGTCGTAGGTCAGCGTATATACGGTGCGTTTTGAGTTATGAAAAATTATGCTTACGTTAATAAACACAATTATATTACTGAAAACGCCTGATGGGATCCCGTAACAATAAAAAAAAAGCAAACGAATCAGAAATCTATTCGAAGTGACCTCGTAAACATTATTGTCTTCTATTTATTGTGCCTTATTTGTTCTTTTACAAATCAACACAAAATAATATCCAAAGATTTAATATCTTGTGACCTGGACTGAACTTCGATATACATTTTCTTGGGAAATTATTATATAAGTAGTGCCACATAGCTAGGAAGTTATGTCGTGGTTTCTTTGCTTATCTAATTGAAACCATAATTGCAATTATTAATGTGCTGAAGTTGAGTCAGCATGCTAGATGCTATGATTTTCAATATAATTTAAATGTTTAGAATCAACTTCGGTACAGGAATAATTGCAATCATCGTTTCAATTAGGCGGGACACAGCCGTACAACTCCCAACCTAGGAGAAATTACTTAAATAGGCATTTTCGCAGATATTAAATATGGAGGTCTAGTTTAGATCATTAGTTATTATATCTCTGGAATTTATTATGCCAGTCTTTTCAAAATAATGGCTAATAATTTGCCCAAACTTCCCTACATCCCAATAGCAATATTGCTAAATAATTCGCTAGATATAATTATTGCTTAACTTCTAGATTTTTGGCACTTTCACTTTGCAGAGGTACAGTGTTTTATTACTGTGCTAGATATCGAGGAATTTATCTTTACTTGAGCCAAAACATTAATAACATTTTCCTTGGCATTTAATTTGGGTTATAGTTTCCAGCGAAGAATCCATAACCTATGTTTCAGTTTACTCGGATGAATGTTAGGAAACCTGATTGGTTTCTTGCTGGTTATAACTTTTAGTAATGCTTTCATGATTTGACTGCATTTCAATTTTTATTTTATCATGTTTTTGAAAATTTTTGAAAGTTATTTATCATTTATATTAATATGTATACGGTTACATATATGTCAATTAATTTTCTAACGTAAGGAAAACCAAAATATAAATGACAGAATATAAATGTCAAACATTTGTATTCTGTCATTTATATTTTATATCCTTGATAAAGGCATCATTGCAGAAACATGTAAGGTTGTTTTAAATATATATACTTTGAAGTAAACCAGACCTTTAATCGCCGACTAATTGAATTTACCATATATATATATATATCGATATACATCATTCGCCAAAATATTATAACAAAACACCATCTTTCAACAATAGCTTTGAAGGCCATAAGAACCGAACGAGCGAAGAAGTTGTTTAGTCGTTACGGTAAAGAAGAATATGCCAAAATCTTATTCGCGGACGAGAAAATTTTTACTATTGAGAAGAACTTTAACCAAGAGAATCATAGGATGTGTGCTCGAAGTCCCTACTACAATCGTACTAAAAAGGCAGAGAAAAAACAGAGAAAGCCAAATTAATACGAAAACAAAAAAACGGGATAAGTTTGCTGCTTAGTAAATAACTTAATAACATCTCTAAAAGGCTGAAGACACCCAACAAAATTAGGAAAACCATATACATAGTCAAGTTTTCATATGAGCAAATAGAAATCAAATATGGAAAAGATTCGTAGGTTATGCTTCCAGGAAGATATTTATTTAAAGTAAAAATTGTGAGAATATTTGAAACGCAAGAAACAAATTTGCCACATGCCGTCAAGTGTATCAATTTTGGTCGTCTTCTACACCTAAAAGAAAACATTTTAGTAATAAACATTCACAATGTGAAAATATTTGTTCATATTTATTTTTGTGCTGGACGAACATCTTTGTTGCAATAATGTATAAGGTATAACATAAATCAGTGTTAACATGTAATAAAGCGCCAGTAAAATTTTATTTAATTACAATGCAATAAAGAAGTTATTGCTGGCATATGACGAAATTAAAATCGTAATTTATAAGGTATAAGAAATTCACTTTAGTGGTGCCAGAGCACGTCATCTTTTAATTTTAGTTGAAAAAAACAATTAACTTCCCTTTCATTCGATATTCAATCCCACACCTGACCCTTTTAATTAATCACTTAAAATACGCCGAGGCCGAGTAAGTTTAATAACCAATCTTTCCAACATTTTAAGCTCAGGCACAACTTTAATGCGAACATTCCAGCCCAGTTTCTTTAATCTCAATTTTATACTTCTCATTCCACTTCTTTGATCGTAACGTGAACACAAACCTCAATATGAATAAAGATATTGGAGAAACAGCTTAGCTATAAGACCGACTATATTTAGAAAATGAGGTATTGGAAAAGTTATTTGAAACATCATGAAAGAAATCACGAATACTAAAAAAAAACGTTTAAATTGCTAATTATACTTTACTGCTAATATAAAATGGTGACTGCAGAAATACTACATCCAAAATTGTATAAAAAGTTTGTCTTTGGAGTTTCATAATTTAAAATTTACTTTATATCATCAGAAATAATCACATCTTTCTAAAAAAATAATATGTTAGTATAATTATAATAATAATAATATTCATTAGTGTTGAAGAGAAAACCATAAAAAGAGAAACAGCAGAAGAACACGTATGTGATTTTATAATATTTCATGTTCGTATAAGTTTAATTAACGTAATTCATTATAGAAAGAGTCTAACATATATAATCTACAACGGCCAAACTCACAATTATTAAAACGTCTGTGTGCAACTTAGTTCCTTACAATTGAAGATACTAAATTTTAACACTTTAATAGCTCTACTATACCGCATGCGTCAAATATCATTAGGCATAGGGAATACGCATGAGTACATACGATGTATATGTATATGGAAAAGCCGATCCAATGCCGGCGAAGACCGCGACGGCCGGCAAAGATTGTCTCCGATTGTTTCGCAAATACAAGTTAGCAGTAATCATTTTGCCATCAAAATAGGTACTTGTAATGCGTTCTAAAATAACATTTACGATTGCAAGGGATTTGTTTTTCTTATTTCTTTCAGTAGATGCGGGAAATTTTTAAGCTGCGGTGCGTCGCATAAACAAAAGCGTAATTCTAATAAAATTAAAGAATAATCCTAATAAAATAAATAAAAAATGATTCTAAAAATTATAATAAATTATACAAGAGGTTCAAAAATTCCTCCTTGCACAGCAAGACATTTGCTAATATGTCGGCAGTTAATGAATTCGCAGCCTCAGTTATTTTTTCTCTCAACGCAACTAGATTTTCTGCTCTACCAGCTTCATGAATTTAAACAATATTTTTTAGATATCCCCACAAAAAGAAATCATTTGGAGATAGATCAGGAGATCGCGGTGGCCATTTAATGTTTCCCGTTCCAGTAATAAGACGGTCAGCGAAAGTATTTCCTAGAAATTCCTTTATCCTCACTGCATTATGTGCTGGACAGCCATCATGTTGAAGCCAAACGATTTCCTGATTTATTCCAATGTTTTGAATGGCAGGAATTATTTGATTTTTCAGTAATTCGAGATACTTGTCGGTATTTAATATACCATCAATAAAATAGAGGCCTATGGAATGGTCACCTAAAATACCTGCCCAAACGTTTAGTTTTTGAGGATACTGAGTGCGATTTGCAAAATGCCGGTGTTGATTTTCCGAAGCCCAATATCGAAGAACAGAGGGATTGTGCTTTCCGTGTAATGGAAAAGTTGATTCATCGGTGAAGAGAATATTTTTAACGAAATTCTCATCTCGATGTATCTTTTCCATAACGTCTTGACAAAACTCCATTCTCCGGAGATTGTCATCGGGAAATATTTCTTGAGTTTTCGAATATTTGAAATATTTTAAACCATTACGTTTCCAAATACGTGAAATAGTTGTGTTACTTGTACCCAATACCACGGCAGCACTTCTAGTAAATCTCGTGTTATCAATTTCCGCAATACTGCAAATTAATACTTCTCGCCGTTCTCTTTCCTCAATTTTTTTGTGGTGATACCTCTCTTGTTTTGCATTTCGTAGTTATTAAGACAAACAAGTTTCAAATTTATTTATAATATTATAAATTGTTTGTCTGCAAGGTACAGAACGGTCTGCAAAAGTCAGCGCAAACAAATTCGTGCACTCCATTTCAGACTTGCCAGCATAAAACCATTTTACTAACTGAAGCTTTTCAGCGGGTGTATAAAAAGCCATTATACATTAATATTATTGTACGCTTTCAAACTGTAACGGCCGCAGCTAGACTGAATGCAAAAATTTCCAGTCAATCGGTATCGGAGACAATCGTCAGTCGTCGCGGTCTTCGCTGGCATTGGACTGGCTTTCTCATGTACGTATACATTGTATGTACTCATACGTTGATTCTCTATGCCTAATGATATTTAACACATACGGTATACTTCAAACACTACGTTTTCAAGCGTAGGTCTACAGTCAAATAATGTCCAGATCTTTAATTGTCTCCTTAGAATTTAATACTCGTCCCAAAATATTACATATAAAATTTACTTTAAGTAGCATACGTAAAAACAAAGTTAACATTTTTGAATGTTCAAGTTCGGTTAGTTATTTACACACCAGATACGATTAGTGTTGTTTTGAATGACATGTCAGGTACAAACACAGCAGAAAATCTAGAACCATCTGCTAACCCTCTGTTCTGATACCTTAAGCCTTCTCGTGAATTATTATTGAATAGATAACAAAGTAATGGGTCCAAGTTAAAACCTCCAGGAACGCCAGATGTAGATTCGTAATTATAAGATATAAAATCCTCTATAACTAATATAGGTTATTTTTCCCTGAATATAGAATTTTGATGGATTTAGAAAGCTGATATCGAAAACAAATACGCGTGATTTATTGATCAACAAGCAGTGATCTATTCTATCAACCGCTTTGGAGAAATCTGTATAAATAATATCTAACTGAGAGCGACAGTCTATCGCAACACATATGCTTTGTATAATGTAAGCAAGATTAGTGACTTTAGATCGACCTGACATAAGACCGTGCTGACTTACCGAATCATTGGATTGAATATTGTTATAAATTTCTACATATACCTGTTCTGTAAAAATTGGATACTATGAAAATTGTTGAAGATTCTAATTATATATATTTTTGCGATCATAATTTTTAAAAATTAGAGTGTCTTTCAATCTTCCACAATAACGTAAGTTTGACAACTGAGTTTTGATACGTAAATTGATATTAGAACAGGAGCGAAAACCGATTTCCAGTTCTTTACTAAAAATGAAACAATCTGAACATCCCCAGTAATAAATCCAGTTTTTAATTTATTTAGACTATGTATAACATTCTCCATGCTCTATTCTGAAGTATAAAACGTATGACAAAACGAATTCATATTAAGAATTAAGTATACATGTTGTTGTGTATTGAATTTGGTTGGGCAACAGAAAAATTATATTTTAAATTTTTGCCATAAGCTTATATATCTTTCATGGCCCTAAATTTTAAGGTTTATCAGTTCTTATTTATAAGGCCTAGCATCTAATAGGCACATATAATTAAAGAAACAGCGCAAGGAATTATATAGAAATATATAATAGTTTACCGAATAAATTTTTAATATCTATAAATATTATAGCATAAATTTAATTTACTACAATATGCATTTAATATTGTGTGATGTCAGTCATATCCACATATAAATCTTTATAGCAAAAGTTTACATTTTTCTAAAATGTTTTAATTTTGTTCCACTTATTATTGCCTGAAATTTTAATATGTATATAATTCAAGTATTGAATTATATATCGTTCAGGGGAACATTATTTCACCTTCAGAGAACGGAATGATTCTTTGCTGGTATACTACATGACATTTTGTAAAAATGTAGTTTAAGTAGACGTAATTGAACTTTAATGATAATAAAAGTTGCAAATATCAAATTCCAGATACTATGAAATATTTAGAAGGCTTGCTCCACAAGAATATCATTGAACCTTCAAAAATAAAAGAATACATAAGATTGACAACTCTGTGCATGACGCAAAATTGTTTCCAAGTAGGAGAAAAATTTTATGAGCAGAAACAAGGCACAGCAATGGGTAACTGCCTATCTCCTTTCATAGCCAATTTATTCATGAGTCAATTTGAAGTAGAATTTAAAAATTACGCTAAATATTTCCCGAGAGTCTGGATCAGATACGTAGATGACATTCTCGCGATTTTTGATACACGGAAATACGAATTAGACATGTTCGTTAATCAGTTAAATTTGAAATTTCCGACGATTAAATTTATTGTGGAAAAGAAAGACAATGGCAAGATACCATTTTTAGATACTTTACTGATTAGGAATAAACATAAAATAGAAATCGATATTTTCCGGAAAGAAACCAATGTTAATAGATTCATCATCGCGGATTCAAATCATAGTTTTCAACATAAGATAGCTTCTTTTATTTCTTAGTCAATCGGTTACTAAATTTTCCGTTAACAAAAGAGAGATATGAAATAGAACTGGGTTTCATTAAAAATATCGCGAAATATAATGGCTTTGACATAGAAATAATCAATAAATTAATTAGAAAAGCAAAACTAAAAAATACAATCCGCGAATCCACAAGTTTGACATCTCAAAGTAACCAGGAGAAAAAGTACATGTGTTTACCATACCACCCCATCACGAAAAACATTAATAAAGTTGTGAAAGAGCGATGTCTCAAAGTTGCCTTTCGGTCCGAAAATACTATCAAGTCTCCTAGGGAATGCCAAAGATAAAGTTAATTTTAATTCGAAATCAGGTATATACGAAATTAATTGCGATGATTGTAATTTGAAATATATAGGCCAAACAAAATGACCAATAATAACCCGGTTTAAAGAACACATATCACATATTAAATACAATAGACCGGATAAATCTAACGTTGCCAACCATGCTTTAAGTACACTGCACAATGTGTCGATTAAAGGGTTTAAACTTGCCAAGGCCATTAATAACCCCCGCTATCTTGACGCCTACGAAAGTATTCATATCGCTAAAAACAAACAAAATTCTATGAACAGAGATAAAGGACCGATCCCCTTCAGCTGTCTCTTTTCATTCTTAGAACCCTAAATAAAAAGGTCGTGGACATTTCAAATTGGAGTATAAACACATGTGGGTGCCGGTTTCCTTTAGAGAGGTAATTTTTTGTAGATCCTTTCGTTCGATATATTTGCATGTTTAAGTTTAGTGTATACGTGGACGCCGTGTAAAGTTGTTGCGTAAGCAGTTGTTCTAGCTTTACTGTGCTCCATGTGCGACACCTTGTTTAGTGGTTTTTCCTACTGATGATGACAACTTAGTTGTCGAAATACGTATTTAGGATACGATTAATAATTTTGGTAAGGGGTTTTCTAGCTTTTTTTAAGTTTTTCCTTAACCACAGTCTCCAAAGAAGGACTTTTTTAAGCTAAAGTTCTTGATGAAAACTGGCACTTGGCATAGGTACGGTACCTCCATCGGCAAAAGTGTTACGCGAATATTTCTTAATTTGGTTTGTGTATAGATATGTTTAATAATAATAGCAAAAATTACCTTTTACCTTTTAATTATTAATTCTTATTGCATTTCGTTATTTTTGGGTGTTTTGATTCCAGGAATTCTTTTTTTAATCTTTCATTTTACATTTACTTAAAATTTCAACTGCAGTTTCGAAAGTTAAAATGTTATTAATTTACATTAACTACTATTAATATATAATGCATGTTATTTTCCATTAAAATGATGCGTTTAAAAGTATCTTTGTCTTTCTTATGTGTACAATATGGTGCCATGTATTAATAATATATTTTGCTTATATATACTACATGAATGATGCTTTCTTAAATAATAAAATAACCAAAGGATAGTGGTGGGGTATATTTACAATACAGAAAGAAATTTAAAAAAAATGAACGTTATTGGAAATTGGATGGCTGAAAGACTCTCTAATCACATAGCGCATTGGGAGTGCCATCAAGAAACGAAATAACTAATTTTGTATTTCTGTTTAAATCAAAAAAAAAAGAAACGAAGCTATTTAGAAATTTGAAAACGTCGGTTTGAATTATCACCATAATTTCCAAAACGAGTACTTCTTCAAATTAATTGCGTTTTCGCGAAGTAATGTAATTGTAAATATTCTTTCTACACTTTACGACGCTATTTTATTCGAATTTTTCATAGAAAAAATTCGCCCTCAAACGAAACTTTTATAAAAGTTTCTAATTCACGCCTCAACAGCTCAGTGGTCAAGCAATGGTCCGGCAAGCCAGAGGCCGTGGGTTCGATTCCTGCTTGAGGGCGAATTTTTTCTATGAAAAATTCTAATAAAATAGCATGGTAAAGTGTAGAAAGAATATTTAAGGGTACTTCTTCGTTTGTTAACAATATATACATTTTAATTTCTATTTTCTTTTGTTATTTTTCCGTAAACTTCAAGACAAAATCGAAACTTAAAATAACTTCTATCAAGATTCAAAGCTTCCACAGAAATTTTTCAAATAGCAAATTGCAATTCGTATGTAAAATTTGCACTCTAAAATGTGTAAATAGCCACTTAAAACTTATACAGGCGATGTATGTCTAGGAAATTCCATTAGATTATGTATTCCTGTATCGCTGTAAAATTCTGAAGGTTAGATGAGTCATGTGTATGGGTATTTTCTCCACATGTATGCACTGCGACGCATATATTCAAAAAGTTATTAAAATTACTCAAGCGAACCGACAGTGTATAAAATCTAAAACATCCGACTATATTTTTGATAGAGCTTCCAGTCTATTTCCAGAAAAGGTTTCGCGAAACTAGATATAAAATGCATGTTCGCCACTCCACTGCACATATAACGACAAGGAGAGTGCTTTAACAGTATATTTGTGGACAGTATATTTCATTAAAGTATGAAACTCTCAGCAGTTTATCGGCGTTAAAAATTCTTGATGCCTTTTACTTTATTAATATACTGTAAGTGAAAAACTACTGGATAAGCTAACTGCGAGCTAATGAAAATGAATAATATAAGCGGTATGGAATATGCTCAAAGAAGTAATTAAATATATTAAAAATTGTACTTTTATAATTTTTAATTAAAGCGGTACATAATCGGCGAAGCTGATAAATTCATAGCTCCATTCGCCTTTAACTAAATTGTAGAGTTGGTTCATCACATAACAAAGGCGCGTCTTTTTTTTAGATGTATGTATGGTGAAATACTGGTCTATTGTTAATTACAATCAAGTTTAGCTCTGTTATTAAATCTCGTCAGAACGGGACAATATCAAATGTAATTTCCTACGTTTGTGGTAATCTGCAAAATCATATGCATTTGGTTTTAGAGAGAATTTAATTATTTTAGTGTTATTCTGAGGAGTACTTAAATGCAAAACCCTTATACTAATTTCTTGAGGAACTTATTAGTTATTAGTAGTTTGTCCTTATATCCTAACATATATGTGATATTATTTTATATGTAAATAAGAACCGGAAAGGGTAAATAAAAAATATAACATATTTTCACAAGAAAATATAATCATTTTTTTAATTAATAAGCGGACAAAATAGGCAGAAGATATAGATAAACTCTCACCATATTTTCCTCTCTGCACGTATGTAATATGGTATCTAGTAATTTACGATAAAACAAGTCAATATGGGAATAAGATGTTTTACAAAGAATCATGAGGAGAGCTATTTGCGCTAATAACCACCAATATTTTAAAATTATCTGATATAAAATTATGTCCCCGTTGAGTTAGCAAATCTTTAAGTAGCGAAAATGTTCTGGCTTGTAAGCTTACGATTATTTCTACAATTTCGAACCGAAACTGCCTTGACACTGCTTCCTTTTTGGCTGCAATTTCACTGTTGCAAGGGACATCTTCAGAGCAATTTACATGAAAGTGCATTAAATCGCGTGTGATGTGTACCCTGCGAGCTAGATAGGATAAGCAATCCGACTATATATATATTCAGTCGCTAAAATATTACAATACCAACATAAAATGGCTGACGGTATGGATTTAGATTGGACTGAAATGTTAGCTAAAATTTAACACTAGAACAAGAAAATAAAAAGTGAAGGACTAAAAATCTAAAGACATTGGGAAAGCATGAAAAAAAGATATGAGGCTAAACGTCTGCCATACGTTCGGAAAACACCGTTAGCTAATCATAGAACTAACGATGAACGCCCAAAAACACCTAGAGCACCAGTAGGCAAAGACGAAGGCACTCTCCCACCACAAAGTCGGTAAACCAATACGCCAGCGACACAAGCCGCGGCAGGATACAAATACAATGGGCGATTTACCCGCGGTCAAGCGAAGAGCATTCGGAAAGATACATCACTTGGATATGGTAAAGATTTTATCGACATGTTACACCGATTTTTTTTTTAATAGAAGCATTTCTACTTGAGAAATATGATCCTGTCTTCTCGGGTGTTCAATCACGAATTGGTTTAGTTCAATTTACGTTTAGGCGAAGTCTCACTAGTCTTCATCTGGAACTAGATGGCATCATGGATGGAAATGATTCACCTGGTATGCAAATCGCTTTATATGGTGTTGCTGATGTGGCGAAAGGATTTACTGGTCTAAATATTGTACGGACATGGCACCATGTAATTGGTCTCGTGTTTTATTCTCTGCGCCAGTATGTGTATTGCTGTTTCTCGCTTTACTAGGTGCAGCTTTTATCTTTTTTGGTCACAGCTATATATATATATATATATATATATATATATATATATATATATATACATGTACATCGGAAACTCCAAATATACTATGTATATACCGGGTACATAAATGCATTTATTGACATTGAGAGCTATGTGTGGAAGTAGTAGATATAGCCTTTACTCTCTTTAATACACATAGTATTGGTACCATTTACCATTTATATATATATATATATTTATATACCATTTATATAACTTCAATGTCAAGGACAATTTAAGTACCCTGCATATTTATATATATATATATATATATATATATATATATATATATATTGTAACAAGACAGTCGGCTGGTAAAAATAAAATGTAAAGAATGCTAATATAGTTGATATATGGTATAAGTATTGGGCGCCTTTTCGAATTATTAAATATTTATTATTAACCTGATCTAACAGCTGATCGTAAGCAGTATCCACAATTAATAACAGATGTCCTTTTTGAGCATGGATTGGATACAGAATCTTCTAATCTCTTATCTCAGGATCGTCGTGGATAGAAACACTCTTTGAAGCTGTGTTAAATTACATTAACAACATAAATAAATTAGATTTGGCTACGCATGAACATAACGCATGAATATAAAATATTTATTTGAATCAAGAAAACTGTACAAGAATGATGTGAAACTCGGCTCAACGGTGAAATCGTATATTATGATATTTATGATAATAAAAGTGTATGATAATAATTGTGTTTATGTTAAACCAGTTGAAAATACAAAAGCGATTATTATTAAATAAGATAAGCTATATTAATAGGTAAGTACTATACGTATAATTAACTAACAAAGATTATTTCGTGGTATTTAAATTATTATTTTTACTACGTTAAATCAAGATATTGTTTTGTAAATTTTTAAATTAATAATATAAAAAGAATTTGACTTACATTGAAAGGTAATAAAAGACCTGTATCTCGTAGGAAGGGCAGCAAACTTGAAAATGGACTTCTGCGACTCAAATCCTGGTGGGCAGTCAGCTATGATAAAGGATATATTCGGATTGGTCGGGTGAATTTCTGTATATCGGATTCGATGTTGGTTATTAGGTACTTCGGATAGGTTTTCAGAAAAGTTAAAACTTTATTACTTTTAATATCTTGGGCATTCGGTGACCTTCATCAAATGATGCTAATGAAGATTTCTCCAAGGAAACTGATTTTACTTAGGTGAAAATATGTTAAAACCTTGCTTTTACTATATATGCACCTTTTGAATATGTTTGTGACTTGAAGTCACTGGTTTTTCTGTATTTAAACGAATTTTAATGAGGACGAATATATTTTAGGTGCAACACTATGAAAATCTATGAACCGACGCCACGCTATTAGTTATTTATTTTTATCAAAGCCTTTCTAAATTCAAAAATTATCTTGACTTTCACTTTACAAAAATTTTTATTATAATTGATTTTTGAATATAACAATGATTTGAATGGAGTTATTAAATTAATACTCGTATAAGAATTTACATATATGTGGGAATGTGTTTTAAATGATAGGTTAGGTTTTAAATTTGAATATAAATAGAATCTGTTCGCGGTTTATCCATTTTTAAAAACTAATGTCGATATAAAATTCAAATGTAAATAAATTAAATATCTTTTTTAATTTCGCGTAATTGAATTAAATGACAAAGATGAAAGCTTAAAAATATGAAAAGTAAATTTTGAAATAAATATAATTATGTTCAAAATTTCAAAAGTTGTCGGGATATAAATTTATTAACACTTCGACATTAATTTTCACAAGTCCACATACCGCAGCAATTCAATATGTTATTTTCTTATACTAATTTCTACCTCGACATTCTTAGCTCACTGGAATATCCATGCAGCTCGTATAATAACAATATATATATATATATATATATATATATATATATATATATATATATATATATATATAATTGAAAAGAAAATTATCGACCGTGATATATTATCAAAAATTAATTAAAATTCGGGTAAGCGGTCAATTAAAAACTCCTTTATTAAATTACCCTATATTTCGCGACAGACTTTGTCGCTTCTTCTGGGGTAACTACAAGATTAATGAGAAAAATAACAAAAAATAAATAAGAGTATAAAACAGTAGTAAAAATACTTACAAAATGTAGAGTTAAAAAATAATAAAACTCACGTACAAAATATAAAAATGATTAGATATAAAAAATAAAGTAACTATAGAAACAAGCTAAGAACCTTTAAAAAACATATATATGAAAAGTTAAAACATGAAAAATAAAAAATATAATGCAATATAAATTAAAACAACATATGGAACAAATAACAAAACGATTTAAGATCGTCAACTAACAGTCAAACCCAGTATATTAAAATAAATTATACTAAGACCATTAGTATCAGATCTATAATTTATGTTATTTGTGTCCCTGTTGATGTGGACCATTTCTAAAAAAGTTCTTTTTTTATGGTTATTTTCAACGTCTAAGATTTTAACGTCAACAAAATTGAAAGTATGGTCAAGATCAAGTGCATGGTCCACCAATGCACAAGATCTCTTACCAATACGGACATCACTTTTATGTTGAGTAATGCGCTGTTTTAGCCACTGTGATGTCTGACCTATATAAACGCCACAACAATCCGAACATGCTATCCTGTAGACAACATGACTATTTAAAAAGAAGGGTGTTATGTCTTTTATCTTACTATACAACTTTTTCAAGGTATGGGTGTTGTATTTAGCAATTTTAATGTTATTAAATTGTTTAAAATGTGATACAATTGTATGAGTAAGACCGCCAATGTATGGAATTTTTTTGTAAATCACACTGTCTGCAGGAATGTCCTCAGTAGGATCATCAAAAAAGTTTGAGCTAATGCAATGGCTATCCTAAGCATATACTAAATAAATTGATATTTAGCTCAAACTTTTTTGATGGCCCTACTGAGGACATTTCTGCAGACAGTGTGATTTACAAAAAAATCCCATACATTGGCGGTCTTACTCATACAATTGTATCACATTTTAAACAATTTAATAACATTAAAATTGCTAAATACAACACCCATACCTTGAAGAAGTTGTATAGTAAGATAAAAGACATAACACCTCTCTTTCTAAATAGTCACGTTGTCTACAGGATAGCATGTTCTAATTGTTGTGGCGTTTATATAGGTCAGATATAAAAGTGGCTAAAACAGCGCATTACTCAACATAAAAGTGATGTCCGTATTGGTAAGAGATCTTGTGCATTGGTGGACCATGCACTTGATCGTGACCATACTTTCAATTTTGTTGACGTTAAAATCTTAGACGTTGAAAATAACCATAAAAAAAGAACTTTTTTAGAAATGGTCCACATCAACAGGGACACAAATAACATAAATTATAGATCTGATACTAATGGTCTTAGTATAATTTATTTTAATATACTGGGTTTGACTGTTAGTTGACGATCTTAAATCGTTTTGTTATTTGTTCCATATGTTGTTTTAATTTATATTGCATTATATTTTTTATTTTTCATGTTTTAACTTTTCCTATATATGTTTTTTAAAAGTTCTTTGGGCTTGTTTCTATAGTTACTTTATTTTTTATATCTAATCATTTTTATATTTTGTACGTCAGTTTTATTATTTTTTAACTCTACATTTTGTAAGTACTTTTACTACTGTTTTATACTCTTATTTATTTTTTGTTATTTTTCTCATTAATCTTGTAGTTACCCCAGAAGAAGCGACAAAGTCTGTCGCGAAATATAGGGTAATTTAATAAAGGAGCTTTTAATTGACCGCTTACCCGAATTTTAATTAATTTTTGATTATATATATATATATATATATATATATATATATATATATATGTGCGTATATATGTGTGTTGAAGCCGAGATTTTGTTGCCATTTTCAAGTCGTTACTGCTGTAGATCTTCGAGTGGTACTACGTATTATTTTTATGGGTGCCAGTATTTGTAGGTCGGTGTAGGGTGGGGGTGGAGTGGGGAATGCTGTGTGTAGTGTGGGCGTTGCATTCGTGGCTGTGTTGAGTGTTTGTGTTCTCGCCTCTGGTTTTTATCATGTGCTTTCCATGCGTTGAGTAGTCTCTGCTCGTTATCTCTTTTATTTAGACTGTTCCAGTCTTTTATTTCTTTCGATTGCTTTTTCAGTTTCCTTTTTGATTGCTGCTCTGGTTATTCTTGATTGAAAATGTTGTATGCTGGCTATTGTTTTTATTCCCTCAATGTTGATGTGGTGACCTGTGTGCAATGTATGTTCAAACAGTGATGTAGATTAATCTCTGTGTGCTATCGCGTTCTTATGTTCTTCCTAGCGCACACTTATTCTGCGATTCGATTGGCCTATGTACTTGCTATCGCAATAGCCCGATGATAATTCGTAAACCACCTATTCTTCGACACCAATTTTGCTCTTCGAATTTCTAAGAAACTGCGAAGTTTTTTATCTGTTGTATACACCTTGTCGATTTCATATTTTCTGAGCATGAGTTCTATTATATCTGTTGATAAAGGAAGTGCTTTCCTAAATCATGGTTTTATAAACTAACTCAACAGTATGATAGATTTTGAGTTTCAGATAGGGTGGCTTCATGTTTAGCAACAGCTTTCCTCGAAGACACAAATTTCGGAGATGATCGTGGTATACTTATTGTTATGGATAAAGCTAAAGTGACAAGAGAATAAATTAAATAATGCAATAAGTTTGATGAACCACCATTAACTGATTCACAAATACCGATGCATATACAAGGAACAGAAAGACATGTACTAGAGTTTCCAAATGTATTATAGAAATTAATAGTGAAGGTGTTATGGCGGTAACAACAGAAATTCGTAAAAAAGTACCTGGAATGGAAAATATTTTTTTTCTAATAGTAATGAAACAGATTTTCTATTTAAGAAATTGTAAAAAGTTAGTACATTTTAAGTACTAACAAGATTTAAAAATAAATCAGCTCACAAATTAAAAAATGTGTGGTTTTATTTAATCCTTCAAAATAATGTCTTTACATTATTTTGAAGGATTAAACAAAACAACACATTTTTTAATTTTTAAGCTGATTTAATTTGGAATCCTTTTGTCGCATACGGAAAAAATATATTTTCATAAAAAAAATCATAATAAATGACAACTTATGTTAAAATTCTCCTTTAGGCTATTTTTTAGTATTAATACTTCATATCTTCACTGACGTTAAAAAAACATATACATATATTAATAGTGATTCTAAAAGGTGGAAGAAATACCTTTCCAGCAGGCTTGTACTCATAATAATACACATTTATTAAGAAAAATATATATTTTGAAAACTTCGGGGCCCACCCTAATGTATATATATATATATATATATATATATATATATATATGCATTAAGGTGGGTATATATATATATATATATATATATATATTATAACTGGATTCCGGCTTTTCTTCCGCGTTTCCACTGTTTTGTCTTCGTAAAGACCGGTGCTGGTGTCTGGACGACGTTTCAGCACAATCACATTTGCCATCTTCAGGTCTGCGATAGCTGTCTGCTTCTGTGTGATTTTGAAAACGCGGAGGAAAAGCCGGAATCCAGTTAAAACACATACTACTACCCTCGGAAACCTAAGATAAAATTATTCAAAGGTACATTTAAGTTCAATAATAATAAATCATGCCTTCGCATTCTCTAAACAGTTAGACAACAAAAACAAGCGAATGGCAAGCCATGAGTTATTATTATGTCTGCGTCGGGGGAGCGGCTTAAGATGTTAAGCTGTCGGCATTTGCCTTAAACGAGAAGGAAAACCACAAAAACTTACTCGGACAGCTAGTTAGGGATCTAAACACGGAACTACCAGCATAATAAGCAAATGTTCAGATATTTAAATAACATATGATATAAATTTATATAAAAACTACATATATTATGATGATAAATTGCAGATCGTTACATAATTAGGATATAATATATACTGCTTAAGTTTTTTATATCACTTCTGTTGTTGATAGAATTTTTTTCCTGTTTAATATTGATAATCTCTTTAATTTTCCATTTCATTGTTCTTTATCGATTATCTGTGTGTTTTCAAAATCGAAATGGTGATCGCTTTGTAATTTGTGTTTAAATAAAGCAGTTTTGTCTGTTTTAGAGTATTTGTGGGCTTGTATTCTTTTGTATAAATATTGTTTAGTTTGGCCTATGTAGTAACTATCGCAATCGCGATTTGGTATTTTATAGATGACATGTGTTTCTCGATTTTTTTCTGTTTTGTGTTCCACAATTATCAGAAAAAATTAAATATATTTTAAAAAAATATGATAGAACTACAACATGTAAACTTAGTAATACTAATAAACATTTATTTTCAAAACTAAAACCTAAAATAGAAATAAATCGAGAAACACATGTCATCTATGAAATACCATATCGCGATTGCGATAGTTTCTACATAGGCCAAACTAAGCAATATTTATACAAAATAACAGAAGCCCACATATACTCCAAAACAGACAAAACTGCTTTCTCTACACACAAACTGCAAGGCGATCACATTTCAATTTTGAAAATACACAGATAATCGAGAAAGAACAACACACAATGAAAAGTAAAATTAAAGAAAGGATTAATATTAAACAAGAAAAAAATTCAATTAACAACAGAAGTGATATAAGAAATCTAAGCAGTATATATTATAATCTAATTATGTACCGATCTGCAATTTACCATCATGAATATATTTTGTTATTATATAAATTTCTATCATATGTTATTTAAATATTTATACACTGGCTTATCATGCTGACAGTTCCATGTTTTGATCCCTGTCTGGCTGTCCAAGTAGGTTTTCGTGGTTTTACATCTCGTTTAAGGCGAATGCCGGCAGCCTAACAGCTTAAGTCGCTCCACGGGCGCAGACATAATACTTGCCAATCCCCCGTAATTCACGAGTAGCTGTTGAGAGTGCTGAGGCATGAATTATTATTATATATATTATTATATATAATATATATTATATATTATATATTATATATTATATATTATATATTATATATTATATATTATATATTATATATTATATATTATATATTATATATTATATATATATATATATATATATATATATATATATTACACTGATCTCCCTCCACTCTTTAGGGTGACCAGAGAAAAAGAAATTGAAATAGAATGGATATTTATTAATTTTTTAAAAAATATGCAAGAGACTCTTTTAATTGTATTTTAAGAATTCATATAATGCTTCTCAGGGCTTTTGGGTGCGTAGGTTCGAATATTTTTCAATAGATAAGTACAAAAATAGGTGAGACTACCTATCGTGTTATCACCTTAGGTTTTCGTGTGCTATATTTTTAATAAAAACACACATCCTTGAACATGTTATTAATATTTATTAACGTAAAATAAAATACTAGGACAACAAGTAATGACAGTAAAAATAATAAGTTTTAATTTCCTAAATCTAACCTAAATCAATAGTAGATCGACCTTGATATATATATATTACACTGGTCAATTTCGGGACAATGATTTAGTACTGATGCTTATTTTTATTTATTTAAACAATACTCAGGTAAGGTGACTTTGTTTAGCTAAACCCTATGTGATATTTAATTATAGGTTTGTTTTAAGTATGCTACTAAACCAAAGGTATATCTGTTCCAACACGGTAAAAAGAAAAATTCTAACCTCCACATCCAGGTATAAGATATATATATTAATAAAAATTGTCTATTTTATTAAAACCAAGTGAGGTCTGCTAACTACAAGCTTCCCAGTGTTACCACGAGCTAACATCCATATTCAAAAGTGGTATACGCTTTACTAATAACTACCCTAATTAATGAGTGATACAAACAACACGTATATAAATTAGAAACTACCTTAAATTATGCTTTAGGAGTTCTTTACTTGGTTTTGGGCTGGATCTCTGAATAGGAAAGTATGCAGCAAGTCCCAGGAGTAATTCTGGTTTATAATAGGCTCGGGAATAATATGGAACAGGATACTTGTGACCTTTATTCAGCTTCTGGGTATGTTCTCTTTGTGGGTGAAAGTTTCCAGGCTTATAAATAGCATTAGAAGCTCGGAAATTTGGTAATTAATCATTCAAATGTAGTACTAATATTTAATCTTTGTAATGTATTGAATTTCAGGTTTCAACTCGCATTAAAAATGCACAAAAAAGAAAAACGCTTTTAACTTCGCAGAGCGCGTCCTTTCTTTCTTAAAAGAAAATTGTCAACCCCGGAAAAAAAAACCGATGATCTTTTTTTTTTTATTTTTAAACATAGAACATATGATGTTACTAATATATTTTATCGCGTCCCTTGAATGTAAATAATCAACCGTTCCATAATTAAGCGGGATGTTTGAATGTGGATAAATACATGCAAAAGTAAATGCAATTGGAACAAAGAGAATAGTTATTGCTATGAGGTTATTAATTATTTGTAGTATTTAAACGCGAAACAAATTCAAATTAAAGATGCAATTTTATCAAATCAACTGATGTCCAAGTGTTGCGTAAATTAGCCTAAAGATGGCGTTAGGAGGGTGTTTCGCTAAAACAGCGGGAATTGTTTTGAGATAAACCGGGATTATATTTTTAAATTCAACCAAAATCATTTTTAACTAGTAACAGATCAGTACTATAGCAATATATATATATATATATATATATATATATATATATATATATATCGTATATATAGATGGTCCTTCATGTACCACAAGAAGACTGAATGTGAATTAAAATGTGTTTTAATTGGTACATTTTTAATGTGTCGAGTAATTGTTATCGTATTTTATAGTCTTTATATTTTAAATTTTAACTTAACTATGGTTTCCTTGAAGATGTTATTTTATATATTTTTCGTGACTTTTAAATTCATTAAGATTTAACTAAATTAACCAAATGAATTAATTCAGACGAAACTTATAATAAGTGCCCCTCCCCCCCACGTCCAACATATCTTATGGGTCTGTAACAGAGTAAGCGATTATCTACGGTTCTATCGCCTATTATTACCCCAGAACTTACGTTCAGGCTTTTACTTTTGAGGTATTTTTTGCAATAGCCGTTAAGTATCCGTGATGTAGATGTATTTAAGTCTACGTATTTGCGTTTTAACATTTTTTAACTAATACGTTCAACAGACTGGACCTAAAATATAATATTACTAGTCTGCTTTAAGTTTCGAACATTAATATTAAATATCAAAGCGCATAAATCTATTAAAATAGAAATAAAACTAAGGCTTAAATCTTCACTTTTTTAATACGTAGGTAATAGTAAAACCTGTTTATTTTCTGTCAACATAAGATTAACTACTGATCGTTGATTCATTATTATAAACATTAGAAAGTAAATAAATATTATTATTATAAAATACAATCTACATAAAAACCGTATGTACCTATTAATGGTATTGATATTTTATTTTTTTGTTGTAAATTTCACTATCCTAAATAATATTACTTTCAAATCCTATTACCAGTTCTAGTATCGAATGTATGAAGACAGGAAAAAAGATACCAAATACACTATACCCTACAAATAAGACTTCCAATAACAATAAAGTTCTGTAATGTTCCTATTTATTCACCATGATAAATTTTATGGATGCCCTGCAGACGAAAAAGCGATAAACTGCAAAGTCCATAAAACTTATATATAATAATAAACTGAACCGGTAATGTACCTCACATGAACTTATCAATTTTATTAATTAAAGTAGTATATTTTATAATAAAGTTTCCAACATTTACCTTTAAGAGGACAGAAACTTTTTTCCTACCATTTTCTTTGATTTTAATGCTAAACTGTATATTTTTTGAAGAAAAGCTAATAGAATCATTTTAGAAAGTATAAAAAGTATCAAATGTACACACATGTTACTTATAAATTATCTGTTACTAACCTAATAATTAATAGACATTCAATTTTTCAAACTTTAGAGAAAGAAATACATAATTTGCTGTATTTTGTTAATTTTGTTTGATTTGACAATAATATAAATTTATCAGTTCGATTCAAAAGTTCGTAGTGTTTTTGGTTTTCAGGATTAGAGTGCCTTAAAAAATTGCTAGGCATATGTCAAAAATATTTTATGTCGTATCATTGTTTAATTGAATAGATTTTTTTAATTCGTACAAAGATTGCATTAATTACACTGGTCAGCACTGTTTAGTTTTCTTATACACAATATGTGCATGTGCAGTTTATGTCTTTTGTTGTCATGCTGATTCTGAATCTGATTAAAATTTGCTGCATTACGTCAAGATTTTGAGATATTTTCTTAAATAGTTTTTTCAAGAAACGCATTAAATTTTAGAAAATTTCAAAGTTACTTTAATACAAGAAAGATACTACTAAAAATATTGTCCTGTCGAACATTGAGTGAACATCTTTCCTATGTCAGATCACTTAAACCACGCTGATTTTTGTTCTGAAATCAATCAAATTTAGAATTTCCAAATATCTGGCTATGTGGGTATATAAAGAGCTACACAGGGCTCTTTTGATTCAATGTAAGTCGGTTTGTGATAGCTAAACGTCTTTTTAATTCATAACATCGCATGTATTAATAATTCAAAGAGTTTCTGTTATGTATATGGAGAATTTACTACCCACCAGCATAAATGGAATATTACACATTTAATAGAAAAGTAATATTTTCATTATGTTGGGTTGGGTTGGGTTTCAACATAAAGACAAGCCATGGGCTCTCAGCATTTACGGCGCACGTTGAGGAGATGGTCTTTCGGAAGCCTTGCCAGTACCAAGACACCCATAGGTGTTTCGAGTTAAGAATATGATGTTGCAGAATCAGAAGGAGTAAGTGTCAAGTTAATAAATCACTTAATAAATGACCTATCCGTGACCTAAAGTTGTTAAAACCTAAAGCAGAAATGACAGGATCTAGACTCTCAAAGTTAGAAATTGTTAACTGCAGGCACACATATTTCTGTGTATCGTAGTCGTCAGAAAGAAATAACAAAGTATTTTCAATCAACGAGGGTCTTTCATACTGCAATAATGTCGACGATTTGATGTTAGCATTAGGTCACCAACACCATCCCGAAGAATAGTATCTGTTTATTGGTGTTTCGGTGTTTGAAAGCTGTTCTTCTTCTCGTAGGAATCGTTTAGTCATCCATCTCCGTTGGCCCCGCAATCCACTTAAAGGTAACGTATGAAAACATTACTTCTAAACAGAATTAATTATAGAATATACAAATGGTATATCAGAGCCGAACTCAAATTTGTAACAATTCTACCCAGTTTACAACTAGGGTATACAAAGAATTGCTATTTTCCTTGCGAGTGGGACAGCCGTTCAAGAAATTTCCACTACATTGTTCAAGACTGGCTAGTCAAGGTTCAGTGTATACCTAGACAAAAGAATATACGTCATAGGTCACTAGTTGAACCTGATAGTCATGTACATTAACATCAATCATATAATGTACACACCTAATCTGTATTATTTGATATAATTTTCAATATTTTTGTCAAAAACCTGACATACCAGAATAAATTTGTTGTTATTACTATTGTTAGAACTATAAAAGAAACGAAAATTGTACATAATAATAATAATAATAATAATAAAAATAATAATAATAATAATAATAATAATAATAATAATAATAATAATAATAATAATAATAATAAACCCGCACAGAGTAGCCTAGAGATAGGTTACTGGGGACTAGCGACCCCACGGGTCCCTGAGCTAACCGTTGGGTTGGGTTAGCAGCCCCAATGAGGTACACTTGCTCCAAACACTGCATGAAAAGGATACTGTGGTGGGTCTGAGGAGCAGGATCCAGGTAGGATTAACCAACAAAGACAGAAACAGCAAATTGAAAATGAAACACAAACATGGCATGCTTCAGTAGAAACAAAGAACGCAGGCGAGGATGTTGTTAAGATACCTTCATCTCAATCCACTTCGTCAACATAACAACTAAAGTTCCGGACCCTATGGGCCGTGAAAATGAACCCCCCCCACATGGTGGGAGGTGTTATTATCTGCTTACTAAGAATGAAGCATGCCATATGGAGGAGAGCTGCATAGTTAGGTTACGGAAAAATACTCTGAAATAAGAAATAATAAGCAAGAATAATAATAATATTATGATAGTTATGCCAGCCATCTTGTTCTCACCAACCGATGGGTTAACACACTGGCAACCAAGGACAAATTAAATGTTCTTGTGAATGGAGGAAATAATAATAATAATAATAATAATAATAATAATAATAATAATAATAATAATAATAATAATAATAATAATAATAATAACAACTAAAGCGCCGGACCCTCTGGGCCGAGTAAATGTAACCCCTCCTACATGGGAGAAGTGTTATTATCTGCTTACTATGAATGAAGCATGCCATATGTAGTAGAGCCGCATACATAGTTTACGGAAAAATACCTGTAAATAAGAAATAATAAACAATAATAATAATATTATGACAGTTATGCCAGCCATCTTGTTCTCACGAACCGATGGGTTAACACACTGGAAACCAAGGACAAATTGAATGTTCTTGTGAATGGAGGAAATAATAATAATAATAATAATAATAATAATAATAATAATAATAATAATAATAATAATAATAATAATAATAAACCCGCACAGGGTAGCCTAGAGCTAGGTTACTGGGGACTAGCGACCCCACGGTTTCCTGAGCTAATCGTTGGGTTGGGATAGAAGCCCCAATCAGGTACACTTGCTTCAAACACTGATTAACAAGCAAGGACTGAAACAGCGAATTGTTCATGAAACACAAATATGGCATGCTTCAGTAGAAACAATAGACTCAGGCGAGGATGTTGTTGAGATACATTCATTTCAACCCACTTCGTCAACATAACAACTAAAGCGCCGGCCCTCTGGGCCGTGAAAATGAACCCCCCCATACATGGTGGGAGGTGTTATTATCTGCTTACTAAGAATGAAGCATGCCATATGGAAGAGAGCTGCATAGTTATGTTACGGAAAAATACTTGGAAATAAGAAACAATAAACAACAATAATAATATTATGATACTTATGCCAGCCATCTTGTTCTCACGAACCGATGGGTTAACACACTGGCAACCAAGGACAAATTGAATGTTCTTGTGAGTGGAGGAAATAATAATAATAATAATAATATAAAATCAGTAATACCCGAAGACAGCAAAATAAACAGTTCGCTAGAAATCAAAAATTATTCTATCGTGGCTTGAGTGATACAAATCCTGGACAACAGGTTCAGTTACCAACGAAAGACAAAATATCAGATTATTGGTCTGGAATATGGAGTACGCCGGTGCAACATAGAAATGCAAAATGGCTGACGGATGAAAGAAGGAAGGTAAGTAACGTTAGGACAATGATAAATTGGCGGATTGATTCAAAAGATGTGAAAAGAGCAATCCAAAAAGCAATGAATTGGAAATCACCTGGACCAGATAAAATACAAAATTTCTGGTTAAAAAAATTTACATCGACGCACCTGCAACTTGCTAAGTGCTTCCAATTATTGCTAGAACAACCATCCGAACTGCCAGAATTCATGACCGAGGGAAACACCTTCTTAATTCCGAAATCTAATGTATCTGCGGAAGATCCCTCTAAATATAGACCAATTACATGTCTTCCTACGTTATACAAGATGTTCACCTCGATTATATCTGAAAAGATATATGCCCATTTGGAGAATAACAACCTTTTAGAAGAGGAACAGAAAGGATGTAGAAAAGGATCAAGAGGCTGCAAAGAACAGCTCCTGATTGATTCAGTTGTGATGAAGAATGTGGTGAAAGCAAAAGAAAATCTCTACATGGCATATATAGACTATCAGAAAGCGTTTGATAGTGTACCTCACTCGTGGCTGGTAGAGATTCTTAGGTTATATAGGATTGAGGAGCATCATATTAACTTTCTTAGTTACGCCATGACTAAATGGAAGACAAGTTTGTTAATGAAAACCCCTACAGAAAGTATTGATGCAGGTAAGATCAGTATTAAAAGAGGCATATTTCAGGGAGACGCTTTGAGTCCACTGTGGTTTTGTTTAGCCTTGAAACCGTTAACAACTTTGTTAAATTCCCTAAATAAGGGATGTAATTTACAACAACCTGTCGTACAAATTAGTCACCTTTGGTACATGGATGATCTCAAATTGTATGCTAGGAAAAAGAATCATCTTCGCGATCTCCTAAACTGTGTTGGCCGTTATAGTAGAGATATCCAAATGAAATTTGGATTGGAAAAATGCAAAATAAGTTGCATAGAAAAGGGACAATGGGTTGAACATCGTGGGTTCGAAGTGGAAGGCGGACAAGGACTAGTTATTGGAATGGAGAGCAACGACTATTATAAGTATCTTGGTTATTTACAGGCTAGAGGAATAGAACACAATATTGCAAAAGAATCAGCGAAAGATCAGTATTTCTCTAGGCTGCGATCGTTGTTGAAAACCAGATTGTCGGCAAGAAATATGTCCAAGGCAATAAACAGCTTTGCAACTTCCGTACTTACTTATGGATTTGGAATAATTAACTGGACTGATACTGAACTTGAAGCAATAGACATCAAGACAAGAGTAGAAGCCAGAAAATTTAGAATTCATCACCCACGTAGTGCGATCGAAAGGTTCCACCTACCAAGAAGAGAAGGGGGTAGAGGAATACCGAGTGCTTATTGCAGGCATTATACACAGGTAAATAATTTACGAGAGTACTTTCTGCAAAAGTCGAAAGAAAGTAGATTGCATAATGCGATTGCTCAAATGGACAATTTTACGCCACTCAAACTGGCTAACAATGAATTCAATCCATCCACGAGAATCTTAAGTATACCCCAACAGAAAGAGAGATGGAAAAATAAATCTTTGCATGGCAAGTATCCGTTAACAATTGGATCTGAAAATTTTGACACCTCAGCGTCGCAGGCATGGCTGTATACAGGTAACCTGTTTGCAGAAACAGAGGGATTCATAGCCGCCATCCAAGATCAAGTAATTCCAACACGTTCCTATAGGAAAAAAATTCTTAAGGAGAATTTATCTGACATTAAATGTCGTGTATGCGCAGATAAGGAAGAAACAATTGATCATTTGATGGCAGGATGCTCTGTACTTGCCCCCAAACAATATCTCGAGAGGCACAACAGGGTTGCAAAAATATTACACCAACTGCTCAGACAGAAGCACTTGTCGTATTCTGAAAATGTCCCGTATTATGAATATGAAGCACCTTCAGTTTGCGAGGACGAAAATTCTCGATTATATTGGAATCGCCAAATAATCACAGATAAAACAATTCCCAACAATATTCCAGATATAATACTGACACTGAAGAAGGACAAGATAACGTACATCATTGACATTGCTGTTCCGTTGGCAAAAAACACTGCAAGGAACTATAGTGAGAAGGTAAATAAATATTTACCTCTCAGCGACGAAATCAAGAGTATGTGGAAGATGGACAAGGTCCTAATAGTCCCAATTGTGATTGGCGCAACTGGAGAAATTCCACAGAAATTACACAAGTCCATAAATACGTTGGATCTCTACCAAAAACATTATTTAAAAATGCAAAAAAGTGTCTTGTTAGACACGGCTGCAATAATACGTCGCGTGCTGAACTGAAATTGCAGCGCGCGAACGCGGGCAACGTGGCCGGGAGGCGAAATGACGGAACGGGTGGGGTGCTGATGTGGTCCTCTACTGGGTGGTAGCCTAGCATATGCGCTACCAAACTCTAGGGGGGTCTGCCCGTTGGGCAGGCAGGTGCCATTCCGCCTTTCCAGCAGGGGAGAGAGGAACCAAGCTACGCGGCGCAAAACACGGCGCCGCGCAATGCACACACCACTGGGGTCGGTCCCGGGCGGCAACCTTGCCAGGCTGGCGTGAACAGCACACACACGCTCGACGTGTGTGCAGTGCCCCCGCAATGGCGGAAAACGTTAAGATGGCACAAAGTGTGACCGTCGTCGACCAAAGTAGCCGCTAAGAGTGTTCCTTTGGTTGGCGATGAGCAACCCCGTGCAGGCTGCGCTTCGCGGATCTGGGCCTTGCCTCGATGGGGCGAGGGTCGGGCCGTCGAAGTACTGCATGGAAAAGTAAAGAAGTTGCCGGGAAAGGGTTGGCGGCCCTGCGCAACGGCTGGTTCTCCGATCTCTCAAAATTAGCGCGACCGGACACTAAACACATGCACGAGTGCGCTAAAATACAACACCCCTACACTTGCGCGCTCGCACAAACACAAAACCACACACCCAGAGAGAGAAGCAAGCTGTCAGCAGCGGACAACACGTAAGTTGATACCCTGAAAGTACTGGTAAGTATCTACTATAATCAATATTCATATAAAAATAATGAATGCTAGATAACTATGCCACCCATCTTGTTCGAATGAACCGATGGGGTAAGATAATGGCAACCAAGAGCGAATAATTCTTGTGAGTGGAAGAGATAATAATAATAATAATAATAATAATAATAATAATAATAATAATAATAATAAACCCGCACAGGGTAGCCTAGAGCTAGGTTACTGGGGACTAGCGACCCCAC
Source organism: Melolontha melolontha (assembly GCA_935421215.2). Lineage (NCBI taxonomy): Eukaryota > Metazoa > Arthropoda > Insecta > Coleoptera > Scarabaeidae > Melolontha > Melolontha melolontha. Next base: position 126,468,969 of record OW285237.1, on the reverse strand, counting down.
GGTTTCCTGAGCTAATCGTTGGGTTGGGATAGAAGCCCCAATCAGGTACACTTGCTTCAAACACTGATTAACAAGCAAGGACTGAAACAGCGAATTGTTCATGAAACACAAATATGGCATGCTTCAGTAGAAACAATAGACTCAGGCGAGGATGTTGTTGAGATACATTCATTTCAACCCACTTCGTCAACATAACAACTAAAGCGCCGGACCCTCTGGGCCGTGAAAATGAACCCCCCATACATGGTGGGAGGTGTTATTATCTGCTTACTAAGAATGAAGCATGCCATATGGAAGAGAGCTGCATAGTTGTTACGGAAAAATACTTGGAAATAAGAAACAATAAACAACAATAATAATATTATGAAAGTTATGCCAGCCATCTTGTTCTCACGAACCGATGGGTTAACACACTGGCAACCAAGGACAAATTGAATGTTCTTGTGAGTGAAGGAAATAATAATAATAATAATAATAATAATAATAATAATAATAATAATAATAATAAGCCCCGCACAGGGTATCCTAGAGATAGGTTACTGGGGACTAGCGAACCCACGGGTTCCTGAGCTAACCGTTGGGTTGGGTTAGCAACCCCAATGAGGTACACTTGCTCCAAACACTGTATGAAAAGGATACTGTGGTGGGTCGGAGGAGCAGGATCCAGGTAGGATTATCCAGCAAAGACCGAAACAGCAAATTGGAAATGAAACACAAACATGGCATGCTTCAGTAGAAACAAAGAACGCAGACGAGGATGTTGTTGGGATACCTTCATCTCAACCCACTTCGTCAACATAACAACTGAAGCGCCGGACCCTATGGGCCGTGAAAATGAAACCCCCCTACATGGTGGGAGGTGTTATTATCTGCTTACTAAGAATGAAGCATGCCATATGAAGGAGAGCTGCATAGTTAGGTTACGGAAAATACTTGGAAATCAGAAACAATATACAACAATAATAATAATATTATGATAGTTATGCCAGCCATCTTGTTCTCACGAACCGATGGGTTAACACACTGGCAACCAAGAACAAATTGAATGTTCTTGTGTGTGGAGGAAATAATAATAATAATCCCGCACAGGGTAGCCTAGAGCTAGGTTACTGGGGACTAGCGACCCCACGGTTTCCTGAGCTAACCGTTGGGTTGGGATAGCAGCCTCAATCAGGTACACTTGCTCCAAACACTGCATGAAAAGGATACTGTGGTGGGTCTGAGGAGCAGGATCCAGGTAGGATTAACCAACAAAGACAGAAACAGCAAATTGAAAATGAAACACAAACATGGCATGCTTCAGTAGAAACAAAGAACGCAGGCGAGGATGTTGTTGAGATACCTTCATCTCAATCCACTTCGTCAACATAACAACTAAAGTTCCGGACCCTATGGGCCGTGAAAATGAACCCCCCCCACATGGTGGGAGGTGTTATTATCTGCTTACTAAGAATGAAGCATGCCATATGGAGGAGAGCTGCATAGTTAGGTTACGGAAAAATACTCTGAAATAAGAAATAATAAGCAAGAATAATAATAATATTATGATAGTTATGCCAGCCATCTTGTTCTCACCAACCGATGGGTTAACACACTGGCAACCAAGGACAAATTAAATGTTCTTGTGAATGGAGGAAATAATAATAATAATAATAATAATAATAATAATAATAATAATAACGCCGGTGCAACATAGAAATGCAAAATGGCTGACGGATGAAAGAAGGAAGGTAAGTAACGTTAGGACAATGATAAATTGGCGGATTGATTCAAAAGATGTGAAAAGAGCAATCCAAAAAGCAATGAATTGGAAATCACCTGGACCAGATAAAATACAAAATTTCTGGTTAAAAAAATTTACATCGACGCACCTGCAACTTGCTAAGTGCTTCCAATTATTGCTAGAACAACCATCCGAACTGCCAGAATTCATGACCGAGGGAAACACCTTCTTAATTCCGAAATCTAATGTATCTGCGGAAGATCCCTCTAAATATAGACCAATTACATGTCTTCCTACGTTATACAAGATGTTCACCTCGATTATATCTGAAAAGATATATGCCCACTTGGAGAATAACAACCTTTTAGAAGAGGAACAGAAAGGATGTAGAAAAGGATCAAGAGGCTGCAAAGAACAGCTCCTGATTGATTCAGTTGTGATGAAGAATGTGGTGAAAGCAAAAGAAAATCTCTACATGGCATATATAGACTATCAGAAAGCGTTTGATAGTGTACCTCACTCGTGGCTGGTAGAGATTCTTAGGTTATATAGGATTGAGGAGCATCATATTAACTTTCTTAGTTACGCCATGACTAAATGGAAGACAAGTTTGTTAATGAAAACCCCTACAGAAAGTATTGATGCAGGTAAGATCAGTATTAAAAGAGGCATATTTCAGGGAGACGCTTTGAGTCCACTGTGGTTTTGTTTAGCCTTGAAACCGTTAACAACTTTGTTAAATTCCCTAAATAAGGGATGTAATTTACAACAACCTGTCGTACAAATTAGTCACCTTTGGTACATGGATGATCTCAAATTGTATGCTAGGAAAAAGAATCATCTTCGCGATCTCCTAAACTGTGTTGGCCGTTATAGTAGAGATATCCAAATGAAATTTGGATTGGAAAAATGCAAAATAAGTTGCATAGAAAAGGGACAATGGGTTGAACATCGTGGGTTCGAAGTGGAAGGCGGACAAGGACTAGTTATTGGAATGGAGAGCAACGACTATTATAAGTATCTTGGTTATTTACAGGCTAGAGGAATAGAACACAATATTGCAAAAGAATCAGCGAAAGATCAGTATTTCTCTAGGCTGCGATCGTTGTTGAAAACCAGATTGTCGGCAAGAAATATGTCCAAGGCAATAAACAGCTTTGCAACTTCCGTACTTACTTATGGATTTGGAATAATTAACTGGACTGATACTGAACTTGAAGCAATAGACATCAAGACAAGAGTAGAAGCCAGAAAATTTAGAATTCATCACCCACGTAGTGCGATCGAAAGGTTCCACCTACCAAGAAGAGAAGGGGGTAGAGGAATACCGAGTGCTTATTGCAGGCATTATACACAGGTAAATAATTTACGAGAGTACTTTCTGCAAAAGTCGAAAGAAAGTAGATTGCATAATGCGATTGCTCAAATGGACAATTTTACGCCACTCAAACTGGCTAACAATGAATTCAATCCATCCACGAGAATCTTAAGTATACCCCAACAGAAAGAGAGATGGAAAAATAAATCTTTGCATGGCAAGTATCCGTTAACAATTGGATTTGAAAATTTTGACACCTCAGCGTCGCAGGCATGGCTGTATACAGGTAACCTGTTTGCAGAAACAGAGGGATTCATAGCCGCCACCCAAGATCAAGTAATTCCAACACGCTCCTATAGGAAAAAGATTCTTAAGGAGAATTTATCTGACATTAAATGTCGTGTATGCGCAGATAAGGAAGAAACAATTGATCATTTGATGGCAGGCTGCTCTGTACTTGCCCCCAAACAATATCTCGAGAGGCACAACAGGGTTGCAAAAATATTACACCAACTGCTCAGACAGAAGCACTTGTCGTATTCTGAAAATGTCCCGTATTATGAATATGAAGCACCTTCAGTTTGCGAGGACGAAAATTCTCGATTATATTGGAATCGCCAAATAATCACAGATAAAACAATTCCCAACAATATTCCAGATATAATACTGACACTGAAGAAGGACAAGGTAACGTACATCATTGACATTGCTGTTCCGTTGGCAAAAAACACTGCAAGGAACTATAGTGAGAAGGTAAATAAATATTTACCTCTCAGCGACGAAATCAAGAGTATGTGGAAGATGGACAAGGTCCTAATAGTCCCAATTGTGATTGGCGCAACTGGAGAAATTCCACAGAAATTACACAAGTCCATAAATACTTTGGATCTCTACCAAAAACTTTATTTAAAAATGCAAAAAAGTGTCTTGTTAGACACGGCTGCAATAATACGTCGCGTGCTGAACTGAAATTGCAGCGCGCGAACGCGGCCAACGTGGCCGGGAGGCGAAATGACGGAACGGGTGGGGTGCTGATGTGGTCCTCTACTGGGTGGTAGCCTAGCATATGCGCTACCAAACTCTAGGGGGGTCTGCCCGATGGGCGGGCAGGTGCCATTCCGCCTTTCCAGCAGGGGAGAGAGGAACCAAGCTACGCGGCGCAAAACACGGCGCCGCGCAATGCACACACCACTGGGGTCGGTCCCGGGCGGCAACCTTGCCAGGCTGGCGTGAACAGCACACACACGCTCGACGTGTGTGCAGTGCCCCCGCAATGGCGGAAAACGTTAAGATGGCACAAAGTGTGACCGTCGTTGACCAAAGTAGCCGCTAAGAGTGTTCCATTGGTTGGCGATGAGCAACCCCGTGCAGGCTGCGCTTCGCGTGTCTGGGCCTTGCCTCGATGGGGCGGGGGTCGGGCCGTCGAAGTACTGCATGGAAAAGTAAAGAAGTTGCCGGGAAAGGGTTGGCGGCCCTGCGCAACGGCTGGTTCTCCGATCTCTCAAAATTAGCGCGACGGGACACTAAACACATGCACGAGTGCGCTAAAATACAACACCCCTACACTTGCGCGCTCGCGCAAACACAAAACCACACACCCAGAGAGAGAAGCAAGCTGCCAGCAGCGGACAACACGTAAGTTGACACCCTGAAAGTACTGGTAAGTATCTACTATAATCAATATTCATATAAAAATAATGAATGCTAGATAACTATGCCACCCATCTTGTTCGAATGAACCGATGGGGTAAGATAATGGCAACCAAGAGCGAATAGTTCTTGTGAGTGAAAGAGATAATAATAATAATAATAATAATAATAATAATAATAATAATAACAACTAAAGCGCCGGACCCTCTGGGCCGAGTAAATGTAACCCCTCCTACATGGGAGAAGTGTTATTATCTGCTTACTATGAATGAAGCATGCCATATGTAGTAGAGCCGCATACATAGTTTACGGAAAAATACCTGTAAATAAGAAATAATAAACAATAATAATAATATTATGACAGTTATGCCAGCCATCTTGTTCTCACGAACCGATGGGTTAACACACTGGAAACCAAGGACAAATTGAATGTTCTTGTGAATGGAGGAAATAATAATAATAATAATAATAATAATAATAATAATAATAATAATAATAATAATAATAATAATAATAATAATAATAATAATAATAATAATAATAATAATAATAATAATAAGACAAAAGACTCAGGCGAGGATGTTGTTGAGATACATTCATTTAAACCCACTTCGTCAACATAACAACTAAAGCGCCGGACCCTCTGGGCCGAGTAAATGTAACCCCCCCCTACATGGGAGAAGTGTTATTATCTGCTTACTATGAATGAAGCATGCCATATGTAGTAGAGCCGCATAGATAGATTACGGAAAAATACCTGGAAATAAGAAATAATAACCAATAATAATGATATTATAAAAGTTATGCCAGCCATCTTGTTCTCACGAACCGATGGGTTAACAACCTGGCAACCAAGGACAAATTGAATGTTCTTGTGAATGGAGGAAATAATAATAATAATAATAATCCCGCACAGGGTAGCCTAGAGCTAGGTTACTGGGGACTAGCGACCCCACGGTTTCCTGAGCTAACCGTTGGGTTGGGATAGCAGCCCCAATCAGGTACACTTGCTCCAAACACTGATTAACAAGCAAGGACTAAAACAGCGAATTGGGAATGAAACACAAAAATGGCATGCTTCAGTAGAAACAAAAGACTCAGGCGAGGATGTTGTTGAGATACATTCATTTCAACCCACTTCGTCAACATAACAACTAAAGCGCCGGACCCTCTGGGCCGAGTAAGTGTAACCCCCCCTACAGGGGAGAAGTGTTATTATCTGCTTACTATGAATGAAGTATGCCATATGTAGTAGAGCCGCATAGATAGATTACGGAAAAATACCTGGAAATAAGAAATAATAAACAATAATAATGATATTATGAAAGTTATGCCAGCCATATTGTTCTCACGAACCGATGGGTTAACACCCTGGCAACCAAGGACAAATTGAATGATCTTGTGAATGGAGGAAATAATAATAATAATAATAATAATAATAACCCCGCACAGGGTAGCCTAGAGATAGGTTACTGGGGACTAGCGACCCCACGGATTCCTGAGCTAACCGTTGGGTTGGGTTAGCAGCCCCAATGAGGTACACTTGCTCCAAACACTGGATGAAAAGGAAACTGTGGTGGGTCGGAGGAGCAGGAACCAAGTAGGATTAAGCAGCAAAGACCGAAACAGCAAATTGGAAATGAAACACAAGCATGGCATGCTTCAGTAGGAAGAAAGAACGCAGACGAGGATGTTGTTGAGATACCTTCATCTCAACCCACTTCGTCAACATAACAACTGAAGCGCCGGACCCTATGGGCCGTGAAAATGAACCCCCCCCCTATAAGGTGGGAGGTGTTATTATCTGCTTACTAAGAATGAAGCATGCCATATGAAGGAGAGGTGCATAGTTAGGTTACGGAAAAATACTTGGAAATAAGAAACAATAAACAACAATAATAATATTATGATAGTTATGCCAGCCATCTTGTTCTCACGACCGATGGATTAACACACTGGCAACCAAGAACAAATTGAATGTTCTTGTGTGTGGAGGAAATAATAATAATAATAATAATAATAATAATAATAATAATAATAATAATAATAATAATAATAACAATCATAACAATTAAAGCGCCGGACCCTCTGGGCCGAGTAAATGTAACCCCCCCTACATGGGAGAGGTGTTATTATCTGCTTACTATGAATGAAGCATGTCATATGTAGTAGAGCCGCATAGATAGATTACGGAAAAATACCTGGAAATAGGAAATAACAAACATTAATAATAATATTATGACAGTTATGCTAGCCATCTTGTTCTCACGAACCGATGGGTTAACACCCTGGCAACCAAGGACAAATTGAATGTTCTTGTGAATGGAGGAAATAATAATAATAATAATAATAATAATAATAATAATAATAATAATAATAATAATAATAATAATAATAACCCATCTTGTTCGAATGAACCGATGGGGTTAGATAATGGCAACCAAGAGCGAATAGTTCTTGTGAGTGAAAGAGATAATAATAATAATAATAATAATAATAATAATAATAATAATAATAATAATAATAATAATAATAATAATAAACCCGCACAGGGTAGCCTAGAGCTAGGTTACTGGGGACTAGCGACCCCACGGTTTCCTGAGCTAATCGTTGGGTTGGGATAGAAGCCCCAATCAGGTACACTTGCTTCAAACACTGATTAACAAGCAAGGACTGAAACAACGAATTGTTCATGAAACACAAATATGGCATGCTTCAGTAGAAACAATAGACTCAGGCGAGGATGTTGTTGAGATACATTCATTTCAACCCACTTCGTCAACATAACAACTAAAGCGCCGGACCCTCTGGGCCGTGAAAATGAACCCCCCATACATGGTGGGAGGTGTTATTATCTGCTTACTAAGAATGAAGCATGCCATATGGAAGAGAGCTGCATAGTTATGTTACGGAAAAATACTTGGAAATAAGAAACAATAAACAACAATAATAATATTATGATACTTATGCCAGCCATCTTGTTCTCACGAACCGATGGGTTAACACACTGGCAACCAAGGACAAATTGAATGTTCTTGTGAGTGGAGGAAATAATAATAATTTCTCCATTTTCTTTCTTCTTAACCAAAACGTCGAGGAATGGTAGTTGGTTATTTGATTCTACTTCCATTGTGAATTTTATTTTTGGATGGATTCTATTCAGATCCTACAGGAAGCTCTTAAGGTGATCTTCTCCATGTGTCCATATCACAAACGTAGCCGTATATCGTATATACGGCTACGTATATCGTAGCCAAAGTTTGGGTTTATGGGTGGCCGGCCTTAGTGCTGTTGTTTCCAAGTCTTCCATGAAGAGGCTCGCTATTACTGGTGATAGTGGAGAGCCCATCGGTGAAGCGCGCCTTCTACTTGTTTGTAACGTTGATCGCTGTAGATAAAGTAGGTGCTTGCCAGGCAGTGTTTCACCAGCTTTATTATGTATGATGGAGGTTGGTATTTTCTTGTGATGGTCCCTAGAGCTTCGGTTATTGGTATATTGGTAAACAGAGACACTACGTCGAAGCTTACTAACAGCCAATCTGTTTCCACTTTCTCATATATGTATATATATATATATATATATATATATATATATATATATATATATATATATAATATTTTCGTGACCTTGGTATGATATGGTAAACTCAATCAGTCGGCGACTGGTCTGGTTTATTACTTCAAAGTATATATATTTAAAATAACCCTACATGTTTCGGCAATGATGCCTTTATCAAGGATACCTTTTCTTGTTTTCGTCATTTACATCCTTTATCCTTGATAAAGGCATCATTGCCGAAACATGTAGGGTTATTTTAAATATATATACTTTGAAGTAATAAACCAGACCTTTAATCGCCGACTGATTGAGTTTACTATATATATATATATATATATATATATATATATTGTGGTAGGTCAAGCCTACACATAAGGATTCCCGAGATTTATGAAATACAGATCGTTTAAAGTTAGAATGTTGATATTAGAACTTAAGATATATTTGGAACTGCATTTTTCACCTGTCACATCAATAAAGTTAATTTCGCGTTTTTAATTGCTCAAATTTAAATCTCATATTTATTTATTTACATGTACTCATTTGCCAAAGTCATTTTACTTCAATATTTTGTGTTACCGAAGATTTTTAACTTAATTGATTGATAATTAATGTCACATATATTTTAGGAAAAACTGTACAAATTCAAATTTGTATATAGCGGGAAATATCGCAATTAAAAATGGGCATAATATGAAACTTTTAACATTCCAATGACAATTAATTATATAATAAAACAAAATATATAATTTTTGTTAAATATCAAAGCGTTAAGTGTCAATAAATTATTACTTTTACTAATATTTTTAACGAGATTAAATGAATACATACAAGAAATACGAATGAGAAGCCAGCATTAAAAACAAGCGATAGTTGGCGTCATGTTGTTGAAAATTCCACGAACACGCCGACGTATTCAAAAAGTGCCGCTCTGAAATTTAGAAAAAAACATACAATAAAGTATAAAAACCATACTACGAGTATAATCAACACATCACCTACTTACCAAGCACTGTTCGACGTATTTTCCGTATCCACATACCTTCCAGTTCGTTATAAAACGAAAATTCCATTTCCCGGAGACACCATCCAAACAAACCGAAGCCAACAGGGACGCTCCTAGAAATTCCACGCTGCCCAAGGCCTGTGACCCGAATATTGGAATTTCAAACAAACACCTAACCACCATAATCCAAACTGTATCCAACTTGAGTATTATTTATTTATATATCCTTAAAAAAAATTGAATATTTTTAAATTAATTTCACTTTAAAAACACTATCGTAGATATTACCATAGGTATGCCTAATAAGTTAATTTATAGTTAATATACTTTTAAAGAATTAGAAGAATACAGTTCCTTTGATTTTATTTTAGAAAGTTTAAGTTAGATAGATTCATTTTAGCACGTTATCATAGAATATCATCATTTAACCTAAACTTATTGAACTTAATTGATCACGTGACTTTTCGGTAGATTAAAATATATACTATTATCATGTTTACCACTTACCTGTTTAATGGAAACTCTTATTAAACCATTTACATTTGCTTATCACTCTCTCGCTTTATTTAGAAAACTTTACATACAGAATATACAAATATTTAATAATTTGATTTCCACCTGCACACAAATTCTAGTTGAGTACCGATCCCGCATAATTATTATCTTTATAAAGCACTAAATAGAGTCTCATTGTTCTGCTAGTCGGACAGATAACATAGAATTACTCTTAAGAGATAAACAACAAGAGTTTGTACGAGGAAGAAGCTGTATAGGTTAAGTATAAATCATTTATGTACGTTTATTTACAAATTGAATTATACGCATGTGACAACTATAACGTATTAAAAGCAACTCCATCTTTACGTAATATTTGTAACCACACTTGGAGATACAATTAGAAATATTTTAAAAATTACTCTACTAATTAATTTTCAACTTATTGGTATTTTTAACGTAATATTCACATGCATTTGTATTTACACCTTGTTCAGCCGTATATTCATATATATATATATACATATATATATATATATATATATATATATATATATATATGTAACAATTGATAAATTATTGGAGTTTTTCGGCTTTTATATGAAATATTTACAAATATCAAGTTAGTATGTATGTAATTGCAAAGTAAGGGGGGATGTAAACATTGCTGTCTACAAATTACAAAGCAAATCATACGAAATATTTTAGTTGAAAATATTGTCTATGTTGGGACTCGAACCCAAGTCTACAGTTTGCCGGACTGTCGGTTTTACCACTCACCCACAATAGACCTAGGTTCAAGCTATTTAGAAATGCATTATAAAGTAACAGTGTTAATGAATCAGATGTAAACGGCTAAGAAATTATCTAAACACTTATATATATATATATATATATATATATATATATATTGTATTCCTTGAGAAAGGCATCATTAGACGAAACATGTACATGTAGGATTGTTTTAAATATATAGTTTTTGAAGTAAAACCAGACCTTAAATCGCCTACAAATTGAATTTACCATATATATATAAAATGTATTCAAGAACTTTCTTCATTAGAGATGGTCATGCTTTTTGATAATGGTTGGTGACAGTGCTCGTGATCTGTCACAAACGTATAATTTTGGATGAGCATAGCTCTAATGAGGAAAGTTTTTGAAGACACATTATATGTAATGTACTACCAAGAATCTGTACGTTCTTAAAATTAATTAATGATGAAACCTGTATCTACCTTATCTAATACTAAGAATAATTTTTACCGTTTGGTAGATACCGTGAGACGGACAATATTTTCTAGTACCAACTAGTTCACACGCCTTTCTATGTCTGTCGCCTTCTAGCAAGTTACGACTTTGCGAACTTCTATAAACTATTTATTACTAGTCAGATGATTCTTAATTAACAAATGTACAATATTGCAGATGCATACAAAATCATAAAAGACTATAATGGCAGTGCAAGATATAAACATTGTCATAGCAGCTAAAATAGTATTGGCTCTGCATTTATAATACAAACATAAGTTCAACTTATGGGGATATAACAATTGCTGTAACCTTTGGTGCAGGAGTATATCAATAATTTCAGAGTGTTTCTTCTATGAATAAACGTATTTTTAAATCATATCAGTCAATAGAATACTTATAACTTTAACAATAATGAAGAAGAATACCAGTAACACGTACCATGTCTTACTACAATTAAAATTTATGAAATAAATCAATGAAATTTCCAGTTAATAATAAGAATAATAATTAATGTATTTCACATTACATAACGGAGGTATAAAATATTTTTCATACTAGAAGAAATCTTCAATGATTTGTTTTTTTATCTTTAAATTGAAAATTTGCCGTCGCAAATAATTTAGAACCTAAATAAGACTGTCATTTATCTAGGACAGGCCTTGTAATTGGCCTGTCTTTGTAGTTGATTAACGAGCTCTTAAAATATAAAGAAGAGAACGACGAGAGTGTATAGGATATTTAAAAAACGGGGTCCTCAAAATTATTAATCAATAAAAATTAATTCCGCGTTAGATCCCGAGATGCTCCATCAGATATTATGGTAGAAATGATTTATGCGTTATTTCATCATGCGTTTTATCTTCGAAAGTAATTACTTCAAGTGTCTTATGTTCAAAAGTATGCCTGTATGTGATTATAGAAGTAGTTTGTTAATATGCATAGATCGTTACCTAGTTTCCTTAAGTGCATTTATGATTAAATACCGCAGCTTGTATGTCTTTCAAATTGATTTTTCTTGTTTCTTAAATTTAAAATATTGCTTTCAATTTAAAATTGAAAGTTTTTAAGTTAAAATTAGTTGTATTCATATTAAAATCTTCATTTAGTTGTTCATTTCGCAATATAATAATATTTGAAATTGACAGTTCCCCCCAAAAAAATACTAGTAAATGAGTTACAGTTTTTCCTTTGGAAAGGAAACATCCAATGATACTTTTTCTTAGATATCGCACAATAAAGATATTGAACGATCATTTTCAAGTCTTATCCTGGCGTCGTATTCACATATTGGCAAAACATAAGCTAGCTTTCATTTGATCTGAATAGAGTCCAGCCTTCAGGAATATCTAAAATATTAATGCGAAGGGAAATTGGGTCAGGGCTACAAATTTTTTAAAAATATTCGGGCACAACATTTTCGAAACGTTTAAAATCATATGCCAATTCACTATTGTACCTGAAATTAACGCGCTTTGAAATGACAAAATTCCTGAAGAATATGATTGGGTAAAGAAAAAAATTTATCATAGTCTTCGAGAATAGCAGTTTTAGCTTTTGCTCTATGTTCTTTACATTTATGAGAAGTATTAATGTTATTGCTACGTTTAAAGTGACAGTAGAAAGTGTTATTTCACTCAGTTGTAAGTTAATACCATGTGGAGTAGCAACCAGCAATAATAAAATATTTAGATACTATCCGTTTAATGCATCTTAAAACACACGTCATCAATTTTTATCCGTCTGAAACAAATCAACTTTTGCGGTAAAATTTAAATGCCTCGCAACACATGTTTAATTATGGAAACAATTTAAATAAATTTCAGAAGAAAAAAGCTGCGCGGTAGATATATAGTCATAATATATAGCGAAATAGGTTATGTACTTGCCAAATTGTAATATTTTGAAATTATGTAATATTAATAATACCGGAATAATACTTGTGCATTTTATTAAAGTGTCCGATTTTATTCTACACACGAAAAAAAATTAATAAATACCCTTAAAGCATACATTTTAGGCAGTGAACTAAATTATTTATAAAGGATTCTTCTATCATTGAAACGTGTTTCTCCTCTTTAAGCAATCTATTTTTTGCTGTATTTATACACCTAACTACAATATTTGTGAATATTGGAAATATATATAAAATATATCATTAGAGAGAGAAAGAATTTATTGGCTAATTTACTTGATATATGTTGTAGTTTCTAAATTTTACGACATGACTAAGTCACTGTATGATAGATTAAAACACAAACACTTATATTACTTATATACTTTATACACTTATTAAAAAAAAAACATACTATTTGCTAGTAAGCATTCAAATATTATGCAAAGTTACCAATAAAGAAGGCAGTATCAGAGAAGTAAATATCTAAAATTTTTTAATATATTTAATATTCAAAAACATAGAATTTGACAATAAATAAACACGTATTGCTTAATTTCAATATCAGTATCACTGCTGATTGATGCTTAATTATTCGGTTCTTCCACTGACCTCGATAAACCATGTAGACTTATAATAATTAGTTCGACTTCAACATCTATTATGTGTATCTCTCGTTCGCACCAAGTTTTAATCAGGTTATTAGTATGCCATACACAGTTTTACCAAGTACTTGTATCACACTGTTCTAATGATTCACCCCACATAGTTAAGACATTTTCATCCCCATAACCATCCCGGCCAATATTTTTGTAATACCCCTTTGCTGACGCCCAAATTAGTTCAATTTCATTAAAATCACAATGATATGGAGGTAGTTTCAACACTTCATGGCCCTCTTTATGTTATATTTCATCAATAGCTTATTTTTTATCAGGCTCATTCCTTTTAACTAAATCTAAAAGTTCTTATTTCATCAAATTATTTAGAAGCATTATCTTATTGTTTGTTAACCAATCTATAGTATCTTGCCTTCTTGATGACGTATTTAGGACTTTATTAATAACGATACATAATATTGAATTTTTTGGCATGTTTAGCATAAGTTGAACTCTAACCAATTCATCATATATTTTGCTATTCATTTCAGCATTATAGTAGACAGTTCTCACGCCTTAATCACTACCAGCATGGACAATGACATAATGTTTGACATCATAACCTTTCGTACACTTTTTGTAGACTCGTCTTGTCAAGATTTTTCCCTAACACGTTTGGAATAAATCCATGTTTCATCCAACTGGCTGTGGTGAATTTGACATCAAATTGTCCATGTAGTTTCTCAAAAAAACATTGCGTAATAATGCAATATTATTCCTTTCAATTAGCACTCGTCTGTTGTCTTTCTTTTTAATTTAATGTCGTGTAATAAAGTACTCAAAGAGGCTAAACATAAATCAATGATTTCTCAATTTTTCAGTTATTGCTTTAACGTATTTAAAGCAACATGTTTCTCTAAAATAATAATTTTATAATAAGCTAACAAACACTATATTTTAGTAATTTTTACTTTCTTTATACTTGTTGTAAAGGCTAATCTAAACAGACTCTCAAAGATCTCTAGAGCGAGGTCTCTTTTTACCTGGAGAGCTAAGAATTGACTTTTGGGCCTTCCGCTGTTTAATTGCATAAACTGTTGAGCATGAGATATGAAGAGCATTACACAGTCTCTGAAATATATATGTTTTAAATAATTATTAATGGACGTATTAGAGAACATACCTCATAATCACCACATATAGGTAATAAAGGACTACCGTTTTCTTTCTCTTTCTCAAAATAATTCAAAACGTTTAACACAAGTTCCTGTGCTTGCAAATTTAAGCGCTTCACAGGCATTTTCTGAAACATTTATGTTAACGTCAATTTGATTTATTATTTTTATTTTTAATAACTTACCGAAAACTTGAAGTCACTCTTATTACTTTGTTCTCAGAAGAATAGATTTTTGTAATATTTAGATGGAATATAGTAAAAGCGAAGAAAAACCTAACAGAAAAAGCTATCATTACAAAAAACAAATGACTGTCAGACAATTTGATTCCATTTTATCTTATTGGTTTGCCATATTTCCGGACTCGTTCCAGTTTCCACTTACTTTATTCAGCCTTAAGTGGCTGGCAGGGTCGCCATGTGATATCTGACATGGGCAGCGTCGTCATGTGATATCTGATCATCTAACTAAAGGCAGGATCGCCATGTGATGTTAGACATGGGCAGGATCGCCATGTGATGTCAGACATGCGCAGGATCGACATGTGATGTGACCTGGTCCCGGTGAGCACATCGCTGCGTTGGTACGCAGATTCGGCGATATGATAAATAATAAACGGGCAGCGTTTGTATAACAAACTTGAGACAGTGTACAACGGCCCATTTTTTCATCTACCATTTACAGTTTAAAATTTACAATTTACAGTTGATCATGTACCATTTGTAATAATTTATAATTGTAATAAATTTCAAATCGTTTTAATTTTAATTCTTTAATGTAATTTCTATCGATACGATATTGTACAGAACTTTATTATATAAAAACTCTTGTATAAAATAGTGGATAATTTCATAAAGATGTCAAATAATTAGATAATAAGTAGATATATCTCACTAATGTACACTATATCTGCACTTAGTATATAAGGAAATATAATTATATATATATATATATATATATATATATATATTTAACAAAAGAAAAGCAAACGGGTTACAACCCCTTTTCTTTTCTTTCTCGCCGGGTGGAAGATGTGATAACCAAATCGAGTCATGTATTGAACTACTTATCTTATTCAAGGTACGACCCCGGTCTTGTTTCTATTGTATACAAAACACGACCTCGGTACGTCCAAATTACATACACATACGACCTCGATATGTGTTACACTCTTTCACCACTTTGTTGATCTTATACTGAGGCCACTAGTCTAAAGGAGGACACATTGAAGTATATAATAAGATCCCTTTAGATCTAGAGGTACAGAGAGACACCTAGAGAGTGTATTATAGAAACCTCCTTAAGACTAGTGTCTATTTGTTACTATGTATATTGTTATTGTTGATTCTTTATAATGTGTTAATTAATTATATGTTGTTATCCAAACGCTGCCCGTTTATTATTTATCATATCGACGAATCTGCGTACCAACGCAGCGATGTGCCCTCCGGGACCAGGTCACACTACATGGCGATCCCGCCCATGTCTGACATCACATGGCGATCGTGCCTTTAGTTAGATTATCAGATATCACATGGCGACGCTGCCCACGTCAGATATCACAAGGGTATTAGTACGCTTTCTGTCCTTGTCTATTATACGAACAAATTGATCATTCGTGATTTTTTGTCTGGCAGATTAACGCAATTTTGTTAGTCTGTTCCAATATCAGTATTAAAAAGACATGGTTATATTAAAACAGTGCGTAACTCGTGTTGCTCGATTATGACGTTTGTCTTAAGATCGATTAAATAGATAGTATAAATATGTCATTGGTATAATATATGCTTTTATAGAGCTCTTACAAGCAAAAGTCTTATATTATTCTTGAATCTGCTCTGCCAGTATAGAGACTCTAGATAATAATTTATGGCAATATAAGATGCTTTCTTCAAGCTTAATGTTCAATATATTGTCAACCATGGAGTTGGATTTCACTATGTGAAATTCACCCTTCTTTACATTTATCTGATCAGTGTTCAATAATACATAGTCCAATTACACTATTGGAATTAAGACCAAAATTATTTTTTATTATTTTTTTTATTTTTTATTGTGATGTGTCTTAAACAGAAAACTTATCAAGAATAGAGTGTATAAGGTGTGTATAAAGAGTTACATGGCTTTCTTACTACACCTTCTCGCCGTAAGAGGATCGAATGTTGATATGACTTTTGCTTCCTCAATATTTAAGGATAACAGAAGAAGATACCGAAACCGAAAAACTGATCTCTTACACACCGGTCTCGAGATCCGAACCCTCGACCAACGAGACTCTGACTCCCATCGTTGGACGCTCTTACTACTTGCACCGTTGAGACATTGCAGGTGGTAAGAGATTCCAAAAAATTGATTACAATATTATCCTAAATGAAATGTTCAACTTCGCTTATAACTGTGCCAACGTTTTATCCCATTCCAACCCATCCTCGGTAATTTGAAATCTCTAGCCACGCATATTGTTAAATTTTTTCACCGATACTCTTTAATTAAATAATTTTTTTAAATTTTAACTTCGTTGTAAATATTCATAAAATGACCAACGTATTATTTTATATATTTCATCTAGATTTTCATTTTTTCCCAGATTTGAAAAAACCTTTATGGAGTATTCGTTTTGAGAGTTTAAACTGACGTAAAATGTGCCATAAATAGGTGTATTGAGGAGACACCGAAACAGTTCTTCCAGGACGGCTTAAACAAATTAATTTATGGTTGCGATAAATGTGCCATTTAATTGAAAATGGCGATTATGTTGAAAAACTACAATGTAATATTGATGAAAATTGACAAAATTAAAAAATATATGATTGTTTCGGCCTTTACTTGATGAAATTCCATTATAACTATTAAGATAAAATAAAACAAATTTTATGAATTTCAATTTTTAATTATCACTGTAACGAATCGTTTCGCACCAACCTGGGCTTCGTCAGACATATAACTAACTTATTTACAAAATATTTTTTTTATATTGAACACAAGTAAACGGTAACAAGCAAAAACACATGTTTTATTTTAAAAAATAGTCTGAGGGATGGGTGCTTTTTATTACTGGATGTCTATGCACAAAACTTTCGCTACGGTTTATACAATATGTACTTTCTTAAGTAATAAAACTAGAGGTTTACATTATATTACAGGGAGGTAAAGAATTCTATGGAAAAATACAAAAATACAAAATACAATATGTAACTGTCTGCATATCAAATAAATAGATTGAGTAAGGGTGAATTATTTGTTTCTAATTGATCATTTAAGATCTTGTCAGTTTTCTTTAATTTATTAATTTCAAGTGACTCTAATAAATTAAGTTTTTTGCCCTTATTTTCTACATGTAATATTTTAAATTCTTTGTTAAAATTGTGGTTCGTTGAATTGATGAGACGCATATGAAGGGTCACTTTTATTATTTCTAAATGAAGAAAAATGTTCTTTGACGCGTATTTCAAACGATCTGCCTGTCTGTCCGATATAAGTCATAGGGCAACTACCGCAGGTTAACTCATAGACCCCTGACTTTTTATTGTTGTTTGTTAAATCCTTATTGTTTTTTATAAATTTGGATAAATTGTTATTAGTTCTATACGCTGCATTAATGTCAAACTTTCTTAAATATTTAAAAATTTTTGTGCTTGAAGAGCCTATAAACGTGATCATTTTAAATTTTTGGGTGTTATTATTCAATATTGGGTAAACTTGTGATATGGCTTTTGTAAGTTTTTTTTTAATTTAAAATGTTATCTATTATATTACTTTTATATCCATTGTTGATAGCTATTTGTCTAATTAAATTTAACTCTTTCTCGAAATTTGTTTGGTTCAACGGAGTATTTATTAATCTATGTATAAGACTGTGATAAGCCGCTAATTTGTGTTGTACCGTCAACTACAGATATTACTATACATAACACTTCTTGCCATCCGATACAACACAAATTAGCGGCTTATCACAGTCTTATACATAGATTAATAAATACTCCGTTGAACCAAACAAATTTCGAGAAAGAGTTAAATTTAATTAGACAAATAGCTATCAACAATGGATATAAAAGTAATATAATAGATAACATTTTAAATAAAAAACTCCGTACAAAAGCCATATCACAAGTTTACCCAATATTAAATAATAACACCCAAAAATTTAAAATGATCACGTTTATAGACTCTTCAAGCACAAAAATTTGTAAATATTTAAGAAAGCTTGACATTAATACAGCGTATAGAACTAATAAAAATTTATCCAAATTTATAAAAAACAATAAGGATTTAACAAACAACAATAAAAAGTCAGGGGTCTATGAGTTAACCTGCGGTAGTTGCCCTATGACTTATATCGGACAGACAAGCAGATCGTTTGAAATACGCGTCAAAGAACATTTTTCTTCATTTAGAAATAATAAAAGTGACTCGTCATATGCGTCTCATATCAATTCAACGAACCACAATTTTAACAAAGAATTTAAAATATTACATGAAAATAAGGGCAAAAAACTTAATTTATTAGAGTCACTTGAAATTAATAAATTAAAGAAAACTGACATGATCTTAAATGATCAATTAGAAACAAATAATTCACCCTTACTCAATCTATTTATTTGATATGCAGACAGTTACATATTGTATTTTGTATTTTTGTATTTTTCCATAGAATTCTTTACCTCCCTGTAATATAATGTAAACCTCTAGTTTTATTACTTAAGAAAGTACATATTGTATAAACCGTAGCGAAAGTTTTGTGCTTAGACATCAAGTAATAAAAAGCACCCATCCCTCCGACTATTTTTTAAAATAAAACATGTGTTTTTGCTTGTTACCGTTTACTTGTGTTCATCTGATGATAGATATTTTAGGAAAAATATGTTAACAGCCGTGCTCTGCCTTGCAAAACTATATTCATTTCTATTAAAATTAGAAAAATTGCCATGAAGCCGTACTGCTCTAAATTAATAACTATGTAATAAGCTCCTTTAGTGAGACTGCTTATGCTTATAATATTGCTCGTATAGGGTAAGTGACTTCATTCAGGTGCAAGACATTAAAGCCATACATCACAGTTTTTAATCAAAATTATGCTTATCCACATACTAATTTAGTTGTAAAGAGAGTTGCCGTATAGTTCCGTAACATCTTTTGTCAAAGCTAAGATTAACGGTCAGTATTCGTGTTCGCATCATACTTTCTCTGTAATTTAATTGAACATTTCTCCTCCGTAAGATCTCTTCGTAATACGTAAAATAAATTGATTTCAAACCTTTTATTAAATATCTAAGAAGCATGCACCTCCGTATTTAATAAAATAATATACTTTGAATTTTGCAGCAATCCGAAAAGAATGTTATCGATGTTATTTGTGAAAAATACTTTTAAAATATAAACATGGGCTTAAAAAAAACGATGCTTCGATTTCTTCATGATTTATAGGAGTCATTAGTCCTTAATATATAGTTTGTTTATAAATTACGATTTTGATTTTAGAAGTCATAATCTTTATTTATTTCTAGGCACATTGTACTATATAGTTAAATGCCTGAAAATATATTTTTAAAAATTTTAATTCGCGTAAAAAGGAAAAAATGCTTTTTATTCACAAGCGAATCAATGCTCTTCTCAAAGTTTTTCAAGACGATTGAACTTTTCTCCTTGAAGAAAAATCGCACACAAGAAAAAATTGGCGCAAATTTGTCCAATGGAACTTCGCCCGACATATGTAAAAGTCGCTCCAATCTTTTTGTTGGGTAAACAGTGATTTAAATTCAAGACGTTCCTCTCTGGAGGGTCGTCACATTTGTTCAATGATAAATGACAGCTGACGGACTATGTGAGCGCCATCTAAGTAGTGTGTCTTATCGAGCGTTCTGAACCTTTTTTTACATCGATCTGATCTATTTTAGTGGTACATATATCAGGGTGATATATATTAACCGTATTAGTAGAAATTTCGATGAAAACAATTGATGTTCAATACATTATTTTCCTAGAATGTAATTCAGTTGAATCTATTACTTTTCATTCAGTAATATTATACCGAGTGCCATTAAAATAAAAAGACAACGTATAAAAAATTAAATTAAGACTAAATTACGTAGAATATATACCAATTACAATGCGAACCCCAAAAATAAGAAAGCCTGAAAATTGCATTCTGTGACGCCTATGAATTCAAAATATCCTGAATGTAAATACCTCTATTGAAGTTATACACACGCAGACGCTATAGCGTATGTTTACATACGTAATAGATGTTGATGTTATAAAAACTATTATATTGTTGTATGCCAATATGTATAACCACGTACAAAATCAGGCGCTTATGTATGCAAGTGAAATATTAAAAAATTAAAAAAATGTGAATTACGTGTATTACCTAAAGTAACAAATATAATAGATTTAGAATGTCTATAAGAAATGCCGCTATTGGATGCAATATTTATGTTTATAAAAACTAGAAGATAACATTGCGTAGACAGCTTTGTATACTAAGGATTCGATTAATTTTTTTAAACAAGATGCATTAAAGAAAGGTGTTTTATTCTAGTATTCTACGGGCATTTAACGTCCTATTTTGTAACAATGTATCTTTTATCGAAGACGTAAATGTAAATTGTATCGAATGTACGTAACAATCAACAAGTGAACGAAACCCTTAAACGAGCTGGACAAGAACAAATCAATTTTTTTGTTATTGTATGTCAATTTTAAGATATTGTCTTCAATAATATAATCACCTAACGAACATTTTTTAAATATCTTTTGTCATTTCTTTTCTTGCTTATGAGAGAGAACTTTGGGAAAATATTCTGGATATATATTCTACATAATTTAATCTTTCCATTTTTCATACGCTATTTCTTTATTTCAAGGACATTTGGTATATATGAAATAGAGAATGTGATATTACGAAAAAATCGGTAACTTTATAAACGGTAAACATAAACAATGCAAATTCATTTATTATGGTTCATATTCGATATCAAAACAACCAACGAAAGTAATTAATTATGATGAAATAAAAACTTTAAGCTATATATTGGGCAATTTATTATCAGGATTTATTATTATAGGATTTGGACTCTTGTTATTTTAAGTAAAAAAATGCAAACTCAACAATTATTATGGTAAAGGAATTGAAAATTTAAGTAAAAATTTAGGAAGAACTTAGGAAGAAATATTCCTATACTGAAAATTAAAAAAATATACTTCAGAAGTTAGGTTGTAAAAAGAATGAACCTAGAACACCTTTACATGGAGCAAAAAAATGCTTTAAAATTTCATATACAGTTTTCTAGAACAACTTTTATGCATTAAACTTTTAACAAGATGTGTGTAAATTGCCTGATTATCTAAATACGTTAGTTTTTCTTACATAATTCGAAGTTATGGAATTTCTTATATGCATGTAGCTCATCACTAGAGCTGAGGATGTTTGCGGTACGGCAGGACCGTATGTAGTGCATCCCCACATTTAACTATTTATCCAAATATTCTCTGAAATGATTTGCCGGATCTCATAAATTAATAGAGTGATATTTTAGTATGCACTGGATATTGGTATTATACAAAATCATAATAGCCATTTGTATTTATGGATCATAAATAATAATACGCATGTATTTGTATTTGGTTGTTAATTCAATTTAAACTTAAAACGAATCGTAATATTTTAACGACAAGCCGTCCTTACAATACATGCATTCGAGACAAAGTGTGCAACTCTACGAATAACTTCCATAATTGATCGAAAATGAACATTTTGGAGCTGAAGTAAAGCCCCTATTCTTAGAAAATTTTATTACTGTCGTTAAGAACTATTATTATAAACAACAAAGGCCTTTTATTAGTGTTGAAGTTTTAGTTTCATTGAATTTCCATGTTGTAAGTAGTCAATTGTAAAGGGTTCATTCACAATATTCTAAAACAAGGTGTAAATTTAACTAAAATCCAGAAAAACACATTCTGATAATATATTACTAGATTAGAAGCTGTGTTTATTACTATTTATTATATTATTTTTATAACCAAATGCAATAAAAGCTACGAAAACAAAAGAAACCTCGATTTATTAAAATCTTGTCACACAGCCTTTCAAAGCCTGGCAGCACATATTTTGCATATATTTTATATATACTACCTACTTGAACTAGGTGAATGAAGTTAGAAGTTATAACTTATAACTTCTAACTTCTAACTTCATTCACCTAGTTGAAGTAGGTAGTATATATAAAATATATGCAAAATATGTGCTGCCAGGCTTTGAAAGGCTATGTGACAAGATTTTAATAAATCGAGGTTTCTTTTGTTTTCGTAGCTTTTATTGCATTTGGTTATAAAAATAATATAATAAATAGTAATAAACACAGCTTCTAATCTAGTAATATATTATCAGAATGTGTTTTTCTGGATTTTAGTTAAATTTACACCTTGTTTTAGAATATTGTTAATGAACACTTTACAATTGACTACTTACAACATGGAAATTCAATGAAACTAAAACTTCAACACTAATAAAAGGCCTTTGTTGTTTATAATAATAGTTCTTAACGACAGTAATAAAATTTTCTAAGAATAGGGGCTTTACTTCAGCTCCAAAATGTCCATTTTCGATCAATTATGGAAGTTATTCGTAGAGTTGCACACTTTGTCTCGAATGCATGTATTGTAAGGACGGCTTGTCGCTAAAATATTACGATTCGTTTTAAGTTTAAATTGAATTCACAACCAAATACAAATACATGCGTATTATTATTTATGATCCATAAATACAAATGGCTATTATGATTTTGTATAATAACAATATCCAGTGCATACTAAAATATCACTCTATTAATTTATGAGATCCGGCAAATCATTTCAGAGAATATTTAGATAAATAGTTAAATGTGGGGATGCACTACATACGGTCCTGGCGTACCGCAAACATCCTCAGCTCTACTTATCACTCGCAATATCGCTATTGTTAATAGTAGATTATTTTTCTTTCGCCTTTGGCATCTTGGGGTATTTCGGTCTTAATAGTTGTTTTTCTTTTATTTATTCATTAAAAATAATAATAAAAAAAAAGCTATTATATTTTCCATAACGTTTCGTAGTTCATTTGACTAGCTAAACCGTTTCCTTTTTATAAATGTTCTGGTCGCTTTTCTATGTAATATATTTTTTTCTTTGATCATATTGTGTGAATGACCTTTTATGAGTGAATCACACTGGTCATTTGTACTCTACCTTTTAAAGACATTAACTTATAAGGTTTAATGCTGTCCCTGCTAATATTAAATTTACTTTATTCAATTTCTGTTTTCAACAAAATAATGACACGAAATTTATCTCGTACAGTATCTCGATAAAATAAGGAACCAGAATATCTGCAAGGTTATAATTTGACAATACGCAAGCCTAGACTGATTCATGGGAGAGCACATTTGGGTTTTCGGGGGGGGGGGGGGGGGAGAGAGATGTAAGAGATCATCTAGTGAATTTCAAGACACCAAACAGTGAACGTGTTGGTGTCTTGAAGGAGGAACGGAATAACATTCACTGCTATTTTATCAACAATTTATTATTTACTTTTTGGGTGGTTATAAAAAAAATATGAAGAATTAATGCAAATGGTCGCATATTTTATTATTAATTTATATACATATACAGGTTTTTGGTTGGTTCTAGAATTCCGGACTGGAACCGCGTTCTTAACATTGGGTTCTTTTCGGGCGACGTTTCGTCAACTGTTGCGAGGCACATCGACGGAACCGCTTCTACTCTTGTTGTCACTGCACTGAAACTCAAAGTCTGTTAGTTTTGGACATGACAATTGCAGCTGTTCTCGGTCACTGGAGCGTCACGGTTCCGGTTGGGGGTCTTGGGATAGTAGGGTTTGCCAGGAACCGTGTTGAAGATATCCATAATCATGCCCTATTGTGATGCTTTAGGATTTCTAAGGAATCACGTATTTTTTTGTTAAAGTAAGACGGGGGATAAAATCTGGGTGGATTGAATTTGAGTTTGTTGTCCATTTGCGAACCTATATTTAGCAAATGCAGAACCAATGACGGGGAGCGGCCTAGTATAACGCTCATGCTCAGTAATACAAGTGCTCACCGATGTAAAACCCATTTACCTTATGGAATCTGCGACCATATCAGCAAAATCCAACTCAAAAACAACATCAAAACCACCTTTAAACCCTACGCCATATTATCGAATTTGTAATAATTCAAAAACTCTTGGTTTATACGCGATTCCATGCTCGCTGTGGCATTGTACACAGCAGATTCTATAAAGTAAATGGGTTTTACCTTATATTTTAGGTTTTATTATAATCTTGGTTACGTATCTTTGTTTCTTTAATTAATATGGCTTTATAATTCCAATATTCTCAATCATTATTTTTATTGTTGTTGACCTTCAAGAGCTCACCACTTCCAAAGCTTTACTGAAAAAACGAAAACTTGGCTAAGACAATAAAAAAATTAATGAATAAGGTGCATTTCTCTCATTACTTAGTCCATATCATAACTCGCTTTCTTTTGTGAGTGAAATATCTGCTTAATATCTCTTAATCTTTCCTGACAGTCTTCGGCAACGAACCAAATGTTATAGCACAATCAAGACAATTTCAATTTATCAGAAGACGTCATCTATTATACATGTTGTCCTTGAAATAAAGAGACAACATACGATAAATGGAAACAAGTAATTATGTAGAATATAAATTCAAAATATTGTGACTCAATTACGACACATACCCTGAAATTAAGAACACCGAAAATTGTATTACTTGACCCCTATGAATTCAATATATTTAGAACGTGTATAAATAATAAATACCTCACACACACATATGTTGTAGCGTATGTTTACATACATAACAGCTGGATGAGATGGACAATAACAAAGCTATTATTTTTGTCATTGTCGGTCAACTTTAAGATATTGTCTCTGATAGTTGTTATAATCGCACAGTAGCGTGGCAAATTTTTTTTATGGCTATGAAATAACCATAAAACTCTTTATTTTAAATGCCATAAAACTCCTTATTTTAAATTTATGCATACTTAATTACTATCCCCATTAATATAGGGGGATATTGGAACTATCCCTCTATTCCTATACCGCTCCATTCGAATTTTTCATTGTGCAAAGCGGTAGTAGAAGTCGTCTTCTGTATTCTCGTTCATGACGCATGCCGCTTTTTCTTTCACAGCTTCAACAGTCTGAAATCTTGAACCGTTTAATGAAGATTTGACCTTGAGGAACAGAAAAAAGTCACATAGTGCCGGGTCAGGTGAATAAGACACTTAAAGTGTCACTACAAATAACTTCACGATCTTCTTTTTTTCGATTGTGCAAATTTTCGAGACTATTTCCGCATACACTCTTTGCATGTTCAAATTATTACTTAAAATTTGCTTTACGCATTTTTTGTCAATTGCTATAGTTTCAGTAATGATAGGAATAGTTAACCTGCGGTCAGATCAGATCAAATTACCGATTTTTTTATTTCTATCCGTTTTTGACCTGGAAAGGCGCCCCGAGCGCGCGTCGGCTTCAGCGTTTTCTCGGCCATCTTGGAAACGCTTAAACCACTTAAATACCCGCGCACGTATTCAACATTTATTATCACATACTTCTTTTAATAAAATATATGTCTCAGTAGTGGATTCTCCAAGTTTCATATAAACTATCACGACAATTCGTTGCTCTATAAAATCACGTAGTTCATATGTGGTTAGTATTTGTCTCGTTATTTTATAGCCGCACCTCGTATGTCACACGACTGGCTCTATATAACAGATATAATAAGAGATAGCAGGGAAAGTAATTCTTGTCTATAGGCGTATATTTTTGACAGGTAGTAAATATTATTTACCCGCCAAATAAAAAATTGAAACATACTCGTAATTAAATTAAATATAACCTCTTCGGTCCCCCGGTGCCGCGCGCTGAACACGTTTTGTTTGCGTTCTAATATAAAATTGGCTTGCCCGCGACATTTTGTTCCGTGTGTACAGTCGGCTGGCATGTAGTAAATATTATTACACACGTGGCGATTTTTCTGCGCATTCTTTACTCGGCGTTGGTAGGCGTTAAGTGAGATTATGGCGGGCTCCAGCAGTAACGAAAGTAAGTAAGTAATTTCTTGTTATTTAAT
Organism: Melolontha melolontha; assembly: GCA_935421215.2. Lineage (NCBI taxonomy): Eukaryota > Metazoa > Arthropoda > Insecta > Coleoptera > Scarabaeidae > Melolontha > Melolontha melolontha. Next base: position 126,442,151 of record OW285237.1, on the reverse strand, counting down.
ATAATAAATAAAAGCGAATTATGATAGTAAGTGAGAATTAGATATCATAGAATTACTATTAGTGTCTGTAATTTGGGTAGTAAGGATTACTCTTATCCCATTTGATATTTTATGCCTGTCCAACCGGCTAGTCTTAGCTCTATAAAATGTTTATCGTGTTTTGTCGGTTAGCTAGATATTTAGTTACGTAATTTTTAATTGTGCGAAATGTGTTAATTTCACATACGTGGTATAAGAGATGAGCGTTAACTGATGATGAGTTACAAAGAATCGCGCAAACAATATGGGACGAAAGCGAAGGAGATCTTAGTAACGATGATGAAAACGAGGAGTTTTTGGTAGATGATCAGGACATTGGGAATGGACTTGAAGTCGATGAAAGTGAAAGCAGTTCTGATGAGTTTGTAGATTTTGACGTTAGCCACGTAAGTGCCGATAACCCAAGAGTTCAGGATTCTATTGAAATTTTAGAAAATGAAGCCCTTTTTTATTCTGATGACGATAATGTCCTGTTGTCAGTAATTAGAAGAGAATGAGTCAAAATAAATCTGCTGCGGAACGGAAAAAAATGAAGTGGAGTAGCCAGGTTTTCGAACCAAATAATGTCGAAAGAATGGAGGAAGAGTGGTCAGTCGGAGAAAGAACGAAGTGGTCACCCTATCAGTACTTTTGTTAATATCTTGATGACTTTTGGAATTTAACGGCAAATCAAAGCAACATCCGTGCTATACAAGATAATTTACCTCCGCTTCGAGCTACAAGTTCGGAGTACAAAAAATTAGTGGGATCTTGTATCATAATGGAATGCTTCAAGCTACCGAGAGTTCGTATGTATTACAAAAAATCCTTTAAAATTCCTGCAGCTACTATATTACCGCGCGATAGATTTTTTAGACATAGAAATTACATGCACTTGGTAAACAATTTCGAAATTACTTAAGAATCCAAGAAACAAAATAGATTATGGAAGGTTCAGCCATTAATAGATGCTCTAAAAAGAAAGTGCATCACTCTTCCGCATACCAAGGAGCTCAGTATTGATGAGCAGATGATTCCATTCACGGGAAAATCTGTGTTGAGGGACAAACCTAAACCAGTAGGCCTGAAAAATTTTGTTCTAGCTACTCCTCAGGGATTGGTACTGGATTTTTTTGTGTATCAAGGCGCAAGCACATGGCCAGATGGCAATCCTGAGCCAGAACTCGGCATTGGGGGGAGTGTTCTAAAAAGTTATTACAAGACGTGAGACCCGGCAGCACTTTTTGATTATTTGCGGGAGAGGGACATAAATGCAGTTGGTAGCATACTGTTAATTACTATAGGTTAAAATATATTTTGGGTCATAATTATTAAAATGTTAAATACAAACTGGACTCAATGTCCAGCCAGCTGGACTAGCATTTTTTTTTTGTACTAAGTTAAGATATTTTTGAAAAATAACTTCACATTTACTTTCTTTTTAATATTCTAAATTAAATAAATAAAGAAAACATCTTTTTAAATAAACTTTTTTTTCTTGTGACCGAAGAGGATATTACTGTTTGCCAAATAAAACACGTTAAAAACTAACGACTTGCTAAAAAAAAACTTTACAATAATTTCAGCAACCTAAAATATAAATAAGTCAATTTTCAAGATTTGGTTAATGCGTTCGCCAATGGTTATCGGTAAGTTCACTCAAAAAACAAACGTAAGCGTCTGAAGAAGTAAGATCAGGTGAATCAGGGGAATATGAAAGACCAATACCATGGGAAATTGCGTGTTCTAAAAACTCGCATGAAACATATTTAAAGATTCTCTCGTCGTGTGATCCTTGCCGAAATTCTTGATTACCGCGTGGAAGGGTTTTGGCGCGGTTACATCTTTAACCGGCAGGGATTCACAGCTATTTTTTGTTTTCGTCTTTAATAAAATAAGGAGGCCAGAATGCAGTTAATAAACCCTGCACACAAAATTGTCACATCTACTTGCGCAAAATAAAGAAAACGAGTTATCTGCCGATTGATAAAACTATTGAAAGAATCATGCATTCAAGAGGAACATTGGATCATCTTAAATCATTAATCACAATAGACAACTCTCATAAGCTTGTTCGCATTATAATTGTTTTTTGATCTGCATTTTATAGGAAAGACAACAATATTTTCTTGAATATTTATATACTAGACATTCGACTAAAATTCACATTCGAACAAGTTCAATCAATCATCCTGTTCCGTAGAAGTAAAAATAATATTGAACTATAATAACTTTTCTTGGGTTGGTGGCACCAGATGCATAATTGTCCTTTATACTGAATACAAGGTTATATTTTCAGAAAACTTAGTTACGCCTATCGATGAATTGTTATTGCTATTATTCTGTTTTGGAAATATAATTTCACAAAAAAAATGTGTTCGAGTCACAAAGTGTTTTAATATAATTATGTCAATTAGACTTAATTTGTCAATAGGGATCTGTACAAGATTGTTTCTATAAAGGCAACATGTAGTGTATTAAAACATATATCCACATCTACGGTTCTTTAGTAACTTTACTGCACCTAAAACTAATATGACATTTTAACTTCTCCCGTAGCGTCATACTAAAGATAAATTGCACCTTTTGTTCCATGGTCGGTCACGATCCGAAATTAATTTAGTTCCCCCGTATTTGAAGATAATTTTCTGTATAATGTAGTTCACGGGTCGGGTGGCATTGTTCAGTTCGTATGCGACTCATTGTCTTTCCAGTTTTCGGTAAAGTTTACGAACACGAGAAATCGAAAGAGAGAGCACTCACGTGTGGACTCTTTTCTTTGCCTTTGGCATTATATCACCCCTTTATGGTTACCTCCTGGAAGTGAATTATGATCCCAGGATAAATTCGTTTCATTTAGTTTACGTACGGTTTATTATTTGGTAAGATTAGTTCATAGATTAGCACAAAACGTCCATATTTGACATAGTTTAACATTCACGAAAAAGTTATTAACGCGTTATGACAAACCCACGAGCACAAAGTATATTTTTTGAGTTTTGCGAAATAATTTTCTATCTACTCCTGTTTCAAACGAAATATTATAACAATGTGCACTCCTGGAGGATTTTTTAATAAACATCATCTGGTGTTACAATATGAAACAGACATGTAAAAAATTTACATATCTGTAACTGTACACAAGGACAATACATCTCGTATTTTCAGGATTTACTTCTGCTTAATACATATTGCTATGAACTGTGCCTAGCTCATGGGTACAGTTCACGACGAATGTCCGGTTGCTCAGTCGCTCAATCTCCAAGCTGGAATCTTCTAGTCTCAGGTCTTGCTCTCAAGCAAGCAAGAAACGTGTAAGCAAAAAAAAACAATGTAGCAGTCAATAAAATTCACACTTTCATCATTTTCGTTTATTAAAAAAAATAAAAAATTAAAAAAAAATCCCTTTACCGAGTGTATAGGGAGCTAAAGCAAAATTAACAGTAGCTTAGGAGGAAACACTCTTTATGATAATGGCACGCACAAAGAGAAAAACCCCTTGTGACTCTCGAGCAAACATAAAATTAATAAATAATTAAGAAACTTGTCAAGTTTGACCTCTAACTGTATCCCCAACAAAATCAAATGTCAACAACCACCAAGTTATCGAGTACGCGTGACAGCCCTACAGTCATGCGCAATAAAACATGACAAAATCAAACCCAGCAACAAAAAAAACCAACCTGAATTTAAAACGATCTAGAACATCTTGACTAAAAAAAACTCCATTACCAAAAACATGACAATGTTCTTGAATTATTCATATACTAATATTTATATCAAAATTTATGCAAATTCTAAACTACCATTACAAACATAAGCATATTATCGTAGTAGCAATTATATAAATTAATTGTTCAATGTACTTACATCGATCTAATCACATCCAACACTAAACTACGCGAGAGATACCATTATTTACATTTACTATCAAAAAGAAACGAGATCACAAACACCCGTGCAAATCGTAATTAATTTTTTAAATGCACAAATTAAAGCATCAAAAACAAATAATCCGAATTTACTTAAAAACAGGAGAATAAAAATGAGGTTTTTAATCTCTCTGACCATCTGGTTTGCCAGAACTGGTATCTCTCTATAAAATTACCGCGAAAATCTCATACATCGAATTCACTAGTACATGGCCGCACCCATCAATCTAATATAATATACATACAGGGCCAGTCAAAATATAAATTCAAACACAATAAATATAAATATACATAAAATTCAACAATGCATTTTAAATCCAAATTATACAAATACTGTTCAATATTTAATTCTTCTTTTTTCTATGGGGAAAAAACCACGACAATATGTTTCTGCCATCTAGGCATCATCAGTCAAGCTAGTGAAGCAATATGATACAAATGAAACAAATCTTTATGAATAGATTTGTATCTGTATATACATTTGAAATCGTCTAAAAGATAAAGCAAATTTCATGCTATAAGGTGGCACTTATTTCATAAGTGACATCTTACGGACGAAAGAGACTGCCGAAAAAGGCGACCTTTCGCTTGAATAGCTAAGCTATTACATAAGCGAAACAATACGTATAGGTGTAGTCCATTAACACGTGCCAGATGGCGGTAAATATACAAAAAGGTTGTGTTTATGTATAACAATACGTTATGCACGTATAAAGCATTTGTTACAATATGAAACAGAATGTAAAAGTACAAAATCCGTGGTATCTCAATAACATAACCTCATCTGTCATAATTGTATAATGCAGTGAGTATAGTCTATTTCAAGATATTGTCCGATGGCAAGCCGATGTGTAAATATTTTAATTAGGCACCCTGCGGCGAGGGTCTAGAGAAAAGCAAACAGTGAGTATAATATCGGCATAGAAACCAAAGAAGTATTAAGTATAAATTTTTATTATAAGAAATTAATTTTGTCTATATGTATTATAAAGTGATTGACGAATAATATCGACTTGCTACAATGGAATTTTCCTTGGATCCTTTATCGCTTTTTCTTTTTCTTGTTTGAATGTTATATTTGACAATTTTATATAACTTCGTTATAGTGCGATGAAATTAAAAAAAAAAACATTTAGGATCTATTGTGCTAATCCCTCTATTATCCGGCGATGGCAAACACAAACAAATTTTAAATACCTGGAATCTATCTAGGCCGGCTGAAGTGTATTAAGAAAATAATGCAATTAATATAAACCTCTAATTTTAATATTTTAATACTGTATACTTACTTATATGTTATAGTCAAATAACGTTCTCAATTTAGTGTTTTAAACAACGAATATGATCGGGCGTTATAAATTCAAAAGTGTACAATGTTAAGACCTTACGAAATTAGTAGTGCAGTTACGAGAAGATGTTTCAGTGGATGTGGATGTTAGCGGCGGCGACGAAATGTATAATAGAAAACAAGGACAAAGCAAATTGTAGTAAATGTCTACAATTTAATGGAAATAGATAAACTATGTACTTCGAGAGCTATTCTAACAACGTCACACTTATTAAAATACAGGAATCGACTATTAGAAAAATGGTGAATATTGGTGTTTCTAAAAGAAAAATGACATGTGATAGTGGACAATTAAAAAAAGCAACTTTAAGAGATGACGATGTAATTCTGCAGAAGATATACTCCTGGTATGGAAAAAATGAAGTGCCTACAGTCGATAGTTTACGGGTTGCATTAATGAGTGATGATATTGAATGTGTTAAGTTTGCCGCAGTATCACTGCCTTTTTAACTCTATTGAATTGATTTTGGTACAACTCAAAAAAAATATACGAAGAAAAATTAAATCGCCTAAATTCAGAGAAATAGTAGAAGGACAATTACGCTGGAATGGCCATATTTATTTCTTTATTTATTACCTAACAGAATTATGATTCCATTTACAAGATAAAATCGAAACAAAATTGTAAATCATACACATAACAACAAGTACTATTAGAAACAAAAAAGTAATATAAAGACTTTACTTTCTAAATGTAAAAAATATATGTATATGAATATAAACAAAAGTCTGCACATTAATAAAAACAAAAAAAAAGAACCTCAAGGAATTAATTGTAAAGATATACATACTACAACGAATATATATCGCAGATGTTATAGAGAAGCGGTTTGAAGGTCAACAAACCACAGAAATGTAAATCCATTTCATAAGAAACCTGACTAAAGTTGCTGCCTATAACGTAGATAGGAGACCCGACCAACACATTGGTTCGAGGAAAAGGAAGATAGAAAGTACGGGAAGGACATGTGAAGTAGGATAATAGCGTTGTGCAGTCAACTTCGTTGTGAAGAAGCCTATGAAGGAAGTTGAGGCTGGCTATAAAACGTCTAAAGGAGAGAAAAGGCTAGTTGAAGCGAGAAATGAGTTGAGTGTGATCAAAGCCCGTCAGGATAGACGCCGTCCACCTTGAACCACATGTATTTCAAAAATCGCCGTTGAACTTGCTCAGGTAGACGTTTTTATGCTTGATAAAATGCTTCTATGGCCTCCTCGAACACATTGCTAATATTGCTTCACTTTTCGCGACAAAATCTAAATACAAAACAAGTAGTTATTCGTGGTAGCGAGATGTTCTGCTGGGCCACCCCCTTTGCTTTGAACCTACCTGTTGGCGAACGTCCCAAAGGAATTACTCTGCCGGCCAACTCAATCGATTCTTGGAGAGCGTCGCGGGTCAAGGTCGCGAGGTGGAAAGTGAGCGCCACCGTATTCCTCTGCAGAGCACCCCCGTAACACGGAAGAGGGTGGGATGCAGGTAGCTTCAAAAGTAAAACTTGTTTGGTCCCAAACTACTTGATAATGAATAAAAAAATATACCTGTTACCGCCGTTGCTTACCTCATATACTTTGGGAAAGGTATCAAACAAATACAAGACATCAACTATAACAAGTTTAATATAAAAAAAAACAGTAGGCTAAAGAAAATTAAATATTGAAATGAAAAATATCGAGTCGACGTTAAGAGCAGTTTTCACTAAGAAAAATATAGATTTGAAATTCCAAAATCTATAAAATAAAATTACTAAAATAAATGTGATTTAACTGATACGCCCCTGCCGCATATCAGTGATAATAATAAACAGTATCAATCGGTATATCGATAAAGTATACCACCCTGTATAACCAGGTAAGAAATTATAATATACAAAATTTGAATTAGGTTAAATAAGTATAACCCGCTGTATTAACAGGTAAGAAATTAAAGTAAATAAGATATGAATTAGGTTAAATAAGTGTAACCCCCGTATTAACAGGTAAGAAATTAAAATAAACAAATTATGAATTAAATTAAATTCGTGTCTGAACAAGTGATTCAGTAGAACACAACTAAGTATACTTAATTCTGGGTCCTTTACAATAAGGTTATAACGAAATTAAAGCTAAACAGGAACGTATCCCAAAATAATACTCAACCAGTACGATGGCTTATCTGAAGGACCAAATGCCTCGTATAGAATAACAATACAAGTTTCACCTGGCTGCTAATGAAGCTAGTCAACCAGTATTAATAATATTACAAGACAATAGATCGTAACTTGGTATGTAACCACCTATCTACTAAATACACATTGATTAATGCCTTGCTCGGCTAACTAAGTTACAAGAAAATTAATAAGTAAAACTGAGCGAATAATCTATACGCTGTGCAGTAAAGAATTGACTGTAAATTACTTCTGAATTAAAACAATTAAAATGCTCATTACAATAACCGAGCTCTATATTAAATGAAATGTATTAATCTAGCTGAACCTTACGATGCTATCATTTAGGTAACGTTCAAATTGCATCGAATGCACAAAACAACTAATAATCGTCTTTCTCTAGAGTCTTTACTTAAATGAAATGCTAATACACATACAAAACCACCAGAGGTTATGAATTGCACTTATATATAACTAAAAGAAATTTATTACACCTACGCTGAATTGTTTTCGCTACTGCCTAACTACAAACTTTATGGGAATGTCCTCAAAGGGATCCACGAACAAAAATATAGAATTATTCCATCCAATTTGCCGCCAAAATACTTCAGCATCCATTAGACTTTTAGATCGCCATCTTGGTGACGTCGATGAACGTTCTAGAAGGTTTTTTTTTGTTGACCACGCCTCAAAATAAAAATCACTAATGAATGTGAAATGAAGCCGTTTTCACACGGTTTTCCTCCAAAAATTCAACTCCCAGGGAAACATCCGTGGATGGTTTGAAATATTCAGTCCTGTGGGAAACGTGTCCGCTTACCCCTGGTATCTGCGAAGTTTTATCTGCGTTGAAATCGCAGACAAGGGAAAAATACTCTAACAGGCATACGATAAAAATTTATATCCTACAAAGGATAAAGGACAATCATTAGAAAAGTACAAATGAACAAGATATTTCTTACCGTAACGCCCTACACGAACTTAATTAAAGTAACACTTGCGTGGACAGCAATAACCGATCGAATGCCGACAGATGCAAGCAATGGAACATGCGCTAAAAATCACATCTATTACGTTCTGGACGAATTTCACTCAAGCCAAAATGGTTGCGGCACCACAAAGAACGAAGAACGATTTAATTAAGTAAAATATACCTTTTTTTTTCTAACACGTAACAATATGCTCAGTGAAAGTAAGTTTCATATCGAAGGTAACGACCAAGTCTTTAATTGATTCAACACGGGATATACTTATATCCCTAATTCGGAACAATTTCAGACAATTCAGACATCGTAGAGAAAGGTGTGTAGAAAATGGCGGCAGTTATGTTGAATAAATAATTTATTGTAGGCCAATGTTATTATTACATTTTGTAAGTTAAATTTGTCGTAAATACTATTTCATTCGTTCAATGTTCTACAAAAAAGTGTTTAATGAATAAAATTTAGTTTGCTTAATCTTGAAAAATAACGGTTTAATCTAAGTAGGTAGATCTTCCTGTAATTTTGTTTGGGGCCATAATTCCTCATTCTGAACAATTTTGCCGCATCATAAAAAGAGAGGTTACTTTACCTGCAAAGAAAACAGTTTTTGCTTCTCTGTTAGTACCGAATTGTTTTTGAAGAACTTAAAATATGTATTCTTAAAATTTTCTTCAAATCAAGCAGCTATATATACATATATTTATGTTCTATATAGCAATACAAGAATTTAAAAAATATCTGTATATGTATAGAAGGACATAACAACGCATGTTTTACGCATTGGTTGCCTATATGTACAGAAACTTGTTTCGATGTTTCGAATTCTTTTAATTCCCATCAATGCCCATGAAGAAGAAACATGCCAATGCCATACGTTGGCGCTAAGTATAACACAATCTTGTGCGTCAAATGTCATGTGATGTAAGATAAACGTCGACATGCTATCTTCTACATGATATATTGGAGCTATCTAGTTTATGAGTAATGGACTATACAGTTAAGTGCATAGTTTCCTCATACTAGTAGATAACTACTCAAGGAAAGTGTTGCCACATGCCTCTCTTCGCCGTCAGATATTTTGAGACGTTTCCTCGCTTTCTCATGATATTCGACATACAAGATTGTGATATCCTTAGCAGAAACGTATGGCATTGATATGCTTCTCCACATGCACTGGTGAGAAGTAAGATGAGTTCGAAACTTGTGTCTGTACGTAGAAGTAACCAATGCGTTGTAAATGTTCATGTATATATTTTTGTACTACTGTATTAACACTTGATTTTAGTTAAAGATCGATATGTTATTTTTTACACACTATATTACAGCCATCTAGGCTACGAGTAATGGATTACATATTCTAAACTCATAGAGTTTCCTTGTTGTAACCTTGCTACCCACAGAAACCGTCGCCGACATGTCCCTTTTTATAGACAGATGTGGCGAGATGTTTCTCTCTTGGGCATTTGTAGTACAAATTTCACATGAAAGAGGGAGGGGCAGCTGCTTATGTCAACCTAGTGATGGTTACTTACGTTATACATTGATGAGAATAAGATAATTTCGAAACACGTGTCCGTACGTTGAAGCCTGCTATTTCGAATTCATATGCATTGTGCATTTCTTTTGTACGTATACATATATGCTTTAACATCTACGATAGTAAGTATACAAATATCTAAGGCAGTTTAAGCTTGCTATATTTCCATTTCTTTTTATTAGAGTTAATTTTTAGGTATTGATATCGAGGTAGGCATGTGGCATGAGCCGCAAAAGAAGTAAAATATGTTTTATTAATATTCATAGTCAATAGTCATTTACTGAGCCATTTCATCACATTTTGTAAATCAAATTCAGCCGAACTTTTTGACGCATACCAGTCTGTGTTTTTATACCGTATGTTAGTATCGTCTGCAAAACAAGCGACCTTCCAACATCTTCCAACCTTAGTAAAAAGAAATCTTTAATGTATATACCAGTCAGAAATATTTTGTAAGAGGGTTATTAAAGAGCTTTTAGTATTATCATCTTGTCATGGACCTAGAGCGTCTATAGAGATAGAATCACAATTGCCGTCTATGCTATCACAACCCAATAGGTTCGTGCGAGATTATTTTTTCCCGTTTCTGTTATTAGATATTTTTCTTTTTATAAATTTATTTCTTTTTCGATTATTAACTCAAGCTATTGATATGAAATTGAGTTTTTAGTAAATATCGAATAAAAATTATTAAAAGATAAACAAACTTAAAAATCAACGAAAACTTAAACGAAATAAATAATACTGTAGACAAAGAATATACTCCCTTTATAAAGAAAAGGTATGAGCACATTATATGTTACAAAAAGACGCAAGGAATAAATAAATAAATTTACCGTATACCGAAACGAATATATTTATAATTTCAAATTTGTCCGAAACTTTGTCTTGTAATCTAGATACACAAAATTTTAAATTTAAATTCGAGTTATAAACATATATCTTCCACAAAATTTATTCTAGTAGCGCATAATATTCATGCTGTGACGTCAAGTATGATATTTTAGAATCAGAAATAAATGAATACCGGAGAATTAAATTAAACATTACATTGTAACAATATTTGAACAATAAAACATAACATAAACAAATAAATGTGCAGTATGTTTTGTTTGAGCACCATGGTTATGCGACAAAAAAAATCATACATACTATTTATAATTGGTGGAACATAGAAAACAATTTCCTAAATAATTGTTTATCTTGAAAAAAAAGTGAAGTCGAAAATCATTACATAGTTGCAGCATACTTTTGTTAAAATGTAAAACGTAATAATCCCGTGGATTCATTAATTTTGTCAAAATTATGTAATATTGATAACAGCAGCACATTTTTATCTTTCTTAGGTACATATGAGACGAGAGTTACATCTTTTTGGAAGGCAAACATCGACCTGCTTGTAGGTCGATTTATTGCTTGTAGAATTTGCGCTGGGATTTCTCGTTCTAGTTTCTAGTAACAAGTGGATATTTTGTGAACCATTTATCAAATGTAATATTACGACCAGAATTTTTAATTGGCTTACTAAACCTCATAACTACATCTTCTGGTTTCTTACTCAAATTGGAAGGCCCATCAGGTTGTTTGCCATCGTAAACTGCCTAGTTCAAAACAAACTTCTTGCATCAACTAATACAAATATTTTGATGCTGTATTTGTTCGACTTATTTGGAATAAATTTACGAAAACAACGAGGTCCTCCAAATGCTTCCAATTTTTCGGCAATTGTAAGATATTTGTTTGAAATTTAGACATCTATAGAATTTTCTACAAAAATATCAAAAATTGCTCTTATTGAGGCAAGTTTATCCAACCGGCGCCATTCTTCTTAGGATTGTCTCAGGTTGCTATCAAAATGTAAACATCGCAATAATAGGCTGAACCTCTTCTGGCAATTTGTGGCTTTGAATGTATCAACTTTCAAGTCATCAGTGGCCCGGAAGTCATCTAAATTTTGCCTTTCCGATTTCAGGACACCAGGTATATATAAAATCCCTAAGAGAGCTCGTCTAACGTTCTGTCCTTTATCAAATGATGCTATGTGACAGAACGGTTATAGTTCAGGACCTTTTGCCTTAGTTTATTATTTGTGTACTTCACAATTTCTGAAAGCATTATTGTACCTGTAAAGAAAACTTTCCAGCAATCCAACAGTTCTTTGATATCTCTGAACTGGCGCTTTACGCCAGACAGATGAGTAATGATATTTTCGGGTCTTGTTTTCATGTTTCTGATACCATCTCGTGAAACCGTCTTTGCCAACATATGCATGTGTATTTAGCCCCGTGATGCTTGATTCAACAGATTCAGATATATCTGTATCGTCTATTTCTTGTTCGGTGTCCGAATCTGAAGATCTTTTGCCGACATGGTCTTCTTCTGCTTCCGAACCAGATTCTACTTCCTGTTCCGGAATATTTTCGTCTTCGTCTTCCATTTCTGCTTATAATTGCAGTAAGCGCTATTGCTCTTGCTCATAGGACCACATGCTAAGGAAACTTCGTATGTTTTTCTAGAACTATATAGGTAAATATAAAAAAATTATCTTGACAAACAGATAAAATAATGGAACAGAAATGCAAAGGGTATGGTGCGGTATGACACCCAATTGAATATGTACACGATCCGTATGGTGGGGTATGAGATGTGTGCTCTGAACAAACTACTTCTCTAACTCGTACTCCGGCACTGAGATCAACACATTTCTGCATTATGAAAGGTCTAAACAGAAATACACTAAGTTTAACGAAGCTAATGGTTGTTAGTGTATTGTTATAATGTTGTATAGTATGTTGGGGCATATTATACTCCACCGTACCAAGACCGGGTTAATAACAGATTAATTTGATTGGACCAATAGGTTTCACGCTATGCTAGTAAACTGCTACGCCCATAAATCGACTATTCTCGGTAATGCCTTAGAATATTTCTTGGTTCCAATTGAGAGTTGATTAAAATTGGACTCTATAGAAAACAGTTATTATATTCTAAGTGACCTATTTTTTGCACATATTCTTACATAGCTTGTAGAATATAAATAGAAAGATGTGCTGTTATAAGTCGATTTCCACCTCTGCATATTTTCAATATCTTCTATAATTATTGCAAACCTATTGTGCTAATTCAATTTTAGTCTAACCATACCTTGATCTTTAATTCTGTTTGTCATTTATATTTGAACGACTATGTATCTACTTGAAAGGTTCGCTATCTTTATTTGCTAATCCAAAGTTGTTACTATTAAAAGGAATATTTTACACAATATTTACACAATTATTTAGGGCCCTTCAATAACGTTTTTGTTCTTGCTTTTTACTACCTAGAATAATGTATTTCTTGTAACGACCTAATTGTTGCATTATTCGTTAATTGTTAATTTACGTACTTGACCTAGAACGCTGGTTATATCTGATAGCTATAGTATATGATTTGGAATATTCTATTATCTTTAAACTCTCAGTTCTTTGTTATATACCATCGTATTACAAAGGTATTTTCAGCTTCAACGTCTATTTATATTAGGTTATATCGACATTCTTGCAGCTAATTATCGTACCTGGGTATTGTGCAATTTAAATTTAATTAGAGGGTTAATTAGAAATTATCTTATAAATACCTTAGTTCCTTTGTACCATTATAGGGCATAATTTATTCTAATTTATTCTAATTTCTACTCTGCTGTCATTATCAGGGCTAAGTATGTAAACAGATAAAGTGACATATGCGCGCATGGCTTTGGTAGAGTCACACGTACAGGCGAACGTATATATGTGTGTTTACATATGCACAAATTTATGCAAGTTATGTCAGTTTTTTGCTGAAATTATAAACGTCGTTTTTATTCGAATTTTTGTCAGTCCTAATTTAATTTTACCGGAATTTAATAACTGTGTCCGCAATAGGGCGACCTCTTTTGAGTTGGGTTAGAGCACGATTTGTTAATTGTAAATTTGTACTTTATTAACGCTACCTAATTGGAATTTTTGTGATTTCGCAATAGGGCTATCTTCACTTTCTATTCACTTTCGGGATTATAATTAATAATGTGGTAATTATGAGCTTCTTTCATATATATTTTTCCATGAGGTCTCCCTCTGTGGTCAAATTTAATTTACGTATTAAGTCGTAAAATGTTATAAAATGGCGAACACGTAGAATTTTAAGGCTATTTCTCTTGTAGTAGTGCGGAATTAACTATCTTCAGCCATTCATGTGTCGACAAAATTAATCAGGCAGTAGATTTTATTGAAGTCTCTAATTTTTGACTCGCTTTGTTAAGCGGATTACAAATCTCCTGCTATATAAAAATTCGATTTAGACAATGGTCAATTTAACGTTCATATGAACGGATTCATAAAAGTTAATTTTTGGAAACACACGCGGTGACGCCGTTTTGAGTAATCGCCGTGCTAACATAGGAGAGGTTAGCCAGGGCTTAGATACTAAGAAATAATTCCATCTAGGACGGAATTAAAGCCTGTTCAATTAATTAATCCATCATTTAGACATCTCCTAAGGTATTAATTGGTCTGGACCACGAGATAGCATTTTTATATCTACCCAACACGCTTGGATAAAAAGGTAGTAATTATCTTTGCTTATAATATTGAAGATTACGATAAAATTATTCGTCGTCTTCTAAGGAAGAATCGTGTCTATCATTTAGTATATAAAATGACTATAATTTGATTAATTTATTTTTCGTCCGTATTAAGATACTTGATTGTTAAGCACAATTTTTTTGGTTCATAATTGCTAAGTAATAGTATTAAACACATGATGATACCCTAGGTGTGTTAAATTTGATAATTGTCAAGTAATTATCCTTATAAAAGAGTTAATTATTACATTTTTTTTATATATCATTTAGAAGCATTTAATAGGATGATATAAATTTCAGAATGTCATAAAAATAAGTATTGATTTGCTTTGTCCCATTTTCTTTCTGAAAAACATATACAGTGCACATAAAGTGTGGGCAAATCTAAATATATTTATTTTGTACAAATTTTAATAATTTATAATTTTCACTATTAAACATTTAATAGTGTGTTATATTTAATAATTGTTGCATATACAGTGTGTACCAATCTCGATGTGAGAATTATCCAAGATCTTAGTAAATTATTTATGCAATCTTTAGATTAAGATTCTTATTTAATTTAGTTTGCTTAATTATAGGTCAAATCATTTCATACATTGACCTTATTATTTTTTTATATAAATCTTATGACCTACTTTTAGAATTTATCTAAAACGCATGATTTTAAGTACGTATATTTTAATTTGACATTTTAGTTCATTTACTTCATTTACTCATCTGAGTCTTTTACTCATGACCAGGCATTGCTTGTTTTGTTCAGAATTATTATCACTATATTAATGTAATTATTTCATTTGTCAATATTATATATTTTTTTTTTATTCCATTCATTCAATTTTATATTTATTATTTTATTGTTGCGCATAAGCAAAGTTGGCGTAACAAATATTTTGACATTCTGGTGTACCATTTCTTTTTGTTTGTTGCTTATGGATTATTAATAAATCCTCTATCGTTATTGTTTTACATTCGTTTTTTTACAGGTATAAATATTACGATACACGTAGATATCTATGATTTAGTAAATTTATCATAACCAGTGTCTATGTTCACTGTAACGGCTAAAGAATATAAACATGGTGGCGCCTACATAAAAAAATAAGAGCTCTCCCTACAGCTCCCCTCTAAAACTGAGTTGGTTTCTTTAGTCTAAAATCTCCGGGGCAATCATGACATTGGGATAAGTTGATAAATCTTATGTAGGTATTGCGGTAAGTGCGTAGGTATAATATTAGAATTAAAACAGTTTCATTGTGTTAATAATATATATATATATATATATATATATATATATATATATATATATATAACATTTGATAAATTATTGGAGTTTCTCGGCTTTTTTTATATGAAATATTTACAAATATTAAATTAGAATGTATGTAATTGCAGAGTAAGTGGGGATGTAAACATTGCTGTCTACAAATTACAAAGCAAATCATACGAAATTTTTTATTTGAAAAATATGGTCTGCGTTGGGACTCGAACCCAAGTCTGCAGCTATCCGGGCTGTCGCCTTTGCCACTAGGCCACAATAGACCCAGGTTCAAGCCATATAGAAATGCATTATAAAGTAACAGTGTTAATGAATCAGATGTCAGTTATTGAATGTAGATGTGAAGCTGAAAGCAGAAGTCAGTTTTGAAAGCTCATGTCAGTTTTGATAGCAGATGTCAGTTAGTGAAAGCAAATGTCAGTTATTGAAAGTAGATGTCTGTTTTGAAAGCAGGTGTCAGTTATGAAAGCAAACGTCAGATTAGAAAGCAGATGCCTATTTTGAAATTAGATGTGAGTTACTGAAAGTAGATGTCAGTATTTTGAGAGCAGATGTCAGATTTGAATGTTTGAAAATGCTAATTATTACTCCATAGCTATATGAGCTATTATCTAAACACTTATATATTATATATATATACATGAATGAAAATGGAAAGGTGTATCTATTGTACTTGTAACCGACACATTTGTGACTGAAAATCACAAAGCAAACAATTTATACTTTAAGTAAGTAAGTAAAATAATTTATCTCAATCGTGTTAGAAAGAAGAAAAATGTTGAAAGACGCTTGAGAATAATCAAACACCAGGTAGCAGTATAATGATTACCAAAATGGAAAAAGGAATAGTAACATTTTTTGAAAGATAACTATATAAATTGGCTCTATTCATATTGAAATTATAAATTAAAAGTGAAAGAATACTTTACCAAGTATTCTAGGTAGAGCCCTGTTAGTTATAGTCTAAAATACGTTAGCAGAATTAATAAAATAGGTTAAAGCAGAAAATAAAAATAATGTTAGGTGAGCAACAATGTAATTTCATAGAAAATAGATTACAAATTACGAATAAAACTCTAGATTTCTTCCTCGTAAAATTGAACTGGCTTCTTCGAAGCTGTTATGATTTTTATAATAGTAGTGTCTTGCCCTTAATTTCATTGCTTCTCAATTTTTTTCTTTGGTCCATTATGTTGCTCCATACATGTACTCCAATATTTCTTATATCTCTGACAAAATATTCATAATTTTAATTTAAAAACTAATGGAAAACTATTGAACTTTGATATTTGCCCATCACTAAACCAAACGTTCTTTTAATTTTTTAATATGTAGAGGCTCACAAACATTGATAGTAAAAATATTTTTTTTTATAGATAAAACACTCAATTTGAATATAAATAATATTTTTAATAGTAATGCTAATGTACGACTGATTGCAAATGTAAATAATGAAAGTTAACTGTAACAATAAATTTAAAATATATTCCGTTTAAATTTATTTATAAATGCTGCTGCACAGATTCAAAATCTCTCTACGTCCGGTGAGAAAAATAAGGATTTAATGATAATTTAATATCAATGAGGAAGAATTCACCTCGCACATTTAAGTGTTATTTACGACGTTTCCCAGAACATTTTGTTCTAGATCTAACTCTGTTAAGTTTAAAAAAGCTGTAGTGCTCATGAAATATTTTTTCTAGTTCAGACAAAGTGCTAAATTTATAAATTGTGTATGTAGGTGTTCTCTATATTAAATTTCATACAACTTTTGATTTTTTTCGAATACGAACTTCGTAATCTTTGCTTTTCTCTGGTTTGCATTGTTTTTACTGTTTTCGTTATAATAGTTATATAGCTTCTGTATGTATGTGTTCTTACATTTATTTTATTTTAAATCGCATAAATATTCATTACCCTAAAGTAGTATGCAGAAATTAAAATCTAAAAGTAAGACGAAAATATAAGGTTGCATAATTGCTGTTGTAAAGCACTAGAACGGACTTTTATAGTTTGGACTTTAATCGTGCTAATATAACGTGGCATACAAATTCAACACTTAAATGTGAAATTATTATATATTGGTAAATTGTTTGGTAACATATAGGTATACTGGTAAATAACAAATCATAAAAGTTAGAAAGAACAGTCCAAGGATCCTCCTCTGCTTTTTATTAATAAAGCGTTGGTCTTATCCAGTTATTTATACACTGGGTGATGTGTCAAGGCATGGACTCCCATGTATAATCAATTTTTTGAGATATATTCCGGGCTACGGCCCCATATCAAAGACCCTCCAGGGTTTGTGATAGATTGTTAAATTGCTTAACCTTCTACAGATAATGTCTCATAAGTGCTTTATTAAAGAAATATCAGCAGGTTTGGTAGGCCGTGGCAGAATATTGACATGAGCCTCTTCATCGAAGATTAGAATATTGCTTTATTGAAAAATTGTATTGCCTGACCTCTGAAGATAAGGGACAAAATGATACTCAACAATTTCTTCTAAATAACGCTGGGCGATCATACCAGTACCAGAGGCAGCTTTCTGTCAGGAACATTGGTGTTCTAGACCGAAATTTCAGCTATTTGGTCAGATATTTCAACACAAAATTCAAGATAGTGCTTTTCTCAGCACTTTTGTCTAGCCAACTGTTGAGCGTCATGCATTCCCAAATAGAACTTCTCTTTGCCATAAAATGCGTTAGCACTCAACGGCACGGTAAGCACAAAATATTTTAATCTGATATAAGCTTTCCTAAGGATTACTGAGCGATCTTTATTCCAAAACCAAACTTTAGCAATTGACGAAGTAATTTAAAAACAACTGTCTGAAAACCAACAGCTCTAAGCAACGGCCTTAACGAATTGTTCTTTTACGCTTCACTACCTTTTTTTCCGTGTGCCTAATTACCCCACTCGATAGCCATTACAGATTCTTTTATACCAGTAATTCTGCCTCTCTGAAACTTTACTATTTGACGATAGTTTCTATTTGAACTCTAGATATAACGGAACTTAAAAAACTAACCAGTAATGCCAATAAGTCGTAGAAATTAATACAAAAATGCTTTGCTAATAATTTAAGTAGAAAGATTAATGAAATTTGAATTACAACACTGTTCCTTGATACACAGTTTGAAAGATTTAATCAATGATTATATTTTACTACTACAACTTTTCGCCAACATTGGCAGAAAATGTGTACTCTTACTAGGGAGTCACAGTTACTATGTCACTGGACATACTTACCAAGTAGGTGTAGCAATTATTTATGTAATACAGAAATGCAAATCGCGAAATTTTCATTTATTGCTTACAGTTACTCTCGGAGTTTTCTCTATTTGGTTGGCATGGAAAAGAAAACCAAATAGCAAAAAGAAAAACAAGAATCTATCTGAAGTCTGATCGTCTAATTGATTGAAATTGCTCCAGGGTGACGTTGCCGGCACAAATAAAGGGTCCCCAGGTAAAGAAAAGAATCATTCCTTAAATTTAGGAAAAAACAAAATGATTGGAGAATTATGTGTGTTAAATAATCATATTCAATAAACTTCTTTTAATTAAAAAAATCTAAATTGTATAGTGCATTGTCGCACATCTCAGATAAATTGCTAAGACTAGAAAGATTAAGTTAACGAAAGTATTTAAGGTTTAATAAATTGTACAGACTAATTTGATATCGGCCGTCTGTCGAAAGCTTACATAGAAAAGTAACCTAAAATTATAGCTGTTGCTACTACTATATCATAATTAAAGTGTTAACAAAAACAAAACGCAAAGATTAAGCTGGTGTTTCAAATTAACCTTATCTCCAATTAATAAAAAAGACAACGCTCAAAGGGCTTTAATATAATAAAAAAATAATTAATTAATTAGTTCACAAGTTAACTTTTTTGAACACAACATAATACATAAAATATAAAAGATCTGACCGCGGATGCAACACACTTTTCACCGGTGTTGTCACTCAGCGAATTATTCACAGAGTGATAATTAACAGATGGTATATATAATATTATAAAGGTAAAAATATCGCACGGAAATGACCGCAGCATGCGTTCAAAAACCTTTGTGAAAGCCGAACAAATTAAAAATAATCTAAATGACAAAGAATATTTCTAATTTCTCCCCAGAGTACAATAAAAATAAAAAATCTTAAAATGTGTTCGTGAAATTTATAGAGCACTTCTTGAATTTTACGGTGTTCATAATCGACCAAGTGAACGTTCCATTGGTCGAATTATGCAAAGATTCGAACATAATTTACTCCTATTGATGTGTGAATGCCAGTGAAACAAAGAAATGTCAGAAATAAAGCCAATATTGCTGCTGTTGAAAAAGTCTTTCTTTGGAGACTGTGGTTAAGTAAAAACTTAAAAAAAGGTATATAACCCCTTGCCACAATTATTAATTGTATCCTAAATACGTATTTCGATAACTAAGTTGTCATCATCAGTAGGTAAAACCACTAGTCAAGGTGTCGCACATAGGGCACAGAAAAGCTAGCACAACTGCTCACGCAACAACTTTACACAGCGTCCACGTATACACTGACTTAAACATACAAATATATCGAACGAAAAGATAGACAAAAAAAATTACCTCTCTTAAGGAAACGACACTCACATGTGTTTATACTCTATTTGAAACGTTTACGACCTTTTTACTTACGTTCTAAGAATGAAAAGAGGCAGGTGTAGGGGATCGGTCCTTTATCTCCGTTCATAGAATTCTGTTTGTTTTTAGCATAATGTTCGCAACGATCCAAATTTATCGATTCCACGCCGTTCTCAGGAATTAAGCCTATTTGTCACCAAAACTTGGCGAATTTTAGTCCCCAGTAAGTTCGTGGATTGGGCTCTCGAAATGTTGGAAACTTATCAGCATTTTTGTCGAAAAAATTGTGTTTTCTGACGTAGCTCATATTTGATGATCAATAAAAAAATCGTTGGATTTGAATTGAAAACAACCCACACGATTATTTACAGACTCCACTTCATCCACATAAATTGACTGTTTGGGTGTGGATTACATGCTGATGGAATCATCGGACCTTTTTTCTATTAAAATGTGGCAGTAGAGTACGTAACAGTCAATGGAGCACGCTACAGAGCTAAGATCAACGAATATTGTTACCAAACATGCGTGACATTGATGTAGGCGAGTTTTGGTTCTGTAAAAACAACGCTAAATCGGTTTAAGGTGTGCTAACAATAAAGGAAATTATTTAAAATAAAAAATAGGTTGTGAAGTTGGATCAAAGGTCCAAGAGGTGTATAATGTGTGCTGACATAAATATATTACAATTTAGTAACTAAATAAAACACAACAAGGTCGTTCTAAAAGTTTGTATTTATTATTTACATAATGAATTGATATTAGTATATGTTAAAGTGATCAAATAAAAGTAGCTATATATATATAAGGAGCAGCAAATAAGTAATTAAAATAGAAATAAAAAAATTACGCGCTGGAAAGTTAATTAAGGCAGTAAATTAAATATGCGTTAAGTAAAATAATAACATATATTTGAACAATACAGATTACCTTTGGGTTGCAAGCATGCCTCGATCGGACATGTGAAAAGCAGGATCGAACGACGCTAGGGTGCTGAAACAGCACGTGTCAAGTTCAAGCGATGTGTCACTTATAAGAGTTGAAAACAGAAAAAGCCCTAAGCTGGTGAAAGGGATCGAAGTTATTGATGTCTTAAATAATGACGCCGCCCAACCGAACCAGCGTTGGATTTTTAACAGTTCCAATAAGATGGCGCGCTTTACGTGCCATACAGCAGCAAAAACAATTAATTTCTTGCGATTCAAATTCAATGATTCAATCATTTTTCGAAATGGTCCTGTCAATTGGCCATCAAGATTTTGCGATGTGACGCCTTTGGATTGTTTTCTGTGAGGATACGTCTAAGTAAGTCAGAAGTCTATTTCGACAAACCAGCCACAATTGAAGCATTGAAGCACAATATTGTTCGTGTTATTAACGAAATAAAGCCACAAAAAGTTACCAAAAATTGAGTTCATCAGATGCAGTGTTTGAAGCGGAGTTGTGATCGCATAAGGATTAAATCATATACCATTATTAATGTCATGGACCAAGCTTTCAACAAAATAAAAATTAACCTTTTATTTTAACATTTTGTTGTTCTTATTTCAATATAAAGATGGGACACCCTTATTGAAAAACCCTCTACAAGTCTTTTGCTGTTTTTACTATAGGGACTATTAATAA
The DNA here is from genome assembly GCA_935421215.2 of Melolontha melolontha. Lineage (NCBI taxonomy): Eukaryota > Metazoa > Arthropoda > Insecta > Coleoptera > Scarabaeidae > Melolontha > Melolontha melolontha. The sequence continues at coordinate 126,420,064 of OW285237.1, read as the reverse complement.
AGGTACCAATCCCCGTAAATTAATGAAGAAATAAATAATTACATCAATAAAAGTATATAATATACTGCTATGAACTGTGGTTTGGAAATTAGCTATACCACCATTCACGACAAATCTATCCAGCTAGGATATTCCGTCGGCTTATATCCAAAATGGGACTGTTTTCCTCTCAGGGTTCCAAACGGAAATGTGGAAAAGAATCAAGTTAATTAGGTGCCACTCAAAATTTGTTTGAGAAAAGTTATTAAAATATCTTTAAGTTACTTGTTTTCTTGAAGCAAGGTTAAATAATAATCCCAATAAAATTTAAATGAAACTTTAATACAAAAATTAAAAAAAAAAAAATCTTTATAGAGTATAAAGATTAATATTGCATCATTTAACAATATTATAATGGTAAAAATAACGCACGGAAATGACCGCAGCATGCGTTCAAAAAACCTTATGACACCGAACAAAATTAAAAATAATAAATTACAAAGAAAATTTCTAATTTCTCCCATGAGAACAAAATAAAAATAAACGATCTTGACAGCTCGAAGCAAACACTAAAATAACATGCTCACAAACACGTCACAGAAAAAATGCCGTTGAAGTCCCAACGTACTAAACTTTACATTTACAGATTTTTTTACTAGAAATGTTAGAAACCTTCTTTGTTATCTATATCAAAGAACTAAGACTAAAACTCAATAAATCAATGTTAATACAATAGAGGAATACAATATTCAATTCATTCAATATAAAAAAATATCTTTTTTTAAAAATCATATTACTTACGTAAAAATATATATATATATTCGAGACACGTAGATAAGAAAGCTATAAAATATCAAAAATTACGAGATTACATACTCGTAAAAAATATCGGTAATGAACTAAACAACACCAACACTAATTAAATCAAAAATAACCCGAAGTTACTTTAAAAAGATAAAGATAAATCTTTTTATAAAAACGTCTTTCTTATCTCACAGTTAACTTGTGTCTAAAGTATACATCAAGCACAACGGCTTCGCATAAAAAATACAGTTTCAAAGTTGTCCACATCTAAACAAACGGCGTGCTCCAACGGCGCAAGTGAAATATACATAAGGATATACACATGAGTTCAAAATAAATGTACAAAGATAAATAATTAAATTTATAAAATATTTATGGGGAAAAAGCCACAGCAACACGTAAAATAATTTAAATCTGACGTGCAATAAATATTATATAATTAAGTACGTATTTAATTGAATTAAATTTCAGATCTAAAATGTAAAAAGTCAGAACAACACTATAATCTCAATTTACCGTACATTTTCTGAATATGTTGACTATTATGCTTCGTCAGGTGTTGAGAAAAATGATTAATTAATTATGCACTACCTAGTTCATCCAATGATTAACGGAATTTTCTGTGGATGAAGTAGAAACTTTAGTGGATGCCTTGAAACATTTTGTATATCTGATCATTGAGGCGTTTTCCTTCGATTGTTTCTTAAATAGTTTTGTAAGAACTGTGTAAGTAAGGTTAGTGCGGAAAAAATGACTTAAGTGATGAAAAGCGACTTCGAAGTTCGAAATATTTTTTATTTTTTGTACATTTCTGAGCAATTGCCTCAAGGAAATAATGATTAATAGAAGCATGCAGCCTTTTATGAAATATGCTTAATATGCCAAAATCGATGCCTATTTTTCTTATAAAAATTGACCACTCTGTACCTATAGGGGAAGGTCGTCTAGTATCGGACAGCGTCTAGTATCGGACAAATTGTGTTTCGTGCAACTGTTGCTTGTAGTAGCACCTGTACTGTTGCTGAAATGTTGGGGAGAAAGCGATAGACTAGCTCACACTATCTTGGATCGCTTCAGTACCGTGTTTAGTAGTGACTCTACGTTTTCGCATTGTTTTGAGTGCACTGATATAAACTTTGAGGTGTGATACCTTCCATGAAAGTAAGTACAATGATGTTTTACGTGTATTAGTAGCAATAAGAGTTATAGTATAGTAAGCTATGAGCAATAAATCTGGTTCGGCTTAATGGTTTACGATTTATAGTGAAAGTTGCATCACATGTTTGTCGGGTTGTATCGGACAGTTGCTTAGAGGGTTGTATCGGACAAAATTAAAACCGATAAAACCCTATTTTTAGTTAATTAATTAAGCAAATTCAGGCAAAATGGGCAAGCAGGGACATAAGTGGGAAAAACAGAACATGAAACTGTTCGTTTGAAGAAAATGGCCATTCGAGGAGTTAGAAGCTGATATATGTAGAGTTTTGTATATTCAAATCTTTCAGGCTTAAACTAATGTTAATGTACTTTTTCTTATTCATTTTGCGCAATAAATAGTTGTTTTACGACTAATTTCCTTTGTTTTACATTATGTCCGATAAAACCCTCCAACTTTTAGCGATAATAAAATGTAAGGTATTTTACAAATCCCAATAAGTATTAGAAACCAACTTCCGCGAGATAATTGTTTTTAAGGGGAATAACCTTTTGAAGTTTGTTATGGCGCAGTTTGTTTGTCATTGAGACACCACCAAACTCACAATCCGCGTAAAAGCTTTATGCGTCCGATACTAGACGACCTTCTCCTACTGATACAGCTAAACAGTTCAGTCTTTCATACGGTATTACATTTACCATAAAAAGAACATGCACACAACAAACGAGAGTAAATTTTAATACTGTTTAAATACAAGCGTCTCAAAAAAAGCTCCTAAGGATGGAAATATTCAACAAAAAAAATAGGTTCGTTGGAGAATTTGAAAACTAAATTTCTCTATTTTGTTTAATCTCGTGTAATTACTTTATTATTAGATTTAGAGAAAAGTTGAAAATGAAAAATATTAAGGTAGCTATACCCTCTATCAATCTGCATTAATTAATTTCTTACCGGACTTGTTATTTTAGTGTTATGACACAAACTTTTGTTTTCTTAAATGGCACTCGTTGGCTATTATAACAATGTACCACTTTATAAAGTTATTTTATTAAATAAATGATATAGTAGTTTTCGTTATTTTCTGTATTTAAAAACATAGCTGGTTATAACAAAACAGCATTCAAAAACAGACTCAGATTGGATTAGTTGTCAGTTGTGGGAAGCATACATTTTTGACATTACCAGACTTATTAGTTTGTGTGATTTTCGCAAGTATTTGTACTTTCGTCAGGAGATTCTCTCGCCTAGAAAAACGTGATATGATTGTTACATTGAATCTAACAAAATTCCCCAGAGAGCTGCAGAACTCTATTTTCAGATTTTTTTATTGTTTTCAACCTTCGCTCTGTACACTTCATAATAATTTATTCGACAACTTTGGAGAATTTTGACTATTTACGAAACGACATACTAAATCAATCGCAGAGATCGCAGAAAGTCCTTGCTCACACACTTCAAGGCCAATCAACTTCAACCCGTGAAATTGCAGCAGATGCTGGCGTTTCCCAACGCACTGCAGTAAGGTTGTTGAAACAAAATAAATTTCAGCTGTACAAATGATCCGTGGGTCAGATATTACAGCTCGGAGACAACGAGAAACGCAGGGCTTTTTGTACATGATACACGAGTATGTGTGCAGCAGATTCTCAATTCCCATTTAAAGTGTTATGAGCCGACGAAACCTCCGAAACAAACTGTGGAATGTTCAACGGGCACAATTAACATTTATGGGTGCAACAAAGTCCTCACAATCTCTAACAAAGAAGGCAAATTTGGATTTAATGTTTGGTATGGTATAATCGGCACAAGAGTTCTCGGGCCCTATATTTTTGATGAAACATTAAATGATAATGTTTGTCATTTTGAAACGTTGTATGTAATTGTATTTTTTACTAATTTGAAGAGTTAATTTAGTTTGAGGAATGTAATGTTCTGAATTTTATAATTTAATTTGTTGAGATGTGGTTTCTTATTTTTTCAATAAACTGAGGTACCTACTTTGTTTTGTGTTCAAACATCGGATTGTTTAATTTTTTAAAGGCCAAAACTATTTTTTTAGAGGCAAAAATTATTTAAAGTCATAAGTCATTTATTTAACGCAATAACTTTATGAAGTGGTACATTGTTGTAACGGGAAAAATAAGCTCTTTTTAATGAAGGCATGGCCAACTGTGAGTGCCGTTTAAGAAAACAAAAGTTGATGTCATAACTTAAAAATAGCAAGTCCGATAAAAAATTAATTCATGCTGATTGATAGAGGGTATAGCTAGTAATTAGACGAGATTAGAGAAAATTAAGAAATTTAGTTTTTTGCAAATATCTAGTAAGCTGGAAAATTTTGCTGAAATACAACAGCAGCCATTGAACCAAATTTCTATCCATTGTAATTTCCGTGATTTACATACAAAGAATGAAAAAAACCCCTGTAAATGATATTGCTTAATTTCGCAAAAAATTATCATCGCTTTGAAATCCCTACTCTATTGCACAATAAAAGAGAAGGAATACACTGCAGTCTGATTCAGCCTCCCGAAACGTGTACACATTTACGCGCATTAAATATTTACTGTCAAATTTTTTGATTTTTCTGTCGTTTTTTGAGAAATATGATCGACTTGCGTTAATGAAATGATCTGATTAATTAAAATGCTGTCATTGATTGACAATCATCTGTAATTATAAATTTCTCATATTCTATTGCCTGGTATAAAGTTTTTGAACAATAAACCGGACCGTTTTGAACATCCAGTGGAATTTGGCTTTGTTACTTACAATACTGCATTCCTCACTGTCTCCTTTATATGCAGAAAATATATTTTTACGGTGTACTCAATTCATATGCTTTCCACGTTTTTATGTAGTTCATAATTATGAACTTCCCCTATCTTCTTCAGCAGATATAATATATTCATAGATCTCATATATTTATGTGCTTGAGTATAATAAAACATTTTAAATAGTAATAATTTTTCCTTTATGGAAATGCAGTCTTATTAGCTATAAACATACTTCATAAAATTATTTAATTTGTAATTAATAATTAAGTAGTTCTACTGTCCTAAAATATCTCAGGGCTTGTGAGTGAGTGGAGGGGCGCTAATCCTTTGAGAGAATAAAGAATAATATTATTTGTCATATGCATTAGTAGCTCTCTTGCAAAGCTTTTAGACCAAGCTCGTCAATCTACCGATTTATCTTGATAAACATTTGAATGCTTGGGTAGAATTTTTGAGGGTTTTGAATTAGAAACGTATTCAAATGTACTTTCATTTAAAATGAATATTTTTTATTAAGAATACGATTCTCCATGAAAAATGAGCTACTTCATTTCTTGTACTTAAGGGGAAGGGGGGGGGGGGCAATGTTTTCAAGAATAATGGGTATATTTGAATAGGTCTAAAAACTATTTGCCTATAATAATTAGTATTTTTATTGGAAAGATTACGAGGCATTTTACAGTATTATCATAAATGCAAAGACTTTCAAGGTCACTTTCCATCTTTTAAAACGCTTTTACTGTACTAACCAAGAGCGGTCTCTTACATAGATTTTATAGGGCTGTTAAAATGCTTCATTCAAAGCTTCACTCAAATCAGTGCCCTCCAACTGGGGAACTTGCCTAGTGAGTCTTCTTTTATAGAAGTTTCTTTCAGTGCGGCTAGTATAGCTAAATTTACTAATATTCGCTAATTTTGCCCACCTATCCGGTACAATTGGTCTATTTTTTCTCCATAAGTTCTGATTTTGGTTATGCTTGGTTATTGCTTTAGTGAACTAAGTATAGAAATATTGAATAGTGTAATATTTTTATCGCTTTATAGGTAAAGCCACATTTTCTTCATTTTCTACCAATTTGTTGAAAGCGTCCTCTAAATTATTTCTTCATATAGTGAGCAAAGCTATATAGTCCATATCTATATAAATTTACTTCATAATATAGTTTTCATTCACAATATACTTAAGCTTTGACAGCAGCTTAGACCGAATGAATAAAAACAAAAGCTTTGATTATGTTTTTTCAATTATACAGATTTTTCAAACTGAAAAATTTATTAAGTTTACTCTACAAGTTACATGCGTAATATTTTACAGAACTGGAAGACAATAATGAATTACCTCTGGCTAGTATATAGTATGTATGTTAGCGAGAGGTGTAGTCGCATCCATGTTGATTGATTGTACTTGGTACGAGGGGTCGCTTACGCCTTTCTACCTAGTCTATTCATCAGTCTTGATAACAACATACAGCCTAAGAAGTTAGATGGATCGGTGTACTTTATTTATTTGATTTCTCTCCAGTGGCATTAATTCTGGCTTCTTGCTAGAATATTGTAATTATTAATTTTAGTGTTAGATGACTTCTATATAATCCTTTTACCTTATGTATTACTTATTTCTTTTTTAATTTAGTAATAACTACACGACTTTTAAGCATTTTCACTGAAAATGTTACATACTTTCTTCGATTTATTTAGTATAGCAACATAATTAACGGTTTAGCCTTTTGCGAGATGAAATTTAAAGATCCTATCCATTACCTTATCGGCCGATGGAAATGTATTGGCCCTCTTTGGGGAGGGCTACCATGATATGTACACTTATGAGAATGCTGTTTGAATTCATAAACATAGCAGTAAAGCAAACTTGTTTCTTGCTAAGCACGTTCAAATTTTCACTTCATTTGTGCATTCCTTCATATTTTTGATCAGAAAATTAGGTTCGCGTCAACCACCGACAACTGGGATATATCCAATTCTATATGCAGAATGTGATGATTTGCAGATTCGGTTGTGATGCTAGTTATCTTTTTGATGTCAACTAGTTGTACATTCAAAACTTTATTATTAACTTTATTGATTATCTCGCTGTTCGCCCAGTTTCTGATGGTCCTGATTGTACATCATTTTCGATTATCATATAATCAAACTTTAATTACGCAACCTTCTGACAAATTTTGACTTTGGAAGCAGTATTGTCATCCAAAGTTATTACATATCAGCGAAAATTCCAGATATGTTCAGTCCTTTAAAAAATGAATATTGAATTGCAGTTAGAATTGGAAGTTCATGAATTTTCCATTAAGACGTTTCATCCACACTGCTGTAACTTCAAGTTAAAACCTCAAAATAAAATATCAGAAATTAACCAAACTCCACTTAGCACAAAGAAAATAGGGCAAAATTAGAATATAATGCTTAGTTTTTCAGAAATTAATTCCCGAAAAGTTTACGAAAATTTCAACAATACAATCTTATTCCAAAATTCAATATGTACTTATTATCGCCAAGGTTCCGACATTCATACTGGCAGCTTCGAATATATAGTATTAGACTGATAACGTCCTTCTTTATGCATTTTCATTGTAACCTTACTAGTGGGTAATTACTTCATTAACCATGACAGAATCTCATCTATTTTTTCATTATTTCAGATGTTGAGTTTATAATCACCCTCTTGGTTAAAGTTCTGATGCCTCTCTATGTAAATGAATTTTCTAGTGGTTCTTCGATAGTTACTGTTTGTGACAGTTGAGCTTACACGGAATTTATTTTACATACATTTCCATGCGCATGTTCTTTAACTGCTATTTGTTTTCTGTGGTGCTCCTATGTCCTTTATTCAGAGGTTCTTTCTGTATATTTCGCATAGCTGTCGACGCACTTATGAATGAATCTTTAGACTACTTTTTCTTTACTTCGGGGTAATTTATCCCTGCTTTCACAGAAGTTACAGTATATTGACGTGTTTATATTAAATTTTATTTGATTATTCTTTTTTAATGCTACTTAGCAGAGCGGATACTTATCCAACCAGGGTAAGAGCGTCGACGAGAAAAAAGTAAATGAGAAAGAATGAGAAAGAAATTTGCTTATAGTTCTCCTAATAAGCACGCCTGCACCTTAATACGGGTCAGAATACATATCACGGAATATAGGATGTACTTAGGGTGATTGGTACGGCGTTCGAAAAAAGGTTCATGCTTCAAATTAACAGTAAGTTAAAATTTTGTTAAGCTTTTATTCACGCATTATTAGAGCATTAATTAATTTCGAAACCATTAATGAGTAACTTAGGCGGAAAATCAGGGTTAATTACTTAATTGTGTGACCTGTCTTTAAGTGTCTTATCAGGTGAACTTCTTCACATCTGGGTGTTGCGCATGGATGTTTAAAATAAGAAAATAACTATTTTTAGCATTCAATATTCGTTATTTTTCTTTATAGGCAAATACCGAAATCATACAGTAACTGAAAACTAATATTCCAAACAAAATAACATAATTCTTAAAACAATTGCATGTTGATAAATTGCCCAAAAAGTGATTAAAAATAATGGTAAATTCTCTGAAATAAAGTCAATATAAGTGACGACAAATAAACAATCGTAAATGTGTAAAATATGTAAGTTCTCGTGCAATAATTATAATTTTACATATTTAGGAACAAATCGTATTATAAGCAACATGACTTGCACTAATTCATTTTAGTTTACGACAAAAGTTTGCGGCCACGTGCGTTCGTTCTAAAGACTATATTGCCACTCTTGCTTGTTACCCGTGAGGTGTTTAATTGGGACGTGTTTAATACTTTTACAATTGCACACGTATAATAGAAAAAAATATTTATTTTATCTGGTACGAAAAATAAGATACCTAGTAATTTCTCTTGTATTAATATATACAATTTTCAGTAAATAGTACAATAATTATGAACTAATTAGAGCAAGTAATAAATATACAGAATAATGATACTAGATAGTACCTATTCTTTTGTTGGGCCGTCACAGAATAAATACACGTTTAACCTTTTGACGTAGGCACTTTTGCTTTTGCATATAGTGTCTTGCCTTTTCGTTTTTAATTTACCTTTTGTAAATAAACTAATTACGTGCATTTACTTACTTAACTTACCTACTTAATAATCATAGTTTTGACTCTAACTTTTACTCTGATGAAGTATATGGGATCATGTGTGATATTTGAGCTTGCTTAATGTTTATTCATGGACGTCTGTCCGTACCTGGTCTTCTCAAAAATCTGGTTTTTGGTCACAGGTGACAAGCTTCCAATCAATAGTGGGTTTTTATGGTTTCGCGAGGCAACAGGCACTGATACTGTAAGCAGTTTTTTTTAAATGTAGGATTGACGAGAATTCCTTAAAATAGATAATTGTGATGTAAAGAGGATGAAGCGGGTTGTCTTACACGCGATTACGAACCGGGAGAGAGGGATGATTGTATGATGACGCGTTTATAGAGAAAATATACAGAAAAAAACGAAAGGCTTACCTTTATCCCTAGGTCGGCCGGTCCAGGCGTCAAGGCGGCGGAGAGCAATTCTGGACCTGAACAGACGGAGTGGCGTTAGCTAAAGAGAACGGTATGGAATTGAAGTTGACGAGAGTACGGGTTCCAAGTGTGTCTGGGAAAGAAAGTTGGATTTCAAGCTCGACGAAGGTGTCGAAATATGAAATCGTCAGTTTATAGCTCGATGAAAGTGCCGAAAGAAACCGTCGAATTTTTGACGGTTTCTTTCGACCTTCCCTCTTTTATATGACTTGAAATTGGGCAAAAAGAGAAAATTGTTTGCGGAGGGCCGTAGGCTTATATGAACTGTGTTTTTACGACCGGTGGGAGTTGTTTTGCGGTACAACTATCACATATGATTCGAAAGCAAAATAGAAATATTAAACATAAAAATACATAGAAAAATATATACGACGTCGCCTCGAAAGTTCGCAATTGTATCTCCGGATGCCAGAGTTCATCTAAACTTTACGGAACTCGCACTAATGTCTGGTACAATTGTGTCTTTAAGAATGGGGTTCGTAATACTTTTTCTTTGATATACCTCGTATTTTACTATCTATCACACCACAAACGTATGGTAGATGGACAGTTGACAGTGGTTTCATCTCTATTTTTGTCCTTTTTGTAATTCCTTCTATATCCACGCTGCTACGCACAAGCCTTTCTAGTGCTTCTTTGAAGTGTTTTAAATTTCTAGTTTTTGTCGCTTGTGTGACAATAGGTTACTACTACAGGTGTGTGTTGCAATAGGTTATGGTATCGTGTTTCATTAGTGAACATTTATGACGTCCTAGTAGAGCAATCTTTCCTTGGAGCTGCCGCTTCTTAGCTTTTATATCCAACAGTATCGAGTTGATTTTTTATTGTGTTAACCTAAAAATGTCGTTGTATGGTTGGTTTGTGATTTTCTTGTAAGAAAGATTTCTCTAATGTTTTTCTTTGATAAACATATAGCGGATTATTAAAGTTATACTTGCCTTGGAGAAGTATGATAATAACGTTGTCGTTTAACAATCCTTTTAGGAATATTAAGGAATTCTTTTCCGCATATATTTCCCTATTTCAGTTCGACGTGTTGTGGTAATATGATGTGGACGTTTTTTCACATAATTTCAGCAGCTTCATCGTTTAGTGCCTATTTTTCTGTTTGAACTACTCAGGTAATCTTCTCCTTGGAAATGCGTGTAATTCAGATAATTCATATCTGCGTGTAATTCATGATTTCTAAAGTGGATTTTATTTTAGAATGCAAATTTCTAGGATATATTTTGATTTATGTACGTATATATTGCTTAAATTAAATATATTTGAAGTTGTAAACCTCTAAATATGTTTTCGTATTATCTACTTCATATCTAATAAAACGCACTATAGCTAAATCATGTTTAAATCAATGTAAATAGCACTTTCATATGTATATTGCTGACTTTAACCACTACTCTCAAAATTTCGCACAAATATATTACAATCATTTAAACTAAACTGTTTATTGTTTTTGCGTTAATATTAAAAAAAAAAATGTGCGTTAATTAAGCATTACTTTTATGTAGAAAAAGAATTAAAGAAACTGAAAAAAAGTTACGTAAATATTTCGATAAATCTGTTCTCTTCCATGGATGATTTGTCGGTGGTTTATTGCTCCCAAAAGTAGTCATATGAACACAGAAGATGCCAAACTCCCGCGGGCTTCATTTACAGTAACTTCTCCAGAAATTTTTAATAAAGTTCATACAATTGTAAAGAGCGACCGCCGAGTAAAAGTTCATGAAATAGCTAATGCCATAAGCATCCCAAGCAAACAAGTATATAATAGTTTCCATGAACATTTAAATGTGAAAAAGCTAGCCGCAGTGACGTGTTTCCTTCCTGTTAAGGGAATATGAACAAGATTATTCCGATAATTTTTTGAGATTGTAATGGCGGAGTCTTTGACTATTTACAAAGAGGAAGTACAGCTGGTCAATATTATTATGAACTGAAGAAAAAACAACAACATTTATTTTGAGAGAGCTTTATTCTATCTGGATAACGAGCCTTATCATTCATCCTCTATGGTAACCGTTAAATTTGTCGAATTATGATACGAATTGCTACCACAACAACCATATTCACCAGATGTGGCTCCGAGTGTTTTTTTCTCGTTCTCAAACTTCAACAAGTGCCTTGGTGGAAAACGATTTGTGACTAATGAGGTGGCGACAACTTCCACAACTACATATTTTCAGAAGGTTCCCAAAGATTACTTTTAAGACAGCCTAAACAATTAGTGGCGTATATAAATGGATAGGAATTATATTGAAAAATAAAATATATTTTTTGCAATAAAATAAGTATTTCATTGAAAAGTCGCTCTCGTATATACATATATATGTATGTTAGATTTGACTTGATTTTTCTGTTTGTTTTATGTTTTATAACAATAACAGTTTGCGAACGGGATGAATATATGTCCGATTACGATGATAAATCCACGATATCTGTGTCCCAAGCCCTACAAAATTTATCTTCATTTATTTCAACTTATACATATTGCTGTGATACTTTCTAACCCAGATAAATAATAATTAAATGTTCATTCATTAGAAATTAATGTGTTTGTATATGTATTGTGATTTTAAAATTTAGTTCTGTACTACAGATTAGATATGTTTTTAATCGAAAAGATGACACGGCATCGGACGGCAGAGAAGGACAGTAAATGAGAAGAAGACAGAACACGTTGAAAATATTAAATGCTATTAGAAAGAAATTGTAATAAGAAAACGTAAATGAATATAAGAACGAAAGTATTTAAGTATAGGAGAGATCATTTAAAAGATATAACTTCAAATGTATTTGAAAAAGAATTGACGTCACAGGATATATGTAGAGAAAATTTCACAAGAAGAGGGGACACTTATCGAAATATCGTTTAAAAGCGGTGGTCTCAAAATAAAATTTTGCTTTTGATTACATCTTAAGAATTTGATACTTTCAGTTATAGAAGAAAATAGAGTTATACCTAATTTCAATTTATCAACATATATATATATATATATATATATATGAAAAATTTTGTGAAAAACTTATCTGCGCGGAATGTGCATATATCGATATTTCACTGTTTTTTACAGATCATCAGTGCACCTTACCGAAGACAGACATGATATTCACTTCTATACTACGTGTATATATACGAACTGTAATGAACTTCATGTGTATGAGAATTAATAATTATTAAATCTCATTTTACATGCGATTGCATGCAACAAATTATAGCGACAATCGCATGTAAAATGAGATTTAATAATTATTAATTCTCATACACATGAAGTTCAATATATATATATATATATATATAATATCTTCGTGACCTTGATATGATAAGGTAAACTCAATAAGTCGGCGATTAAAGGTCTGGTTCATTACTTCAAAGTATATATATTTAAAATAACTCTACATGTTTCGGCAATGATGCCTTTGTCAAGAGAATACAAAATATAAATTACACGGCATCGGACGGTAGAGAAGGACAGTAAATGAGAAGAAGACAGAACACGTTGAAAATATTAAATGCTATTAGAAAGAAATTGTATTAAGAAAACGTAAATGAATATAAGAACGAAAGTATTTAAGTATAGGAGAGATCATTTAAAAGATATAACTTCAAATGTATTTGAAAAAGAATTGACGTCACAGGATATATGTAGAGAAAATTTCACAAGAAGAGGGGACACTTATCGAAATATCGTTTAAAATCGGTGGTCTCTGATTTATATTTTGAATTCTCTTGACAAAGGCATCATTGCCGAAACATGTAGAGTTATTTTAAATATATATACTTTGAAGTAATGAACCAGACCTTTAATCGCCGACTTATTAAGTTTACCTTATATATATATATATATATATATATATAATATTTTCGTGACCTTGGTAAGATATGGTAAATTCAATCAGTCGGCGATTAAAGGTCTGGTTTACTTCAAAGTATATATATTTAAAACAACCCTACATGTTTCGGCAATGATGCCTTTATCAAGGATATAAAATATAAATGACAGAATACAAATGTCAAATAATTGAGTTGCTATAGCACAAATAATTGAGTTGCTATAGCAACTCAATTATTTGACATTTGTATTCTGTCATTTATATTTTATATCCTTGATAAAGGCATCATTGCCGAAACATGTAGGGTTGATTTAAATATATATACTTTGAAATAAACAATACCTTTAATCGCCGACTGATTGAATTTACCATATATATATATATATATATATATATATATGAAAATATGTGTGAAAGCCGTATCCATCCGGGATGTGTAAACGTCGACGTTTCATAGTTATTACTAATTGTCAATACACCTTACCCAGAAATAGATACGACTTTCATTTCTATACTGCGTGTATATATACTAATGATGATAATGTATGTGAGAATTCAATAATTTTGAGTTCTCATTAGCATTACGTTTATCATATATATATATATATATATATATATATATATATATATATATATATATATATATAAATTATTTGACATTTATATTTTTTATATCCTTGACAAAGGCATCATTGCCGAAACATGTAGGGTTGTTTTAAATATATATACTTTGAAGTAATAAACCAGACCTTTAATAGCCGACTTATTAAGTTTACTATATATATATATATATATATATAGGTACATATATATAAACATGTATAAACATATATAAAACATAGAACACTCATATATATATATATATATATATATATATATATATATATATATAATTAATTTAAATTCGGGTAAGCGGTCAATTAAGAAAAAAAAAAACTCCTTTATTAAATAACCCTATATTTCGCAACAGACTTTTTTTTTTTTTCTTAATTGACGGCTTACCCGAATTTAAATTAATTTTTTATAATATATCACGGTCGATAATTTCGTTTCAATTATATATATATATATATATATATATATATATATATATATATACATCGTTTATTTATTTTAAGAAAGCTAAGAATGGATCAATATCAGGAGAAATTTGACCACATGTATAATAATGAATTTGACAGGCAAATTATGTATTAAAGACACTCAATACTCCGAAGTACTAAAATCAAATTTATAAGTTTATTTGTTTTATGTGGACAATTTTATTTGATCATGTATAATTTCAATTTGTGTTTTAAAACAGAAAATATAAAACAGCTATCTTTAAACTTGTAAGTAGGGAAAAAATCTCACGAACATTTAAGGATATCTGGGTTTTGATCTCGCAATTTTAAACCCTCGTTAAATATTTGAGATATTACTTAAAAATATATCGTGTGTTATACACAATTTTATGTAGCAGGGCAAAGTCTCGCCACGTAAATACGAAATATCACATTTTTCTTTTGTAATATTGTTAACCTAGATTCATTTTAAATCCACAAACAATAAAAATTATAAATAAAACACTGTGTCATGCTTTAGCATCTTGTGGGGTATAAAACTCACTGGTCTAAAGTAATACACAGCTGTATTTTGAAAGATTAATATTGGAATCTAATAGGATCTTCTAAGTTTTATTTGTACATATAAATGTGAATATTCTCTGACTAGATATAAGATTTACATACTGTTTTATTAATAATTGATGACATTAATGTATAATTTGACAAAGTGTGAATAATAAATGAATAAAATTTAACATGCTATCCTATTATTTCGCTCCTTATTACAATAGATGCTAGGCCTAGTTGCAAGGAACCTTTTTTTGTAAATCAAAAACCCTGAGAGCAATTTTAAGAGTCTAAAACAAAATGTGTGTATGATAATTCATGTTTAATAATTGACGATTCATATTTAATATGTTGGCGCCCATTTTGAAAACCAAAGTACACAGCAATATGTTTGACCTAAATTAGTGCGCCTAGAGCTTTTAACACACGATGTTTATATGAGTTGGTACGTATTGTTAAAAATAATATGTATAGAAATATCATACGAGTATAGTACCAATTTACACTATTTTTTATATCTTTTTAGGATGGACTAATTCGAATGCAGGCTAAAATGATATTGTTCGAAATAGTAGCAGTATAGCCCAAGTCTATAAATGCATTTATATGTATTTACATAACATATACATCATAAACACAACAATTATTTTATGATCCAGCTTCAGAATTTATAATATCAGCGTCCTTAAAACCACACTAACCTAAACTACCTGCCAAATGACGAATACACACTTTAATTGTTCTTATAATACGCTTTAATACTAAGATATAATTCCGATTTGCGCATCGTGTAAATGTATTTTTATTTTTGCAAATACCGAAAGAGGTAAAGTACTAAAATAGGAAGCGCGAATTAGATAATAATAGGAAAAGGGAAATTGTATAGGTCTGTACAAAGTATATTACTCTGTTTTTCAAAAATGATAAATGTATTGAAATAGAAAGTGAAGCAAGAATACTACTATTAAAGTCATCAAATTTTGCTGTTGCTGGCCAAAGCGTTTGAATTTAATTGTTTAATGAAAATACGTAGACAATCAAGGAATTTATATGAAATTTGTATGTAATTCTTGTTAATAAAACTACATAGAAACATTATTAAGACGGTTAATGAATTAATTAGTGGTAATTCCACCCTTCGACTCAATTCTGCAATTCTTGCTTTCATGTTCATTATGCAAAATTTAACCATTTACTTAATTTTTTAATTCCAAAAATCAAGTTTGGTCCTTTCTTTTTCAAATATTTAAGGAAGAGTCCCTGAGCTGCTTAACCCAATTGTTAATAATTAATGTTTAATTGTTTCGTAGAGACGGAAATATGCTGTTCTTTGTGATATTTACAGTCCTTGCTGTCCAAATTTTCTTTTTATTGCTTTCTTTGAGAGCCTATGATTAGCCTTTTTATTCAAAAGACTATTCTACGGCCGAACGATCTTCTACTACTGGTAGTAAGAATATTTCCTTTAATTAAATTTGCGATGCGATGGAAGAGAAAGGAAACACCTTCCATTCGCAAAATTTCTTTTTGTGAATACGGTTCTCCTTGTAATAATAAATAAAGTCTTGCTATAATTTATTCTATTATACCTTTTTTTTCGGAAAATTTCAAGATATTAAATAATAAAAATAATGAAGTCGCCAAAACAAATCCCTACGCACCGTTATTATCAACTTTATCGACACGATTAAATAGGTTATTACAATGTTATGAATAATAACTGTCAACAACACAAATGCAAGGTAGTAGGGATACAAAGCAAAGAAATAATGCTTATTTCTTTAACAGGTATTTAATACAATGTTTTTATAAATGAGTGTAATTGTTGTCACTTCCATAACCAATTTCCTTAATAGTGCCATAAAATTAATGATTTTACGTTAAAGTTTTATAATACTTAAATTTTAATCACGTGCCAAATATTAAGCCAGGCACTGTAAAATAACACAAAATATAAATGTATAACATTTTTGCTAGAGCTGTAGATCACAACGCTACTGAGGATACCTTAGTTTAATATCGGTATGAGCGTCTTAGTTTAGAATTTCTTAGTTAGGTTATATATACTACGTTATATGTAGATATGTGTGTGTGTATGTATGCATATGTCTGTATTCGGAATTTATATGTAAATATGTACATGCTATGTTTTCAGATATACTGATAAAGTTAATCAAAAATCACAAGTTATATAATCCCTGTTCGATTCTGTGTTCGCTCCGCGGCGAGAAAAATTTGGAATAATTTATCGTTCTAGACAGATGAGATGTAGTTTGTCCAATTTGTACTTCGCCCTGAAGCTACATTTCAATGAGAGAGAGAGTTTTGTAACCGAGCAATCTATGTGAACTCCTGAAAGATCAACGCTTGTAACGTTTGACGTGACGAGATTAAGGATTTGGAATGGAGAATCGAAAAGGGGAAGTAAGAATAATGGAACATCTACTCAATCGACTGTTGTAGTCTTCCACCCGAACATTTTAGGAGGTAGAATGTTATTAGTATAGTTATGCTTATACGAGAACATATAAAATAATAACAAGACTACAAATGCTTTCATTGTCTTTATCATATTCTTTAAAAATATAAACCAAGAATTAAAGTGTTAACAACTTTTTCCGTCTCTAACAAATTTAGCAGCAGCATTGGAGATGTATTATCTTGAGCTCTTTAACATTCGATACCCTTTTCTAGATAATGATAAAAAATATACAATGTTCTCGAGTAGTTATTTTATTAAATAGTAAAACTATAGCATTTATAACGTCCATGATTAACTATCATCATAATCAGTAACATACAAGCAATCATGGTGTTCTGGTTATTTTGTTTTTGAATATCTAAGGTCAAAACTCTTCAACTCAATATAATAATAATATAATTCATGTCATAGAATCCCTCAACTGCTTAATGTCAATTACGGTGGGCATTAACAGGCCAGGAGTTGCGACCGTGGAGTGACTGAAAACGTTTAGCTGTCGAATCAAGCAGGAAAACCAAGACACCCGAGCCTCAAGCAAGGCTATCCCTCGGTTTTTATTATGAAGAGATCCAGTCTAATGCAATATTTCATTTAATATGGCAAACAGCGAAAGATTTGACTTAATACCCCATTCGTGTGTAATATTTTTTATAATAATATTAATACTACCGTATCAGAAATTTGATATATTGTGAATATAATTCTCTAAAATAGAAATAAAACTATGGTTCAAATCTTCACCTTTTAATATTTAATCGTAACATGTCAATTGTTTCGCCAGCTCAGTGGCTTCCTCATGTACTTACAGCTAAAGAGTATGTTACAAACTAAATTAAAAAAAAATATATATATAATCAACAAGGTTGGTATTATTTTACAACATTTTTAAAGAAATCTTTGAATTTTCACAAGTGTTGTCCGTAGTGAGAAAATGTGGCTCATCTGGTCTGCCCTTGTTATATTATAGGGTACTAAACATGTTTATGCATAAAATTTGTTTTAATAAACTAAATGTACATATCTATTATCGTCTAAACAGATTTTAAGTGAATAAATTTAATAAAGGCGAGGTATTTAAATTTAATTGGTCAATAAGTAAAATTTGAGAGCATCTTAATTTATTGATTTCTAAACTTTCCAGTAAATTTAATTTACTGCCTTTATTTTCTAAATGAAGAATTTGAAAATCTTTATTGAATCTGCGATTTTTTTCTAATCGATGATTCGCAAAAATGGAATCTTGCTTTTTATTTCTAAACGAAGAACAATGTTCGCCAATGCGTTTTTCAACATTTCACACATTAACTTATAGACTCCAGATTTCTTATTTTTATCTGCTTTATCTTTATTGTCTTTAATATATTTGGATAAATTATTATTAGTTTTGAAAATCGTGTTCATATTAAGTTTTTTTAAATAACTTGATACGCTTATTAGGTATCCTAGTGTACGTTTGTAATCTAAATTTTGAATCTTCCTTATCTTTTATTCCAGGATATACCATAGAGATTGCTTTTTTGAAATGTTTTTTTGTCGGCATATTTTCAATTAAAGTATCTTTGTAGCCTTTATTGATAGCTACTTGTTTGACTAAATTTAATTCTTTTTCAAATTTTCTTTTGATAGTGGATAGTTAATTAGTCTATGTAAAAAACTATGGAAACTCGCTAATTTGTGTTGTATGGGATGTGTTGGCGAATTATGTATAGTTATGTCAGTATGAGATTCTTTATGGTAAATATCAAACTCTAATTTATTGTTAATTTTTTTAATAGTTAGGTCCAAAAAATTAATTGTTTACTTCTTGTTCCATTCAATATTTTTATTAATAGAATTGAGGAATTCCAGTAGCAAGTTTAGTTGTCTTTGTATTCCAGTGACACAAAGTACAATATCGTCTACATATCTATGCAAAATAACATATGGTGTCTTAGGGGATTATTAAAAATGATGGATTTTATGTGGTCATGAAAATTTCTTATAGTAATGGACTTAAGGGGTTACCCATAATTAGTCCTTCCCTACAAGTTGCTACCTACGCGATCCAAATAGCAGCAGGCACGCTTTCAACAAGGCTGGCGCTCTATGTTCAGCGAATACCTCTCTCTCTCGGCCTGACCCACCTGAAGGTGGACGCTCCACAGAATTACCCCTGCCGACTAGCTCAACGTAAGGAGAGCGTGTGGGATCAAAGATCGCTCGGTGTAAAAAAAAAAGGCGCCACCGCATACAAGTCCACAGCAGGCGCACCCCGTATACACGGCTGCGGGTGGAAGTTAGGTGGCCTCAGTCACAAGAGAGAGATGTATTCCCCCCACCTTGTTGCTGCCAAAAACGTGAAACTGTGTCCTCCCCAACACCCGTAGGGAAAGAAATCAAACACAAACGTCAAACTCAACAAATAACTTTAATTAAAACAAATCAAAATACAACAATACTTCAGGTCAAATCAAATATCAAAAGAGATAAGGAAACTATCAACAGTAGTTAATTAAAACAAATCTGACTTGTGATCGTGACATACAGTAACAAAAGAATGGAAAATAAATTAAATCTACAAATCGAAATATTATAAGAAATGTATTCAGACGAGGTTAAGCCTCTCTGTATAAAGTGACAAAAAAACAAAAGGTAACAAAGTGGCTTTAAACAAAAGTATACCCACAATTTAGATAGCCACCGGGTATATTTACAAAATGAATATATCTATATAAAAAGAAAAATTAACAGAGATAAAGCTTTAATTAAAAAAAACTATAGTATACGTTAATTAACAAAGCACAGGTACACCTGTTACGGTAGCGTCACCCTGTATACACAGGTTATTAATAAATGAACTCTAAAATTATTACGTCAAATTAACAATTATGAAATAAATTAGAACGCCAGTGTGAATTCAAACAGTAGTTCCTTACAGAAACGATTACAGAAAAATTAAACTTAAGTAAGGTTTGACGTAACCCCAATTATAAAACAGAAGCTCTACTGATGGTTCGAGCCTCGTCATTAATATTATAGAAAAATGTTACGGTTGCTGGATTAAACAGACAACCTTTTAGTTAATAAAAATAAAGTGAGTATAAACGTATATTCACCTTTCTTACAAAGTTGATGGGTGAAGCCCTTAATCTGTCTACTATAAGTAAAAGATTTTATACAAGAATATCTCAGAGAAAGGTGAAGCCCCTCTCTGAAGTTCTCAAAAGATTGAAAATGAAATAAAGAAACACACTATCGAAGATTCGAAATTTCAGAGTAAATCTTGTCTCCAAGATCCCCTTAAAGACACCAATAAAAAAAAATTAAAGCACACTTAGCTTGCACCGAAAATACAGAAGTCTAGTTCCTCTGGAGTCTGTCCTCCTGGTCAATACTTCCAGAGAGCTGCTCGGAAGAGTCTGTTTCTCCACCGGGGATTCTTGGTCCCAAAATGGCCTTAGCTAGCCACGTGGAAGGAAACTTCCTGACAGTATATGTCAAATGAAATAATAGTTGCTATTCCTTCGGAAATTAGCACTAATTAAAGAACAATCCTAAAGAAGAAAATACGAAATAAGTAAAACTCAATAAAGTAAAAATATTTCTTACCCAAAAAAAGCTTCTTTGCACCAAAGAAACAAGTTAGCGCATGGATGTCTAAAGATCAAGTGTCCGAAGAATACCTCGTGTTACAAACAATGGCTGTCGTACGTCACCCAAAATATTCGGAAACATAAACGAAGGAAAATAAAGCTCAAAATCTCCCAAACGATTGAAGAACGTCTTAAGAGTCCGACAGAATACATTTTGACAATTAATTAATTAGCAGAGGTCGGCAATTACATTTCAAAACAATAACCTTTCACGTACAGATCTCTGTAAATGGAAGAAACCAAAATGCCGAACAGAGGGCGCTTCCAACGAAAGAATAATTAAATAGAAATTTAAATCAGTAACTCAAGACTAAAAGAAAATGCATCAAGTCGGTCTTACAATTCAAAACAAAAATAAACACAACAAAAGAGTGGGTAACGGAATACAAAATACGAGATAAGCGAATTACGGCGTGAATGACTATGCGGGACAAATATATGCTTAAAGAAGCGCGCTGCGTTAAATAATACAACTAAAGAAATATCTGGAACCTAGGTAGATGGCGCAAACTAAACATAGATCAAAATTGTATGACAGAAATATAGGGTCGGTCAAAATAATCGAACCCGAAATAAAAATTTGGAGGAATTAACGTTTTGAAAACTTAAAAGGCATGATAATTAATAAACTAATAGTATAAAATAGAATAAATCGTACATATTGAAAAATAAGCGGACCAAGTTGACTTGAAGAGCTTAGAATAAAAGTAAATGGATCAAGAATATACTAGCAGAACGCAGAGTGATTTTCTACACGTAACAAAGTGTATATTGAATTATTAAACTGGAAGTAATTTTGTTTTAGAACTATATTTAACAAATCTAAATTTTCAGCTTTAATTACCGGGTTAGTGTTCTAGTGTGTCTCTAGTGTTCTATTTGAAGAGAATGGTTTTGGAAGATAACGTTCAAGTTTCTGGAAGTTGAGTGATACGGTAAACAAAAAAACTTATGACCTTGATCTTTTTATAGTAAATTCGTGGTATCGTGAACTGATTTTTTAAGCCTATGCTTTATAATTATGTTAATTACTATTTCAGAGTTGAAACCATTATTATACGCGATGTTTTTGATTAAACTTATTTGATTCAAATTATTATTAGTTATTTTTCATGTATATCTTTGGTAAGCTAAAAACATAAAAACCGACAGATAAGAAAATTAAATGATGCCATCTTTTGTTGGAAACTATGATTTTGGTCCGCGTTTATAAACTTGTTAACTTTGGTGTCTTTTCAAAAAATATAAATTTCTAAGTTGTTATTATTCCTAATTACTGAAACAGCTAAAATGGTATTTGTTCACTGTTTCCTTTTTCTATTGTGAATTTAATTATTGGGCATTTCGAATTTAATTGCATTAAAAAGTCATCTAAATTTCACAACTTTGTACCTATTAAAGACTGTGAAAATATCAACGACATACCTAATCCATACTTTAGAGAAATATTTAGCATTTATTTTAAATTCCATCTCGAAGTGACTCATAAATAAATTCGCCAAAATAAAGACAAACGATTGCCCTTTGCTGTTGCATGCCGCTGTTCATAGAAATTTCCTTCAAGTTAAAAGCAGGTCTGAAAAATGTAAAAAGTTGTCAATCTCAAGTATTCATTTATTTTGTCGCGTTCAATATCATTCTTGACAAACTCTCTAAGTATTTCAGCGACTAATTCCAGAGTCCAGTTTGTATGCTTTATTGTGACTGTAGTAACACGATAGTACTTAATGGTTAAAAACTTACATATTTAATCCCTCTTATAACACAGATAGGGAGAATATTTTATTTTACTTATGTAATGTTAATAAAGTTATATTAATAACACACGCAATAGATGCTTGTGCTCTGGATATTTACAATTTTCCCTATGTTTGTCCATTTGGCCATTAAGATAAGAACGATTAGCTTAGTCTACCACGTACATACAATTACCAGCTAAATGCTCGTCTCTAATTTATTAAAATTCAATATAGTGTTGTATATTTAGAAATTTTATTTTCGACACAAAAATAATGAACAATAACTTGTTAATTATAGGTTTTTTACTATTACTAATATAAATTAAATACAGTAATTGCATTTGGCTATTCATGAATAAACAAATTGATTGTTAGTGTTCCAATTATATAGTCCCCATGATATAATAGGTAGGTATATGTGAAAAGAGTAAACACAAACATTTCAACGATAATCGATTTTAATTTTTAGGCAGCTCAAAATATACAAAAGGGATTTACATATTATTTATTTTTAATAGGCACGTGTTTATGTTGCAGAAAACAAAACAAATTTAGAAACAGTACGGGAAAACGTAAATATCAATATGATATAGGAAGCAGAGATATAAAAGTTTGCTAGTATTATTGGTCAAACAAAATGTCAACTTTATTTTTATACTTGTTCGTACTAGGTGTTTTACAAGTGACAATTTTATTTTTTATCGCTAACACAATTATGGATCTAAAAAATAATTAAAATCTTTACGAAAACAAAAATGAATTTTTACATTTTGGATATACTTAGTAATGATTGCATCTATACAACACACACTGTTTTTAAGACAGCTAATGTTTGAAATTTGTAAAAACGTGTTTATTTTATAACTGTTACTGCAGACTCGTTATTTAAGCGATTGCTTCTCATTAAATATGTTGTGCCATGGGATTCTTAGAGAACCAACGTTATGGTTCGAGGGACAGAATGATGTAGGGGACTGATATACCAATGTTATAGTTGATGTTGGCTCGTAGACCAAACTGTTTGCAATTAATTCGGTTTCTGGCGGTAATGCTTCAACCCCAGTTACTAGAATCACGACCCTGTTGTTGCTTCACCGTGTACAGTTTGTAAGGCTGTATACACTTTTTAAATCTTCGGTGACTGTTTGTTAAACGAATAAATGTACTTTTATCTAAATATATTTATTTACACTATATACATTTATTTTTGGATCTACAACGACGCTGATTGCATATAACGAACGTAGTCATTTGTGAGACACCAGCTACGAGCATACGCATTCACGTGTTAATGCCTGTCGAAATCTGTGCCGAGATTTTAAATTTTTGTCAAGTGGACAGTTTTTTTGATAGTGTATATTGTATATTGATATTGTATAAGGTAAGTGTACTGTACTTACTTCATAAATGTGCTAGTATAAAATTTGCATGAATATAGTGAAACAGTATAGAATGAGGTTAACGTATGTGTATTTGCGCGCCCTTTATCTATGTTGCGACTGTCCAAGGGCAATCGGCATCTTTCCTGGTAGTTCGGGAGAGATGCTGATTTTTAATAGGATGAGATGGCTAACCTAAAAGAATACTTTAATTTCAGGAATGTCGAGCAAATATGAAAGAAAGTGCCCTAATAGAGGTAAGTGGACCGAAAAAGCTTTACAAGCTGCTCTGTAAAGTATAGAATGTATGAATGTAAACGAAGCCGCTAGAGTTTTTGAAATTCCACCAAGAACTTTAAAACGCAGAGTTGCAACCAGAAATTCTGAAAAGGACGAATTTGGCCTGACAGTATTCTTGCTAAAAATGCTGAGAAGAAAACTGTTATACACATAAACAAACTGTGGGCAACAGGATTTACTCCTACGAGATTATAAGTTAGATGCATGGCGTTTCACCTAGCAGAGCAGTTGAAAATGTAGCATTAATTTAAACGACAAGCTGAATTCGCAGGTTAGGACTGGCTTCTGTCCTTTTTATGACGATATCCTGAATTATCCATAAGGGAAGTTCCGCAAGAAGTGTCGGTATGGATCGAGACGTAGTTGCCAAATATTATGAGCTATTCTCTTCTTTATTGGAGGAGCATCAGCTACTCGGAAAAGCCGCTTGTCTATATAATATGGACCAGACAGGACTTAAACTGAACAACCATCCAGGAGAAGTGATTGTTAAGAAAGGGTCAAAAGTTGTGTCTCCCTTGACAGCTGCAGAAAAGGGAGAAACAGTTATAGACTGTTGTAACGCAGAAGGAACTTTTTTGTCACCAGCGTGCATTTTCATGGGTATAAATAAAAAACTCAAATTCGAGGATGGCATTCCACCAGGCTCTGGTCGTGTACATGAACCAGAGGTCGGCGTACATCAACACACAGATTTTTCTAGATTTGCTAAAGTTTCATTTTGTCTCAAGGAAAACTGCAGGTAAAGTGATCCTAATACTTGACGGCCATGGATCACACTGCAGTTCTGTCGAAACACTAACATTTGCCGACGTAAGTAATATCATTCTTCTTTGCCTTCCCCCACATACCACACATTACCTCCAACTGCTGGACCGGTCATTTTTTAAGTCTCTAAATCATAATTTTATCAAGCCTACAATACGTGGGTGAAATTAAACGTCGGTAGAAGAATCAGTAGGCTACAGTTCGGATGACTCGAGGGTGTTGCTTGGGAAAAGTCTGCTTCTGTTCGAAACGCAGCATGCGGTTTTAAGGCGACCGGAATTCATCCGCTTGATCCGAAAAACATTCCGGACTACTCTTACGGATGTAGCGACGTGGAGACCAATGACGCGCCTAGGGAAGTGCCTTGTCAATAAGATGGAAGATTTCTCCCAAAGCTGTCAAATACATATGTTTCTGAATTGGCTGAACTGACAGCAGCCCAAACCACACATGTTTCCACTCCTCCAAAAATTACGCCCTGCAAAGCCCTGGACATTGTATCACTTATTCCAGCTGCTGCCGTGCTAGACGTTAGGAGAAAAGCTAAGAAAATCGCAGAAATTTGAAATAGTACAGAAGACATAGAAAGGTGCAAAAAAAATCAGGAGCGCAAAGAAGAGATGGAACTGAAGAAACTAAAACGTTGTAAGAAAGGTACTAAGACACGCATCGTTTCAAAAAAAAAAAATAGAAAAAATATGAACTAGAGTTGGACGAATCTGCTGATGAAGATTTCAATTTTTCTATTCATGACAGCAGCTTCGGCATGGAAAATAAAAATGACGCTTGCTGTACTGGTTATGGGGAAGTGTATACCAAGAAAATGAAAGTTGATGACTGGATTCAGTACATGTATTGTCAGCAGCGGCTGCATGAGGGGTGAAATACGTGTGAAAACTGTGTAAAATTGCTCATGAAAAAGGAAAAAATGTAGAGGCATCTCTACCTTAACCTTGTAGCATCTCTCCCGTAATGTGAGGTAGACACGCCGATTTACAGAATGAGCGAAAATATTTTTTTATTGTTTGTTGTTATCTTACCAACATAAAACTGCTGTTGAGACTGGTGTCTCTTCATAAAATATAATACTGATTGATAGAATGTTATGAAGATAATGTTGTATTAAGAATGTGTGTCTTGTACTGATGTTGAGTTTGTACTGTGTTTTAGTTCATACTGATCTATTCTGTAGTGTTTTACAACTAAGTAAAATTATACTATTACCCCTACATTACTACATATTAACATTCGCGGATTGGTTGTACAGTGTATTGTTTAATTGTTTTTTCCCTAGAAATTTTGCCTATGGACAACAATACCCAAGGTTTGCGATAGAGTCTTAACATTCTTACTAATAAATAAATAAACAAAATATAATTGTTAATTAAGTATAAGTAGGTGTCATAAACCTAAACGAAAGCGTCTTATTTTACCAACACTGATGTCGCCCGTCAAGCCTGAATCGCCTTGCCGGTAGTCGAACGTACGCACTCTTGAATACGTAATAGTACGTCGTTCGATAGACATCAATGGCGGGGAACCTGCCTTGAAGAAAACGGGCAAGAGAACCCACCAGATAGGATTGCCAGTCAGGATTGCCGACGAAAAGGAGGAGGGATTCTCATTAAGCTCAATTAGATGCCAGAAAATCCGGCAGATAATCAATGTCTCTTTCAGCGAAAGGGGCCCTTTATGTAGGTCCTAGCTCCTAAGAAAAACAAAAATCGTAACGAGGGGTCAGCTCATTAGTTTTTTGCTTTTGAATATTAAAATATGTGGAATAAGTGGGGACCCTCTCTTTACACATCTACGCGCTAACATACTTATAAATTTAAATATATTACAAAAATACAAAATATGCAGTCTTGTACAAAAAGTTTATAAATGTTTGCGTGAAACGACGGTTTCAACGTTAAAGTCGCACTCAATTCGGCTTAAATTTCTAAACTTTGTAACGGGGTTCGTTATAAGATAAGACACGAGGTCTTAGATTTAACACTTTGCACTAGCAAGGTGTGTAAACAGCCTGATCTGCAAGAAAAGGAACTCGTGGAGGAATTTTTGTTAGGAAATGAATAACAGCGCCGCATGCTCCAGAATCCACATAGTTCGAAGATGGTTAATGTTCCATAGCTGAGGCGGGATACATCAGGAAAACTGAAACCCATACTGAAACGTATAAGGAAAGGAATTATTAAGAATTCACTTTCTAGCCTAGTCAATTCTAACAGACTTAGAAAGGCCGGGTTGCAGAGGTAGTATAACCAAATAGAATTAAATGGCCTATAAGTAGGTTCCAACAAATCAAGTTTCCCGGGGTGAATGGAATCTATCCTGCATTAGTACAGAAGGGAGTAGAGGTATTAATACCACATTCGTGTAAA
This sequence comes from Melolontha melolontha, assembly GCA_935421215.2. Lineage (NCBI taxonomy): Eukaryota > Metazoa > Arthropoda > Insecta > Coleoptera > Scarabaeidae > Melolontha > Melolontha melolontha. Next base: position 126,392,647 of record OW285237.1, on the reverse strand, counting down.
ATCTTCAAGGGCTTTTGTGGCTTGAGGATATATACTTACGGCATGGCAAAAGGTTAGGGTCGTTTACCTGCCTAAAGTGGGTGCGTTGGTGGATGTAACTCCTAGGTCAATTCTTTCTTAGTCTGTTCATTGATTAGATATGAAAATCATCAAACTCAAACTGGGACATGATCAGCTAGAAACTTTAACGTTATCTGATTTTCCCGCTCATATTGAACGGATCAAGCAGAGCAAAGTGGATTCTAAAGTTTGCGAGGCAATTAATGCCATGCAGGAGGAATATTGAGTATATATGTTCCATGTAACGAACTTTCTCCTGACGACTTATTAGTAGAGTTGCAAATTCTCGATTACAAATCATTACAGCACTTCAAAGCTGTTAGCTAGAGTTACAGTATATTACGGCATGCAATAACTAATGAGATTGTAGCGAGTGCGAATCGATTATGTTTTATTTGCGGTAACTGTTGAACCAAGTTTGTCAATAATGTTTCATTGAACCATATGAACTATAAATTCCAACTTAAACAGTAATGTATTTATCAAATCGGCGTAGTCGAAGTGAATAGTCATACTTACTAGATATCATTTGTGTATAGAATTCCATTGTATAGCAGTTTTGGCATATTTTTTATCATATAAATAAGTAGGTACTCATATTTTAGTTGAGTGGAAAACACGGACAATCCAAACAAATCATTTTATTTTTCTAAAATAACTTCATCCAACTATAGCTGTATTGCTAATTTTACAACTAATATTTATTACGAGGGATGCCTTTTATACTTCGGGAATAGGCGATCCCAGTGTTGCCATCTGACAACCGATGTCTCTATCGTGAAGTTAGATATTTTTGACAGAATACTTACTAAGAGCGTTTTGACGTTCAGATACTATTTGTGATATTTACAGTGACTTAAAAAATTCATCTCGGCCTAAAAATACAATTAACTCGTGAACATTTCCGTACGATTACTTTTTACAACTTTCGACGTGGATTAACACAACAATGCATCGATGAATTTAGTTCGATTTTGTGATGATTCACCATAAAAACGAGCCTATATCGTTGAAATACTGAATTAAATCGTGGGGCTGCCCTTCGCTTACTGACAAATTTTGTGAAGGTCGTCCAACATCAATTGTTGCTCCGAAAAACATTGCTACTGTGGGTGAACCGATATTGCTAGACCGCCATGTGACTTATTGTGAGATAGAGGTATCATTGGGCATTAGTGGGACCAGCATATATTCAATTTTGCATGAATATTTGGCCGCCAAAAAAAACTTGTTCGAGTTGTATCCCACATACTTTGACAATCGCTCAGAAAGGCTCGTATCGATTGGTCGAAAAAAATGTTAAAAAAATCAGGGTTCTTAAATACACCTCTATGACATCGTAACAGGTGATGAATCATGGATCTACGCTTATGAGCCCGAAAGTAAAAAGTGTGTATGTTCCAAGATGAGTCAAATCCAACAAAAGTTGTTCGCGCACGAAACAAATGGTCGGTTGTTTCTTAGAAAAAACCGGACATGTGGCAACTGTACCATTAGTGCAACGTCGGATGGTCAATTCTGAAGGGTACACAAGTATTCGGATAAATAAGGGAAACCAATCGCTGACGACGCATAATTCTCTACGAGGACAATGCGAGCTCTCACACATCAGCTCAAACAAGAGAGTGTTTGACAATTGAAAAAGTGAACTTGAGGGGTCACCCGCCATACAGCACTGATTTGGCACTCTATGACTTCGTTTTATTCCCACAAATCAAAAATAAATTACTAGGTCAACGTTTTTTGACGCCTGAAGAAGCAGTTTATGCTTTCAAAGTGCATGTCTTGGAAAAAGTGCTTCGAAAATTGGGTCGAGCGCATGCAAAAGTATATTGATCTTATAAAAGGCATCCTTTGTATAAAAGATATAACCGACAGATTCCGACATGTAAACCAACCTACATAGACGAATAAATAGTAGTATATTTTACTTCCCTTTGAATTGTTGTTGTAATTTTTATATCACTATTTACATAGAGAACTCTCATTCTGTAGGTGGTTTTTCATTTTGAAAACTTTCAACATTTAAACTGCTTGTTATGATGGTAGTAGTTCAGTTACAGCGTATTCGTAGTAAACAACTACGGGATAACAATTTGTATGCACAGAATTGCCAGCCGGTAAACTGCTTAGTTTGGTTCGTAATGAGAAGCACACACATACACGGAGTTTGTGTTTGGCTTAGACTATTTGGCGTTTGAACAATGGTTCAAACTGCTTATGTATTTACGTGTATATATATATATATATATATATATATATATATATATATATGCACGTCTATCAGGAGCACGCACAGTTGCTTACATTATTCCTTTATATTTATTACATCAAAACTATATATCTTTTAACATCTCATACTTGAAAGCAATTTAGGAGATAAAAATTTCGCACTATATTAGCAGAAATAACGAAGTCGATGCTATAGAAATTTTCTTTTACCTGACTTGGATTGTTTTATATCGGGTGTCCTATAAATAAAACGATAACGTATGAATAATGGAAAGATTAAATTATATAGAATATATACTCAAAATATATTCCCAAAATTCCCTCTAGACCGAATATATTATAAATATTATCGGAGACGATATCTTAAATATAACCCATAGTTTTGTTATTGTCCATCTTACTTTAAGTATCGTTCTTTTGTCTATTGTTACGTACGTTCGATACAATTTTTTAAAGATACTCAGGTGAACGAACCCAACCATAACAACAAAACTGATCGGTTTTATAAATATAAACATTGTCGCCTTTAAATACAATAGTGGCATTCTGAGTATGATACTTATATTTTATGTTTCTAACTTCTAATAAAAGAAACCATTCTCGTAATACGCATGAAATATTAGCATGATTTTTAAAATGGGTTTGTAAGTAAAGAAACAGACATCTTAATTTTTAATTATTTATTTGAATGTATAAAAGGCTATGAAAGGTGTACAAATAAATTTTGTACACCTTAGCATACAGGATGTTATAACTTTTATAACATCGACTGTGATTACGTATGTAAACATACGATGTGTGTGCAACTTCAACAGAGTTACATATTTACATTCTGAATATTTTGAATTCATAGGCGGAACATGATACAATTTCCAAGACGTTTTTAATTTTGGTATTCATGTCGTAATTGACTCACCATATTTTGGGTTCATATTCTATATAATTACACTTTCCATTTTTCATAATGGTACTAATCCTTTATTTAAAGTTATGCCATGTTTTCTTTTACCTTATTGTTAGAAAATGAAAAGAATTGATCAGTCTAAGTCATATAATTGAAATATGTATATGAGAAGAATTTGTTTCCCTAACATTTGTATATTCTTCATTATTGAAATATGTACTCATGTATTTCCCAATATTTTGGGAATATTTAATATTCCCAATAGAGTTAATTATATTGCTAATATAATTAACTATAATCTAAAAATCAAATAAAAAGGACCTAAGTACTAACGAAAAGATATTGAAACAGAGTCTACATAGTATAGATATTCATTAGAATTAAAATAGTTTGCATTTATATTATTATATACGTTTTTTAAACAACGCTTCATTTCATTGCTAGTAACAAAAGAGTTTAATTAAAATATCGATCATAACATAAAGAAAATAGAATATCGTTTTAATTTTTTTAGAAAAATAAATTCTTTAGTTTTCATTCTGAACCACGTCCCGGCTCGTAATGTTTCTTTTATTTATTATAAATTTTGATGCGAAATAAGTAAAATTGTCAAGAAATACTTACGCACTAATGTTATAAAGATAAGGAGCAATCATAAAAGTGATTTTAAAATCCAGGTGCGTATTTAAATTTTTTTAGTTGATGACGATTGTAAAGTGAGGAAACGTTGTGCCGAAAAATGGCGAGCACCGCTGGATACAACAAAAAAAGTTACTATGGAAGTGCTTTTGGATTTTCAATTCGCTCCATAGCAACCAAGTTATTGAAGAAAGAAGAAAATGTGAAAATTTGGTTTTTCCCAAAACTCTTAAAACGAAAAATGATAATGGAAATTTCTTTGCGGCATATTAATCTCACTTGATTTTTGCAATTTTATCCCAATTTAACCTTCTTTGTATCTCTTATGGTTTACGAGAACCCAATGTCTGAATAACCCCGTAGTACATATAAATGAATGTGTGTCTGTATGTCCCGTATAAAGTACTATACCGTTCATCCGATTACGATGAAACTTTGGTAAATTGTGTTTCCGCACCAGTGATTGTTTCTGTACAAGTATAACTAAACAAAAAGTCAAGGTCAATCGTTTGAAGTATTGCTATAAATATCTTTTAACATTGTTAAGAAGTGACAGAACGAGGTATCAATTTATTAAAAAATGTGCTTTGACACTTTCAAAAAGAAACAGGAAGAACCGCTGAATAATTTAATACTTATCAAAAATATTAAGCTGACTTGGAGCCTGCGATTGAAATTTCGAGGGATTCTCCGAAGATGTCGGTCCGGTAGTGTGAATTTATTGAAGAATGAACCAAACAGTTATGAAAAAAAACTAAATGTCAACATTCGTGCAGGTTCCACTAACTGACAAAACACCAGCCGGAGAGCATGCCACACGCTATAATGCACCAACAACTGCGATGCCGGGTTTTTGCTAGTAAATTGCCTATATTGTATCAGCATATAGTTAATCCTGAGGTAAATAAGGAAATAAAAAAATAGTCAAAGTAAATCAAATTTAAAAATTATTCTGAATTTACCAAACCCTAAGTGCACGCCCACGTGTAACTAGACAAATAATAGAAAGATTCGGTTTTGTTGCGAACATTCTTTGGAAGCTTAATAGAGAGTATATGCTAAATGCGCAAAAATATTTTGATGAACTTGTCTTGCGGATTCTTTTAAATAAAACTAACGGTAAATAAAAACACTATATAATAATAAAACAATTACATTAATAACACTTAGGCCCGGTTTATTCACCTTCCAGTAAAGTACCTGTTAGTTACTTGACAATTAAATTTACTTGGCACATTTACTATTTTTGGGTTTATTCATATAATTTTAAAGGTCGGTTAGTTACTGGAAAGAACTAGATGTTTTTACAACAGTAGTATGGTTAGGGGAAAATAGAGAAAGATGTAACATACCACTAACACGTGGTATAGAGAAGGATGTACAGCTTTCGGTAATTTTAAATTCTAGTTGCCGGCATGACAAATGAGTGCATCTAATATAACCTTAAATCTCAAGCGTTTGTTGTATGTTATCACGTGTTGTCCATTTTTACTTTTTTCATAAACATTATTAATATAAAATACATATTTTAATATAAAAAAGGTATGTTATATTATTACCTAAATTATGACCTAATCCCAGGCTACAGTTCGCATTTTATTGCCAAAACTTGTTTAATTTCATAGAAAATGGAAAGTAAGAAACGGGTTAGATCGGCAAATTTCTCTATCGAGGAATGAAGAATTTTAGTTGATCTAGTTTTAAAGTACTAGAATGTCATCAAATGCAAAAAGACTAACAGTACAACATGGAAACAAAAGGAGGATGCGTTGTCAGAAGTATCAAAAAAAATGTTATTCAACCCCTTTTTGTATTTTCAATAAAAGTAAATAAATATATGTATATATATTCTGTATTAATATTGGTTGTTTTATTATATTATAATTATTTTGTACAGAGTTTTTTTAAATATATCTTTTATGTCTAGCATCATATTATAATTTACTATAACTACATGTGAAATAAAAATGAAATTTTTGTTTAGAACATATACTTTAATAATACATAATACTTTATTTACCACACACAGTATGTAATAAACAATACAAACGAACAAATTCGTCATCTTCAAATTTATTACAATTGTTTCTATTCGATATCGATTCACTAAATTGTTAATATTGACAAAATCGTTGTGTAAAATATCGTCAATGTCTTCAAATAAATCCATTTTACTTGTCAATAACTTAATTTTCTACATGACAATTCACGAACAGCATGTTATTAGTCTTACTTGACACTTTATAGGGTAGATGAGCAGCAAGTAAATTTTCTCCCAATTAAGTAATTTTACTGGGCGGTTAAATTTTACTTGACGGTGAATAAACACTTAATCTGGCAAGTAAGGCTTTATCTTACAAGTAGCGTTACTCGATACTTTACTGGAAGGTGAATAAACCGGCCCTTAAGTAATTATAACGATAAAAATAATATTTATATTCACATTTATATATCAATATTTATGTACGCGTGGTCGCTGGTTGAATGAATGCAATCCCTTCCAAGCTCTAGATTTACATCTTATGGGAAGTCCAGAATAAGTCGGGTTCTTCGCTTCGCTTCGCGAAACTTCTGGCGTCTAATGGTGTATTTAGCAGGTGACATCACCGCCTGAAGCGAGCGGCCGATGACTCACATCACAATATTCTTGATTCATATGGTTATTCTTATGATAAATAAGTCTAATACAGTAAAATACAATATTTTATTATGAAAATATTTTCCTTTGTAATAAATACATTTTTCATGGAAAGAAACTTAATTACATTACATTGGCTTCATCAAGTGGGAGTAAAAAATAATTGTCAACAATCAACAATCTACTGTTATGGGTGAGGCAATTGTATTCATTAAAAATTATTTTAAGCTTTAAAACTAATTTTTTAAAATCTACATTTAAATGAAGTCTCAACACGTATATTCTTCGTCAATCTATTATTTGAATTATATATTTACTAAAACAAGTCGCACAAAGATATTGTGTCTTAGCCATTATCACGTATTAAATCGATGTTTTCAATATCCTTGAAACGCACGCAAGCTTTCGCCGTTCCTAAGAAGGATTTGAAGGGAACTCATAAAACTCTCGTCCTACACCTCTCATTTCAAGTTTTTCAAAATCGAAATCATTGTTAATGAAAATCCTTTTACTTTACAACTACGTATTATATAATACAATTTTTCCACCGCGATTCTATTAAAAAAGCACTTACAGAGAATTCTGCTAAATTTCAAATTAGTGACAGAACTCGTATTAGTCTGTATATGTAGTTCGTAACACTTTGTTCTGCAGTATAGTTAGTTTTATTGCGGCCTATTCTAGAAAATATTGCCAAATGGTTACTTACTAACGAAACTCAACAGGCGAAAGTGAATCGGTGTCTAATGAATGACCTGCCGATTAACGCTGGAATTACACAAGTTCTATTTTTATTCATGTATATAGAAGATTTGAAGCTTCGTTGACGAGGCCCTAATCTTTAGTTATGTTAATGAATGCTGAGCATGCTTCACTCAGGCTTCAAAGAATAAATAATAAATAGTATACTCAAAATATAAATCAAATGAAAACAGTAGTATTTGGAGACAAAAACATGCCTCGAAATATGTAGCCTAGTTATTAACAGCAAATTAGATTCGCATGACTATTGCTGTGCACAAAGCTTTGGTTACGTTTCGTTATTTGTTTGATATGATATGTATTCTGTGAAGAGAATTGCTGATATGAATCGTAATATAAAAATCATACGTGAGAAGCACAATTTGAGTACATATTGACAGCATTTAAGATACAACGCGTGAAAAATATTAAATCATCTTCGATAATTCACAGGCCTGCGATGGTAAAATTGTCTGGATTTTATACGTGATTTCAATAGATTTTTTGGTGTTGAAAATGGGAAAATTATTTAAAAAATTCCATCACGTAAGGTTTTTTTACAATCTGGGGTTTTTTGACCTATCTGCATGTATTATTCTCTTTGTAAAGGACAATTTTGTTAAACCGTTGTTTAAATAAACTATTATAATTTTTTACTTATGATGATGCAAGAAGTTGATATTCTGAATAAACATACACTAGATTTATGATAAAGAAGTTACAAATAGAAATAATTGAGCATGTCGCAAGACATGACTCATCATCTTCCTGTTACTGCATGTCTACCTCCCCACCTCCACTACAAACATATTGCTATTCTAGACAAAACAGTTAGTTCATTCAATATCTTCTTTACAACTGTGGTGTGAATTTGTGTAATTAGTTGACATTTGTGATTAGTTGCTGAGTTCATTTAATTTTTAAAATTAAATTTCAATGGCATCAAGAGGCTGTGTCAATGTACCCAACTCCTTCTGCTATATTTGTGGAAAGTTTACAATAAAAAAGCAACAAAGAAACATTACAGATTTTGTAAAAAAAGTATATTTTGCATATTTTGGTGTGAAATTAGGAGACCAAGACAAACCTTGGGCTCCTCATAAGGTTTGTTCAGTGTGTGTTGAAGAGCTTCGCCAGTGGTCACAAGGAAAAAAACAGTCTTTTCGCTTTGGAGTGCCAATGGTTTGGAGAGAACCGATCAATCATAGCGACGATTATTGTTATTTTTGTTCGTGTGTAGTACACGGATTCAATTTAAAAAACAAAAAGGACATCGTTTACCCAAACTTTCGATCCGCAACACGTCCTATACCTCATGGACCAGAAGTACCTGTTCCTTCACTACCAGATACATTAGATGATGTATCTGATGATGAAATGGTTTCACGTACATGCGCAAGTGAACTGGATGAGGGAAGTGATTACTATGATACTGGAAGTGATGAGCCAAAACTGTTTGACCAATCTGAATTAAATGATTTGGTGAGGGACTTAAACCTTCCTAAGGACTCAGCTGAGCTTTTAGGCTCAAGGTTGAAAGAAAAAAAATTGTTAGCACCTAGCACAACATTTTACTGGTTTAGGAACAGAGAAAAAGAGTTTGCTCGATATTATTTCGAAGAAGATACACTAGTTTTCTGTAATGATTTACCCGGGCTCATGGAACAATTCCACGTAGAATATAATGTTTCTGAATGGAGATTCTTTATTGACTCTTCAAAAAGGAGCCTTAAGGCCGTTCTTCTACACAATGGAAGTAAATATGCTTCTGTACCAGTGGGGCATTCAGTTCATTTAAAAGAGTGTTATGAAAATCTTGAGGTACTTTTAATTAAAATTCGTTACAAGGATCAAGGCTGGACAATTTGTGGTGATTTGAAAGTTCTTTGTTTGTTACTTGAACAACAAAGCGGTTATACTAAATATCCTTGTTTCTTGTGTGAGTGGGATAGTCGTGATAGAAAGCAGCACTATTGTAAAAAGATGTGGCCACCAAGACAAACCTTACAAGCTGGAATGAAAAACATTGAAAGAAAAAGTTTAGTAGACTCGAGCAAGGTTTTGCTTCCTCCATTACATATAAAACTAGGGTTAATGAAACAATTTGTGAAGACATTAAAAAAAGATGGAGAGTGCTTCAAGTATCTTTGCAGCCAGTTCCCTCGTTTGTCAGAAGCAAAGATAAAGGAGGGTGTTTTTGTTGGGCCGGATATAAGAAAGCTTATGAAAGATGAAAATTTTGAATCTAAAATGGAGGAAGCAGAAAAACAAGCATGGATAGCCTTCAAGAATGTGGTTACAAATTTTCTTGGCAATAAAAAACATGAAGATTATAAAAATATTGTGCAAAATATGTTAGAAAAATTTAAAACCTTAGGCTGTAACATGAGTTTGAAGGTGCATTTTCTAGATTCGCATCTCGACTACTTCCCTGAAAATCTTGGTGCAGTAAGTGATGAGCAGGGTGAAAGGTTCCACCAAGACCTAAAAGAGATGGAGAGAAGATACCAAGGAAGATGGCATATAAGCATTATAGCTGATTATTGTTGGATGTTAAAAAGGGATGGTCCACTACGAGATTACAGAAGAAAAAGCACAAAAAGGAGTATGGAAAGACAAAGAAAAAGATATTATAAGGACTTGTAAACACATAAATAGTATTTTACTGTTTCTTTTCAGTAGATTTAATGATATTTGTAAGTAATTTTGTTTTTTATATCCTTTGTAAATAAATTCAAAATGTAACTAAAAATTATTTTTAATTTAAAAAAAATATAATTTGAAGCCTTTTTGTGAAAAATCCTTACGTGATGGAGAAAAATAGAGTTCATATTTGGATTCAGCGCCAAAAAACACATGAGAATCAGCTATCAAATTTAAAACAATTTTTAGAAAGTTAAAAAACGTAGGCCTGTGTAATATATCACACCTGTTACTTGTATATATATTTTATAAAACATGGAAAAATTACATGTGGAATTATTACATAAAAGTATTCAAGATTCTGTTGATATCAATTAGTGAGGATAATATGTGTCTGTTTACATTATTTGCTTTATTAAGCAAATAATGTTGATATCTGATATATATCATCATATTGTATTATCAGTTGTTATTTGATTAAAAATATAAAGTAGTTACTTGCGTTTATAATAAATAATCTAACTATCTTTATAAATAATGTGATGGCTATATGAAAGCAATCGAAAATCGAATAATGGTACATAGTACATATGACAAATTCGAATATTCACTACTTGTTTGTTGACACTAAGAGAAAATTCCTTTTCCATCTTCGATCCAATATAAGAACCAGTGTTTTGAAACGCACGAGGTAGAATCATGCCTGTGCGAGTGAAAACTCCGAGAACATATGCGGAGAACTTTATTATACGAAACAGGGTATCTAAATGCAATAGTTCTCTAAAGAATACCATCATCTTCTATATCCTCTTCCATCGTATTTTATATATTCTTTAAATTTGTTTCGTTTTTCCACACAAAAGCTAACACATCCCTTTTCTGATGTTCTTGAGGATGACATAAAGGTAAAGGAATCTTGTTTAAAATTCGATTTTATGTCATTCCGGATTTCCAAGAATTTTTCGTTCGTAGTTTGTGAATATGTCTAAGTAGTAAAATAAAATGCGCATAAATACTGGTAGATACAAAAATGTTTTCATTTTAAAATGCAAAACTTAACGCAAGCATTCAACAAATCGAAAATCAATAACTTTTATATTCTTGTCATTGTTGTATAATAACTTTAAGATAAAATTTAAATTAGTCGCTACTTATGTTAGGACTCTATAGAGCGTTTCATAAATTATTTTACTTATTTTCATGTGATATCTTTGATTGAAACATAATTCAAAGATTTCTATATATTAAACGTGACTATATTTAGCATAAAATTATCTGTCAGTTATGAATTGCATCAAAACCTATCATTTTAAATCAGACTGTAAATGGTTTGTTGTTTACTACTGGAAAGAGATCCGATGCAATTGATATAATCGCATCGTGAAAAGAATCCCAGTAGGTTCTGATAGAATTTTGGATTTGGTATTGAAATAATAGATTGCTTTGTTTATACAAATATTAGATTAAGACTTTAGGTGACATGATTTCTTTCTTGGAATAATTTAGTTCACAAATAAAAAAAGGTACTTTGGAGTGAAAATTATACTACTTTTATCTAAATTGAAAAAAAAGAGCAAGAAGCGTTATTTTTATTAGGAAATTTACTTATATGGATTTGTTAAAGCTTATATGAAAAAGTAATATGTATCTATATTTGAATTTCCATCATTGAGTTAGGTTCAAAATTTTTATTTACAGGACATTTACGGCAGTTTCACTGAATTTATTCGTTTTCTTTTTTTAAATAGGTTTAGTTTTTTTAACCGCTTGTTTATTAACTGGAGTTAGAACCAGTTAATATGGTAAGCAAGTAGTTATTGATGTCTGTACTACTCTACATTGAGACTTTTTTACGTGTAGAATAGTGTATAGTTTTGTTTCTTGACCTACCGCTCACGGGGCGTAACTTCCGTATAAGCTGGTTATTTATTTTGGTCGGTGGCAGTTGTATTGACACTTGGTGTATTTTCTGAATATTTTATTTAATAAAAAACTCTTAAACTTAATTTATTAAGGTAATCTCACAAATTTAACATTTAATGTAAATTTAAAACTTAAGTTCTTTACTGTTATATGAGATAACTGTATGTCTCTTGCTGCTAATGTAATACTGTTTAACATGAATGTTATGGAGACAATGTTCTGTACTGTTGTTGAGTTAATAATAGTGTTCCGTTTTGTACTGTTTTTGAGTTGATACTATTCTGTGTTGTACTGGCTTATAAGTAAGCCCCACCATCTCTACAAACTATTACATAATTAATATGTGTTGTTTTTATACATTGCATTGTTCGATGTCATAACGGGGAATTTTTCTGCCGTCAGTTCTTTAGTAGAAATAATACCTACGGGCAACGATACCCAAGGTTTACGATAGAGTCTTAAATATCTTACTAATAAATAAATATGTACAATTTTCATTACTAATTAAGTGTTGGTACATCCATTGTCCAGTAATGGATTTTGTTGTACATATTTAGTTAAAAAGAAGTGGTAAGATTAAACACCGTCTATTTAAATCATTCAATAATAACCATAGGTAATCAAACAAGCGATCAAAATTATAAAGTAGGTAGTAAATAAATTTGGATATGTAAAGGATTCTTAGAACCTAAAGAAAGTTTTATAATTTTAATAGGATAATGAAATTATGTTATACAGTGGTTTAAATTTGAAAACGCAACTTGAATATTTATATATATATATATATCAAAAACCCTTCTACCTTAAAGGGTGTCGGGTAAGTAAAGTCTAATCTAAATTATGCACAAAATTTCTCCATAATGTTCGGTTACTGGCCAGTGATTTTGCTTCTTTCCAGCTCTTTCCCCTCTTCTGGATGCTATTTCCAATGGCATCTTTCCATACTTGTTGCGGTCTTCCTCTTTCCCTTTTATACTGGACTTTGGCATCATATATTAGCTGTACTGGTCTAGTGTCGCCCATTCGTTGTAAATGCCCCTGCCAATGTAGTTGCCGCTGTTCAATAAAGTCCATTATCGACTGTATCTCCAGTTCCTCTCGTATTTGTGTATTTCTCATTTTATTCTTTCTAGTTACGCCTCTCACACTCCTAAGATATCTCATTTCTGCAGGCTGGATTTTGCTTTTTTGTCTATTATTCAGTACCCATGATTCACATCCGTATGTCAGAACTGCTCTGTAGACTGCTTTGAGTACTTTTATCTTGGTGTTTCGTGATATTTCTTTTTTCATAATGAAGTTCTTATTCATTGCCTAATACAATATGGTTACCTTTTCAATTTTTTCATTAATTTCTGACTAATTTTTCCCAGTGTTTTCTATAAGGATACCTAAATAATGAAACTCATTTACTTGTTGAATAGTTATTCCTTCAATTTAGATATTTAGTTGTTCTTCACCTGTGGTCATTACTTTTGTTTTATTTTTATTTATACTCATTCCTTTTTTCTTAAGTGTTTCGTTCCATATATCTATACTTTCTTGCAGGTTATTTCCATTTTCAGCTATTAGTACTATCTCATCTGCGAATGCTGCCTCAGCTATTTGTATCCTCTCTAGATTCCTGTACCTAATTTGAATTTTTTCGTCTGCATTGAGCATTGTCTTATTACATCGTCCATAAATACAGTGAACAGTACGGGACTTAATCCTCCGCCCTGCCTTAACCCATCTTGAGGTACAAATCCCTCGGATCTCATGTTCCGCCTTATTATATAATTTACATTGTTCTGATATAACCGTTGGATATTCCGTATTAATTTTTTGTTGACTCCCCTTTTTTCAAGAGCTTTCCATATTTCATATCTTGGTACTCTATCAAAAGCTTTTTCTAAATCAATAAATGCGAAATATGCCTTTTCCCTTGCTGCAATCTTTTATTAACTATTTGTTTTAGTGTAAATATATGATCTTGCGTGCTCCTTCCGGGTCTGAATCCACGTTGCGATTCCGATAGTGATGGTCGATTAACGATCTTAGCCTATTGTTAATTAACTGCTCATATATTTTGACCACTGTGCTTAGTAACGTTATAGCTCTGTAGTTATTACAATCTCTATAATTTCCCTTTTTGTATATCGTTGTTATTAGTGCCACTTCCCAATCTTCTGGTATATTTTCGTATTTCCACGCCATATTAATGATCTCCAGAAGTATCTTTGTTCCTACTTCACCAATGTTCTTAATCATTTCTGCCACTATTGTGTCATTTCCAGGAGCTTTTCCATTTTCAATTTTTTTATTACATCAGTTAATTCTTCTAGAGTAAATTCTGTATCCTCATCTGTTATATTTCCACTTTCTATAACAGTCTCCACATTTTTGTGTCCTTTGCTGCAGAGTAGCTCCTCAAAGTATTACTTCCATCTGTTCATTACCTCTCTTTCGTCAGTGATTATTTCTTGCTGTTTATAATATATGCTTCCATCGTCTATTAATTTTGCTCTTTTGCCCGATTTCAAAATTTTTTAGAATAGTTTCTGACTACCAGTGCTATCTCTCTTCATTCTATCACCAAATTCTTTGCATTTATTTGCTTTTAACACTAATTATTTTACACATTTTCGTTGCTTTTGGTACATTATGTATTGTTCTGTTTTCTTATTTGTTAAGTACTTTCTCCACAATTTCCTTTTATTTTTGATTTCCTCTTTTATGTCGTTCGTCCACCAAGCAGTCTCCTTCCTTGTGTTACATATTTTGTATACTCCGCATATTTCACGGGCAGCTTCTACAACTATATGTTTGAACATATTCCATTTTTCTTCTAAATTGTCCAGATTTGTTATCTCTGACTTCTCTTCAATATTTTTTCTAAGTAATTGTTCATATTTTCTGTCTATTTCTTGTTCCTTTAATTTATATGTCTTTATTGACGTGAATTCTATTTTCTTTATTTTAATTCCATTGTCACATTTATTTTCTAGTTCTTTGATTCTAGCTTGAATATTTATAAAATTGGAAATGTTATATTTTAATTCTTTATCCTAAGTTTACCTATATCTAATATAAATAAATATATAAGATTTTGTTTTATGAAGAAATAATAAACAAGAAAAAAACATTACCATTGCCAAGCTAGTAAATCAAAATGTATCTTAATGCTTCGTTTAGGAAAATAATTGGAATTCGTCATGATACAACACCCAACGCTAATAGCCCATCATATTTTATTTCCAGTAATCTTGATATTGTTTCTCCATTAATTGAATGCCAATGAATGTCGTAAGTAAGTAAGTAATGTCGTAAGTAGGTAAGTTTTGCAAATGACTGACACTTTATTTCGAACCAACTAATTTCGAGGTCTACAAGGATATGAGTAACAAATATGTAATATCTTTGCCTTTTTTTGGTGGCCTGTCTATAGCGGTCCAATGTCTTAAGCTGGAAGCTTCTCGAGAACCCAGTACGATTTAGATTGTATATTGTGTCTACCAAGTGTTTCATGGCTTTGTTACTACGCCTTCTCCATCGTATGAGGGTCGAAATATTGATTTGACTTTTACTTCTACCATATTTAAGGGAAACTCAAGAAGATTCCTATACCGGCAATATCATATGCTGTTCCCGACATTCGAACTACCGCCAAAAGGACTTTCACTATCGTTTACTGAACGTAAATATGGTGAATATTTTTTAATTTTGTTGTCCTTTGCTGAAATTTTACAGTGAAATAAAATAAAAAAACATTAGTTAGTAGTTATTTTTAAGCTGATGGGTCATTTTAATAGTAACAAATTCCAATTAATATTTCTGTTATGGCCTCTTTCTAAGGAATATGAATCGACAAAATTAAACAACAATAGGATCATTTATCCTTTTAAATCACCTAAAAAGTAGTCAACACTGTAAGTAGTTCCAAATCACTGCCTTTCTTAATTCTATAAATTAAATAAATTAATAAATTAAATAATTTTAGTTGGCTTTCTGTTTGCGCGTGGCTTTCCAGGCCTATATATGGACCGTCGGAGGTAATGCAATATTATGGAATCTGCTACCAAACCGCGACCAAAATCAAATTAAACAAGTAATAAGGTTTCGCGATGTTCACAAGTTCTCCCCCTCTGGCCTAAACCTACCTGAAGATGGACGTCCCCAGGATAGTACTCTGTACTACCTATACTGTAGTACAAAGAGTGTCGCGAGTTCAAAGGTCGCTTGATGTAGATTAGGACGCCATCGTATTAGAAACCCTGCAGAGTTCCCCCAATAATACGGAAGCATGTGGGACCCTGGTAGCTTCAATAATAAACCAGAGAGTCAGCCCCTTATTACTTGCAACAAAATGTCAACAATAACAAAGTTTATTTTCACGAAGTAGGTTCAGAATTTATTTGATTAGTTATCAGAAGTCGTTGTCCACAAAATATCAATAAACTAACAAAATTGATCAAAGTTAGCAAAATTCAAATATTTGATGTTATCAAACAAATATTAAGATAATAAAATATGAAATTAAAAGCGCCAAAACTGTAATAAAGCTAAAGATTTAAATGAGATCGAATAATAGTCACAAGTCTCTCAGACTTTTCCCCAAATCATAATAACAAGAATAACGCACCAGGCGTAATACAGTGAACTCCTATCGAAAAATAAAAATTACTCGACGGGTCGACACGCTGTATATTCAGATATTAATATATTGAATAAATTGAATTTACTGGGACACAATCCCAACTTGAGATTAGCAGAACACAAATTAAGTATACGTAATTTTACGGTTCTTTACAATAAGGATAACTGTTTAAATTATGAAATATTAATGAGAGACGTTCCCCCAAGTTTTTGAAAATAACTAAACGTAGGCACGTCTGAAGGATCTTGCCACGTAAAATATCTCTACAAAATCTGCAACTGATTATCAGTGAAGCAGACGAGCAGCTTGATTATAAAATAATAATCGAATGCTAGAAACCAGGTGTTCTAGCCTTTAACTGGTAAAAATTAAATGCAATTAGTCTAGACAGCTATTAAAGGATTTAAACAAAATCTATATAATGCCTCAGATAAGCAGACAGATGTTGTTAAGCAGGTGAAGTATAGGATACAGTTAACAAACCAGAACAAGATCTAGCAAAAATTAATCCCAAGAGAAACTAACCCAATAATAACTATCAGGATTCTACGTTACTAAGTTAAATGCAGTGAATTCTTAACAACGTCTTCTTCGATTGAGAGATCGGCTTCTCAAAAGCCTTTCTTAGGTGTAAACGAAATGAAATTTAGTCTAATTAATAAAATTTGCAAAAGTTTGATTATAAAAATAAAATTAGTTTATCTAAACCTACTTCTCACTATGTTCTCGGAACCGTCCCTTAATTCGACCAAAATTCCAAACCTTAATTGAGGATGCCTTCACAGGGGTTGTACGAACTATCCTTCCAAAGTTACAAAAACTAAAATAATGCTGCGTCTACGCCGCCATGTTGCACGCTAAGTAGCGTGGGTCTGCCATCTTGAAATGCCGTGAAAATTTGTATCAAAATTCAAAAAATAAGGTAGCCTCGCCGTTTCCGATTTCACCCTTGAAAGTGGATAGAGGTTTTTGCACGGATCTCCTCCAAAAGATGGTTAAAGATGCTCCACAGCGTGGAAAAATAGGGTAAGCTAAAACAGCCTACCACGTGGTGTGGTCCTCGGAGTGATTCCGTAATAAACTTGCTTAATTCCCTTTATTAAAAGGGGCGGTAGCACTAAAATATATCCTAAAGAGGATAAAAGAAACGCATAAGTAAAAATTCAAAAGGAAAAGATATCTCTTTCCGCAAAAACAAAGTTCACTCAATATAATAAAACACGACTAAGACTGTCGAAGGGCACGATCGAAGTACGATCCAACGAGATGAAAGGATATCGGTTGGGAACCGGTATACGTCACACTCAAGAGTGTCGATCGGTAGATTTCATAGAAACGGAATTAATTTACTAAAAACCCTATCAAGGTGTAAGAGTGAACAACGAAGCTAACAAGCGAAAATACGGTAATTAGAGCACCGCAATAAAGGTTAAAAGACAAATTAATTATCTAAACAAAAGTCAAGAGAACTGTAATTGTAAGTTGAACCAAAAGTCGTGAGATGGCGTTAGAAGCGAAAGAAAAAGGTGTACGCAAAAATTACGATATTTTAAGTATAATCAGACAGATTAAGCTTCCAAATAGGTTCATAAAATTCTAATAAAAATTACCACAATAAAAGAATTGATCAAAGAGTATCAAAAATTGAATTAATAGTGAATATAAAACGTAGCGTGACTAAGCAAATTAAATTTCCAAAATGTCGGCCAGCAACGAGGTATATAAAAAAAGACCGGGAAAAATATCGAGTATACAGTGACAACCATAATATTAGAACATAAGTAAATTTTATGAGAATAACAAAGTTTAAAGATGCCTAAGGAGATTGATAAATAATAGCAAAATTAAATAAAATAGTAATAAACGAAAATGTTGAATTATAAAAGCCTAAGATGTCTTTACGTAAGTGAATAATGAAATAAATTCATTAAAAATTCCCGAATGGTCTCTAGGTAATTTTCGAGCGTAACAAATCTTTCTAAAAAAGTAAGTAAATTTTAGCAGAGAAGAAGACGGCGTAATTAATAAGGAGGGAGAAAGAGGGGAGAAATTATAGTGCTGGGTGGAAGAGGGGGGGATTAAAGAGGGACATGGAAGAGGGAAATGTAGGAAGCAAATAGAAGAAGGAATGAGGAACTGGGAGAGTGGAAGGGGCAACATGGAGAGGGGAGGTAAATAGAGGAGGGGGAGGAAATAGAAAAGTAGCTCTAGAGGGATGAGGGAATTTTTTATGTTTGTTGTTATTATTTGGTGTATCAATTGAACTAAAACTATGGCTTCAACAATAAAGAACTGGTACTTATATAATTTTAAACAATATGCATAGATTAATGTACGCATAGAATAATTATATAAGTAAACATTATGAGTCCATGGAGTATTTTATTGTGTTAAAATCAATTGAGAGTTTTAATGGTACTATAAGGGATTATTCGGAGAATAAAAACAGATTTACAAAAAGAGTTTATTTTAAACAATAATTATGCACTCTTTCTTTACATTATTGACAATCTTGTTTCAAAATATTTAAAATTTATATTTATTGATTTGATACAAAAACAGAGAGTTATGAAAATACAAAAGAAACTTAGGTGTGTATATGAAGTATAATCTTTATAATCGAACACAGAATGAATACCTGTAACTAAATAAAGTGTAGTTATGTATTGCAGTATTGTTTACCGAGAAATGACAAACCGTAATTGTTATGTTGCTGTTTTTATGCGGAACAATTATTCAGAGTCATAATGGAACTTTATTGTATTTTACTCAATTGTATTGCATTGTATTGTGATCGCGTATACATTTGGTTTCGTATAATGTAACAGAATAATAGACACAAATTTTCAATTTACTTTCATAAAGCGGACGTCGATAAAAATTTGTGGTAATTAAATCGACAATTTTGCGTTGATAATATAACTAAACGGACGTGAGTTTTATTGTGTAAACAATTTTAATATTCGGTCAAACTAATTCCCTATGATCACTATATTAGTTTCTGTATTCTAGTTTTATTATACATAGAGATAATTATTTCTTGACCTTTGTATGTTATAGTAGATTCAATTAGTTGGCGATTTAAGCTCTGTTTTACTTCAATATGTATATATTTAAAACAATCTTACATATTTCGGCACATCATGCCTTTTTAAAAGAAATTAAAAATATAAATGACAGTATATTAATGTCATACTTATATACAGATATATGCGTATGACATTAATATTTTAAATTTTTTGAAATAGGCATTATGTGCCGAAACATATAAGATTTTTTTAAATATATACATATTGAAATAAAACAGACCTTATGTCGCCAACTAATTGAATCTACTACATATATATATATATATATATATATATATATATATATATATATATATATATATATATATATAACTCAATTACTTGACATTTATATTCTGTCATTTATATTTTTTATATCCTTGACAAAGGCATCATTGCCGAAACATGTAGGATTATTTTAAATATACACTTTGAAGTAATAACCAGACCTTTAATCGCCGACTAATTAAGTTTACCTTATATATATATATATATATATATATATATAGATAGATAATTATTTCGTGACCTTTGTACGTTATGGTAGATTTAATTAGTTGGCGATTTAAGGTCTGGTTTTACATAAAAATGCATGTATTTCAAACAATCTTGCATGTTTCGGCAAATGATGCCTTTCTCAAAGAATTTATAATATAAATGAGAGTATATTAATCTACTGTCATTTAAATAAATTTATATATATAAAGGCATCACTTGCCGAAACAAGTAAGATTGTTTTAAATTTATGCATTTTTAAGTAAAACCAGACCTTAAATCGCCAACGAATTAAATCTACTATATATATATATATATATATATATATATATATATATATATATATATATATATATATATATATATATAGTAGATTTAGATATTCGGCGATTTAAGGTCTGTTTTACTGTTGTTGAACTACTATGAACTATATGTATATTTAGAATAATCTCTTAAATATTTCGGTAAATATTAAGTTTATTAAAGATATCTAAGTGCCATTATATTAATGTAAAAGTGATATAAGTGATGTACACATGGTGAGAAATACATATTAATATATACATTCTACATTCATGGTTTTCCTTCTCGTTCCAGTCGAATGCTAGCAGCTTAACATCTTAAGTCGCTACGCAGGCGCATTTGTGATAATAACTCATAACTTACCTATCCCTTTGTAATTGGCGTCAACCTGTGTTAAGTCATGAATTATTATTATTTGAATTGAATGTATAATGTATTTATTAATATGTATTTTTCAGCATGACCACATCACTTATATAACTTTAACATTAATATACTATAACATTATAATATATATATATATATATATATATATATATATATATTGTTGTGATACGTACAGCTTCGTCATTCCAGCTAACTGTAACTGAGAAGGTAGAAATTAATATAAGGGAACATCCTATTGAATAACTGCATTTGGCGGACATAACTTGTAAAATTAGTGTCGAAATGTTAATAAATTGATATCACGACAACTTTGTATATTTCAGATTAAATTACATATATTTATTTCAAAATTTACTTTTTGTATTTCTAATTTTCATTTTTGTCATTCAAGTCAATTACACGAAATTAAAAATGAAATATTTACATTTGAATTTATATCGATACTAATTGAACATGGCCATTTTTCAAACATAGAAAAACCGCGAACAGGTTATATTTATATCCAAACTTGTAACCTAACCTAACATCTAAAAGCAATTCATTAAAAAGTATAAATCAAGTTAATTTTTGCTTTCTAAAAAGGCTTTGGTAAAAATAAATGTAGGTTAGCGTCGGTATTAGAAATTGCATAAGTTGAATCGAAAATATAGTTCTCCGCTTTTAAAATTTATTAAATACAGAAATATTAGTGATATAAATTCAGAAATATATACAAAAGGTGCACATAGTACCAAAGCAACGTTTGACACAATTTTTACCAGATAAAAATTGGTTACCTGCAAGAAAACTACGATAGAATCATTTGGTGTTGGTCACCGAACATTGAAGCTACTGAACGTAATAAAATTTTACGTTCCTACATTATTCCTATTGTATCATATCCAACATTGAGCCTTACACAGAAAATACCTGAACCATTCAAGAATATCTTTTCCTTTCCTGCCTAGCCGAATATCCTGTTTTGCCGTAGATATCCAGTGACATTGCTGCTTTTTTCTACAAATCACAGTTTCATTTATTATCTTGTAAAAGCATAACAAATAATGTTTTATTATCAATTCAAGATTTACTTAAAATATCTTGATTTTGCTTTGAAAGAATAACTATCTTGATTAATTAACGTAAAGAATATTTTCTAATGAGATTCCTATAGTACTTACCATTTAACATTGTTAACTTATTTATATTATAATAGTCTTTGCTTATAAAACAACAACTGGTAAACACAACCACAATTATTCACATATGTTTTACAAACATAAATTTATAATACCTTTGCCGTTTAGCTAAGTTGCACATTTAAGGGTAAGTTGTGTTGAATAAATATGTTATACTTGTTATTTTAAAGAAGTCTAATAAATTGGCTATATTTCCCATGCTCTAACGACATCTATTTGTAATCGACGATAATGCGTACTATCAGATGGTAGACCAAAATATTAAAAGTTCAAATTAAGGCGCCCCATACATGCATAACCTCTCCGTTGAAGTACTATTATTTACTTATTATTATACCGAAGAACATTAAAAATATCTCTTTTCTCAGCCTCTTTTCAATATATATATATATATATATATATATATATATATATATATATATATATATATATATATATATATATATATGTATATATTATATTTCTTTGATAAAGATAATATTTACCGAAACATGTAAAAGATTATTTTAAGTATATACATCTTAAAGTTAAACCGACCTTAAATCGCTGAATATCAAAATCTACTATAATATACAAAGGTCGAAAAATAATTATATATATATATATATATATATATATATATATACAGGTTGTCTCACTAAGTTGGAACCATATGGAAAACGTTTTTATTAATTTTAGGAAAAAAAGATATTCTTCATAAAAAGTTGTGCATGTTCTAAAATCTAAAATATAATAATCAGATATTAAATTTTTTTAGTCGTATACGCGGTTTGTCAAAAAATATGAATTTTACTCAACTAAGTTGTGTTTAATACTAGAAATAAATAGAAATTTACTTTTCACTTATTCCACTAATGCCTCGACATATCCACCCTCTCGTTCAATACATTTAATCATTCTACTAGTAAGTTCGCGTAATACATTCTTTATCATTTGTGGAAAAATTTCCTGGCATGTTTCTAAAATTATCCTCTTCAAATGGTTAACATCTTGAAACAGGCCTTTCTGGTAAATTTTTGATTCAAGTAACCCCAAAAGAAGTAATCAAGGGTATTAAATCAGGGGGTCTAGCAGGCCAAAAAAGATCAGAATATCTATGAATAACTTTTCTATTAATTAAACATATGTTCAAGATATTCCCTAACATTCAATGTACTGTGGTATTTGGCACCGTCTTGTTGGAACCAAATACGTTGACGTTTTTGTATGTGTAGTTCGTCCATAAAGTCGTTGATGTGAGTTTGTAAAGACTGTAATTAACGTTCGGCAACCGTTGATTGTCGAAAAAATGGTCCTATTAATCTGTTCTTATAAATGCCATACCACACGTTCGTCTTAAATGAATAACGGTCATGAGACTTTATTGTAGAACTTGAATCGAGTTTACTCGATTAGTGTCTGGATTTCCGAAACTTTTTCTTGATTTTTCTTGAATTTTCCGGAATTCTCTGGAATTTTCTTGAATCTTCGGGAGGGTTTAGTGCTGTGAAACTGTGAAGTGTTTTCAACATAAGTGTTAGCTGAGCCATTAATTAATTAAATCAGCCAGAGTTGTACTCGGTTGATTTTCTAATTAGTTTAGTCTAATTAATAAGTAGACCGCCTGTACGCTATCACAGTGGGCGAATTGTTGGGCTGAAATCAGCTCGCTGACAATTCCTCTGTGTGAAAACTTATAGACGCTTCGCTTATTAAATCCCTACGCCGTCAAGACGTTATAATTAATATTTCTGTGCCGTGTTAACACAAGTGCAGCTGCGTCGGTGATTAACAAAGTCAACCTGAGTTATACTCGGTTGATTTTTTAATTACATAGTCAACTTATATGCTATTATTGCGGACGAATTGTTTAGCTGAAAGCAGCTCGCTGACAATTCCCCTGCGTAAAAGCGTCTAAGCGCTCTACTTAAAAAATACCTTACGCCTTCGGGACGTTTTTCATTTTTATTTTTCAGTGTTTTTTGTGTCGTAAACGTGTTGTGACGATTGTGTGTGCGCGATGTTAGTGCGATACTGTGCGGTAGTGCAGTGTCAGTGCTAGTGTTCGTCTGTGCATCCTCATCACACGCTCGCCCCACCAAGACATCATGAGTGCCCGTCCCACCAGGCAGCCCCGCACCATCCAGATGGAGGAGGAGTCAGGACCAAGCACGGCCAATCCTGTGCTGCCCAAACCATTCATACTCAACTCGTTGCCCGGTACGGAAGTACTGGTTGGTTCAATGGTAAAATTAATCACGACTGCGAATAATCTAATGGAGATGGACACATCGAGCATTTCTCGCTCAGCCCCGCCTGAAACCACCTCTACCACCACGACTACTGAACAAACCAGCGAAGGGTCCGTTGCGGAAGGCCCCTTCCAGATACAACGAAACAAGAGGCACCGCCCAAATCCCCGCAACGAGCCAGCACCTTCCGTGCCAACCACGATATCAAACAGATATTAGGCGTTAGAAAACCCCACCTCTACCGCCAAGCAAATCTGCGTCGCCCCTACCACTCAGGCAAACATCGCCGCTAAATCTAGAATCCCCCCAATTACCTTGAAATGCAAGGACAATTGGTTGTCAGTTTCTACAAGATTCAAGTCAAGAAGCATCAATTTCTCAAAAGCCAGAAGGACGTACGATGGCATAAGAGTCAACCCCTCCACAGACTACAGAAAAATCGTCACACACGCTAATACAAATACCATCGAATACTTTACGTACCAACTCCCCGAAGAGCACTCGCTCAAAGTTGTCATTCGCGGTATCCCCTCAGCGATACCAACCGAAGATATTCTCGCCGATCTAATTTCGCAAGGGCACAAAGTTCTAAAAGTCCACCGTATGAAGAACGTTCGCACTAAACTGCCGATGCCACTAGTTCTCGTTGAACTTCTAAAACCAACGAGAAGAAGAAGATATTCCAATTAGTCGAAGTATTCCAACTTCGAGTCACGGTTGAAGTTCCGAACAAGCGAACCGAAGTTACTCAGTGTTTCCGTTGCCAAAGATACGGACACAGCCAACGTATGTGACACATCCATCCCAGATGCGTGAAATGCGGGCAAGAGCACGCCACCTCTGAGTGCAAGAAGCTCCGGGAGGACCCGGCCGCCTGCTGCAACTGCGGCGATCATACGACTAATTACGAAGGATGCCCCCGCCACCCAGTCAAGAGAACTACCAACATCTCCCAACCACCAAGACCCGCACAAACAAGAGCGCCGAGATTTAATCTCCACGAAGAACCAAGAACAAATCCCTCCCAAGCCAGACCAGATTTCCCTTCGCTCCGCCCTTCCCCCTGGACCAAACATCCACAAACTCCTGTAGCTCCCACTCCAGCACCAAACCGACAACCCACAACAACCCCACGCACTCCCAAACCAACTCAACCTGAGCAATCCACAGCCCAGAACAACATCGATTTCAAAAATTTCGACATCGGCGCATTGATGACTTTGGTCTTTAAAATCGGCACCAGCCTCAGAACAGTCAAATCCGTGGAAGAGGCTATCACGGTCGTAGTAAGTTTCGCTCAGTAAATCACCAATCTTTTCAATACTATTCATGGATAGACGACCTAACAAACCTTCATCGTTAAAGATTGGAGCATGGAACGCATGCTCCCTACTCCCAAAAATCCTGAGTCTCACAGAATTCGCCCAACTTGGACGTTATTCTAGTGAACGAAACACACCTCCGAGCCGCAAACGCTCCACACATTCCAGGTTATACTTTGTATAGAACTGATCGCCTCTTCGGGAGAGGAGGAGGTACGGCCATCTTCATTAAACGTTTCCTGACATATCACGAATGCTTTTCCCCCATTCTTATGGGCTTTGAGTCTACGAGTATCAAAATCCAAACAAGGCATGGAGATCTTAGGATCATCTCCGCCTACAAACGGCCTCAAGCACCCCTTTTGCACGAACTAGATGCTCTTCTCGATGAAAATGTCCCCACCATCATTGCTGGAGATCTAAATTCCAAACACCCAGCGTGGAACTCTAGAGTCCGCAACCGCGCTGGAAATTCTCTCTTTTCATACAAGGAAAGGAACAATGTCATTGTCGATGGTCCCATTAAACCCACACACTACGGCCCAACTGGAACACCTGATTTCCTAGACATCATGGTGGCCAAAGATCTCTTCTTTGACCAGACCATCACAGCGCTCCCTGATCTCGATTCAAATCACGACCCAGTAATCATCGAACTGGGTCAAGAAATTCCGCCTTATGAAAAACATAGAATTGTCATGTCCTGGCCAGGATTTTCTAAACACCTCCAGAATAATCTCGGTCTGATTCCCTTTATCAACAATACTCAAGAGTTGGAAGAAGAAGTCGAACGCTTCACCAACTCTATTCACCACGCGAGAGAATTCGCTACAAACCGAATTCCCACAAACAACCAAAACTCGCCCCTTCCTAGAGATTTGGTTGAACTCATCAGAAGGCGGAACCACTCTAGAAGAACATACAGTCGCACATTACATCCAGACGACAAACGAGAGTGGAACAGACTGTCTGTCGAAGTCAGATATGCTCTATCCAATCACAGGAATCAGATGTGGAGAGAAAACATGGAAGTTCTGGACGAGAACCCAAAGATGTGGCAGGTCAAAGGAGCCCTGGGAGGAAACATCAACCTTCGGTCCCCCAATCCATGGGCAAGACGGAGTTGTCTACTCCCAAGATGAAAAGGCAGAGGCATTCGCTGACCATCTCGAACAAACCTTTAACCCTACCTTCGACAACATTAACATCGAGCATCTAGAGGAGGTAGATCGCGTTGTCAACAGGCAACTTGAGATTTCACCTCAAGGAAATATTCGCCCAATTACTCCGTCTAAGATAAAATACATCCTCAAAGATCTCCATGCCAAAAAAGCACCAGGACATAACAAAGTGAGCAACATCTGTCTGAAGGCGCTCTCCCGGAAGGACAACTCAACTACATCAACTCGGCCCTCCGTCTCAGGCACTTTCCCACCGCCTGGAAAGAAGCTCGTATTATCATGATCAGGAAGAAGACGGAAAATGCTACTTTTACGCAAAGCTACAGGCCCATAAGTCTACTTCCAACAATGGGCAAAGTCCTTGAGAAGCCATCATCTCCCGACTCAAGGACGATATCGAAGACATGGACCTAATTCCAAATGAACAATTTGGATTTAGGAAGGGCCATTCCACGACCCACCAGATCCATAGACTGGTACACCATGTAACAACGGGCTTCAATCTACGAGAAGCGACGGGAGCAGTTCTCTTCGACGTGGCCAAAGCCTTCGACAGAGTCTGGCACGAAGGAATCATCTTCAAGCTTATCCAGGCCAACGTACCCAAATCCCTAATCCATATCATCAGATCCTTCCTCAGCGATCGCTCCTTCTCTGTAGTCCTAAAAAACTCCACCTCAGCCCCCCGACCTATCATGGCCGGAGTCCCGCAAGGAGCTGTACTCTCCCCTCTCCAATTCAATATATACATCCATGACATCTCAAGATCCCCCAACACTCACCTCGCCCTTTATGCAGACGACCCCCCGATCCCCCTGGATAATCCAACGACGCCTTCAAGAAGCCATCGACACCCTGGAAGAATGGTTATCCAGCTGGAGAATCTCCATCAATCCAGGGAAAAGCTCGGCAATAATCTTTGCCAGGCACACCAAGACCAGACCAGACATCAACCTTTCCATGTACGACAGGGACATACCATGGGCAGAAAAGCTGAAGTATCTAGGGGTCACGCCACCAGGCTAACCTGGATATACCACGTAGAAAAGGTCCGGAACCACGCCACTGGAGTGATAACGCAGATATACGCCATGCTGCACGGTCACAACTAGCTGGACCTCAACATGAAGATTCTCTTCATCAAGGCCGTCATCAGACCAATCCTAACGTACGCAGCACCAGCCCGGGGACATGCTGCTAAAACTCACATAAACCAGCTCCAGATAGTCATCAACAAAGTCATGTGTATCATCACGCAAGCCCCATGGTATGTAAGAAACGACACCATCTGTCGAGATCTAGAATTTCCGACCATCAGGGAAACCATAGTAGAGATCGCAAGGACTTACTTCGATGCTGTTCCACAGCACGAAAACCCATTGAACTCCGAAATAGAAGTACACCTCCATTTCGGTAATCATCGACGACCCCAAGACGTCCTACTCGATGACCCTCCTTGAAACAACCTTCCAACACCCATCACCTACTCCATCACTCACTTCAAAACTCCTACTCTCCAAACGCCGGTTATTTAAACGCATCTTACCACATACAAATTGTTTATTTGTTCTTCGTTCAAAACCCGAGAGGCCATGAGCCGCAGCATACTGCAACCCAAAACAATACTCGGCAACATCCGCGTCATGCACAAAATTTTTCGACTCGAAACATAGAACGCAGTTCATTTCGAAAGATCCATTGCAAAAAGAAGAAGAAGAAGAACAACGACATCCGACGGCCAATTTCGACCAGCGTAAGACCAACTCCAGAAGATAACGAGTGTGATCTCATTGAAACGTTGAGAAAATAAGTCCTTTTCAGGACATATCTCACACGTGGAGAAGAACCCGAGAAACAATGATTTCATCATTCAACCGCGAGAACATCAAGAGTAACATATATATTATATATATATATGGTAAATTCAATCAGTCGGCGATTAAAGGTCTGGTTTACTTCAAAGTATATATATTTAAAACAACCCTACATGTTTCGGCAATGATGTCTTTATCAAGGATACAAAATATAAAGATTTATATTTTATATCCTTGATAAAGGCATCATTGCCGAAACATGTAGGGTTGTTTTAAATATATATACTTAGAAGTAAACCAGACCTTTAATCGCCGACTGCTTGAATTTACCATATAATACCAAGGTCACGAAAATATTATATATATATATATATATATATATATAGATATATATAGATATATAAATATATATATATATATATATATAGTATTCCTTGAAAATCATATTTTCTGATGTATACTTGTTCTGAAAAACCGCTTCTTTTAGAAGGATATAACCATAGGAGTCCACTTAAAAGTTCGTAAATACCCTTCTTACTGCCAATATACAGTGTGATCATAAAGTTTGGAACCAAGCTTATAACCGCATTATTTTAAATTTGTAGGAAAAACGCTCGGACAGGTAAATTTTCTTTTTTAAAACGCCATCTTTTGACATACAACTTTTTTCTATGACGTCATTGGTTTTCGAGTGATGACGTTATCAACACTTTCTTTAAATGACAACCATATTATTTTTTTCTCGTTTTTGGTAGATCTTTATATCCACCAAATAGTGCTATAAAACAATTGGTATGTTGAATCGCAATTTTTTTGAAAAAATGATATAAATTTAGAAAAAAATACGAAAATTTTATTTTTGTACAAAATTAAAATTAAATTAAAAAAAATACATCTGAACTTAAATTTATTGTAACAGTTAACGTAAATTTTCAAAATGGACCCCACCAACCAACCACCAACCAACTGACACTGTGCCAGCCGAGTGTAAACACTCCGTATACTCGCCTAAATTATGTCTGGGGATATTTGTGTAAGTTCTACGCGAATTCGTTCTTTTAAATCTTCTAAATTGTTCGGTTTGTTAAAATACACTTTCGATTTCAAATAACCCCACAAAAAAGAGTCTAACGGAGTCAGGTCAGGAGAACGAGGTGGCCATTCTATGGCGCCTCTCCGTCCAATCCATTTATTGGGAAATATTTCGTCAAGATAGTGGCGAACCTCTACACCATAATGGGGAGGCGCCCCATCTTGTTGAAATCAAATATTTGGATGGGGTACATCACCATCCTCGTGATTTGGGAAAATAACAGCGAGCGCTGGAACCAGTTCAAATCTTAAAAATTCTAAATATTGCACAGCAGTCAAATTTCCTTCAAAAAATATGGTCCTAAAATGCGTCGTCCAATCATTCCAACCCATACGTTAACTTTTCCTCTGCGCTGAGTATGACACGCTTGAGTCCAATGCGGATTGTTCTGCGACCAATATCTGCAATTATGGCGGTGAACAGATCCATTTAGGCAGAACGTAGCTTCATCTGAGAAGACGATGTTTTCCAAGAAATTTGGATTTTGGTCACAACGTAACATTACGTCTTCACAGAACTGCAGTCGACGATCTTCGTCATCCTCATGTAATTCCTGTACAAGTTGAACTTTGTAAGGACGATAGTGTTCTTTTTTAAATAAGTTGACGACAAATGAGTGAGCCACCTGATTGGCTAACGCAAGTTGTCTGGTGGAAACATGTTGCCTTTCTTCTTTTTCTTCTGCTTCTAGAAGCACATTTAATTTCACATCTTCTCCTACTTGAGGTCTACCTTGCCGTGGTCGATCTTTTACGGATCCAGTTTCGGTAAACTTTCCAACTAGTTTTGTCACCGTAGACCTGGTAATTGGAGGTCTATCAGGGTTTTCATGGTTAAACAATTCGCATGCTTCTGCATGCGTTCTTTGTCTGTCCCCATACCCAACCAAATTAAAATTTCGATTCTTTCTCGCTCAGATAAATGTGCCATTTTTTATATTAGCGAAAATGAACAATTTTTACGCAAAATCTCAAAAATTTAACGTCAAAAATAGAAGTAAATAATTCAACAATGTTGTCGCCATAGAAACAATTTCAAACTAAAATTTTTGTAAATAAGTTGTATAAAAAAAAGCAAGAATGTCATAAAGAAATATCTTGCAAAAAAGTGCGTGTTTTTGTTTCTGTAAATTTTTTGCATAGTAACATGAGTACATGTGCTTTTGACGATTCGGTTTGTTCAAGAAGAATATTTAAGTCCTCACACAAGACAGAAGTGTGAAAAAAAACTTACTTACATATTTCAGTAAATTTTGTAAACTTAATTAGTTTTTGAAATCTTCAATTTTTGGGCGATAATTTAAATTAAGAAATGGTCTGCCACATCATGTCAATTTTTTAAATAAATTAAACTTCTTTGGGCCCTTTTTTGTGAAACTATTTAATGTTAAATAAGATTTTTTAATAAGTAATTGGCCGATTGGGAAGACGAATTTCTTTTGACCTGGAGCGAATAACGCAGATTACTATTGATCGCAAAGCATTTACACTCGGCTGGGACAGTGTCAGTTGGTTGGTGGGGTCGATTTTGAAAATTTACGTTAACTGTTACAATAAATTTAAGTTCAGATGTATTTTTTTTAAATTTAATTTTAATTTTGTACAAAAATAAAATTTTCGTACATTTTTCTAAATTTATATAATTTTTTCAAAAAAATTGTGATGCAACATACCAATTGTTTTATATCACTATTTGGTGGATATAAAGATCTACCAAAAACGAGAAAAAATAATATGGTTGCATTTAAAGAAAGTGTTGATAACGTCATCACTCGAAAACCAATGGCGTCATAGAAAAAAATTGTATGTCAAAACATGGCGTTTTAAAAAAGAAAACTTACTTGTCCGAGCGTTTTTCCTAAAAATGTAAAATAATGCGGTTATAAGCTTGGTTCCAAACTTTATGACCACACTGTATGTATTAAGATACTTTGCTTCCATCAACGTGGAATATTCCTATTTTTTTCGAGAGATAAGGTTAAGATCCCTTGCTGTTCGGGCTAATCTCTCGCAATCCATTCGTGTTACATGCTGGTTCCACTCTCGTCTCCTCTGTCGCCCCACCGTACGATATCGTGTATACCACATTGATTCCGTATTTGATTGTTCGGGATTCTGTCTCTCAGTGTTTTCCCCGCTATTGACCTCAATGTTTTCATTTCCGTTGTTCTAAGCATCCTTTTTGTTTCTGCTGTGTCGGCTCTCGTTTCTATTGAATATGCAAGTATTGGTCTTATGCATGCCTTATATATGCGTACTTTCCCGTCCAGTCTCATATCTTTATTCCGCCAAATAACGTCCCTCAGGCATCCCGAAACATAAGCCGTCCTATTAGCCTGTCTTCGAACACTGTCTCTTAGGTCTCCGCAGCTCGATATTTCTGTACCTAGATATTCGAACTTAGGAACTTGTTCGATTATCTCATCCCCAATTACGATTTTACATCGTCTGGGCTCCCTTGCCACTACTAAAATTTTTGTCTTAGAGGTTGATATCTGCATGTTATAGGTTTCCACTACCGTTTTAAAAGTGTATGCCATACGCTGTAAATTGTCTTCCGTATCTGAGATCAGGACTGCGTCGTCTGCATAACACAGAATCTTTATCTGTTTTCTTCCAAGCCCATATCCCTGTCCCACATTTTTTAATGCTCCTATAATTTTATCCATTATTAGATTAAACAGTAGTGGGCTTAGACTATCTCCCTGGCGTATTCCAGATTTGATGTCTACTGACGATGTTAGTTCGTTCTCGATCTTAATTTTAGTTTTGTTGTTTGTGTTTATGTCTTTAATTATCTCTACCAATCCACTGGGCTGGTTTTCTTCTTTTAATAACTTCAGCACATCTTCCAGTCTGACACGATCGAAGGCCTTTGTCAAGTCTACAAAGCACATATAGGCAGGGTTGTTTTATTCAATTGATTTCTCAACTATCTGTCTTAGTATAAAAATAGCATCTATTGTTCATCTGTTTTGCCGGAAGCCTTGTTGTTCTTCACTTATTGTGTATTGTTTAGTGATCCTGTTGGCGAATATCTTCGTTAATAACTTGAGTGTTGTATTAAGTAGGGTTATGGTACGGTAGTTGCTAGGATTGTTTTTATTTCCTTTCTTATGTATTGGTATTATAATGCTAGTTTTCCATTCGTCTGGTACACGCTTGGTATCTAAAATTTTCTGAAAGAGTAATGCGATATTGTCAATTATTGTTTCTCCGCCGTATTTTAGCAGTTCATTGTGTATGCCATCGGGCCCTCGGGCTTTTCTGTTTTTTAATTTCTCTATGGTAATCCTGAGTTCTTCTTTTGCAATTTCTATTCTTTGTTCATTATCGCTGTCTCCTTCTTCTTCCTCCGTATGTGTGTTACTCCCCTCCTTATAAAGCTCTTCGATATATGCCGTCCATTTTCCTCCTTCTATTTTGCTAAGATTTTTATATTCATTAATGGGTTTTTTTCTCCCTTTAAGTATCTTACACACCTTACCTTGTGCTCCATAGAGGTCATGTTCCATCTCTTTGTCGCTAGTCGCTTTTTGTACAGCCATTTCGTTGTTTGATCCTCTAAAGACTCTATGTTTAACTTTTAGAAATACCTAGGTGATTCTTTCCTGTTTGGTGGGACCTTAATGCGAAATTTGCCTAGTACCAATTTGTGATCTGACCCTATATTGGGCGATGTCAATGCTCTTACGTCGAGGATTTGTTTGGGTAAAAATTCTCTATTCGTTATTATATAGTCTATCATTGATTGATGACCCTGTGTATTTTGCCATGTATACTTATGTTGGAGTTTGTGGGGGAAAAACGTGTTGTTTATTCTCAAGATATTTTGAGCACAGAATTCAATCAGGTGCTCTCCGTTCCTATTTATTATTTCTTCATTAAATCGCTGTTTAATATTGTCTATGTTATTATTCCCCACTCTCGCATTAAAGTCTCCAAGTATCACGATTTTGTCGTTCTTCTGTAATTTGTCCAGTACCTCCTGTAACGTGTTATAAAACTTCCGTTTCGTGTTCTGGCTTGCTTATGTCAGGAGCATATATTGCTATAATATAGATTTTACTGTCCACCAGGTTCAAAGTTGTCTTCTGAATTCTGTGACTGATATATTCGATGTTCTCTATGTTGCTCTCAAATTTCTCATGCAGTGAAAGGCCCACTCCTGAGCTTGCATAATCCCCTTTGTCCTTTCCGCTGTATATAAGCAGGAAATCTTGGTATTTTGATGTTCTTTTTCCTTTCTTTCTAGTTTCTGAGAGTGCACATATTTCGATTTTGTGGGTCTTCATTCCTCTCACTATCTCTTGGTATCTTTTTGTCCATGATTTAATATTCCAGCATGCTAGTCTCAGTTCGGTGTTTCTTCTCGTGGTCCTTTTTCTCACTAGGGTCATCTCCGAATGTTTCCGTCCTGTATCCGAGGCTCTCTGATCGGTTCTACGAGCATATTTCCTTTTACGGGGCAGGTCGCTAGCCTCACCTCCAACCCTCCTCTTTTATCCGGGCTTGGGACCGGCTGCACCACTGCTGAGCTACTCAATCCACCCAACAGGAGTGCAGGCAGAGTTATGAGAGCATGATTATTAACATATTTAATCTCACACTTATATTCGAATGCATAAGCTTAGGTAAAAAATTATATCGAAATTTTCATATTTAAATAAAGTTTATTTTGAGTTAGATGTAAATCTTTTTTTTTCATTAATATTAATATATTGAGAAAGTATTTATAAAATATAACTCACCTTATTAATATGAACTAATGTCCACGATGAAGAACTGTGTGGGAGACCAACAGTTGTGACGAACGAACTCGTGGGTAATGTCGAAGAAAAAATCCGTGAAAATCGGCGATTCACAATCGTAGAACTGAGTGCCTTTTTCCTCAGGTTTCACGTACAGTTTTATACAAGGTTGTTACTGAACATTTTGTTCATGATTCGTGCGATATCTTCTTAGCTTAGCGAAGACAATGAAAATGAGATGGGCACCAACTTTTCTGACATGTTACGATGTAGAAGTGGATGATTTTTTCAGGCATATCGTAACAGGTAATGAAGATTGGGTCACCTATGTCCACATTGAGACGAAAAGGCGGTCAATGCAGTGAGGTCGCTCTAACTCCCCTACGAGGCAGCCTTTTAAGTGCCGTCAACCTTTTTATGCGGGAAAAGTCATGGTCACTGTCTTTTGGGACAAGAACAGCGTCCTTCTTGCAGACTTTATGGAACGAGGGACCACAATAAACATTGACTGTCAGTGTTACAGAATGGCTTAATTCACAAGCGGCAGAGTTCTATGTCTCAATCTTATGGGAACTATGTAGAAAAATAGCCGAAGGTAGTAGATTTAAGTTGTATATAATAAAAATCTCCTCATGTATTTTAATTTTTTTTTTTGATAACCAAACGAAACTTACTATACCAATCGCCGTCGTATTTCAATAACAATTGTTTGTGCAAAACTATTACTGTTTTCATTGAGCATATTAAAACCCTAACTCAAGACGATTATAGTATGGTTAATGTTAAATGGTACAATACGGTATATTTACTCTAAGTACTTCAAATGGTCCATAAGGGTCGACTAAGGAGGAGTCAAACTGCATCATATAACGCTCGTTGATAAACCGCTCCTCGAACAGTGCACATTTAATTGATGGTAAATTTTCAAGTCCTCTCATGTAGAAGATAAGTTGCGGAGAATATGTTTTATTTCCTTCAGTGAAGCTTAAAATTAACTTCAGAATCATGTAAAAGAATATTTCGGAAGCTGTATTTTTCAAATTCAAAAGTATATTGACTGTAATAAAAAATATTCTCAGCAAAAGTAAACCAAAAAGTTACCGAATAAGATATCGCTTTTATTTTATTAGAGTCTTAACATCACTCGTGGGCATAAGCTTATAATAAAGAAGAATACAAGTTTTGTGTCTTTTGTTAATATTTGCCAAACTCTCGAAAGGTGTAAATCACTGAAATTTAGTAACACATTAGCTAATTAAATACTATATTGATCGGAAACGACAATTGCCTTCTTTGCTACTAAGAAACACATATTATCGTTCGTCTGTATAGTGTGAATCTGGATCAGATTAACTGCCCTATTTAAAAACAGTTTATAGTAACAATAACACGGAAGTATACGGTCTGTCTTTATATATACTGCGACACACAGGGTAATAAATCACACGAATATACTAGCACTTTTTGCAATGTCGCGTCTGCCAAACCGCACACAAGAGCAACCAACGAAATGGCGACGTTAAAAATAAGTAAGAAAAACAGAGAGAAAAACAATGTGTTGTACATTTTTTCCAGAGAAGGGTAAAATTTGGATGGGTAATCTATCATGTAAAGAGTAAAGTTACTTCTATGAAAACCTTTCTGCGTCCCTATTTCTTATATCATTTCAGAGCCTGTTCATAATAAAGACAGAATAAAAAAAATATCCAATATTTTTATAACAAAATCTACTTCTACTATTGAATAATAGGAAAAAGAATATGGAGTTATAAATAACAAATAATTTCATGTTGCTACAGGAAATAAACTTACAACTGTAAAAACAATGTTAACTGGCATTGGTCAAAATAGTTTATTTTTCAAGTGAAAAAAATGTGTTGAATTAAAAAAAATGTTAACTTGTTCTGCATACGAAAATGGTTAAAATGCACAAATTTTAAAATTTTATTAATTGTATTTTTATTGTTTATACAAGAGGTAATACTATAAGTAAATTTTTCAAGTGATTCTATTTCATATCTAGAGTTAAGTACTGCATTTAAAGTACGTTCTATAAAAACATGAAAATAAGCAATTCCAAATTCCTATGTTCCTATGTTCAACATGTCGTATGCAATAGTAATAGACCTAGTATTATCGCTAAAAGACGAAATGAGTCTTTATAATTGTGTTTTTGAGAGATTATTTGAATTTACTATTGGCATTTTCAAATTTTAGTGTAAGTCTTGATTTATAATCTAAAACTGTGCTTTGAACAGTTGCATCGTGAATTGGCACAAGTGGGCATTACGTTACCGCCTCCCTTCCGATCGTGTCTATGCACGTTTAGAGAGCACGTCGCTTCTATTGAGACACTTGCAGTTTTGATTGTCGTTAAGTCGGTGTGGTGAAAAGTGTATTCCGTTTTTAATTTAGTTGTGTTTTAGTTGTAACAATTTTTCTGAATTTCGGTGGATTATTTGGTTCCATTTCACGCTAGTTTTTAGCACAATATATTTGGATCTATGCCTCTACCGACATCGACATTTATAACGCAAGACGATTTAATAAATCATTTAATTAAAATTGACAAACAAAAGTATTTTTACTTAAACAACGCCAAAACACATTTCTTTGAATACATAGTTAAATAGTAGCTTAATTGTTAGTAAAACTACAGTTATTATAAATTATTTTATTCGTGGCCGATTTAACACTATTTAGGTTATTTTTGTTTCTTAGATTTGTAACAATTACTGAGTGATGATTTGCATCAAACTGGAGATAAGATTTTAAGGATTTTATGTTTGAATGGCCTGTTATTTTAATGATTTATAATTTATACTCCAGCTTTGGCTAATGTCGAAACAGCACTTACTCGATTTGAATAATTGGTGTATTTATTGTTGGCATTAAGGTTAATTTTGCTAGCTGAATCTCTGGTCTATTTAGAGAGTTCCTTTGGACCATTAGGCATATTTTTGTACCATCCCTTTTTTTCATAATACTGATTCACTGTCAAAAACAATCGATCAATAAGGATATGATGTCTGGTCCTATTTTGCTCAAAATTTTATAAAACAGTCTAACAGGACATAAATCAGGATTTCACTTATTTTCCAAGAGCCACTTATACTACCGTTAAGTTTCTTATCTCCACCCTGGGTTGTTTTAGAAAATATCGGTTTGAATTCGAGCTTATCTGTAGATGTTCCGCCATTATTTTTTTCTGTTCTAAAATAATGAATTTTACACTATATATATTCTCCCCCCTCTTCAAGCCAATTCAAAGGCAGCAATGTGGAAAATTATTTTCTGTAATCCATTTGGTGTGTTCTCGTCCCATAAGTTAATCATTTTTATCATTTCTTCCTTACTTAAAGCAGTAGCACTAGTTTTCTTTTTATTGGGTTTGCTTTGCAGTTCTTTTCTTTTTGCGTTTTTAGAACTGCGGACTGATTGAAAAATAATATCCTTAAACGGGTCAAAAATTGCGCCAAATTGATTGAAATATTTTTCTTGAATACATTTTGCAATAGTGTTCCACAAAGTTTTGATAATGTATTCCTTGTAATCTGTCCCATCTTTTTTCTTCATATTATAGGCCCAGTCTTCTAGTATTCTAGCAATTACATTAACTGGCGTATGGCCGCCCAAATTATAGTTTCTCTCGGAGCATAATTGAATGAATTGGTTCCATATTGAGTCTTTCATTGTTATTGTATTGTTAGGCTCGATATTAAATAGCGATTCTTTTTTTTTGTAGTAGCGCTGCCGAAACGATTTATTTTGGAAGAGGAAAATACAAAAGCTTATGTATGACATTTACCTGAAGTGAGCTCTCGGTACCATGAGAAAATCTACATGCAGTTTATTCACTTACAGACATACCCTCTAGCACTTTATCTGATGTCAAACTAACATAGCGTGTATTAAAATGTAATGTTTTTGACAAATGAATTAAATTGTCATTTAAACATTTCGTCTAAACATTTCAGAAGGTATTCTATAACCGACAGAAAATCATAGCATGAGGGTAGCTACTTATGCAGAACTGACAACACTAGTGTTGCTAAGCGCCATCTGACATATCCATAAAAAAGTTTGACATTCCCGATGCTATTTTTACACAAAACTTTTTATCAAACCAACGCTATTTTTTATGTTTACAGTGACTTGAAAATTTCATCTCAGTCAAACAAATGGAATTAATTAAACTTCCATGCGATCTTTTGGCTATGAAAGACCATCTGAGACCACTTTACATCACTGGTTTAGTGAATCCAATCGTGGCCGTTGTTTGCTCACTTACGAATATAAAGAAAATCGTCTGAAATCGTTTGTTGTGCCAGAAAACATTGATGCTGTGTGCGAACTGATATGTAAGATCGTCATGGTATATATCGTGAAATTGAGATTCCTAGGTATTAGTATGACAAGCATATATAAAATTGGCTCCCATTGGATATTGCATATTTTGTTAATCGCTCAAGAAAGGCTTATGTCTGTTGGCTCTTCAAAAATAAAATCGTGATACTCCAAAACCCATGTAAAACGTCTGCAGATATAACCAATCTTGGATTTACGTCTACGAGCTCAAAACCAAGCAGCAGTTGACGGTGTGGGTTTAGTGAATTCAATCATCGCTATTGTTCGCTTAGGGACGAATTTTAATAAGGTTGTTCAAAATCGGTTGTTGCGCCAGAAAGCATTCTGGGCGCGAACTGATAAATGCAAGGTCGTCATGGGCTATACCGTGAGATTGAGACATACTTGGGTATCAGTGCGTTAAGTGTACATAAGATATGATCGAGTAGTAACGTGGTAGTTATAGAGAATAGACGTGTAATTTTGGCTCCGCAAGAATTTATCGAATACGAGGTTTTTGCGAGTGTAATAAAGTAATATTGTTAGTAAATAATTAGAAGTGATACACAAAGGTGTAAATTTGTGAAATAGTGGAAGAGATAAGTACATGATTAAAATAAATAATATATGTTAGTGTTTGCAATAACAACAGAAAAGAGATAGAGAGAGATGTGGGCGGTGACTCGCTAAAGAGGCCAGCATCCGACAATATAAACATATGGCACAATAAAAACAAGGACTAGTAAGACATAAATAAATTTGTGGCGCACGAGCGAATTTCAAATTAGTGTGAAATAAAATCAAATAAATGTGATCCGAAAATTTTAAAATAAATATTTGAAATGGTTATATACACATGAATTAAACGTGATTTTGTCCTTACCTGCTTTTTAACTATTAATTAAATAGCAATTAGTTAAATAAATGGTTAAATATATCAATAAGGAACAGGTCCGGCTTATAAAATATTAGGAAATATTAACGAGATAACTAGCTTAGTGGTTTGGGGGCCTGGATAGACATTGTTTGCGATGGACAGTGATGGGAGTAACACGGATGAAGGAAAAAGAAAGAGAAATAAAAAAGACGTAGCCGAAATCTTCAAAAAGAGTAAAAAGCTGACCAGAACACCAGACAAAGAAGCAAGAAGTGACGAAAGTAAATTAGATAAATTAATGGAAATGATGCGAGGATTAGTTACACAAGTGCAACACATAGAGGGAAAACAAGATAAATATATGGAAGAAATGAAAGAAATCAAATTAGAAAATGAGAAGATTAGAAAAGAAAACGAAGAACTGAAAAAAGAAATTAGAAGTGCCAAAGGAAGATTAGATAAACTCGAGGGTATGAATAGAAGAAAGAACGCAGTTATGGTAGGCTTGAAAATAGATGGGAGTGATCAAGATCAATTAAAGGTAGCGGTGGAAGATATTATCAAGAAGTACATGGAAATACAAATTGAAATTAAAGCGGTGAAACAACTGGGTCCAAAAACTTGCTTAATAGAACTGAAGAATATAGATGATAAGATAAAAATAATGAAAAATAAGAGCAAATTGGGAGGGTTTATGGAACAAAATATATACATTAACGATGACATGACAAAAGAGGAAAGAGAAATACAAGAAAAAATACGAAGAAAGGCCAAAGAAGAGAGAATGAAAGGAAAAACTGTTAAGATAGGATTCCAAAAGTTAATAGTAGAGGGAGAACAATGGAGATGGAATAGGGAAAAGGGGAATTGGAATAAGGAGGAACGAGAATTGGCACGAGAAAAGAAAATCCCAAAAATATTGTCAAAAAACTAATAGTAAAGACTAGTGAAAATAAAGATGATGACCCGGACAAGAAAAAGGATATGATAAAGGAAAATAAACAAAATAATGATCAGTATGATAATGATGATACACAAAAAATAAAAAAGATAGAGAAAAGTAAGGATAAAGAAAGTGAAACATGGAAAATTGGTACTTGGAATATAAAGAGCATAACAGGAAAAGAAAAGGAATTAGAAAAGGAGTTTGAAGAGTTAGGAGTGGATGTATTAGCAATTACGGAAACAAAGAAAAAGGCACAGGGAGTTATTAAGACGGACGATGGTCATATTATGATGTATAGTGGTGTAGGAAAAGAAAAAAGAGCAGCTGCAGGAGTGGGATGCATTATACACAAGAAATTAGAAAACCAAATTTATAGATGGAATGCCTGGTCAGAAAGAATATTACTAATAGAGATGAAGGAAAGAAACAGAACGAAAACAATAATAGTGGTGTACGGGCCAAACGAAGATGATACATCAGAAAATAAGAATAAATTTTGGGAAGAACTAACATTAGTGGTGGAAGACGCGAAAGGTATAATGTTTGTAGTAGGAGATTTCAACAGTAGAGTTGGCATAAGAGACGATGAATATAGTGAAGTATTGGGAACAAACGGGGAGACTGTTAGAAATAACAATGGAAAAAGAATGCTGGACTTCTGCATTGTACACAACTTGGTAATAACTAACACTCTTTTCCAACACAAAGATATACACAGATATACTAGAGAAGTCAAGAGTAGGGGGGAGAGGTCCATAATTGACTACATATTAGTTGACAAAAATAACAGAAGAATTGTGAGCGACACGAAAGTAAGAAGAGGGCCGGAAATAGGAAGCGATCACTTTGTGGTTATATCAAGAATAAAAGAAAAAGTTCAAAACAAGGAAAAGCAATATATATATACACAGAAACAAGACCAAATAGAATCACTTAGAACATACAAATTAAGAAGTGAAGTCATTGCTGAAAAATTCCAGAAAAGGATAGCCGAAAGAGTAGAAAATATAGAAATTAATGGAACTATCGAAGAAATTTGGAATAGGTTTAAAGAAATAATAATAACTACAACGAAAGAGATATGTGGCGTAAGGAAAAATAAAAAGAAAAAACAAACAAAATGGTGGACAAATGAAATAAGACATCAAATTAAGATAAAGAAAAAAGCATGGAAAACATACTTAGCAGAACAAACAGTGGAAAAATACGATATATACAAAGAAGAAAGAAAAAAAGTGAAACATTTAGTAGTACAAGCAAAAAAGGAGACATGGAAAGAATTTGGGGAAAAGATGGAAAAAAACAGTAAAGAGAACCAAAAACTATTTTATAGAGTCTAGAAATCAGTAAGGAATGAAGAAAGGTCACAATCTACACATTATATACAAAATAAGAAGGGAGAGATCCTAAGCGATAGAATGAAGATTATAGAAAGGTGGAAAGAATACTTTCAGGAATTGTTAAGCGGAGGAGTGGAAAACGAGAATGCTAGTGAACAACAAATAATAGGAGAAGAAGAGACAGAAGAAATAATTACCATGGACGAACTGGAAGAAGCAATACAAAAACAGAAAAATGGAAAAGCGCCAGGCTGTGACAAAATAACAGCAGAAATGATAAAAAATATAGGACAAAGAGGAAGAGAATTAATGTTGAAAATATATAACAGAATATGGAGAGAAGAGGAAATACCAAACGATTGGAAGAAGTCATTGATAGTACCAATATACAAGAATAAAGGAAATAAGAAAGAATGCAATAATTACAGAGGAATATCCCTTCTAAGTACTGCAATGAAGATTCTCGAGCAAATAATAGATAAAAGACTAAGAACATAACTCGAAAATACGTTACATGAGTCACAAAGTGGGTTTAGAAGAGGAAGGAGCACACAAGACCAAATATTCTCTGTGAAACAAATAATACAAAAAGCCTCTAGAGAACAGAAGAAAGTGTTCTTAGCATTTATAGACTTGGAAAAAGCCTTCGATAAAGTACCAAGAGAAAGATTGTGGAATGTATTAAGAGAAAGAGGTGTCAATGGCAAAATAAGACGATTAATACAGAAAATATATAACCACAATACTAATGCTGTAATAGCTAACAATTTAGAATCTGAGATATTTAAAACAAACGAGGGACTGCGCCAAGGGGGAAGTCTGAGCCCAATGCTGTTCATTGTTTATATGGATGACATTATCAAACAGTGTGCATGTAAAAGTAAAAAGTTCAGGGTTGGACACCTTAACTTGAATGCATTCGAAGTTTCGGAAGGGGCATTCGCAGACGACATAGTAGTTATAGCCGACAATGAGGAAGATCTGAAACGTAATTTAACAACATGGACTATGACTATGACTATGACTATGACACTAAAGGACAGTGGAATGACGATGAGTAAGAGCAAAACTAAAGTAATGGTAGTGGGAGATGAACAGGTAGATACGAAAATCGTAATAGAAGGAACTGAAATAGAACAAGTGAGAACATTCCAGTACTTGGGAGTACGAATTGATGGAAGAGGGACCCAGGACGCTGAGATTAATCAAAGAATAGAAAAAAACAACAAAGCTGTACCACAGCATGAGGAATAGTTTCATTAACAAAAAAGAGATATCCCGAGAAAGAAAACTAAAAGTATATAAGGCAATTTACCGACCGATATTAACATATGGCTGTGAATCCTGGATATTAAATAGAAGACAAAAGAATAAATTACAGGCAGTAGAAATGAAGTATTTAAGAAGAGTTAGAGGAGTTACAAGGATGGACAGAATAAGAAACTTGGAAATACGAAAAGATTTGAAAATGCAGTCAGTGTTAGAATACATTGAACAAAGACAGCTAGGATGGTGGGGACATTTATATAGAATGGAAAATACAAGACAAACAAGAAGGATATGGGAAGCAAGGATAATGAAAAATAAAAGAAGAGGAAGGCCAAGGACAACATGGAATGATGTCATAGCAGAAATACTGGGAAGGAAAGGCAAAACATGGACAGAAGCGAAGAACATGACAAGGAATAGAAATGAATGGAAAACGTTTATAAAAAGCTAGAAGATAAACGCCCTACACCATTGTTATGGTAATAGGGATTTTTGGATTATATATATAAGATATGATCGCGTTGAACTCCGCATAATTTAACGATCGCTAAAAAAGGGGTTCGTGTTGATTGGTGCTTCAAAAATATGACCCTGGTGCGTCAAAGACCTTATATCAATGCGTATCAGCCCGAAAACAAACAACAGTTAACGGTGTGGATGACCCAAAGTAAGTCAAATCCAACAAAATTGGTATCGCAAGAAACACTTCGTAGCAATAGCAGTTTTTTGAAGAAACATAAATTTACCTGCAGTTGCCACTAAAGGATCGTACAACGGTCAATTCTGAATGGTGTAAAACTATTTATTTCGCAGAAGTAAGATAAGAAGAAAAATATTAAAAAAGTAACCAGCGACACAGGACTATCCTTAACTTTGCAATACGGGCTCTCACACCATGGCACAAACAACTTAATATTTGGCCGGCCAAATATCGAATCGATAGATT
Source organism: Melolontha melolontha (assembly GCA_935421215.2). Lineage (NCBI taxonomy): Eukaryota > Metazoa > Arthropoda > Insecta > Coleoptera > Scarabaeidae > Melolontha > Melolontha melolontha. The sequence goes on along the minus strand of OW285237.1, from coordinate 126,348,684 downwards.
ATAGCCCTGACTTGATACCCGATTTAATCCCTTTTTTGTTTTCGTAAGTGAAGAATAAATTACCTAGTCAACCATTTTCAACGTCACAAGAAGCGGTTGATATATTAAAAATGCATGTTTTAAGGAAAGCAATTGGAATGCTGTGAAAATTGTTTCAAACATGTGTAAACGTATATCCATCATCACGGAAAATTTTTTGAAAACCAATTAAAACGTTTTCAATGATAAACATTTGTTCTTATTTGTTCTTCTGGGTACATAAATAGCAACCCCTTTAAGATGACAACGGGGTCTACCTTAAAATACTTCTGAAGCACTCTTAATTTAAAAAAAAAAGAAACTTTTCAATAATAGGCAATTATTGGAATTTTTGGTCGAAGAAAATGATTAATACTTTTACTTTTTCCAATGTCTTATCTTTCCAAAATAGAAATTTCTGTAGCAGGTTTATAGAAAAGAAAATGTATATCAAACCTAAAAATAGCAAAAGAACTTAAGCATTAGTTTCAAATATAACACCTTTTTTATATATTTACGTATTTTTAAAGGGAGCGTCGTCTCAACAGAATGTATCCTTTCTTACTTTGTTTTCAAAAATTAATGTTTAAAATATTTGTTTTGTTTTTCACGACATTGCTATTGGCTCCATTTTGTTTTGAGGGCTATCTTTTATATTTTGCATATAGAGCTGGAATAAAACAGTAGATAGCTTTTAAAGACATTATTGTTTTTCGAAATATTCTCCACGAAGTTTAATGTACTATTGCATGCGCTCGGACCAACTCTAGAAGCAGTTATTACACTTGTTTGTTGGTACAGTCAAAATTGCGTTTTCGAAGGCATTTTCGGAAAGGTAAAGAAATCGTTGGGACTTAGGTCGGGGCTGTACAGAAGATGGTCTAACAACTCGATGTTTTGTTGTGTTAAAAATTCAATTGTCATGGGTGCTGTGCGCGAACTTGCATTCTCTTGGCGAAGGATCAGTCATTGTGGACTGGTTTCTCGGAGCTCAGCGATGACTTGCTGCAAACAAATGGTTGCATATAAATCGACAGTAACAATTCTTTGATCTTATAGAGAAATTGTTACTACATGACCTGCTTTTGAGACAAATGTCGCGATCACCTTTTTAGAGACACTTCGAGAACGGATGACTTTTGTCAGCTTTTATTCACCTTGAAATACCCAAACAGACGACTGGCGTTTATTTTATGGCTCATATGAGTAAATCCAAGATTCATCACCCCTCACGATGTTGTTCACGTTTTTAGAATTTCCTGCGTTGACGCGATCTAGAGTCTTTTGAGTCTGTTCTTTCGTCAGCAGATACGGTAATTTTTTTACACACAATTTTTTATGCAAATATTTTTGAATTGAGTTCTTTGAAATCCCTAATGATTCCTTCATTTCGCGATATGTTATATGTCAATGTTCGTTGATGAGGTTGCGCACAGCATCGACGTTTTCTTGAGTGGCCGCCGTTTTTGGTGCACCTGCTCTTGGATCGTCGCCAAGGTAAATCCGCCCACGTTTGGATTCTCTATACCAACGATAAATTGTTGATTGATATGGTACTTCATTACCAAAAACAGAAACCAACTCGGTGAGCCGTTCTTGTTGAGATAATTGTCTTCAAAATTATAAAAAATTATTGCCCGAATATTTTCACGTTTTAATTCCACTTTTATACTAATTTATTAACTTTGACAGTTTGTTGTAGCTACAACAATACACGTTGTAACGAAGGTTGCTCTCAAACTTAAGATTATTAGAAATGTTTGCACTTTTAAATTCAATCAGAATTAAAACACAAAATATTCTTAAGTTTGGAGAGCAGTGTATATTCGTGTAAATATATTTGTTAAGAATGTTATGTAATTGAACTTGACTCGTACTTGCTTGCTTCGTTTGCGACACGAAAATATCCAACCCCTTCTAATGTTCACGCCGGCGTGGATATATTCTACTAAATATTCGTAGAAGTGGAACTCCTTCCAATAAGGACCGTTTTTGTTCAATATTTTCTATATAAAAGGCCCAAAATTTCACAATAAAGGCAATTATTAAGCCAGTCAATCCGACGCTTCCTGACTAAGAGTTCGACGTTGATATGATTTTAGCGAAGAATTAAAAATCTGCTTGTATATTAATATTAGTTGAGGCATAAGTAATAATAGATGAGTTATATTCCCGAAGATGATATTAGTTGTCTTACCTCGTACTCTACCTTCTTCTATAAAGATTCTGACGCCGTTTTATGTTGCGTTCTCCGAACCGTTTCCGCTAATTTTCAGTACAAACGTGACATCTGTTATATTCAGAAGTCTTTGGCATCCGAAGGTAAGGTCCAGGGAGAAGAAAGAGGAAAGTGACCGTAAACATATATCTCTAGTATGAATGACACCGAACAAACAGATAAAACTTTGCATTAAAGCTGAATAATTCAAAAGTAGATGATTTTAGTGTTAAAAATAAGTGCAAAAAAGTAACCTGTTTCATATTACAGAAAAAATTCCCAAATTAATAGTAACTCCAGTAACAGAGATAACTAATTAGAAATTTTGAGTTACTAACAATCAACCCGTATTAGATTTATTATTCATTATATTATAAATTCCTGAGTTATTGGTAATTATTATATTCCCCGAAATATTCTTTAACCAGAATTCTCGACTATCCACTAATTAGAAAGTAGTAAAGTAATAATCCTAGAGATATATAGAGTCTCACCATCCGCCGAATTCATAAGTATATTCTGATTCAATTGAACGTGTTTTTCCCCATGATATTCCCGACCGAGCGAGCCATTCATAATGATTCTCTCGCAACTGGCCGAATAAGCGAATCGTCCGTAATTAAACCAGTAAACACATCCGTAGCCTTTTCAAGTACAATTAAAAAAATGCTACAACATTACCTGTCCAGCTACGACCGATAAAGGAGCTGACATCGTAATAAATATATTGCAAATTAATATGTATTTCCTTTAAATTAGTCACAGAAACAACACTCAGACAAAATCTCTTCGTTTGTCAACGAAGAATAACGCGACCAATTAATCTGTTCAAAATACACATTTTGTTTAATTTTTCTTTAAGTTTATATTATACGTACTCTGTGCTTTTTAATAAACATATTGCTATGAATAGTGGTTTGTAGGTTTACTGCGCCACCATCCGCAACTAGTTTACCCAACTAGGTTACTCAGCCGGTTGATTTCCAAATATGAGACTTCTAACTTCACGGGTTCCAATAAGGAAAGTCGTGACTGTGAAATATATTAGACGCCAGTGAAAAGCTCACAATATGTTTTATATTTATATTATATAAGTTACTTACTTTTAATTCATTAACGGTAATGGCCAGAACACAAAAATTAAACACAGGATAAAATCAAACTAAATCTTTATACAAAAAATAAAAAAAAAAAATCTATCCTTATAAAGTATAAAGATTATGTATTTTACAATAATACATGAGGTAAAATATATTCACTGTAATATTGACAGCTGAGTGCATGGAAAAACTTCCTATTAATGACTCCGATCAAACTTATCTAAAAATAATAAAGTTTATTTTTAATTTCTCCCCAGGGAACCACACTGTATAATAAAATCTGAAACACGATCAAAATTTACACATGCGCAATCATCAAGCACAAGAAAAAATACCCTTTACTCAGAACGACCGAAATTTTACAATTTATAATTATTACAAAGAAATGTTAATAATAATCTTTATTATTTATTTCTAATAATTAAAAAAATTACCTACTTGTTCCAAAACAATAGAACTACAATTAATATAATCTGATTTTTAAATTTATGTCAACATAAAAAAAAATATTCTACTTACAATTTGGAGACTTAGGAGAACAGTTGTTTAATCTTCTAAAATCATCAAATTACGAGAATAAAAATCTCAAAATATATCATGAATTGAATATCAAAAATACAAACAATTAATTAACACATTCAAATCAACCCGAACTAATTTAAATATATAATATATATATATTTCAATAAACACAACTGTCTCATTTAATACCAGATCTTCGTCTCTCAGAATTATATGAGGCCTCAAGAACACATTGGCCTCGAAATAAAACTAGTTTTTATATTCGCACATGAAATTTAGAACATATAGGATATACACATATATCCAAAAATAATGAACATTTATTTTAAATTATTTTTAAAATATTATTTAAAAAAAAATCCATAGCAATATATAGGTATACCGACTATTGCAAATATCCTTCAGGTGTCGCCGAAAACATTATATGTATGTGAATCTCCGAAGAATTTATTAGATTCATGTTACTGAAGAAATACCTTCACATTATTTCATTTTCATAATGTACAAATTTTTTGGAATTTCAATTATGTATGTAAAATATAGAGAATAAACTTACTTTTTGCTATTGTTATCCAATAAATTCTTTCTTAATAAAAAAACGCACTATTGAAACTAAGGATACTACACAAAAACAAAAGACCGATCTCACAGCTTGAGAATAACACACCTGTTAGAGAAAAAATGATGTATTATAATATATCGTCCGAAATAAGTTAATAGAGATTTACCGAACTCTTTCACCTTCGACTAAAACTACCCGTAATTGTGCAGAAACTCATGATGTTTCTCGTTTATCATTGATAAACGAGACGTTAGTTTCAAATAAATTTTAATTGTGAATTTTGGTTTCCGTATTGAACTGACAAAGGATCAACAGCGCCGCCACGACATTACTTTCAATTACCGATTCATGTACAATCACTTATATAAGTTTTGTCTTTGGTATTTTTAATTCACTTACTATGAAGTGAAAGTTAATATTATAATGAATATATTTAATTATACCGATTCCGATTAAAGTACAAAGCAACCGATAAATAAATCATGTTGATTTATTAAGTAGTTAGTAAGATATTTTAATTACGATTAATTATAATTAACCGACAGTGAGAGATTCAAACCGACCCCGTTTCAATTTGATGTTCTTAAGGCTCTACGCTATACCCGGCAATCCCACACTGAAATGAGTGTATTTTTCCGGCCTTTTTGGCTTCAAATAAAAAGTTGAAAGACCGCTCGATGTATGTATGACCATGCATCAATAAAAAGTGGTAGGTATTTACTTTTTTTTCAAAATTTTTGTACGGTTTGACTTTTATCGGTAAGAAACAGAAAATCTATCCGGACAAATTGAGAGATAACCAGGCAAGCTAATGGAGTTATGAAATGTTTGTGTTGAAGGTATTTATAATATCTAGGAAGCTATACAGCCCGTTTTTGTCTAGATGTAATAGTTGTTTAGTTATCAATAAAAATAAATGTCAAAAACAGGCAACCCGATATCCAACGTCCCTGAAAATATGCAGCCCACATTACAGCACACGACAACAGAGTAGGTACCAAGACGTCCTGCTGAGAGGGTCGAAGGATTATGTAAATTGGCTCCACAGGCTTCTACCTATAACAATATTAACTTATCAACCAATAAATCGGCGTAAATATTGAAATAAATGCTGCAACTGGTTCAATGGCTAATTAAATTACCTTCTATTGAGTTTTAAGAGAATTTTGATCCATAATAATCACCGAAAATTAAGTGCGGATCGGAGACTGAACATCAAAGATGAATTTTCACTAATTTATATGTGAACAAACTAATTTGCAGCTAATAAATTTCTGCATTTACATAAGTAAATAGTTTGTATTTAAAAAAAATTAGAATAAAAAAAATTAGATATCTTTTTTCATAATACTTCTTATAGATTGATATCTATGATACCTCGCGTCAATTATTTCTGGAAGCATTGCATTCATATAAAATTTTTCCAGATGTTCAATCATATGATGATTCCAGAAATCATCATTTCGTTCGTATTACTATATATTTCAAATCGTGTTTAGTATAAACTACGAAATAACATTTCTCTCTTTTGGTGATGTGGAGTTGTCCCTGCACTTGATACATATAATTATCAAAAGGTTTTAGCAAAATTTTGTTACTATCATTTGCATCTAAGGTGCAATAGTTAATTAATTTTTCGTTAATGGCTTCGTGTATTAATTTATCACGCGCTGAATAAGGACATTTTAACTATTAAGATAAAATAAAACAAATTTTATTAATTTCACTTTTTAATGATCACTGTAACGAGTCGTTTCGCACCAACCTGGGCTTCGTCAGACATATAACATCAAGTAAAGGCCGAAACAATCATATTAGGACATTTTATTTCGACAATAGAATCGAATCCAATTAATCCGTCTGGAGTGGCGCCTAAAAATGTTTTCTTCCCGTCAATGAACAAACCGCATGCCTCAACTTTCAAATTTGTAATTTCCATTAATTTTTGCTTGGCCCTTTCTTCATTATCTATGCCACACTGTAGAGAATTTGGTAGTTTTTTATTATTGAATCTATAAGTATACAGCATATGTTTTATTGTACTAGCCGTGTCTGTTTTTTCTCTCATTTTACAAATCTTGCTAAAGTTACTTGCCGTTAATCTTATCTGTCTCTCTTTTTCCCATTCGTTGTTGTGTCTCTGATTCACCGTCCTAATTTGAATATTATGACAATCAGATAATGACAATTCATCAAGAAATTGTTTTCTATTGCTTTCGTATTCCGGAATAGGCATGTCAGGTACCACGATTTTGCACGCTCCGTAATCCGAATCAGCACTTTGAATTCGAATTTTATTTTTTTTGCTTTTCTTTTTTATTGCTTGATTTAGTTTAAGATTTTTGAATTTTTACAAATATACACCGTTAAAATTATCCCCATTAGTTTTCTTAACAAATGTATATACAAATATCTCTTTATTATTATAATTTATGGCTGCCGCAAAACATCTCCCTTGGTACGAGCCTCCCAGCGAAAAATTTATTCTTTTTCCTCCCACGAATTTATTCACAACAGAATTTAAGGATTCTACGGCGTTATTGTCTACGTCATAAAGTAAACTGGAGGATAAATTGGCTACTCTATTCAAAGACTAAAAAATTTATCATATAGAGCACTGCCTTTGAAATGTTTATAATCAATAGTATTTGAATTGTTACCATTGTTACCTTGTTTACTACAAAAAATAGCTAGCACAGTTACTATGTTCTCCAAATATGTGGGCAGGTCCATTGAGAATATCATTTTTTAAGTTTTCCATTTTTTTGTTGAAAAGAAACATTTTCATTTTTGCGGTACTTTATGGCACTAACTACAGCTGTTCTAAATTTAAGAATATTCTGCCGTAAAAAACTTCGTATACACATATCTGATCGAGGAGTTTTTGAAATTTCCCGTATTTTCGTACAGAAATTTCGCAACACATGATTTCGACACTCAATTTTTTCAATAAAATATGTTGCTCCGTAAGGTTTTGCTGTTTGAATTTTTTTATATACACTACTATCCCCATCACCAATAATAGTTTTATATCGCAAATTATGCATTTCTATTGACATTCTAAACCCATCTAGAATAATAGCTGCTTCCATAGAAGTTGAAGAACTGTTCCAGTTTTGAAAACATTTATGAGACGGAACATTTTTTATCGTTATTTTTACAAAATTTGCACATTTTATTTTTTACTCCTACGTACAAAACTTTTTTAGTTCTGGTCCCAATTACGCACCCAACGCCCGAGAGAGCGTTATAATTAGACTTGTAACTTCGTTTTGACCAAGCTCCATCCACTGTTACAGTTATAAAAAGTATTCCGTCGCTATCAATTTCTCCTGCTTCAATTGCCAACTTACGTTCTTCGAAGACATTTGAGGAATGTCTAAAGCTGCGGAAAATTCTGTTAATTGTGAATGACCCGCCCCTATTGCAGCAGTTCCACACACCGCTGCTTCATTTACTCCACATTTTTTATTTTCATATTCAGTACTGAATGTATCGGTTATTCCACACATGTTGCATTTATACGTAAAAACACTTTTAAAACCAAAATGTTGTTCCGCTATTATTTCTACATTTTGAAAAGTACAGCCAAACATATCATGTCGTATTCCTTTTAGAACAGTAAACAGATAATTTATATCAACAATCCTACGTCCAGCAAGAGTAAAATTTGCAATATTGTTTAAATTTTCTGTTTAAATAAAAACCTCATCTGATATATCCGAATCAAAACTGTCGTCGCGTGCCGAATTTGTCACAGTGAAAACAATTTGATTATCTACAATATTATTACGTTGACACAATATTCGATTGTTTATCCGAATTTGTTTCATCAACTGTTTTCTACTTTTTCGTTTTGCAGCGGTTGTCAATCTTTTTTGGGAGTGAAGTCCCATTGTTGATTATATTTCAAAATTACAACAGTCACCAACACTAATATACATATGCAATCTTTCGCATACGAATAACTAATGAAAATAGTCCGAATATAATGCTAACGCACAGCAAAATTTTCCAAAAAAGAAAAATCGCTCCGAAAATACAAGCACAATTGACAAGAACTAACAAAAGCACAGCAAATTCACTTATAATCACATGCAAAGCACACGGTGGTAAAAACCAATTGACCTTATGTTCAAGTATTCATCATATTTATAATTTTTTTTTACATTCCCACCCCTTATATTTTAAGATAGGTGGGAGCAGAAAGTTGTTTATCATATGGTCATATCTTTATCGAATTATATATTTTTTCAAGTAACCAGGTGATTAACTTTAAATGACTAAGAAGGATTAGAAAGCCAGGTAATGCCGTAACCACTTTTAGAGGAAAACAAGTTAATACATTTGTTTGTCTTTTACTTTACACAAGCATCTAAGTATTTCAATTAGGTATGTATGGGTAAAATTGTGTAGCTTTACTACACTACTTATTTTATATTAAAACCTATTAAGTTACATTTGTTATAATAATACATCTATTCTTTATCTTCGACCGGTTCGACCCTCTCAGCAGGGCGTCTTGGTACCTAGTCTGTTGTAGTGTGCTGTAATGTGGGTTGCATTGTTTATTTCTGAAATAGTAATTTTTCGGGCACTAAAGTAGACCCTTAAGCTGGAACAGATAGAAACTGGTAAACTTTTGACGTGCCCAATCAGGCCAAGTAAGACACCTCATCATAACATATCGTACTGAAACTTTGGATTTAGGCCAACTAAAGATGGAGGTTAATTTTTAGTACTGACATTTGACTAGTGGCGCCCTCTATTTCCCACTATGCAAAACATAAAAGACATACCTCGTCTTCATAGGTTGAGAATCACTGATAGAATCTGACAAAGACGCCTTAATATGTGAAATATTTGATCATTGTCACTATACAAGCTATTAATTTTAATATGCTATAGGTATTTGTTTATAATGTTTTATTGTTTTTTTTAATTATCTGCCAGCTTTTATTTTTATATAATGTGAATGAACGAATAAATACATAATATACAATAATTGTCATACATGGGACTATATCCGTAAATAGATTTGGTATACTGTTTTAAAATTATTCAATTAAAATAACTTAGATATTGAGTACAGTAAATAGGTATATGCAATAAATTTAGGCCAATACACTACTGATTTTGCATTTTATCGTTTCGATCCCTTGTTTGGTTCAAACGGAGAGCTGTACGGTATACTACTGTATTCGATAAAACTACTTTACATAAATCTGTCCTGATTGCGAAAGGATTACTTTGAATAATATAACACTATTGAATTGGAACACAACTTGTTTATTCAGTCAAAGTAAATCCGATTAACATTTTTTATTTAAATTAATCGTAAATGTCGAATTTTATAAACAGTTCACGGCACCAATTTTTCGAAAAATTCTTTTGTTCTTCGTTCTAAAAAATTTTACGTAGTATTTCATTAATTGTTCGAAGGTTGATTACGAACATCACTCTATAAAAGTTCTAAATTAGGTGGAAATGTTTTAAAAAATGATCTAAAGAGAAAAGGTATTTAGTATAAATGACTATAATTATTCGTCTGTGGAAGACAAAGCCTTACAGAAATTAATTGTCAGCAGAACGAGGATCCCAAACCATGAAACAAAGCTACTCGGAGATGGTGCTTAATAAAGAAGGGAGAATATTTTAACGTTGCACGTCCTTTACACAGCCATACCTGTACAAAGTCGTCTCATACTTATTTTTGTAGTGTTTTTAATTTTAAACAAGATTTTGTTTCTTTTAAGCTGTACAATTCTTACGGTAAAGCATGCGATAAGCTAGGAGGTTCGTAGCACATTTAAAGAGTTTAGTAAGATCGTTATCTTCTCTAGATGATAATAATAAAGTCGTTTGGAAGTTTTTTGGGGCCCGAAAACTGACTGATATAATAAAGTAATCTTTCCGACTCTTTTAACATAATTTTATTCCTCAAATTTGTATTAGTATTAGAGCGTTAATTTGTGAAATAATAGACGCTGGATTTAATGAGATCTACGTTCTGTAATTAAAATAGTTTTATATTATTATTTATAAGTATCGAGATTGAAAAAGTCCGATAATCCAAGATTGTTGGTTCATTCACATACATAGTAATATTTAAAAGGTTGTTTATTTCATTCTGATTAGGAAATCTAAAAAAATACTAATTAATGTCAATTACCCTAACATTTATTTATTTTTTAAAAATATTTAACCTACCCGTTGCTTAGTATTTTATATCAACCAACTTGTGTAATTATTATCAGGATAAAATAAAACAAATTTTAATGAATTTTACTTTTTAATTGACACTGCAACAATCGTTTCGCTCCAACCTGAGCTTCATCAGACGTATAACTTGTGTAATGCCTCCAAGGGAAGGCATCTTTTCTAATTATTATCACAGTTTGTTATTATTAAAAGGTATATCTTAACTATAGCCTACCTTACCTAAGCAAAGTAGAATGTATAATTCGATCCAATACAAATTGTGAAATATAAATTTTGCATATAAAGAATTAATGTAAAACTGAAAACTGATAGTTCAAGATACTGTAATCTATTTGTCCAAAGAAAGTCCCACTATCATTAAGCTAGTAAGCTTGTCAATGGCATATAAGGCAATAAGCTTGTTAGCGGAATATAGGGCCATAAGCTTGTTAGTAGCAAATTAGTTGATTCTTTGTAGAACTTATAGCAAATGCACGACAAATCTATATATAATCGCACCTACTATAGTAAATTTTGTGTATTTGTAAGTAAAGTATTATCATGAATAAAAAAAGTATATTCAAAATCCATGGGGATATATAGATTATTTTTTTATCTGTGAAAAATCTAAACTGTAATTTTTTAAATAATATTAATAAATGCGATTTAAGAGTATTAACAAGATTTATTGTATTAAAATAATATATCTTAACATAATTGGTTAATCAGTCATCGAAGAGTGAAACTTATTAAGAATTTTGCATTACAAATATTTAAAAATATAAATTGTTGTGTACAATAAACCTGAGGAAGAACTAATAGGAGTGAATCTTCCTTTACTTGCGCCTTCTGGACCTACCAGAGAATTATACTCCAAGGATTTAGAAAAATTCTTCTTCAAGCGAGCGCTGAAATGCATTACGTATAATAATTTCAAATGAATAATACTGGTTTCTAAGCATAAATCCTAGGACATCTCTTATATATATCTCCAGAAAGAACTACAGTCTATACTCGGATAGTAAAGGCGCCCAAAATTAATTAGAAAAGAAAGAGGATTGATGTCAGTATAGTATAATCTTAGCCTTGCCACTGTCATTATTTATATTAATCTATTAATATTATCAATTGCGGATTCAAATCTTATATAGTTAAGCAAATTAATTTAAAAAACAAATATCAAGTAAATAATTAAATTAACTCTACCAAGAATTTCTTATTCAAATTAAGTAATTTTTTAACTTAGATAATCCTCAATGACTTTGTTTACATAAAATATTCAATTCTGTCAAAAAATTTTATTCTCTGGCATCGCTCCTAACAGAATATTTTGTTATTTTTACAATAAAACAAGAATAAAATTATATTTAAATTACATAAATATAACAAGTAGTTTGTATTATAACAACAGGAAACTTCTGTGTCTTCAAATAAATACATTTTAAAATTAGGACGTTGAATTGTATTATCTAAATCTAGTAATTTTTAAAACTTAACTATTTTTTTAATTAGACGTTAATCTAACCCCTGAGGTAAGATATAGTGGTTATTGTATCCACGACTAGCTAAAGCACGTGGTGATTTAAGGTTATTATTTTTCGAATAGAGCATCAGTCAAACCTTTGACAGTATAATTTAATTACATCTTTCAAATAGAGCATCTACTACATTATATTATTTGACTTCGAATGTGGGTTCCATTATAATATATATATATATATATATATGTGTGTGTGTGTGTGTGTGTGTGTGTGTATTAACCAAACTAAACGTATATATATATATATATATATATATATATATATATGTATATATAAATCATTTTTATATTTTGTACGTCAATTTTATTATTTTTTAACTCTACATTTTTTACCCCAGAAGAAGCGACAAAGTGTTGCGAAATATAGGGTAATTTAATAAAGGAGTTCTTTAATTGACCGCTTACCCGAATTTTAATTAATTTTTGATATATATATATATATATATATATATATATATATATATATATATATATATAAGCTTAGGTTGTTTAAGAAATTTTACCAAATATATTCACTTACGCGCAACAGAGCATGTAATTTTATACTGATTACTTACTTTCCTTCCTTTTAGTGGCATATGGTTAAGGCAAAAACTATATGATATGTACGTTCAATATGTTCTTCAATTCTATTTTACTGTTTACATATAGAATTTTAAACCCATACAATTTTAAATAATTATTAAATTACATGTTATATACATTACACATATATACGTGGACAATTTTAATCCGATCACCAAATTAACAAATCCAATGGAAAGTGTAAATTTGAAATGTGCGGACAAAATAGATTTGTTTCATTTCAAATACTGCGATATACGGACATTCATTTGTTTTGTCAATTAATAAACGAAATGGATCATTTGTCAAACGATGAAGGGCGATATTGCCAATTTAGTGGTTTTCTCCTGTAGATACCGAAGAACATACATCAAAAGAATAAAATTGTGAGTGAAAAATTATATGAGGATTTTAAACGTATCTATGTATTAATAATATCCTTTTTAGAAATAAAAATATAAATGTATTTTTAAAACAAAGATTCTACTAAATTAGAGTTTAAATTATTTTTTATCTTTTACTTAAATATATACTTGCTGGAAATATTTCTCCAAACTATGTAAAAAAACATATAATAAGATTTATTAAACTATTTTACGAATACGTTTTTAAACGTATTTGCATTTGGAATCAATAAATTTGCGAAAAAAATTTTCCGTTCTTAAGCTGTACATAGGAAGCTTTTAGGAGATATTTCGGACGCTCACCACGCATATTACCTACTAGGCATATAGACACGATGTGAATTATCACAATACACGAGGTGCTACCCAGAAGTTACCGGAGTTTGAATGTGGCTTGCGACGGAATGCTAGTACACCTTATAGGGCGCGCTAGGAGGTGTGAACTTCGTCTATACTAAGTAAGTCTGTCAACCAGCACTTTGCCAAAATTTCTTGAATTGTGTTTAAGTTATTCCGCGACACTACAAAGTGTGAGGTGTAAAAGTAAAAAACGTGCATCAAATTCTGCTCCAAACTTGGTAAATCGGCAGCGGCAAATGCTTAAACAGGCATTTGATAGCATGCTTTACAACCGTTTTAAAAATGAACGTGTCGGTTGATGATGACGAGCGTTCCGGTCGTCCATCGACGGAAAACGCCTCACAAAATGTTGCAAAATATGGCCATAAAACCGAAGAAGAACAATTCAAGACATTTGTAACATGCGGCGCATTGCTGCAAAGTTTGAGCCCAGGGCACTCAGCATTGAACATAAACGGCACCGTGTTCATGTGTGCACAGAACTGAAAGAAACTGCAGAAAGGGTTTCGAAATTCAGTACCAGAATCAACACTGGTGACGAATCATGGATGTGCGGGTATGAATCGGTAAAAAAATGGTATCGAAACAAAGTCAGCAGTGGAAGACACCATCGTCACCACGACCGAAAAAAGCACGGAAAGTTTGAAGCAAAGGATATTGATTTGCTTCTTTGACGCTGATGGCATAGTTCACAAAGAATTTCTCCCAACAAATGAAACAGTTAATGGACGATTTTATTACGATATATATGCCAAGTGGCGCAACAATTCGTGGATCCTACACCACAACAATGCACCAGTCGACAATTCACTTATTGTGCGACAGTTTCTAGTATTATCGAAGACGGCAGTACTACCCCATCCTCTCTACTCTCCGGATCTTGCCCCTTGTGACTTTTTCCTGTTTCTGAAGTTAAAACTGAAGTTCAAGAAGCCCCGTTTTGAGACGATTGAAGAGATCCAGACTGAATCAGGCAGCGTTGAACACGTTAGCACGCGAAGACTTCCTGAACTGCTTCCAGTCATGTGCAAGTCGCTGGGATCGATGTATTCATGCCGAAGGAGAGTACTTCGAAGGGCATGACATTAAAAACAATTTATTGTGTTGGAATGGGTGGCACCTCGTACTAAGTAATCTGAGTAATCTTTATTTGATATTTTATTTGTAACTACGTTTTCGTTTTAATTCAAACATTATACACATATTCGTATTACCAGAAACATAAAAATATTTGTTTAGAAATTATCACATATATTCATAGAATAAAAAGAAGTATATCAACTAGATTAATAATGTATTTGTTAGGATATAAACTATCAGAAAAGGATATAAATTTAACTACTTAAAATTGTAAGGGAACAGAATGAGACGAAAAAAACAGAGCAAATGAGATAATATTTTAAAAACCAAGAAATATCATAGCTGAAATATAAAATGTTCCGCTTTTATTGCCCGTATTTTCAACAAAATACAAATAAAGTTGGTTTGTAAGTTTAAGAATAATTTGTACGAATAGAAAGGCGTCGCTGGAAAAAAGCTTTTTTTAGCCCGCGAATTTGCTACGAGAACGGGAAACTTTCTTTACACTCTTCTTGTTAGATTTCTATTAGCTTCTTACTATTATGACTGCCCAAGTGAAAATATATTAACGAATAATTATACATATTGTTGGTAGATATATTTGCGAAAGTTTATCATTTCTTGCCGTTTGTTATTTCACGCATATCTGTAACTATGTGTATATCTGTCGTAAATATATCTAAACGTACGCGGATTATTTTAAAAATATAATTAATGTTAAAACACAGCAAAAATGTTCACTTAACGTACACAACATTAAGTTGGGAAATTTTATTAACTATGTTTCATGTAAGTTATTGGCGTTTTAAAATTTTCATTACAAATTTATAGAATGGAATTTAACCATCTCAAATATTTTTCTTATTAATCCTATACAATGGGGAATTCTCTCTCCTCTGTTTATTTTGCATTTCTCTCAAAGATTTTATATATTTGTTATCTTTTATGGCGCTTCTTTATTAAAATATATTCAAGTATTATTACAAACGGCGGCTTTGCAAGCTATCTGTGGCTGCCGTGCTAATAATAATGAAATTATTCTGTAATAAATAATTGTGGTGCTGGTGAAGTATCATCAAAGGTCCAGGACGTGTGTGATGATGGTTAATTAAATAAATATACTACAACTTACTTACTAAATAAAACACAGGAGCGTTGTCCTTAAAGTTTGTATTTATATTTACATAAGAAGAAATTGAACTTGATATATTTAGAAGTAATAAGCAATAGTAATATATACACGAGGAGCGGTAAATAAGTAATTGAAAATTAACACAAAATACACTAAAAACGAACGTTAAATTGAGCAGCAAATAAAATGTTAATTAATTACGATTAATATAATATAATCTCTGTATCGAACAATACAGAGTTACCTTAGAATTGCTGAGATGGTCGGCCACGTGTTCTGCGAAGATATACTTGGTCAATTATATGTAGAGCGATGTTTGGCCGGAGGAACAAGAAATCAATTAAATAAATCAATGTGAATTAACATGGATCCACTTAAAAGAATAATATATACTGAACAATACAAAATTACCTTCTAATTGCAGAGATGTAAGGGGACGTGCATCGTGGCCAGCACTTGAACAGCACGGCGGGTAAGATGTGGATCTTATGAGAGTTCTAACGAGAAGGGAACTGATCGTTTTTGTCGATAGAAGACTGGTTTAGAAAAAGGTGTGTTTTATGACCTAACTCGTAGAGAGGGTCGATATCTTGAATATAATGAATAAGAAGCGCGACCTGAAGAGGTGTTCTATTGATGGCATAACTATTATTAAAATATCCCCTGTGAAGCGAGCTTTCAAATGATATGAAACACCATAGGAGATGTGTAATTGAATTAAAACAATTTAATGAAATGTATATAGAAATTCCAGTGAATGACGGGTCAGGTAGAAGACGAAGGGTCTCTCGGTTAGGGATATAACAAAAGAAATGCTTTCTCTTTGCAAACGAATATATACAGAAAAATGTCTTAAGTTAAGTATTTTAATCGAGATATTTAAAGAAGAAAATGTAATTTAAAAATAAATTAAAATATTCTTATATGCGAAGCGTAACAGTATATATGTGTTTGAAGTAAATCATTTCCAAGAGCAGCAAACATTTCCTGTGTTTAAACCATATTGATGTTTTTTTAATTACGTTTAAGATTCCTGCATGCCATTTTGGAAAAATGCATATAAAATAGTGGAAATATCGGAAACTATTTGAACTCAAAAAAAACTGCTAGAATAACGTTTACATACAATGAAAGTGTTAAGATCCAGAAATTCCGAATTATATTTTAAAGATTTGTTGGAGTATGTGCAAAGCTACATGTTTTTCAGTTCTGCTATTGATTAGTTTTAGCGGCAAAATCAGCCGTTGAAAATCAGAATATTTTTGTTTTCCGTAATTTGATTCTTAAGAATGGCAAATAAAAATTATTGAAAAGTATGAATGAGTAGCATTTCAAGAAACTATTGAAATATGACAAAATCAATAAAATCAGTTGAGAAAGATTAATTAAAGGTCTTATTATACATTTCATATTTTATATGCTTTATTGTATTGTTTCAAGTATATGTCATGTTTACGAACACTCATTTAAAGTTAATATGAATACACATAAAAATGTTTGAAAAACAATTCAAGAAAAAATCCATATCATTTTTAGGAATAACAAACTCAACAGGATATTCAAAGTGTTCAGGTTTATTTTCAAGGTAACCACTACTACATATCTTAAATCAGACATAATATGCAAATAAATTTTATTTATTTTTAGGAATTTTGTTTTAGTTTTTTTTTAGTATCTAGTTACGGATAATTGATTTTGTATTAACGATAATAATTTGATAAAATATGTCATAATTTTTGAGTATAGACTGGTCAACAATTTATCTGGTAAATCCTGGGCATACTCGAAATGTCTACATAGCTATAGGTTGAATTATGTCTTTTTTTTCTTAGAAACGGCTGAGATACCTTTGAAGTGTAGCAAGAAAATACTTCATAGTAGAATTGATACTGAAAACGTTCGAATAGCTGTAGCTGCTTTGAAGAATTTCAATATGTTTGGCAGGTAATAATAGTAGTTTTCAGTATACAGACGCACACGATTAAATACTTGCAGCATCAGTTATGTTTCAACAATTTATTCATGTAGCCGTGTTCGCCGTGTAGAATAAATGCCCTTATGTGCAAAGAACAACCGTTCAACATCTAATGGTGGATGTAGTACTAGCATAATTAAAATAATCTTTGCAAATACTTAACGGATCTGTAGAGCCACTATCATTAAAAATTTGTTTTAATCTGGTAAAAACTAAAACGTTAGTTAACCCACTATCTACTTTAGCGATAACACTAATATTTCTTCTATCGCTGAATGTATGTAGCATTTACATTAACTCCACTAATAACAACGACGAATTTTGTGATTTTTGAAGTTCGTGAACCAGTCCATTGTAATTGCGATAAATAATTATTAAATCTGCTTCGACTTGGGCATCTCGCAATTTATTTTGACTTTTGTTGACTGCAATTACTGCCTTATGAACATATTGTAAAACTAGACTTAATTTTTTAGAAATGCTGAAAATAATAAAATGTTGCCTAACTTGTAAGAATCGACTGTGTAGGTTCTGAAATGTAGGGACATTGTCTGTGAAATTTGCGTTTGGGATTTGAAAAATACAGCTTTTGTATGCACTATTGAACCATCTACTTGGATAACATCTTCAAATAGTTTCTGCCACAAGATGCAGTGCATTGATTTTACACGTCAGACGCAACAACTCACGGAAAGCATGTTTGCAGCACCATCAGTTATAAGCACTAAAGGGTGTTTTTTGAAATTTCAAATTTCTCTATTATATTTAACACCTCCTTTGCAGTTATTTCGGCAGTAGATTTTTCTGGTCTAATAAAATTGAAGCTGATGATTTAACAAGTTCCATTGTCCGTACCATGACATTAAGAACATTTCTTTTTGTCGCTCCACACATAATCATACTTTTTTATTTTTTAGTTTTGATTTAATGCTGTTTTCCATTTTATCGCGCACTGATTTTATATTTTTTCATAAAGTTTTCAGACTAGTTAATTTTCATTTCGAGTATTTATTCCAGAAAGAGTAAAATAAAAAATTGTCTACTAAATTAAACAGTAGATTACACGTAATTACTGTTAATCCTAAATCGAATATAAATTGGCTGTTCAAATCAACGCCTATTTCAATTTTTGTACTGTGTACTATGCACGTGTTTCTTACACTCAAATCAATTACGGAACATGAAAGCTATGTCGAAAACCGCACAAATTATTTTACATGCATCACATGTTAATTATAGTAATTGCGACATTTTTACACTGCACCGTGCAAAACTCCTAACACAAAAAAGACATTCGTACAAACTAGGTATATGCTTGGCCCGAAGAACGATAGCTGACTGAAGGTCACCCGTCTGTAACATTTGCTAAACGCCTTCCACTTTTTCGAAGCACACGCTACTGACCACATGTTCGCAGGGCCAACGCTACTTTATAGTCCATTTTTCCTGTGACTTTGAGGACCAATTAAAGGTGCCCTTTTTTGAAACCAAATTATTAGGAAATTCCTTCCGTAATATTTTCATTGAACTTCTAGCAGTGTGGCTGGTTGATCCAACTTACTGAAACTAGTATTGATTTGTCTTATCTTCGATTTGAGGAAAGACAAACATTTAAAGCATTTGCGAATATCTTGCTAACGTTTCTGATACCGTCTGATATTTTATAGATATAGAATCATCCAATTATCATTAACGACGATATGTAATGGTGTTTAAAAGATTTTGCATGCAGTCAATCAGTAGCGACAGTTTCATCTACTCAGATCTATTCAGATCTCCACTCAAATAAATATGTTCCAACTTCGGATTAGCCCTTCTAGGCTTTAAGAATTCATGGCAAAATTTAATTGAAGTGTAAGTTGATGTTATGTACACTCACTCAATGTAATAATGTTAATCAAAATACAACAAATATTTGAAGCGTAAAAACTAGCTGGATTTTCAACATTCATTGAAGACGGATTCATGCCATACGGATCAAGAAGAAAATTATGTTTTTTAGGAAAAGCATACTCAGCAGGATATTCAAAGTTTACGAGTCTCAAGTAACGACTACTACTACTTTAAAATATTCAAATAAATTTAATTTATTTTTTTAATATTATTTTTTACATTTTTTTCTTTTGTTTAGGTACCGATAGTTTAGTGATTATAATTTGATAATGTACGTTATAATTTTGAAATATAAACAGGTGGCATAATTATCTCATAAATAATTTCCATATACGAAATACATACATACATATCCAAATATTGAATTAGGCCTGTTCTTAAAAACATTATGTACAACAGAGACATACTTCTTTAAAGAATTAGTGTTGTGGCATTTATAAGAAAATATAAGCGAAAAACTTCAAAATCGAGTTTTTGAAAAATACGCATGTGTCTGTATTGGTCAAACAATTCGGTAGTTAATTCCCATGAAGAAGACGATTGTTTGTTAGGTATGCTAGGTACCTAAAAGCTTTAAATAGGTATCGATTATTGAAACAAACAAGAAAATATAAATACTAAAACAATAGCTGGTGATAGCTCAGAACAATAAATAATAGAGATAAAAGCCAATACATTAAATACTAAAATCTACTTTAAACATAAAATGCCTTTCATAACTTATATTTATCACTTTAGCGCAACTTTAAGCTAAAGGTGGCGAAGGTGTCACTTTAGTGTTTAAAAAAACTTAAAACGTATTGACATGAACATATTGACACTTGTCATCGATTCGCACATAATCTCTAGTTTTGTTATATTACGAATTGCCTATAACAAATCCTCAACAGATTCTTTGCTTGATCCATCATCTAGCAGTAATGTAGTTCAGAGGATGAATTAATTATTATACGTCGACCGAAAGTATATAGGCCTCGAACTACTTTTAATAGTTGAAGTGATGGAGAATTTTATGTTGGATTTCGTTTAAGCAAAGCGGTTGCTTTTGAATTGATTTTCTGAGAAATAGGATTAGTAATCAAACAAAACGTAAGCATTCATAAAAATATTTATTAAAAATGTACCTATGATGATAATTATATACATATACAAAAATTTGTGTGGCGGTGTTATAAAACCAGAGACAAAACTTTTAATTACTTTGCGGTTTGATGCAACAGCGTTGGTGCTACGCACTAATTTTGATGATAAGAACCAGCATTTGCATTCTTGAATTCTATTATTGTACAGTATTTAGATATTAAATTCAGCAAAGCCAGCTCTTTTTCTTTTGTGAAATTCGTGCCTCTGTTTCGTTGATCTTCTTTCACTTCTATTGCATTCTTATCCATTATTGGCATTATGATTTTAGAATTAATTTATGAAATAATAAGACCATACCAATGCGAGCTAACGAGACGTTAACCAATAACAGCCTATATAACTAAAATGTTTTGAAATTTACTATTTCTACTTTTTAAATGCAACTATTTTCACTCTGAGATTTGGTGTTGCCAACTTTCTTTTAAAATGAATAAACTGCACTTTTGTTAAAGTTGACCAGATACAACATTATGAAACGCAATTACTTAAAAATATTTTTAGAAAGATAAAGTTACTTTAGTTAAGGGAATTTTTAAGCCAGTATTATGAAACCGGGCGTTATATACGCCAGGTAATTGTAAAATGCACGCGTAGGGTCTGATTTCCAAAAGTGTAAACATCTTAGTGTTTCAGTTCAAAATTAAATTTAGGGCAGTTTATTTTAATATTTAAAATATAAATTAATAAATGTGGGACCGCTGTTAATACACGTAGTATCAGATATCTACAATGGAATCTAATGAATTACACACTTTTAGTTTTTATTTATCAATATTTATCAGTAAATTCCAGCAAAAGTTTGTATATAAAACTATGATCACAAAATTGGAGTTTTACCATATATACTCGGAAGAGTAATGATTTTCTTACGTATTTGTTTGCAGTTAATAAACACAGAATTATTTAGGACAAATATTTAAGTTAGTAAATAATAAGTAAATAATAAGCAGTAAACATTAACGTAAAATTTTAAATTGTTAATTTTTTTAGTTGAAAGTTAAAATCGCCTTGAACGCAATCTATCCTTTAACAACAAGTTAGCGGTTCATAATGCAGCGTGCTTCTATCTGGGTTTTAAAGGTTTGTAGTATTTATTACGTAAAACTTAAATTCATAATTAATACATGAAATGAAAGAGCAACTCAAACAATTCTGTTTGTTGTTACCCGCATGCGCTAGAAAGTGGTAGTAGAAAGATGGCGACTAGTGAACAGAAAGCTTTTTGTGTTCTGCAGTTTGCAAAGACCGAATCTGTAGTTACTGTGCGACGTGCGTTCCATATTAAGTTCAGATGTGATCCTCCAAGTGATAATAACGTCCGTAGATGGTATCATCAGTTTGAAAATACCGACTGCCTTTGCAAAGGAAAGAGTATGGGATGACTAAGGGTTTCTGAAGAGACTGTTGAGTGAGAGAGTCTTTCACGCGTACCCCGACGAAATCAGTTCGTAAGGCTAGTCGTGAGATAGCAATTCCGGTGACGACTGTTTGGAAAGTTATAGGGAAACGCTTACAACCCAACCCAATCCAACCCAACCCAACGGCGGAAACTTTATGGGCCTTTTTTTTGAAGAAGCAACTGTAACTGGTACTTCCTATCTTGATGCTCTACAACTATGGCTGTTTCCCCAATTGGTAGAAGCTGAACCAAATAATTTAATTTGGCAGCAAGATGGTGCACCGCCTCACTGGCATAACGACGTACGCGATTGATTGAACGTCACTGTACCCGAACATTGGATTGTCCGCAAAGGGCCCAATGACAGAGCTTGTATCGCATGGCCTCCACTCTCACACGATTTCACGCTTTTTCACGTTATTTCTACCTGTACGCATGGCAATAAATTTGCTCTACCTGTGGGGGTTCATAAAGGATCGTGTGTATGCGCCTCCACTACCAGCTGACCTACCCAACCTAAGAAACAGGATTGAGGCACTTGTTGTGCAACAATTACACCACAAACACTAAACAACATTTGGAAAGAGCTGTGCGGCGAAAGGTGCTCATATTGTAAGCTTGTACGTATAACTGTTTGAATTGCTCCTTCATTTCATGTATTAATTATGATTTTAAGTTTTAAGTAATGAATACTACAAAGCGTTAAAACCCCGATATTCATTTAGAAAAACCCGTTATTTAAGATTTGAATTATAAATGTTGAAAGTTGTATCATCAATAAGTTACTTATATTTTCTCTATAATGTCAGCCCTATAATAAATAAAATATAAAGTTCAAATAAATGTTTATAACAAGATACTTAAATTTATTATAGTATTTATCTTAACAATAATGCTAGGCATAATAAGCAGAACCTATCGAGCCCCTGAGATAAATAAGTAAACAAATCCAACAGCCGAGGTAGACAAATGTTTCCCTGAGAGAGTAACCATCTAAACTACACAGCTATTTATATTGACTACAATATATTTTGACACCTTAACTTTTATGTTTCATTAGTAAAAATTCTATTTCACTGTATTCAACTCAAAATTAACACAACATTCCATTTCGTTTATAGTTCTTATCTTGCTTTACTAATGAAAGAAGGAGTGCGCTAGAAGTGTATCTCAAATTCAGCATTTACGCTTACTCTTAAAAAGACAAGTTACCTTTCAATCTAGAGTACTTGCCTTGAAGCGAATTGAATAGTTTGTCTACAGTTTGCAATTTTTAAATGATACCAGGGCGCTAAATTTCAAAGCTTTATCCGCATAGGGTAAAAATATGGCAGAATTAAGGTCAAATTAATTACTTTGTTATACCGATATAAATAAAATATATATAGATAATTACTTCGTGACCTTTGTATGTTATGGTAAATTCAATTTGTTGGCGATTTAAGGTCTGGTTCTACTTCAAAATGTATATATTTAAAACAAAACCTACATGTTTCGGAAAATGATGCCTTTTTCAAGGAATATAAAATATTAATTTATATTTTATATTCCTTGAAAAGGCATTTGCCGAAACATGTAGGATTGTTTTAAATATATACATTTTGAAGTAAAGCCACACCTTAAATCGCCAACAAATTGAATTTGAATAGATATATATATATATATATATATATATATACAAATATCAAATTAGAATGTATGTAATTGCAGAGTAAGTGGGGATGTAAACATTGCTGTCTACAAATTACAAAGCAAATCATACGAAATTTTCCTTATTTGAAAAATATGGTCTACGTTGGGACTCGAACCCAAGTCTACAGCTTGCCCTGTATATATATATATATATATATATATATATATATATATACAGGTGTCCAGAAACTCTCCTGACAAACGAAGACCGGAGTTTCCTCAGATAATTTTAAGACAATTAAACCCAAATTCACCTAGTCCGAAAATGCTTCCTAATGGAGCTAGAGTCCTTTGAAGATGGTGGCGTATTTATTTTTTTTTAAATTCCTCCAGAACGCTTCTATTTAGAAAAACAAAAACTGGTATGCTTATTTATCCTCCAGAGATGAATCGATTCCATCAATTGCGAATTTCTAGTACAACGGGTCAACGGTTATTTTAAGGCATAACTTGTTTGTCTTTAACTTTTAAGCATTTGTGACACTAGATTATTAAATTTTCAGGTATTCCAGTACTAAAAGATACTGTTACTTTAAGTCGGTAGGATACACCGTTTTCTAGAAAAATCGATTTGTAAATTTTTCGTTTTTTCTTCATTAAAGTTCAATTTTTTATTTTTTGCAATAGTTAGCTCTGAACTGCCAACAGAAGTAAAACCTACGTTTTTCATTGTCAAATTTTTGTCAGTTCGCGAAGTTTATCTTTTTATTTTTTACTTTGTGTTATTCAAACACAACGATTTCAATTTAAAAAAAAATGTTTTTTACTAATGAGGAATACGCCGATATGCATTTAGTTTATGGCGAAATGAGGTGTAACGCTCGAGCGGCGCAACGTAGATACGCTGAAAAATTTCCCAATCGTCAGCATCCTACTCACTCAACATTTACAGCTCTTCATCAACGATTAAGAGAAACAGGTTCAGTGGTCCCAAAAAATAATGAAACAAGGAGACATAATGATGTAACAGCAGAACATGAATATGTTATTTTAATGGGAGTTGAGGAAAATCCAGAAATTAGCGTTCGAAGACTATCTGCCATGTACCCCACAATTTCAAAATCTTCCGTAGGAAATATCTTACACAAAGAAAATTTATATCCTTTTCATTTTACAAAGGTGCAAGCACTGCTAGAAGGAGATTTTCCTGCTCGCGTAGAATTCGCTAGATGGTTACAAAATCAGAAAAATCAAGATGAAGATTTCTTCAGGAACATTTTGTTAGGTGACGAAGCTACATTCTCAAAAAATGGAATTTTTAATGTACATAATGCACATTATTATTCGTACGTTGGTGACAATCCCCACGTTGTTCAAGAATTTAAGCATCAGCATAGGTTTAGCATAAACGTCTGAATAGGAGTAGTTGACGATTATCTACTTGGACCTGTGGACCTGTGGAATTACCTGCTCGTTTAAATGGTGCTGATTACTTACATTTCCTGCAAAATATTTTACCTGATTTGTTAGATGAGGTGCGTTTAAATATTCGGCAAAACTTATGGTTTCTACAGGACGGCTGTCCGGCCCACTTTAGCAGGAATGTACGAGACTTTCTAGATAATAACTACGAAGACCATTGGATTGGAAGAGGCGGTCCAGTTGCTTGGCCAGCAAGGTCGCCGGATTTGAATCCTTGCGATTATTGTGTTTGGGGATACATAAAAGCATTTGTTTATTCCGTTCCGATACAAAATCGCGCACAACTCTGGCTAAGGATACAAGATGCTTGCAACGAATTTAGAAATAACTTTGGATTTTTGCAAGAATTCGGCGTTCTCTAAGCAAAAGGGTAAACTTATGCATAGAGACTAATGGTCATCACATCGAGCAACTTTTGTAACAATCTACCTTTGATACTTGTTCTTTTTTTGTTAGTTTCGTTCCATTGTAATAAATAATTTGTTTTTAATTTATTAAATTAATTTTCATCCATGCCTTGATAGTCCAAGCCAACTTCGTCGCTAAAAATAAGTAGGTACATAATAAATTGAACTTTAATGAAGAAAAAACGAAAAATTTACAAATCGATTTTTCTAGAAAACGGTGTATCCTACCGACTTAAAGTAAGAGTACATTTTAGTACTGGAATACCTGAAAATTTAATAATCTATTGTCACAAATGCTTAAAAGTTAAATACAAAAAAGTTATGCCTTAAAATAACCGTTGACCTACCCAAAACGGACGCCTATGACCGGTACTAGAAATTCGCAATTGATGGAATCGATGCATCTCTGGAGGATAAATAAGCCTACCAGTTTTTGTTTTTCTAAATAGAAGCGTTCTGGAGGAATTAAAAAAAATACAAGGCGCCATCTTCAAAGAACTCTAGCTCCCTTAGGAAGCATTTTCGGACTAGGTAAATTTGGGTTTAATTGTCTTAAAATTATCAGAGGAATCTCCGGTCTTCGTTTGTCAGGAGAGTTTCTGGATACCCTGTATATATATATATATATATATATATGTATATAGTAAACCTAATCAGTAGGCGATTAAAGGTCTGTATATTACTTCAAAATATATGTATTTAAAAAACTCTACATGTTTCGGCAGTACGCCTTTATCAAGAGGATACAAAACATAAATGACAGGATATAAATGTCAAGTAATTAAGTTGCTATGGTTTAAAATTATTCAAAGATACATTCTAGTAATAATAATAAATCATATATATATATATATATATATATATATATATATATATATATATATATATATATAACACTAATTACTGAAGAATTTAAATATAATATTTGATATTATGCGTAAATTATATTGATATCTCTTAGATTACAAATTTTGGCATTTTAAGACTATCGTACATTGAATTCCAGACGTTAACACCGGAGATAAGTTATAGGTATTTCAGATATTCAGACCACTATAAATCAATACGCGAGGCGTTTCTTGTCAAGGGAAATATATTCATATTTGGCATCACGTAAAAGCAGAAATGTTCTAGAAATGTAACCTTTACATATAGAAGATAAAATGCTTCTTGTGTCCTTATTTCTGAAAATGTTTTAGACATTTCATGTTAAGAATGTACATAAAAATGTTATTTCTCATTTCTCTCTTTTTCTCATCAAAACTAACCCCAAATTTCTAATTGCGCAATAAAAGTTCAGTAGAGTTCTTCTACATGACACGTAGTAGTAAAACTTTTGATGCAATAATAATAGGAATATTTTTTTAATAAATACAAAATAACAACTCTGCCATTTAAGCTAACATGCAAAATGTTCATTAATCAAATTGACAAGAACATACAAATACATTAACGTTATATACAAACATGTATGGAAAATATAATAGTTAACAATAACATGATTTTCTGTTTAGAACTAATAACATTATTTTTTATATATTTATAACAGTATTTTGTAGTAGTTTTTGTCTAGTAAGATGTTAGTTATATAACCTAGTCCTTGAGATAGGTATCAACAAGGCTCTTCAGAGCAACGACTCTAAGGCGTCAAGCGCCTGACAGTTTATGAACATAATCTGTACATTATATGCAAATATAATATGCAGATTCGGGATGAGTATTTAAGAATTTAAAAATATTGTTTGATTACTTAACACATTTATTAGCCATTAGTCATAATATAGTAATACAAAATTGTTAAGAAAAACATACTAAGACATACATAACCAATATTTTACGCATCGGCTAAATCTTGTCAGTTTAAATGGAGAAGTATGCCAATGCCATTCGTTGCCGTTAAGTATGTAACGCAACCATGTACGTAAAATGTCATGAGAAAACGTCTCGAGACATCTCATGACTAAGAGAGCCTCGACACCAACGCTTTCCTTAGCTAGCTAAGCTACTACTAGGAGGAAACTTTGCATTTAACTGTGTAGTTCACTAATCGTAGCCTAGATAGCTCCAATATACCATGTAGAAAATAGCACATCGATGTTTAACTAACATCATGTGTAAATGCAGTAATACAAATGTTAAAAACATTTATATATATATATATATATATATATATATATATATATATATATATATATATTACTCTTGGTGTTCTCGCGGTTGAAACATGAATTTATTTGTCGTGTTCTTCTCCACGTGTGACTGAAATGAACTCATTTTCTCGACGTTTCAACGAGATCGCGCTCATTATCTTCTGGAGTTTGTCTTGCGCTTGTTGAAGTTGGCCATCGAATGTCGTTGTTGTGTATGGGTCGTTGAATTTTGTTCTGTGGTCGAAGTTGCCTTCATTTCCACTCCATTGTTTCGTATCTCCCAGGGTTGTGATGTGTTTGAGTCTGATTTAATCGTGCGTTGTTGTGTTTTTTGTGCGGTCCTGTTTGTATTGTGCGTGTAAAGTCTGTGCGTCAGTCGCGTTTTGCGTTTAAGTCATGTGTGTTTGTTTGTTGGTCATCATCACATTTTTTTTTGCGTTTCAGTTGTGTGTGTGTTTAATGTGTTTTATTGTAAAGTGTTATTATTGTCTGTGTTTGTTTTACGTTTAAGTTTTGTATTTGTTCATATGTTGCGTTTGTCGAGTGTAGTGTTATTAGCATATTGCCTAAGGCAAGTGCTAGTTCGTCAACTGTGTTAAATGTCGTGTTTTTTTGTCTTTGTGTCCATTGATTTGTTGTTGGAGGTGGTGCTGGTATGTATTTAGGTTGAGGTGTGGTTTTGTTTGTGGGATTGTTTGGGTTATTGGGACAGTTTATGAAAGTGGATAGGTGAGGGCCACCGCAGTTTGCACACTTTGGTGGGGTTGTTTTTGTCTTTGTACATAGATGTGTCGAATGTTGGTCTCCGCATTTCATGCATCTGTAGTTAACGTTGCAGTTTCTTTGGTGATGTCCGAAAGTCTGGCATTTGTGACATTGTATAATGTCTGTCCGTTTGTTTAATTGTTCGATTTTTATTGCGAGTCCGCAGCAGTCGCGTATGTTGTAGATTGACTTGTATTGTCTCGTCAGATCGATTAATACAAGTGGTGCTGGTATTCCGTGTTTGCCGTTCATGCGTTTAATTTTTAAAGTCGGGTATCCTTGGTCAGTCAAGTCGTCGGTGATGTCAGTGTCTGTGATAAAGGTAGGAATGCCACGCATGACTACCTTTAGTGTCTTTTCGCTTCTCAGTTGGAAAGTGTAAAATTGTATTTGTTCTTGGTCGAGTATGTGTTTTAGTTTTCGGTAGTCTTCGTCAGTTGTCGGTTCGATG
Organism: Melolontha melolontha; assembly: GCA_935421215.2. Classification (NCBI taxonomy): domain Eukaryota; kingdom Metazoa; phylum Arthropoda; class Insecta; order Coleoptera; family Scarabaeidae; genus Melolontha; species Melolontha melolontha. The sequence goes on along the minus strand of OW285237.1, from coordinate 126,319,686 downwards.
TGTATTCCTGGTTTCACCAGTTTGTTTTCTACAGTGTTAATGTTGTTTGATTTAAGTAAGTGTCGTATGTGTGTCCATTTGTCTTTTTCGATTACTATTATTGGTGCAATTTTGTGTGGTTTTTGTGTTTTAGTTGTTGTGTTATGTGTGGTTTTGTCACTTACCCTGGGCGAGCTAGCTGATGTTGAAGGCTGTGGAGTGAATTCGGAAGTTTCTTCTTCCATTTTTTCTTCAGTTTTGTTTTCGAGGGGGTCGTAAGAATTTTTAGTTTAGATCGGTGAGGTTGTTTCGTCTATTTTTGGCTTCTTCGTGAATTTCGGGTATATAAAGTCTTCTGCGGTTTTGATTTCAGTTTGCATCTTGTTCTGTGTTCGGTGGTGTTTTTTTTCTTCTTTGAGCGGTTCGGTGTTTTTTTCTGGTATCCTGACTTGTATTTTTGGCTGGTTTGGATCTACCATAAATATGTTTGGCGATGTCCGTAGAATGTGCTGGATATCTCGTTCGTTGAACGTTCGGTCAATTATCTCGAATGTCTCTTCTTTTAATTCCTGTGACCAGTGGATCGTGGTGTTTGGATTTAGAATTAGTTTTGTTAAAGTAACAATTCGGCCGGCCATTGCTTCCGGCTTCGTATGACGGTATAAAGTCGTATGTTCTCTCAGCTGGTGTACTGCTCGAACAGACGACGCAGTGAGAATGACGCCGTTGTTGTTTTTATATGAGTCCTCTTGATTTTGTTCGGTGGTCGGAGTTGCCTCCATTTCCACTCCAATTTCATTACCCGGGGTTGTGTATGTTTTGTGTTATTATGTGTAGTTGTGTGTTTGTGGTTTACGTTTGTTTATCCTATATGGAATGCTGTGTGTTTTGCTACATTTTTGTGTGTTTATGTTGACCTCTGTTTATCTGTTAATTTTTGATTTTTTTCGCGGCTATTTGGATATCGTTATCCTCTGCGCGTCTTTTAATTTGCTTAAGTCCGTCTTTTTTAATTAGTCTCCGTTTTGGATTTATTATTTTTCTTATTGTGGGGTTTTCGTGTGACTTTATTGTTTCTATTGTTTTTAGTGTTCGTTTGCATATTATTGTTTCCAGTGTTTCGAGTTTCGTCTCTTTATGTATCTGCGCGTTTGTCATGTATCGCGGTGCATTTATCGCGAGTCTAATTACCTTGTTTATTTTCCCTTGTACCGATTGTCTTTGCTTTTCGCTGGCTTGATGCCATATTTCTCCGGCATATGTTGCGCCCGCGAGTATTATCGTTTTTATTATTAATATTTTATTTTCCAGTGTTAGTTTGCTTTTGCCGTTTAGTATCGGGTACAGTGCGTGTGTTGTGAACTCTATTTTTCGTTTTAATTCTTTAATATGTGCCGTGTATGTTAGTTGTGAGTCCATTGTGACCCCGAGGTATTTAACTTTTTCCTGCCAGTGTATTGTGTGGCTTTCGAGTTTGACTTCGTCCGGCCTTTTGTGTCGTTTTCTGTGTTGGAAGTAAATTGCCGCGGTTTTTAGTGGGTTAATTTTAATTTTCCATTTGTCGTACCAGTCCTTTAGGAGGACTAGATTGTTTTGTAACTGCTTGTGTATGTACTATGTTCGTCTGCTGCTTATGTATATAGCGGTGTCGTCTGCGTATTGTGCGATATTACATTTTTCTATTGTGGGAATATCCGAAGTGTATATATTATACAGGAGCGGTCCGAGAACGGATCCTTGTGGTACTCCTGCTGCTATGTGTTCGATTGTCGATTTTTCGTTTCCAATTGTGACATGTAAATGTCTTTAGGTAATTGTCGGTTATTTTTATTAATGTGTTTGATATTTTGTGACGTTTCATTTTGTGTATGAGGCCGGCGTGCCAAACCCGGTCGAAGGCCTTTTCAATGTCGAGAAAGATTGCGCCCGTTGATGTCGATATGTTCATTTTTTCGGTTATGTGTTCTGTTAGGCTTAGTGCCTGTTGTGTGGTAGAGTGGTTTTTCCGGAAACCGTATTGAAAATTTGGGATTATGTTTTTGTTTTCGACTTCGTTTTCAAGTCTTGTCTGTATTACGCGTTCTGCCAGCTTACTTATTGACGGAAGTAAGCTTATTGGCCGGTAATCTGCGGTTGTCTTTGTTGTTTTTCCAGGTTTGTGGATCATTATTATCTGCGCGTGTTTCCAAATCGCGGGATAGTGTCCGTGTTTTATTATTCCGTTTATTATGTCGGTTATAATTTGTATACCGGTTTTTGGTAGGTTTTTTATTGCAATGTTAGTTATCCCGTCAGCTCCAGGGGCTTTTCGGTTTTTAAGGTTTTTAATTATTTTTTCCACTTCGTCGGTATTTGTGGCGTCGATTTCTCCATCTGTTATATCGATTTTTGTATTTCGTTGCCGTTCAATTTGGTTTGTAAATGTGTTATGCTTCGGTATTGTTGGGTTCGTTTCGAATTGTTTCTTTAACGCGTTCGCGAATTCGTCTGCTTTTTCTTTATCAGTTATTGCCGGTCCGTTTGCTGTTTTTAGCGGTGGAATTTTGTTAGGGCTTTTGTCATCTGCCAGAGTGTTTGATCTTGCGTGTTAAGGGATTCAATTTTGTTATTCCAGTTTTTATTAAAGTGTTCGATCATGTCAGATTTTATTTCATTTGTTATCGCGTTTAATTTTGTTTTTATTACCGGATTTAGCGTTCTTTTATATTCTTTAAGTATGTTTTTTTGAGTCGTAATTTTATTTTTAGTTCAGTCGGGATGTTAAGTTTTGTGTCGATGGTTTTAGTTTTTGTCGTTTGTGCTATTGCATTTTTTATGTCATTTCCCAGTGTGATCACTGCTTGATCGATGTCTTTCGCGTTGTGAATTTTTACTGTTCTGAGTACTAGGGATTCTTTAAATTTTCCCCAGTCTGTCTTATTAAATGTTTTTTTCGTTCTAGTTGTGTCCATGTCAAGCGTTAATATCACTGGAAAATGATCTGAGGAGAGGTCGTTTATAGTTTCTATTGTATGTGTTGTGGTTATGTTTTTAAGTATTGCTATGTCTAAAACGTCAGTAGTGCCCGTTGGTATGTGTATGTGTGTGGGTTCTACAGGCCCGATTACATTGAGGTTGTTGTCTTGTGCTATTTTCTTTAGTTTTTTACCGTTTTTATTGGCTACTTTCGAGTTCCAGTTTTGGTGTTTCGCGTTAAAATCTCCCGCAAATATTGTAGGTGTGTTTTGATTGAAGATCGTTTGTATGTCTGATTCTACTACTACTATGTCTAATCCGGAGGGAAGATAACTTGCGTAAAGGTTTATCGGTCCCCTTTTTGTGTTTACTTGTATGCCTGTGTTTTCGATTTTATCGAGTGTTTTGTATTCAAGTTCGCTGTGTTTTATTGTTTCCTGTACGAGTATAGCGGTTCCGCCGCCTTTTTGTACCGGCCTATCGTGTCTGAATGTTTTGTATTTTTGTATTTTTAATGAGTGACTTGGTTTTAGATGTATTTCATTTAGCAGCATTACGTCTATTTGGTGTTCGTCTAAAAATACGTGTAATTCATGTTTTTTGTGTGTTATGCTTTGTGCATTCCAATAGGCTATTTTAATGTTGTGTTTGTGATTCATTGTCTGCGTGCGTGGAAAAGTTTTGTAAGTTCGTTTGTTTGTTCGAAAAAGCTTTGTGTTTGTTGGGGTGTAGGGTTTGTCGAGCTAAATGTTAGGAATAGTTTCCCAATCATGAGTGCAATTGTGTCGTCAGCTTTTTCGTGTGAGTTAAGTGTTGGTTTTGGTGTACTTTCCCGTGTTGTGGGTGTGGGTGCGGTGATGTTATTTGTCTGTTGTCTTTGAGTCCACGCGTTGTGTTTTGGTAGTGGTGCTTCTATGAGTTTGCGTGTTTGTATTGGTGTGTTTATTGGGTTATTTTGATTCTTTTTGCATGATAAGCTGAACGAGAGGTGAGCTCCGCCACAGTTTGCGCTTTTAGGGGGGGGGGGGGTTGACGGCTTTGTGCATTCATGCGTCGAGTGTGACTCTCCGCACTTCATGCACGCGAAATTCACGTTGCAAGTACGCTGTTGATGACCGAATTTCTGACATCTGTGACACTGTACGATGTCTGTTCTAAGTCTGAGGGACTCTACTTTTACTTCTAATCAGCAAACTGTGTGGATGTCGAAAATTGACTTGTATTCTTTGTCTATTTCTATTAAAATAAGGGGGGCTGGAAGGCGGTCTTTACCGTTCATCCTAGTGATTTTTGCGATCGGATAGTTTCTAGAATCTAGATCGGCTTTGATGTCTTCGTCGGTTAGGAATTGGGGTACGCCTCTGATGACGATTTTTAATTTTTTCTCGCTACGGAGTTGGTATGTGAAAGATTGAATGGCTTTTTCGTTGAGAATTCGGTTGAGATTGCGATAGTCTTGTTCTGTTGATGGAGTGATTTGGACTCCGGCCGGGACGGATCTACTTTGTGTGTATTGAATGTTGTGTGTTTTCATTAGATCTCGGACTCGATACCATTGTGTTGGGTCAGTGATTGTAATTGGGGAGATAGAAGGCATTTTGGGTAATTGGATTATGTTGTTTGCTGTTTTTGTGTTTGTTTTGTGCTGTTTGTATGTGTTTGTGTGTTTTGTGATGTTTGTACTTACCCCGGGTTTCTCTGCGGAGGTGGAGGCTGTCAGTTCTTCTTCGCTGCTGTCCATTGGCGTCGTTTCTTCTTTCTTCGTATCTTCGTCGATCGTGCGGAGTGCTTCGTACATGTTGCTCGTTTCTATTTCCGATGATTCTGTCTTCTGTCGTTTGTTGGACTTTCGTGGTGGTTTTTCGTTGTTGTGAGCTGCCTCAGCTTATATACTGTTACGTCGAAGGGAGGTGTGGTCTTGTCGTTGTCGCGCGCGAACGACTTCGTGTGATTGGTCCCGACCTTAATGTGTTGTGTGGGCGGTCTGGTTGACATAGTAGTGTGTCGAATTTTTGTTCGTTGTTAATATATAGGTGAGCTAGCCTATGTATGTGGCAGGCGCTGGCCGTCGTTGCGTTTGTTAAGACTGTCTTTTTTCTATTTCTATATATTAGTATGATCGAAGTCGATAGTATGACCCGTTAGCAGCCGATGTAGTGCCAGGGATATTTTGAATTAGAGTTAATAATAATATAATAGCATCATTCTATCTATTTTATTACATGTTAAAACACATACCTATATAGAAATTTTTATATTTAAACATCCAATAGATTATCCTGCATGGTGATGAAACTCATCAAAGAAATGTTTAAGACACAGGAATTTGCTACACCATGCACATCGGATGATGGCATGCCTACCACATATGGAACAACCAGGAAAATGAACAAAATCTTGCTGTGTGAAAGCAAAACTTACTGGTTTTTCAAATTCATTCGGTCTTTGGTCAACCTATCCGCTTTTATACCAAGCATAGGCAAATAAGTCGCGATTATTTGGCGCATAAAGTTGATTATGAATAAAAGATTGTAATTTTATAATATTATTGCGTTCATGTAACACGATATCGTAACCATACAGGAGTTCAAAGTCAGAAAATTTTCTACAAAGTTTTTCCATGTGCAAAACCATATACATCAAGAGGAAGTATCATTGATGTAGTTTTCTCCGGTATTGTTAATATATTCACATGTTTGTTGGATGGTATACTGGTTTGTAATGTAGCAGGACAGCGGCCGGTCTAAGAGTCCAAGAACTTAACGCTGCGAGTTCCCATACTACTGAAGATACTAACTTATTTATATTTTGACTTTAATGTATATTCTTTGAATATTTTAAGAGTCTTGTAAAATATATTCCACATATTACAAATGTCTTGACCTAATATATCAGCAGCTATGCTGACATATCTATGCCGTATAGATATTCTCGGCCATTATGTTCAATGCCTGAGAGGTGCATAAAGTATGAAGAAGATTATGAAGAAACACAAATATGACTGATATAATTAGGCCATAGTTACATCTGTTCGTTGCATACAAATTCGAAGGTATTATAAGTTATATGAAGCACTAAAGCAAGTTCTGTATTGACTATAGATTTGGAAAAAATAGGTCTTCTGAGATCCTCAATTCAAAGTAATCTGTTGAGAATGGTGAAATGAAAAATATTATATTAGGTAGTGTTTTCATACACTTCACTCTTTCATATAACAGAGTTAACCACAAACAGCTTTTAAAAACTGTACTAAAGCTTACAAAAAGCAATAATAAATCAAGTATCTCTTCACAGATCGCGAAACATTTTACTAGACGTCCACGTATTTTATGTAGAAACATTCTTATTTATTTTAATTTAATAGGCCACAAAATGTGGCAAATTGATATTTTTAGACTTGCCACCTGCTGGAATTTTTAAAAGGAAATTTGTAGTTTGAAGAAAATATGCAGTAATTTCATGTGAAGTAGTAAAAATATGCAAATTATGTTTTTTTAATTGCCTTATTTTATTCAAAAATCACGAAATACACCCATAAATGTAGACTTGGTAAATGGTTTAATAACACAAATTTTATTATTTTTTTTAATATTTGCGGCTGAATATTGAAGACGCTAAAATTGTAAAATCCAAAAATTTATAGTAGCCGCTAATTACACAGGGCATTCGTAAAGTAGCGGATGAATTCAATAAAAATTAAAAGGGAAGTTTTTCAAAAAAGCCCCTGGACCCCTCGATATTTATTTTTAGTTTAGAGTTTTTTTACTTGAAACTGATATATACAGGCTGTCTCCGAAAACCGATACAACGTCCTTTTTTTTAAAAACAAGCACCCATTTTTTGTTACATAATTAGAAAGGGCAGATTTTTTTACATATGACAAAGTAATTTTGGATGATGTTTACATAAGGAAATTTTGAAGTAATATTATCGTAAACATAAACAAAAAAATTAAATCTCTAAACTACAAACTTGGATACAATAGAAATATACTTATAATAATTTTATATATTATGATGACATCATATAATTTTAATTCTACTTACAATTTTTAATGGAGATACTTACGAACAAAAGGTGCTTGATTAATTTAAACATCAAAATATCGGGAAATTAATATCTTTAAATATCGAGAAATATAAATCTCAAACATATATCACAACAATAAAACACTTTCAAACAATCAACCCGAATTAATTAATTAAATATATTTAATATAATTCACAAAACAAGCAACCTTCTCTTTCGATAGATAATTTTCGTCTCCTAGAATTGACCTCGGTCTCTACAACACATTTACGCCGGATAACCAATTTTCTATCTCGTTAAATTTATATACATTTTGAATATATAATTCTATCCAAAATAATTGTACATTTTTAAATTAAATTATTTTTAATTAAAAATCCATAGCAATATGTAAAGTATAATTGAGAGCCAACACAGATAATAACTAATAGAAACAGGCATAAAATCAAAGATAAAGCTAGAAAACATGTTTACAATATTTATCGAGCATTTCACAGTTCGGCTATGTACATTCATACTTCTTATAATTAAGATTAGACTCGGAACTCAACAGAATCGATCTATGGCGCTGAAAAGCAAAAGCTTATCGATCGCTATTTATGTACTAAGTAATCATGTTTCTCGGTATGAACAGAAAAAAGTTTTTGTCAGAGAGAAAAGATTTCGAATTCAACATACGCCCGTAGCATTTAGTTACGCTTAACTTAATTCAAGATCAGTTAATTGAAATTAAAAAGAGCACGTCTTCTTAATTATTAAAAATAACGATTATCAAATTTTTAGATTTAGGCAACCTTTTAATATACATTAAAATAAATACATTTTGATTTTGAAAAAAATTGTATTGTTAAAATAACCAATCCCACTCGACATTGGTATGTATAATATTTTTTTCTTTTGCAGGTTCATTAAGATCAAATATATAATGTAAGAACAATAATATAAGATCAAATTTCTTTAAACACGCCAGGTTTAGAAACAAAAATAACCTTAAAATGTTAATGATTACAGGTATGTACTATAATTAAATTTCCGATTTTTATGAATAAGAAATGCTTTAAATATGTGTATAAATATGTCACGTTTTTCCCAAAAATATGTTAAATATATTCTTCATTTTAAATGTTTATTTTTTATGTATTTCGCTTACTGAAAATCGAGCAAAGAGTACAACAAAAAGTAGTCTAAATTACATTTATACATAAAAAATAATAATTATTACTAAAGACGGCAGACTATGTGCCCACACTGTAAAATTTAATATAATATAATAAATTTAATATATATATGTTTATATACTGAAAAGCATTGTTCGACGTTGAGAAATGTTATATTTGCATAGTTAAAGCGCTCTTTGTATCTGTACAATGGATCTTCAGTATTGGTAAAAAGGATGTTATATTTGCATAGTTAAAGCGCTCTTTGTATCTGTACAATGGATCTTCAGTATTGGTAAAAAGTTGCCCTAATTTTGTAAAATCTACATTTTTATCTAATACACCTTATATGTACTATTTATTAAATTTAACAGTGTGGGCACATAGTCTGCCGTCTTTAATTATTACATAATGTATGATAAGAGCATTGCATAATAATATGGTAAAAGATTACAATTAATAGCTATATACATATAATTCTATGGATGCTACTTAATAACATAATAAGTTATTATATTATTAGATAACATACATACAGTTCATAAAGTATAAGTTTTCAGTTCAATGTCAAATTCGATGATTCAAATCAGTACTGCGGAGTCAAATGAAGTCATGTATTCAGTCGCGGAAACAACCGTCTGTCATCATAAATTGTAAATGTCATGTTTCGTAAACATTGTCCAAATTTCAGTTTTACTTGCAATATAACCAAAGAAAGCAAATACATAACCTTGATGTCAAAATAATGAGTAAAGTGGGAACATGAATAGTTCAAAAGTATTGTTTCTTTTCTAGTTTTATATAAATATTTTCAACACAAGAAAACTGTGCGGATATTATTACTTCAATATTCGAACAAATTTTTTTAAATGTTATTTATAATTATAAACTCACGATAATATTCGATCAAAAATTTATTTAAAAAGAAATATTTCAAGTCAGATATCAATTGTGAAATGCATAGGTATTGAAAAGATCTTTAGGCCCGTATTCACAGAAAACGGAATAATGGTTCATTATGAAATGGTCGTTTTAATTATAATGGTAATTAAATGAAATAGCACATTCATAAACGTTAGAAAGAATTTTTTAACAAATCATTACGAAATTATCGATCTAGGGAATTTTAACGAAATTATTTGGGAAAAACATACTTCACTGTAATCAAATCACAGCAAATCGCAAAAATGGAGATGTCAAAACGTGTAAAAGGTAAACACTTTTCGGACAGAGAGATTTGTGTCTTGCTGGATATTGTAGAATCACATATCGGTGTTATTGAGAATAAAAGGACCGATGCCATCACATCGAAGGGCAAAACAACAGCATGGGAAGAAATCACACGTAATTTCAATAGCTCTAATAGCGGTCCACATAGGACAATACAACAATTGAAAGTGTTCTATGATAATTTTAAACGAAAAAGTAGGAAAGAACAGGCTGATGATAAGGTGAATTTTTGTAAATTGCACAATATACGTTCATTACTTAATAAATTTAATGTAGGCTAATCTGTACCTCACAGGTAGAGGCACGTTTAGAAAGACTCTAGGAGAAAATGGAGAACGTCTCCAAAGCATGTTGAAGAAGCATTTCGAATGTGATGCCAATAACTTTGACAGTGAATCATGCTATCACAAAAATATAGAGTCTGGTAAAGTTATATGTTTATATTTACGGTGTATTCAACTAGTTGTCATTGTAGATCCTCTATATATTGTAATAGAAGCTGACAACGATGCTATCATTGAGTTTAGCGAATTAGCCAGTATTAGTAAAGAAAATAATCCAAATTGTGTTAAAAGTGAATATATATTTGCCAATATAAAAGAGTTGGAACTACTACTACTACAAATAACAAAACTAATAAACAAGCATTGTTAATATAAAGTGGTGCATATGAAAATATAAACAATACCACAAAGCTACCTGTAAACAGAAAAAGACAGTATCTTCAAAATAGAACAAGTGCAAGTGACGTATATGCAAATTTAAATGACATTGTTCATAATAGAAAAAAAAAATCAAATGAAGAAAAAATTTATTTAAAAAGAAAGTACAAAATGGCCATTGAAGTTCAAGAACAACTTCGAAATGCACAATTGGATGAAAATATTCTTCAAGCAAAATTAAGGTGTGCCATTATAGAAGAAAAGATGCAAGCCAAGAAATTAAAACTTCAAGAAATGGAACTGTGTAAATTGTCATCATGAATATGAATTTATTTGTTTTATATGTTCCTTTTTTGAAACTTGTATTACAGTGCTACTAAAGAAATTACTGTTTTTTTTTTTTATGTTATCAAACATATCCATGGGATTGTTTCGCTCTCTTATAAGTCTGGGCCTTGGCATAGCAAGTAGAATTTCCTCCACAAATTCTATATCTGAATCTTCAGAAGATGACATGCTGAACTATGAAATTGGTATATTATGATATGAATATATGTTATAGTTTTATCTTTATATAAATTAAACAAACAGTAAACAGAAATCACTATTATCTACAACAAATATAAAGATTCGCTTAATTGGCCAAAAACTTCACGTTATTTTAACGATGCATTTAACAGGCGATTTAACGTAACGAAGTATTATGAATACAAAAACTTGTATAGCATAATGGTACGTTATATCAAATTACGAGCCTTAGTGAATACAGGGGTGTTAAAAATGTTTGCATTAGTAAGAATGACATACCTACCGAAATCATTTTCTTGCACTATATCTGGGTTAAGAAGATTGGGAATGTATTAATTTGATGAATAATTTAGATTTCTACTTAACTTATATATTGTTTATATTTTAAATAAATTATATATTGTAATATATTGTAATAGAATGTAAAAGTTACGTTCGTAACTCTTTGAAAAAGAATTAAAACTTTTTAAAGTTGTAAATATATGTTTTCAAATTAATAAAAGAAACATTTATATAGTCTACATTTAATATTTTGTTGTTTCTTAAGAAAATAATGGTATAATAATACAATCCAAATCCATATTATCCTTTATTAGATGAAGATAATATTTAACAAACACATGAGGATTTTCTGATAACTACATTTTATAATTTTGCAGGTTAGTACACTACCGATAAAAAAAAATCCACCACCAGTAAGAAAAAAAACATACTTCATTCAAATAAAGCTTTGCCACGAGATCTTTATCATGTAATGTTTCGTTGAACTCCACTTTCTCTTATTATTTCATCTATAATAAATATTTTATCTTCTTTATGATATTTTACTAATTGAATTAACTCGTTTTTAGACATTGCAGGTGAATAGCTTATATCTCTTTTTCTCAACCATTCCATAATTTCTGTTTTTTTTTGAGGAGGTATTCGGTTGTTTATTTTGAATAGCACTATGATAAGGAGCATTATCCATTATTATTAGTGATGGTACTTCAAGATTGTACTCGTATGAATAAATTCTTTCGTTGCCAAAACATTTCTTAGAGTTTTTAAGGTAAGATGTTTTTCTGAAAAATTTGAACTTGTAATAAATGTTTACAATATATTAAACACATACTTTCTTTATACATGTCATAAACAGTATTTCGAACTTCCATTTTCGTTGCTCCTGGTAAATCCTTAGTTTTTGGCTTCCTACAAGACCTGATTTTGCCAGGAGATGATAAGACTGGATTCTGAACGCTACGATGTTTAATAGTGTAGACCGTTCTACTAGAAATATTAAGGGCCTGTGCTACCCTCTAAAATAAAACTAATTTTATAACTGCCTTATGTGATTATGTGAATTACCTCATGAACACGATCGATGGACATAACTGGCCCACCATTCTCTTTTTCTCGTTCAAAATAGGCTGTAAGATTTAATACACGCTGTTGAGCTTGAGAACCAAGAGGCTTACCAGGCATCTAAGAAATATTCTGTCAAATAAATAGGTTAGAAATGTCAAAGTGATAATCAAACAATTTCGTACTTATTGCCACTAATTGATATTATTATTTATTACCATTATTGTTCTCAAAAGAACAGATTTTGTAATTTATTGATGACAAACGAGATATTCAAATTAGATTACTTAACCAAGAAGTCAGAATACCGGAAACAAAGTCAATAAACAACAGTATTAAAATAATTTCACAGCAATCCGAATATCATAAGACTATCTCCTAGACAACCTATCCCTTTTTATTTAATATAATATTTCAAAGACGTACGTCTTAACTTAAAATGACAAACGTGTGTAGTATTACAGCGCGTATTCATGTGTGTTAGCAAGAGATAAAGTACAATTTGCGGTTCTCACTTGGGCAGTACGAACTGAAAACTTATACTTTATGAACTGTAGAATTATATGTATAGTTATTGTTAATAACTATTCACTTTCACAATGAGATCTACTTATCATATTGTTGCACCAATTAATAACTAATAAAAGTACTTTTCTAGATTTCTGACACTAACTGACTGACATTGACAACTGACACTGATACATTTTGTCTTCTATGCCTTAGAATGTTTTTATATGTTGAAAACGTTCTTTCGACTTCAACTGAAGTGATATGTTCATATTTTAATGACGCCAGATGTTTGGGGGTCTAAATGTAAATTATTATCTTTAACAGTCGAACTTAATGATAATGATAAAATTTTTGATATTTCTATTAACTTTTGAAAACCGTCATTCTTTGTTCTAACACTATAACATTTACTCATTATAACTTTATCAGTTCGACGGAACATTTTGCAATAAATTTTCACAATGTTCTATAATAGAAATTGACTCTAAAAAAGATATTTGGTCAATATTTAATTCCTTAATTGTTATCTTCTTCCTATCTATGCGGATATATGGCTAGTGAACTTGAGTGCTTTCCTAAGGTTTTCTTCATAGTTTTCTATCTGCGATTATATCTGAAATTTCCTGCAATCCTTTTTCTTATCTATAAATCTTCTAGGGCATTCAATGATTATTATCCTCAACCCTTTCAATTAACTTTTCCGTAATCTTACTATACAAATACTTATTGTCACTTTTTCATCTCTTCATATTTTTCATTTCTTTGTAGTTAAATCATTTCAATTGACTTTTATCTATTATTTATATACCACTCGATAGCTTTTTGAATGTGTTTATAAAGTAACTCACATAAATACTCAAAAGCTGCACTATAGACACTATTAACCTATACTATGAATCTATTATAAATTAAGCATAAAATTTAACAATTTTAAAGAAAGATACTTAAATAACTAATTTTGTTCTTAGGTATTCTGAGTGAATTTTTGACATGATTTTAGATTACTACTGGAGATGGTCATAGAGTCTATTCCTCTCCAAAGTTTTCAGACCTATTAGTCCACATGTATCGCTAGTGTTCATTCTGTAATTTTATTCCTTTAACAAGACCTAACAGCTACACTATAGCCTTAGAAATTCCAGACAGCTTTGCTAATGGAATCTTCCTATCAGACGTCAGATATACTTCCTCTGCGATGTTGACCCTCACATACTTATGTATTTACTTCGATAGATGAACATTGTTCGTCCTTGCCTTCCTGGCCAGATTTTTCCAATGAGCCTTGTCTACTCCTATTCCTTTAATTAAACGTAACAACTTCAAGTGAAAAGCATCCTTGATGCATTTGTTCATTTTCTGGAGTTGTCTGATTCCTTTGCACATACCCGGTGAAAGTGAAATCTATTTATACAACTTTTACAGTTTAAACGAAATTTTCGAAAAAATATTTTATTGTTACAAAGAAATTCCTTCAAAGGCACTTTATTTACAATTGCAAGAGCATGTTCTGATGATTATTCAGTTTCATTAAAATCGAAATTTAACACTTTTCTTATTTTTTGTGTGTTATGAAATGTTTAAGCATATTAAAGTTATTGCCACAATTTTTTAATAATAAGTAATATTAAAGTGGCTAGTCTTTTATTAAGTAATTATCAAATTATCTTTGAAATCTTTCGCATTACATCAGCGAACATAAAGGTCTAAAACAAATAACATCGTCACAGGATCGCCTACATTAAGAAATATGAACGGTATCCAAAATATAAAATTTATGTAAAACAACAAACTATAAATTTGTTCCCAAAGAGGGACAACTGTTTCCATATGAAATAGTACCACAAACAAATTACACACATGATTTAGTGTTTATCCGCAACCAATAGAATCACTAGATAAACAATTCAAATGAATACAAAGATCAAATAATTAATACACACACAACAAATATGAGTAAATATGTACAACTATCAGGTAAACTGATAAAGTAATAATTTAAATTGTAGTAAATTACACATTGTTTCGAAAATAGATAATATGTTCAAAGAAGTATTTTTTGATTATATATAGTTCCAAGACATTTCAACGGATAAAGGAAATTTAATTTTCTACATCGTTTATTTTTGTCCTGCAGTTATTTTAATTGGATTGGGAAATGTAATTACGAAATTTTGGTACTTGCTATTCATAAATGAATATCTCAAATCAGGTCAATTATACGATAAAGGATACAAATATTAACAGAGCAAGTAAATTACTGTTAGACAAATATAAGCTATAATAACAATTTTTGAATTGCCAGTGTCAACAGTAGAAATGACGGATCTAATTTTCATATGCCTTAATTTATTGATCGCCAATGAATTTTAACTCTAGTGTCTTTTTGAAACAGTTGAACACAATTGAAGAGTGGAAATGCAAAAGGAGTTAAGTGCCATTTTTAGCCACATACGGATATTGCGTCCAAAAGACGTTATGTGCCAAGGCAAATGTAGGTTGAAGAGCGCTATGTGCCAGTGACGTATTTTGAGGTTAGAACATTGTAACATAGATGGCAGGAGGTGCAAGTACAGGAGCAATTTCCGTTTGAAAGGGGTTTTGTGCCATTGTCAATTCGGTAGTAATAAACGTCATGTCGTCCGTACAAAATGTGCAAATTGATAACAGTAACACTAAAAAGCGCAGATCTAATGGAAGTGGGTGTTATCGTAGTTGTAATAAGAAGCTCAAGTGTCAGGGAAAGGTGTACACATCTTCCAATGGCTAGGAAATAGCTGCAAAGTCCGAACCACAAAGAGAGGTAATTTTAACATAACCTAAAATATTATTTTAAGTAACACGTTCTAATATTACAGGTGGTGTGTAAATGTCAATATAGTTGCAAGAACATCACATATTAGAGAAAACTAGAATTATTTAAAAGTTACTACGAAACGGCTTTCTCAGAACAAGGCACGTATCTCATGGGTTTAATTAACCTGGCTCCAATACAACGAAGACGGCATGGCACATACGAGTCTCCAAAAAGCAGTCACCGTCAGTGCAGCATCTATTACAATGTTCCCGATGGCAATGGACATTCAGTACATGTGTGTAAACGTACACTTATGGAAATATTCGCCATCACTGCTAAAAGAATTGAGGTTCTTGTCAAAAAGAAAAAAAAGGGGGAAAATGTTTGTGTTGATCGCAGGAAGGGCAATAAGACTTTAAAATTTACTGAAGATGATCGTCAACAAGTCAAAAATCACATCTTGTTATTACCTAGAGATGTTAGTCATTACTCGTCGCAGTCATTACTAGAAAAGTGCAAAACTCTTTAGCTGCCATGAAATACAGTATCATGAGATCGCAACAACCTGGAAATACATGTTCTGTGATATCAATGGATTTACAACAGGTTATGTTTGTGCCTACCCTCATTCACTCCGATATGTTTTACCTTAGTCAACTTTCTTGTTACAATTTTGGGGTACACCTTAGCGACACAAACACTTCGTTCATGTGTATGTGGCACGAAGGTGTTAGAGGAAGGCGAGGAAATGAAATCGCCTCCTGCCTTTTACGAGTGCTAAATATGGATGTTACTCACAAGAGAAATCTTATAATCTGGAGTGATAACTGCGCCGGCCAGAATAAAAACAAGATGGTTGTGTATGTAATGTTATTCCTTGTTTCCACTGGTGTTTTTGACACAATACAACAAAACTTTTTAACCAGTGGTCATAGCTTTATGGCATGTGACAGAGATTTTGCCTTAATTGAAAAAAGAAAAAGAGTGATGAAGAGCTTTATACCAAACGATTTACATGAAGTTGTAAAATCAGCAAAATACAATCCACCATTTGCCATCGTGAATATGGAGAACTTAGGATTTTTTAATATTTCCAATGCAGCCGACGAAGTTATTAATACAAAAACCCTTAACATTAGTAGAGTTGTTCAAATAAGAATAGATTCGAGAAAACCTGGGAAAGTACTAACCAAAGAACTTTCAACGATTTAGAGGACTGGAAAGAAACTCTTGTTCTGAAAAAAGGTAAAACAACAGCAGATCTTAAAGGAAACTTAACTTTGCTAGCACAGGAAAGCCAAATTACAGACAATAAGAAAAAGTCCTTAGCCAGCATGATACCATACCTTCGGCAGCAGGAACATAAGTAGTTTTACAGAAAACTTTTAAACATTGAGTGAAATGTGTAAGTGGCCAGATACGAGCGATCTTGATCTCACTTAACCCCTTTTAATGTTTTCTTTAGGTTGGAACTTAGCCCTTTCTTATTTTTTGCATAAAAAAATGTATTTGTTTATACAAAAATGAAATAATATTTAGTTTATATACCATTATTATGTCAGCCGTAGTGTATTTTATTCTTAGATTTAAAAACAAGTTAGTTGTTAGCAGTTTTTTGAAAATTAAATGGTTTTCTTTAATTAGATTTCTTTTATTACAATGACACTTAACCCCTTTTGCATTTCCACTCTTCAATTATAATCTCCATCCGAAGTCACTATTAAATGCATGGATTTTTGCTGGGTAATAATGAATTCGTACCGGGTTTTTACGCCATGTTATCTTAGAATTCTGGCACAAAACTTGTTTTTAGAACATCCTATAGGTCGAAGAAAAGGATTTATTTGTTCGATGTTGAACGAATATAAATAAATTTCTTAAGTCTCAATAAGTCTATGCACCTCTTTGACCTCATATCTGTAATTCAGTATCTAGGAAGTATGTATGCATATATTCCTATTAGCGTATTGACACTAAATATAGCTAATTTTGATAAAGCTAGTCGAAAATTCATTTCTTTGACAGATAAGTTGAACTAATTCACAAAATATAAAATAGTTTTGCAAATGCCCAAATTTACCATGATTGCTGCCTTTCTAAGTCGACAATGTCGATAATTTTGGCACAAAGAAACAAATATTTCAGTAGACAAACACGTATCATTATTCACCTATGATAATAAACTGCTTTGAAGACAATGTCAATAAACATATACTGAAGAGTGTAGGAGAAAATTACAGATTTTTACTAAGAACTTAGCTTTCATTCGAGAAAAAATAATTAGCACAATAAAGACGTTAAAATAATTTTTTTTGTACTTTTATAACGAACAGTTGGATATTATGAACCAATTTTACGTTCGTTAGTAGTTCGTTATAACCAAGTTCGACTATATGGTATCCATTGGCTCTTACAAAGTATCACAAGTAACCCAATTTTTTAGAAATTTGCCCTGTGAATCTATAAAGTGATGTAATAAAGAAGAATATCAGATGGTGGATAATTTAAATTCAGTTTGCAACTGTAACCTAGCAGATGCACTTCTAACAACAACACACTATGATATCACTCTCTGAGGAATTACGAAAAGGATGTCCAAGAGAATTTTTTAATTAGCGATTAGGCAGAGCAATAGAAAACGCATTTGCTTTGTTGCAGTCTATACATGTCAGCTGCACAAAAACATTGTGCTTGCTTGTGTGTATATTTTCAAATTTTTTAGGAGATATTCTGTACCAAAATAATTATATGCGCCACCAGAAATATCTAATTTCGAAAATGTTGAAAACGGCAAATTACTTTGCGGAACTTAGATAACTAACATGAAAACAGATACTACGGAAACCTAGTAGGACTCATGGCCAAACAATTCAAGAAAATTCTGCGTATCATAGTAAAACAGATATTGGTAGTGTTCCATTTAGTATTCAAATTAATTCCCTTTATACTACTAAAATTTTAGTATTAAATTATTAATAAATACTTACATTATTTTCACTTTCCTGTGCTACATAGATCGTTAGCTAATAATAAAAGACACCGCAAAATAAATAATAAAATAAATAATAAAAGACACCGTGGTATAAATTATTTCAGCTGCAGATCCTATCTTTTTTTACAACTTTAACATGCTCTCTATGGAAACATCATCTTAAACTTTTTATTTTATTACAAATTGATTTTCCAGCAACTGAATATTTAGCAGGCAGTACTTGTTCTTTTGTTTATTTTTATAATCGTTGTCACTTAAGTGGCATAATACCAACCTAACATAATGATTCTCAATATATGTTAAACGCAACTTGGATTTCTACTTAATTTTAAAAGTTCCTACTTTCATAAAAAATTGTAAACTAAACTAAACTAAAACACCTGTTGCACAAATGAGGTAAATAGATTCATCGGCAACGGAAAGTAGATGCGCCTATTTAATACTATTTGTGCGTTTTTTTTTAAGTATGTGTATCGATTCGTGTCTCCTTGCTTTCCATGCACTATATTGTCATCGCTTAAGCGAGTCTTATCTCATATAATTTTTTCCATAACTAGACCTTCTTTGCATCTCCTCACATTTCATTATCTATGAAAATCTTTTTATTTATTTTTCTCTAAAATTAGTTTTCTTTTCTCAACGTTTTCTTTCGGCTTTAAAATATTTTGCTTTGTTCATCTTTAACTACATTTTCCAAGCCTATATGATTTTATATTTGACACTATACCAAGTATCCTAATTTTCTTCCTTATTTCTTGATGATACTTTCTGTTAGTTATCTATGGTATAAATAAGATGTACAATATCAAGATTATTTAGTCGAAAGTGTAGAAATAATATTTTTTGCTTCAGTTTCAATTAATTTCATTAACAAAATGTTTAAAATTAAGCAGTAAACGAATATTTGTTTATGATGATTTCCTAATTTATTTCCACAAAGTTATGCTTCATTATAGCCTGAACTGCCATATGCTATTTTCAACTTGTCTCTTCGCACATATGTATATTCCTCAAATTTAGAAAATTAGTAAGATCGATCCTGTATTCAGGAAGGGTGATAAGAGTGACCCTAAATTACAAACGTATTGATATTTTATTGTCGTGGTCCAATGAGCACCTTATTTACAAAAGGTGTAACAACTGCATCGGTCTTTCATAAAAAACAAAACAGCCTCTTCATATCGAAAAAACAGCAACTTTATGAACGGAAGAACGATCTTAACAAATTTTACCGAAATTTTCCGATATCTTAGACATTTTTGCACAGTAGGCAGCAACTAGATACCTTAGATGTCGATTTCATCAAAGCATTTTGATAATATTGATTATGCTAAATTGTTTTCCAAATTAAGCTTTATCGGCTTTTCTGCGCCTATTATTAATCTAGTTGTATGTTACCTTGCAATCAAACGAGTTATGCGCATTATAATCGATTCTGTTCTTCCGTCATCACGTTCACCCTAGAACTCTTACAAGAATCCTAACTGGAACCTTTATTATTTAGCAATCACATTAATGACCTGCTACTGTCATTAGATAGCACAGCCTTCGTTTATGCGGATAATCTGAAAATTGTCTCGTGAGTCACGGATGTATTCGGTTTTCTATACATTACAGATGTACCTTAATGCTTTTAATAACTGGTGTAATGAAAACATGGTTGGGCTGCAATAAGTATGCGCGGAATTTAATTCAACAATTCAATCATGTCTGGATCTAATGTCTTTACTGAGACATACAAGTTTTAAGGATTTTGGAGCCTTATTTGATTCGCATTTGCAGTTTCCATATGAGTTTGTAGGTCTGCATAGCACTTCACTATCCTCCCTAACAAGATCTGATTTTCGAATGCGACAAAGTTCAAGACTTTGTTTTTTGCATTGGTACCCTCAAGACTAGCATATGGATCCGTTAATTGGTATGCATGCTATATCTACCAACATCTTGCCTTAGATAAAGTACTTGTCATATAGAGCAGTGGTACTTATCCACCTCGCGGAATTGACTGTGAATTGGACGATTTTCAGAGTTTGATATCACGAAAGGAGGCGGCCAGTGTTGAGTTTATATTTAAACTTGTTAACAATCGAATTCGATCGAACAAATAACGCATTGCAAAGATACGTTCTTAATCAATAGGTCTGTTTTAGTTGCAGCACCGCTGACATATATGTGAAGAAATGTTAATGCTCTTGCTCCGGATATCTTCCGTATGTAGCTGACCCTCACATATTCTTATACTCTTCCTTAACTATTTTCAAGGCAACTATTATTGAATTACATATATTTGGTGTAGGTTTTATAAATTCAGTGGATTTAAGTTGTTACTGCACTTGTACCATTACTGTAATTATTATTATTATTATTATTATGTCAGTGCATTGTGAAATTAATGATGCTCTTACAAATGATACCATTTCTAATAATACCGGACATTAATGTTTCTATATCATATGTGTGCGTGTGATGTAAAAAGAGAAAGAAATCGATGATAACTGACATTTATATTTGAATAATTTCAAAATAATTCACTAAAACGTATTTTGATTGTTTTAGTTATCGATAACGACTACGAAGTTTCTGTCATTTAATAGAAGATTAAAAAGACAGAAATGTTCATTTTTTAAATCGAAACCAATAGGTAATCAAAATTTATTTTTTTCTTTATTGATTTTAGGAGGTCTTCGTATAATAATTTCTGTTTAGTAAAATTCTTTATTTTCATTTCAAATAACGCTTTCCCGTATTTGTCGTTTTTCCTCTTATATTGGTTCATTTATATTCATTCAGCGAGGCAGTGAGACTACAAAGCCCTGCACATATTTAAGGCTACATTTGAAACTCAAATATCGGATATTGACGCTCGAAGTATCAAAAGATCTGTCTCTTAAAGTTGATTTATGAAACCAAAATTAAACTTCTAAAAAATTTTTTAACTTACAGTTACTTGATTTTTGCTTATGGAATTGAGTCTATCTTTACTATATGAAATGAATCAAATTTTATCAGTTTTTCACGTTAATCATTAATGTTATTTACAAAACACAATAAGTGAAAATAATTTTCTGCGTAATACCACGGCACCAAAATTTATTACGTTGATGTAATTTAAAAGCCAATTTCTTTATTTTTTTATAGCGCACCACCTCATATCATATTTGGAAATTTACTTAAGACCCTACATCTAAAAGAACTATATTTTGTGTCGCTTAGAAAATATTAGATGAAAATTTACAACAGCATCAAAATCGTTCAATAACCTAACGGCGTTACGACTCTTAGCCTATCTGCTTATATGATAGATTGTTAAAATGATCCCCAGTGATGGACAGTAGAACACCCATCACGGGTATGCGGAATACATTTTGTACTGAACTAGCAGACATATTGAGATTTATGCTTTCGGGCTTCAATATATAGAGAGTTTTCTCTTTATTTTCCTCGCTCCCTCTCTAACGATTTCAAGTATTTCACAATATATATTTTAAAGAAACAAATGTATATATTTTAAACACCTTTAACATTAACGTTTGTAGATACATAAGAATAAATATGTGCAATTTAAATTTTTATTTATGGGTGTTTAACTAATACATGTATCCACGCTTGGACAGACACAAAAAGTAACTTATTAAAGTTTTTAATGATTAATGAAGTTTCAACAAGTATCTCCTTCGTCAATTAACAATGTAATGTTTGCCAAAACGAGCGAACGAAGTGAGTGCGTGTTGCAAATTACATGAGTTATTTAAAATTAGACTTTTCATAACGTGTTAGGTACCAAATTTCATCTAACCCTGGTTTAAAATAGATAGTTGTGGGGTAAAAAAGTGTAATAACGCTCACAGCCGTACCAATATTTTGAACTTCATCGCTTTACTTGCTATGAATAACGTGCGTTCAAAATAAATTTTCTAAAGCCGTTTGTCATTTAGATGAAACTGTCATTTAAGAAATAAGTATAGTTATGAGTTATGATATGCTTCTTGATGTTACTTAGAAATCAAGGCACACTAGAGGCAGTTTTTTTGAGCGAACGATAGGTACTACATAAACAACATTTGTCAGTGGCGAATTCTATATTCGGTTACGTGATTTAGTGATGTAATGAAACAAACAGTTATGAAAAAAATGAGGTTTCAAAACGTCAAAAATGCGTTTAAAATTTTACATTTCGTAATGGGGTTAGATAATAACTATTTATGTAACCAGTTCTGAAATAGGCCAGTTTGTGTAACGAAATGAAATATTTGCAGGACAAGCGAGGGTAGCAAGCGAAATCCTGCAAAATAACATGAGTTACACAATAGTATATTAAAAAACAAGTTTCATAAGGCACCATTTTGCCGCACGAGATCAGTTTAGAAAACGAGCCGTGATAGCGGCAAGTTTTCTAAAGAGCGAGTGCCGCAAAAGGCCTTATGAAACGAGTTTTTTGTCAATTGTATACATGTTGTTGTCAATTGTATACAACATACGTTGTTTGTGTAAAATACGGACATATATCATATCTGTCAAATGTACATAAATTCTAAAAATCAAGTGACAGCAATGATATTTATTTCTGTATTCGAACAACGCCAACATTGAAAAATGAAAAACAGCGTATCGAAATGAAGCTCATTTCGATACTGTTTTGGGTTTCATAATGAGTTCATTTCGAACGCAAAATAGAAAAAAATAACATTTCATAATGTGTTGCATACAAGATTTTATTTAATTTTGACCAAAACATAGTTTTATAATTTTCCAGTTGATCGAAATAATTTCCTTAGAAACGCCATACGACATAAATCGTATTAAATTAGTAATGACAGTTTTCACGCTATTGATAATAATTCATTTGACTTGACAGGTGTTTGTTAATTTAAGAATAAATATTTACTTTTATTAGCTAAATATTTCATTGGATTGTACAAATAAGATTGTCGGATTCAAGTTCACGCGGACTACCAAGCGATATAGAAGAGGCCGCACAAAGTGCAATATCGACCTTGATTCAACAAAAGCCGAAAGGCGGGTACGATTTGGCTTATGAAAAATTTGGTACGTGTTTTGAAGATAAAGGAATTGAAGGGGTTAATGAGAAGGTTTTATTAGCCTATTATTAGCCTAAGAATCAAAAAGCTTCAATACTCTGGACTATTTATTTCATGTTGCGAAGTGATTTGTCTTTGGAGAAGAATATTGATATTGCAAAATATACTAGTTTATATACATTTTTAAAGAATAAATCAGAGGGATACCATGCAAAAATATCTGATATCTTATCAAAGGTAAATGTCTTCCAATTTATGATAGAAGCTGAAGATAAAACATATTTAATGACAAAGGTCGCATTGATCGTTAGAATAACTGGTGCTTGTCGAAAAATTGAATTAACTTTTCTATGTGTTGGAGATATTTTAGACGAGTTTTCTCATTTCGTACCAAAAATAAAAAGACAAAAGTAACGTGTGAGTTTGTGATTACACAATAAAATATTGAAGGGCAAAATTTTCTTGATTTTATTAGAAAGTATATTTCTTTGCGTCCACAAAACGTTAAACACGATAGGTTTTTCGTTAAATATAAAAATGGTAAATGCTGCGCACAGCCAGCTGTAATTAATGCAAATGGCAATCTACCGAAGTGTATTGCTCAGTTTGTGAAACTACCAAATCCTTTCTTATTTCTCGGACACTGCTTCAGAAGGCCGTCGGCTTTTATGCAGATTCTAGTGCGGATAGTTCGAAGGTTAAACGACATGGAGACTGGAAGTCCAATGCTCTAGCGGAAGGTTATGTAGAGAATATAAGGAAAGGATTGCCACTGATTATTCTTCGTGAATCAAGCTCTATTGCAAGTTCCGTTTTGCATCATGAAATCGGATCAGCTGCCATTAACCTCACCAATTGTTCACATTGTGTTATAAATGTTTATATGTATAAAATGAAGATTCAACCAGTTTGTGTCATTAAACGTTCCTCTTTTCTGTGTTGTCTTTATTAACTGGTGATGAAATAAGTTTTTCCGACGACCACAATGTAAAAAGAACAAATTCGCATGATTTACTAGCACTGAAAATTGCAAATTGCATTGTATCCCCAAAACTGTGTTGAAAAGTTATCTTGTAACTAAAACTGTGCTGAAAAGTTCAACAGGGCCAATTAGAATCGTCGCAGAACCGTGTGCAAAGTAACAGACGTGCCAACCTACTAATCATAAAATAACAAATAGGAAACTGTCAAATGAATGACTCTCAAATGTCAAATTGTTGTTATGAAATACATCATATATCATTATTTTGTGAATCATTCTTTTATTTTCATTGAAATTAATTCTTGTCACTAAGCGGTCGTCGGAAAAGTATAGTGTACAACACGTGCTGAAAATACTTCACACTCGCATAATTAAACCACTCGCCTACGGCTCGTGGCTCAAACTTCATGCTCGTGTGAAATATTCTATTTTCAGCACTAGTTGTACAATATCCTATTTCATAACTGATTACGAAATATTTTTCATTACGTAACTAGTTACGAAAAGTAAAGCGTTTCCTAACGTCATAAAGTTTTGAAAAGTGTCATTTTATGTGTCAAAATTAGATAGTAAATTTGTGATACGGTTAGATTAACTGTTACTCAATATAATCGTAAATAGATGCTACGCATACTAGTTACGTTTTTCTTTTTCGTCTATCTCCTCTTGACATGTTTATTAGGTCTGGCAATAGTTTGGCATGATAAGTCAGTGATGTACCTTTGCAATTTCGGCAGGTTAATTTAAGTAGCTTACCTTAAAACATTTAATATGTATGTACAGAAAATATGAAGTTTATTGAATATGTACAATTCTCTCAGCCTTTACTTGATCAAATTCCATTATAACTATTATCAGGATAAAATAAAACAAATTTTAGTGAATTTCACTTTTTAATTAACACTGCAACGATCGTTTCGCTCCAACCTGAGCTTCATCAGACATATAACTAACTTATTTACAAATTTTTTAACACAAGTACACGGTAACAAACACATGTTTTATTTTAAATAGTTGAAGGAATGGCTACTTTTTATTACTAAAATGTCTATTCACAAAACTTTCACTACGGTTTATACAATACTCTTCTTAAGTAATAAAACTAGGGGTTTACATTATATTACAGGGAGGTAAAGAAATTCTATGGAAAAATACAATATGTGACTGTCTGAATATCAAATAAATAAATTGAGTAAGGGTGAATTATTTGTTTCTAATTGATCATTTAGGATCTTGTCGGTTTTCTTTAATTTATTCATTTCAAGTGACTCTAATAAATTGCCCTTATTTTCTACGTGTAATATTTTAAATTCTTTGTTAAAATTGTGGTTCGTTGAATTAATATGAGACGCATATGAAGAGTCACTTTTATTATTTCTAAATGAAGAAAAATGTTCTTTGATGCGTATTTCAAACGATCTGCCTGTCTGTCCGATATACGTCATAGGGGAACTACCGTAGGTTAACTCATAGACCCCTGACTTTTTATTGTTGTTTGTTAAATCCTTATTGTTTTTTATAAATTTGGATAAATTGTTGTTAGTTCTATACGCTGTATTAATGTCAAACTTTCTTAAATATTTACAAATTTTTGTGCTTGAAGAGCCTATAAACGTGATCATTTTAAATTTTTGGGTGTTATTATTTAATATTGGGTAAACTTGTGATATGGGTTTTGTAAGGAGTTTTTTATTTAAAATGTTATCTATTATATTACTTTTATATCCATTGTTGATAGCTATTTGTTTATTTAAATTTAACTCTTTCTCGAAATTTGTTTGGTTCAACGGAGTACTGATTAATCTATGTATAAGACTGTGATAAGCCGCTAATTTGTGTTGTATCGGATGGCAAGAAGTGTTATGAATAGTTATATTTGTAGTTGACGGTTTGTGGTAAATTGCAAAGTTACATTTGTTGTTAATTCTAGTAATCGTTAAATCGAGAAAGTTAATACTATTATTTGTTTCCTGTTCCATTGTAAACTTAATATTGTAATGCAGTGTATTAATATAATCAAATAATAAATTTAATTGTCTATTTGTTCCTATGAAACCTAGTAATATATCATCTACGTATCTGTACCAAAATAATACATTTTGAAAAAGAGGATTTTTTAAAATAGAATTTTCAAGATGATCCATAAAAATCTCAGATAATAACGGACTTAGGGGATTACCCATGATTAAACCTTCTTTGCAAGTGTATATATTTTCATAAAAACATATACACTTGTATATGTGTATATGTTTTCATGAAAACATGAAAAAAATCCTCTTTTTCAAAATGTATTATTTTGGTACAGATACGTAGATGATATATTACTAGTTTTCATAGGAACAAAGAGACAATTAAATTTATTATTTTATTATATTAATACATTGCATCACAATATTAAGTTTACAATGGAACAGGAAACAAATAATAGTATTAACTTTCTCGATTTAAAGGTTACTAGAATTAACAACAAATGTAACTTTGCAATTTACCACAAACCGCCAACTACAGATATAACTATTCATAACACTTCTTGCCATCCGATACAACACAAATTAGCGGCTTATCACAGTCTTATACATAGATTGATCAATACTCCGTTGAACCAAACAAATTTCGAGAAAGAGTTAAATTTAATTAAACAAATAGCTATCAACAATGGATATAAAAGTAATATAATAGATAACATTTTAAATAAAAAAACTCCTTACAAAACCCATATCACAAGTTTACCCAATATTAAATAATAACACCCAAAAATTTAAAATGATCACGTTTATTGGCTCTTCAAGCACAAAAATTTGTAAATATTTAAGGAAGTTTGACATTAATACAGCGTATAGAACTAACAACAATTTATCCAAATTTATTAAAAACAATAAAAATTTAACAAACAACAATAAAAAGTCAGGAGTCTATGAGTTAACCTGCGGTAGTTCCCCTATGACGTATATCGGACAGACAGGCAGATCGTTTGAAATACGCATCAAAGAACATTTTTCTTCATTTAGAAATAATAAAAGTGACTCTTCATATGCGTCTCATATTAATTCAACGAACCACAATTTTAACAAAGAATTTAAAATATTACACGTAGAAAATAAGGGCAATTTATTAGAGTCACTTGAAATGAATAAATTAAAGAAAACCGACAAGATCCTAAATGATTAATTAGAAACAAATAATTCACCCTTACCAATTTATTTATTTGATATTCAGACAGTCACATATTGTATTTTTCCATAGAATTTCTTTACCTCCATGTAATGTAATGTAAACCCCTAGTTTTATTACTTAAGAACAGTATTGTATAAACCGTAGTGAAAGTTTTGTGAATAGACATTTTAGTAATAAAAAGTACCCATTCCTTCAACTATTTAAAATAAAACATGTGTTTGTTACCGTATACTTGAGTTAAAAAATTTGTAAATAAGTTAGTTATATGTCTGATGAAGCTCAGGTTGGAGCGAAACGATCGTTGCAGTGTTAATTAAAAAGTGAAATTCATTAAAATTTGATTTATTTTATCCTGATAACAGTTATTGAATATGCTTTGAGTGTAAAAATTATAGTTTTTCTGTTAAAAATTTTGAACTTCGGAAACAAGTAGATGGCGAATGAAAAGCGTATTAAATAAACACTGCATTCTTTAAGAGTTTCAGTTTGAGAAAAAAATTTTAACATGAAAAAAGAAGAAAACTATTCACTAAATGATGAAAGTTGTCATGATTAAGCCTCTAATTTCGCATAAAATTACGTGCAAACCTTTTTTGTTTAAAATTCTCAAGAAAAGCAACATTAACTTGTTAGATAATTAAATTATACATATAAAAAGAGACAGTCGTGGTCACTTGCTAAAGCTCAAAAATTTGGCAAATAGCTTACACAGAAATTAATTAAAGACTAAACTTTAAGACTTGCTTATAGCTAAAGCAATTGCTAAAGGCAAACTTACACTCGAGGATAGGGTCGTACATATGCTGAAATCTTGAAGAAATAATTCATTTAGAGCTGTTACCATCCAGCAAATCCATAACGGGTGAAATTTATTATAGGCTACAACCAGTTCTAAGACAAAAGAATCCTGCACTGATAAATTGAAAGTCTGTAATATTTAAATATCGCTGACCATATGCACCACGAATCACAACAGAAAAATTAGATCAATTCTGATTGGAAGTTCTTCACCACCATGTGTACTCTCCCGAGTGTCTGAAAAATATGCTCACCAACTTTCTTCAATCGAAACCTCCTTAATTATATAATAGCGGAATCAAAATTTGGGTCAGAAGAATATTATAGACTAGATTTTGTTCACCTCTTAAATAAGTAATTTTAAATGTATTCCGCAAAAACGACCCTAATTATATAAAGTGTCTGTAAAAGCTCTTTACAAAAACCTATTACATATGCCTTATAAAATAAGCTGATTCAAGAAAACTTACCTCAGTACAAAGTTGCTTTGGGCGCTATACAGCTTGAAAGTTCAATTCTGAACTAGTTTTTTTACTATAAATATGAAGCGGCTAATGCGATTTTGCTAAAATTTGGTACGTTGACATAGTTTTTGAGACGAAAAATCCATATCAAAATTTTGAGTAACGTCACTCCATAGGCGTAGAATCTGGAATGCATTTAAAATTTCTACAATGGAAGAAAAGGTATGTAACTATATAATAATAATTTACATTATGTATTTTATTTACTACAAAAAGGGTACTCTTCTTGTAAGACTCGATATTTGTCATGGTTTTTGGAAATTTGTATTTTAATCATTCAAAGCACCAGTTAACAGAAAAAATATGTTACTAAAACATGTGATAAAAAAATAAAGGTGTCAGAGAAATTGTTAAAACTGTCCACCATTTACACGTATACAAAGATTTACATGACGTAGAATATTAAATTGTACTCTTTGCACTCTTCTTCATAAGCTTGAACATTATTTGTTGCATTTTGAATATATTGCCATAGTTGTTCTTCATTATCTATATGTATCATCTAAACCGTGGACTTTAGATGTCCCCATAAATAATAATCCATGTTGGGTTAATCCTGGCGAACGTGCTGGCCCATTCACGGGGCGTTATCACCTCTACCTATCCATTTATTTGGATGTTGTTGCTTTAAGTGGTTTTGAACATTTAATGAAAAATATGGTGGCGGTCCATCGTGCATAAACTTGAACATTATTTGTTGCATTTTGAATATATTGCCATAGTTGTTCTTCATTATCTAAATGTATCATCTAAACCGTGGACTTTAGATGTCCCCATAAATAATAATCCACGTTGGGTTAATCCTGGCGAACGTGCTGGCCAATTCACGGGGCGTTATCACCTCTACCTATCCATTTATTTGGATGTTGTTGCTTTAAGTGGTTTTGAACATTTAATGAAAAATATGGTGGCGGTCCATAAACCGCATATCTCTTCGAAGTTGTATAGATAAATTCTTTAACTAATCTGGCAACGTATTTTGTAGATGCTGCAAATAAATGTTTCCCGTTAATCTCTGCGCTAGAGTGACAAGATCAACAATAAAATTTCCAATTATTCCCGTCCATGCATTAATTTTAAATTCGTGTTGAAAATGTTTCACCTAGATTGCATCACGCTTCATCAGTAAACAACATATTGTTGCCAAAGTTTAAATCTCTTTCTCATTGTATATTAACTAACCGAGAAAAATCCAGACGCATTTCAGGGTCATGTTGTAAAATATCTTGAACTACCATCTTGTAGTATTGATGTAGCAACTGTTCTTTAGCTGCTTTATGAAGACATACTCCTAGTTTCCTATATGGTCGTCTGTTGGTTAGTTCTAGATTTGTTTCAATACCCTATGCAATTTCTTCTTCAACTTCAGGAACCCTTACAAAACGATACCTTCTATAATCAGCGGTTTCAGTAGCAAAGCCATCGGTAGCCAACGGCAACAAACGTTGGATGGGTTAGTATACGACGATTTTTAAACCTTTCGGAGTATACCTTGACACACTCTCCACCATCTCTCTGACAATATTCGTATACTGATATCATATAGGTATATGTACTTTGCATTAGTATATTGTACGGCCATAACAAATTAGGAAAATTAAGTTTTTTTCTAATTATTAAATGAGAAAAGAAGCTAATAAATCTCGATAAGAATTTAAATTCTTTAAATTTGGCAGTTAGTTTATTTAGAAACTATGGAAACGAACAATAAAAAATATTCGTGTAAAGGCAAATAATGTATTAGGTACTACGAAGTGTAACTGGATTTTCAACCCTTTCTGATTATGAACGTCAAATTGTAACGTGTCGATCGTACCTACTTCTTTTATATCTTACTAACAACTTAATAAATCAAAATGATTTGTTTTGTACGAACCCGTATTTTGGATTGTCAAGGTATAACATATAATAATAATACAATATGATCATTTATATTTACCCTCTAGCAAGCCATGAAATTATTTCTTGAAAATATCGTGTTGGTAGTGACAAATAAAATACATCTGTCATTATGTGGATGTTCTGATAAATAAAACTCATCTGTCATTAATGTATTTATTAATTAACACTTAAAAATATTTACAATAAATCATAAAGTTTTTCTGATCGAATCATCCTTTAGGAATGGTGTAAAATTAGAAAATGGAGAATGGCCGTACTCCTTGCAGCCTTGTATAGAAGAATTTCGGGCAGAATTTCCAAATTTTCCAACAACATATGACAGTTTGCGGTAATTAATTCAAAAGTCAGTGATTAAATTCCGTGAAACAGGGTCTGTGTCTCGAAAACCATGCTGATAGAGCACTAGAGCGGACAGTTGAAAATATAGCAGATGTTGAGGGACGAATAAATCAATCACCTAAGAAATCGATTCGTAAGCTTTCACAACAAATACAACTGTCATATGGGACCTGCCAGAGAATCCTTAAAAAAGACTTACAAAAATTTCCATACAAATTTCATTGCGTGCAAGAGCTTTTACCAATCGATCATGTAACCAGAGTTAATTACTGTCAGTGGTTCTTAGGTACGATTAATAACGATGACGTTCTTGACAAATCCTTCTGGTCCGATGAAGCATGGTTTCATTTATCAGGATATATAAATAAACAAACAATGCGCATCTGGTCTAGTGAAAATTCACATGAAATTCTTGAAACACCCTTGCATTCACAAAAAATAGGCGTTTGGCTTGCTGTTTCTCGTAGACGGATTATTGGTCCAATATTCTTTAATAATACGATAAATGCAGAATGATGTAATAATTTATTGCTACCATTTGTAAATCAATTACATGATGATGAGCTCCGCGAGGGATATTTCTAGCAAGATAATGCAACAGCCCATAAGACAAGAGAAACGATGGAATTATTGCATGAATTCTTTGAAAATCTAATAGTAGACTTTCCACCACGATCTCCGGATTTAACAATTATGGACTATTTCATTTATCCACATCTCAAAAATAGAGTATTTACGTCCACATACAATTGAAGAACTTACTAATGCTATCCGAAATGTCTGTGAGGAAATTACACCACATAATTTAAGAAATGCCTTCAATAATATGAGACGAAGAGTTGTGCTATGCATAGAAAATGAAGGAGCTCACTTTGAACATTTATTGTAGCTGTTTTTATTATTAAACTTTTTATTTTTTCAACTGAAACGTTTGTATGTAATTATTTGTCAAAATGACAAAACCTAATCTGTCATCAGTATAAAATAACCTATATCACACACACGCTGCAAAATAAGTTAACTTAAATTATGGTACCAACTTAAGTTTAAAAAAGAAAAATGTCATTGCCTTCTAGAGGGTAGAAATATATGATCATATGGTATATTATATATACCGAGAGTATATCTTATTGTGAAACATGCAAAACATGCATATACGATTGTTGCTAGAGTAACGTAATAATTAAATGACAGCAATGTATTAAAGCGTGTATTTTATTTTGAAACATAGGTTGTCAAAATAATTAATAATTTCATTTTTTTGACTTAAGTGTAAACAAATCAAATACAGACATAGAAAACATTTTATTTTCAGATAAATCGTTCAATCACAGTTTCTTACTACTTTTAGGTTGAATAAAACAAGAATTGATTGAAATTCATTTTATTTTATTAACATAAATGAAGCAAATTTAATAAATTAATTTAGCAGATTTTCAAAAATATCGCCGTTGACGGCCAAACAGTGTCCTAAGCCATGACAAAATTCATTAATCACATTTTGTATTTGTGCAGGAGTTATTTCCCTTGCAGCCACTCGTATCTTATTTTTTAATTGGTCAATATTAGTTAGATGTTCTCCATTAAAAACTTTATTTTTGATGTAACCTCAAAGAAAAAAATCATTTGGAGACAGGTCTGGTGACCTTGTTGACCAATCTACTTCTCCCCCACGTCCTATCCAGCGGTTTGGAAATCTGTTGTTTAGAAAGGTTCGGACTATTTGGGAATTGTGCGCTGGTGCACCATCATGTTGGTACCAAATCTCACCAGGAATATTTAAGGCGTTAAGGGCCGGTAAAACTCTCTGCGCAAGCAATTCTAAATATCTGTATCCTGTAAGAGTACCCTCAATAAAAAACGGTCCTATGATATGCTCGCCCATCAACCCTGCCCAAACATTGACTTTTTGTGGTCGTTGAGTCTTAGTAGAACGGTATCTGTGCAAATTTTGTCTGCTCCTGTAACGGCAGTTCTGTGAATTAACTTCACCGTGTAAATAAAATGTTGCTTCACCCGTAAAGCAAATTCTGGGTAGTAACGTATCGTCATTATTAAGTTTTTCCATCATTATTGTGCAAAAGCTGACTCTTCTTTCAGCATCATTCGCAATTAGCTCTTGGTGGTTTTGAAAATGATATGATTTAAATTTTTCGCGTTTCAATAACTTATGCACGGCAGACTTCCTAACATTTGAAGCTTGTGCTAAAGCTTTTGTAGAGAGCATGTTGTTGTTAGCGATAGCTTGTAATATTTCAGTTTTTTTTTCATCCGTAATAACATATCTGCGTCATTTCTTTTTCTTGTGGTTAGGAACGAGACATCCATTACTTTTATACTTCTGTACAAATCTACTTATTGTAGCTGGACTGGGTTTCGGACGTTCGGGATACGTAAGGTGAAATAAATCTGCAACATTTCGCAAACTCATATGTGAATAATACCAGTTTATTAACGACAATTTCTCTTATACACTATACATTCTAGGTATAATTGTAGGTTACACTTTATTGCAGTAATTATCTTAAGTCAAAAAACTGAAATTATTAATTATTGTGACAACCTATGTTTCAAAATAAAATACACGCTTTAATACATTGCTGTCATTTAATTATTACGTTACTCCAGCAACGATCGCATATGTATGTTTTGCATGTTTCACAATAAGATATACTCTCGGTATATAATAATATATATAATATATATATTAAAATACAAAAGACAAAACTTATGTCAGTGAATGTACATCAATTGGTAATTCAAAATAATATTGTGGCGGCGCTGTTGACCCTTTA
The DNA here is from genome assembly GCA_935421215.2 of Melolontha melolontha. NCBI lineage: Eukaryota > Metazoa > Arthropoda > Insecta > Coleoptera > Scarabaeidae > Melolontha > Melolontha melolontha. Next base: position 126,285,953 of record OW285237.1, on the reverse strand, counting down.
CATCAACAGGGAATTTTGAATTTAACAGTTAGATACAGAAACTAATAGTTGCAATTAAATTTACTTGAAACCAACGACTGTCAAAATTAAACAAGAAACATCGTTAATTTCTGCACTAATTACGAGTAGTTTCATTCGTAGGTAAAGGGTTCGGTTAATTTTTATTAACTTACATCGGCTGATATGTTTTAAGATATCTTCTTTTTCTTATCACCACATGAGTGTTAGTCTCAAGTCCTGAGTTCGTTTTTTTTTCGTGTAATATTTTGATTCTCTAGTGCATATTTTATTTAAAAAAACACCTGGATAAAAATGTCAACAAGTAAGTTTTTATTCTGTATTATTTGCAATATTTACATAGATAAAACAAATGAAATCTAAAATTCATATATTATGAAAATGCAATAAAATAAGGTAAATATTCAGTGTTAATAAAACATTATGAATTCCGCGATAATCTACGTATATATTATGTTTTTGTCGGCAACCGAAGGATACCTGAAATACTCGGTATACATATATTTATTCGCAACATAGAGTACATATATTATTATTTATATAAGAAAAATAATAATTCATAAATAATATCAATTTAATAAAACACACATGTTTTTGAACAGCTGTCCAAGGCTCTTTTTTATATATATATAGACTTTGAATTTGAACAGATAATTTTATAGTGTTTTAGATATCATACCTGAAAGAAAAAAAATACGAACGTGTTTACTGTTCGTTTACGGGTGGTTTGATTGTCTAAGCGCTCTCGATAGAATTATTAGGAATGGATAACTTGGCCATTTCGGTTAGAAATCTTGCGGAGGAAAAAGAATCGGTTAATTGAATTAAAATATATATAAGAATTTGGCGGACGATGGGATTCTAAATATATCTATGATACTAACTTCATTACTTTATAATTCATAGTAATTCGGGAATGTTAATTACAACAAGAAATACAGATTCTAAAATATACGGGACGGTTATAATAAATTCAATACAGGTTAATTGTTAGTAACTCGGAATTTTAAATGAATATCTCCGCTAATGCGGATTTATATTTAATTTAATTTTAAAAAATCTGGTATTTTGAATGATTAAGCTTTAATGTAATATTTTGTATGTTTGATTCGGCGACGTTAATACTAGAGACTTTATGCTTACGGTTATTTCTTTTTCTCCCTCGACCTTCCTTTCGTAGTAACGGACAGGGGTTTGCCTCATACTTTTCGATATACTCCTTCGAATGCGGAATACTTCTGAATAGAACGGATGTCGCATTTTATACAGTAAATGAACGGGATCGGTACGTACAAACGAGACATAAAGTGGTAACAGAATATCTAAATAGAAGAAGGCGGTGAAAGGAGTGAGCCAAACAATATCATCTCGGGAAAACGACTCTTTTACTTATGTCCTAAACAATATCGAAACATAAACACAAAAAGGTGGTTCCTTAACTATTTTGCAAACTATATCGACTCCTAGTTCAGAGAGGTGTAAAGGTCGAAGGTATTTCTAGTATCAGTCAGGAAGTCTCTGAGTGACTAGCTGAATAATTAAAATTTACTGTGAAATTCGGAGTTTATATATGACAAATATCGAGCAAAAAAAGGAATGTTTTTACTCGAATTGGAAGAGGTTCCACTTCTATAAATCTTTAGTGGAGTAACCACGCCGACGTGAACATTAAGAAGGGGGTCGGATATTTGCGTGCAGCGCACGAAGCGAGTGTCCGAGAAAATTACATTACATAACATTTTCTACAAATATATTTACAAAAATATCCAACGCCCTTCACAACTTAACAAAATGTTGTGCTTTTAATTTTGATTGAATTAAAGAAGTGCAAACACTATTATATATTCTTAAGTTTGAGAGCGGGATTCGTTACAGTACCTTAAAAATATCGTTCGGATAAAAAAATAGGTAAAAGCGGAAAATAAATTTGGAATGTTCCGACACAAATAAACACGTTCGTAAAAAAGTCTATCTAAACAATCTCGGATACATATTAAATTACCATTTAGTAACTTAATTTTTTTTGAATACTGGAAATTATTGAAACGCAAATATCACAAAAATCATGACAGTAAGCGAGTCTTACAAAGAGTACATTTTCTGTGGTAAATATGTTACACAATCTAAATTTTACTTAGCTACTTAAACTCCTCTCTTTCTATTAATGTAGATATGAATGATAGAATGATAGAATGAACAATTATAAAAACAACCCTATGCCTATGGAATGACGTTACTCAAAATTTTGTTACGTTTTACTTGTCTCATATAACTATGTCAACGTACCAAATTTTAGCAAAATTGCATTAGCCGTTTTATATTTATAAAAAAAGAAAACGATTTTGGGTATTGCAACTTCAGCGCCAGATAGCGTGAACACTAACCATTAGTACAAAGTTGCTTAGTTAGAACGCTATATGGCGCTTAAGTTGTCCTAAATAGACTTAGTTTAATATAAAGATTATGTCGTGAGGTTTTGTAAAGACCTTTTACAAATACCTTGTATATATAACATTTAATAATGTTTACAAATGCCTACATCATGTTGACGTATCAAACTCCCTTCTAGGTGCGTCCAACAGTTTTTATAATATGTAAATTTAAAAATTGAATGACACTGTGACTACTTAAATTTCAAATACCTGTCTTTCTTCTTTAATAGATTGTATAACTGCGCCATCTCTGTGTTAGGCTACGTAGTTGCAGAACAATCCTCCTATTATAAGTCGTGGAGATTTTAATGCTAGAATAGGAAACAACACGAAAGCAAAACAAGGCGTAATGGAGACATTTGGTAAGAAAATCCGAAATAGAAATGGGGAAAGATTAATATATTATTGTATACTGAATAAAATTGTTATACAAAATTATATCTTCCAACGAAGAGATTGTTATAAATATATCATATAAAAGTCAAAGAGGAGAAAGTAAAAACTATTAGGATATGCACAAAAAAAAACAGATAAGAAATAAATACGCTAAATACGTTGCATGACCTTGGTTACCGAACCCTGGTGTAGGAGATTTGAAAAAGAGGAGGAGGAAACTAGCCTTCATGTAATATGCACTTGTGAGGAATTGAAGGGACAAAAACATTTCGGAAGATCTTGTAACAAACCTCGCCCTCAAGCTTAAGAATATTTGGAATGTTTGTGCATCCTTAATTCAAATAAGAATTAAGAGCACGAAATATTCATAAGTTATGAACGGCGGTGTATATTTTTGTAAATATATTTGTATAAAATTTATTATGTAATTGTAGTTAGTTCGTTCGCTGGTTTCGTGCGCTGCCACGACAATCCACGATCCCTCTCTTACTTTTAAGCCGGCATAGATTTATTCCACTCAAGATTTCGAAAAGTGGACCCCCTTCCAAAAGCACCGCTTTTTACCTGTTATTTTGCGTATATAAATACCGGATTTTGCTATTAAAATCAATTATCCGGCTAAATTTCTGACTAATGCTAGAGCCCAACCCTCAACCTTTCGGCCCCATTACTGTTAGACGATAGCGTTTGTTGATCAGTTAAGATTTTTCTTACCGCAACCTACCCATCTTGCAGTACTTCGATCTCGTTTGAGGTATTTGTAAGAGATATCTCCAGTGACGATAGCGTTTGTCCCCCCCCCCCCCCTCGTTAACCCTTACCTAACTGTACTACAATAGTGTTTGTAGTACAGTCTTCTTTTATTTAGAGTTCTTCTAACACCCCCTTTTGTCTCGCTTGTGCATCCTAGATTACCGTTTATTCACCGGCATATAGCGCGACATCCGTTCAAGTTGGAAGTACTCCGAACCCGAAGGAATTTTGTCAACCGTATTGAGACAAACGTTCTGTCCGTTTATATAAAAGAACGATCGAGGGGAAACGTAAACATTAGAATCCGTAAATAATTTAAAGTCTCCCAATTGCTAGCAGAAAACGTAAGCATTAGAGTCTGTATTTTATTATAATTAAATTGTCGAATTGCTAGTAATAATATTACCCGCAAAATCCATTTATTTAATTTCCGAATTACAAGCAATTATCATATTTTTAATTTATTATAACCGTTATATCTAAAATTCCAGAAACATTTAAATCTCAAAATTTAATAAAGATAAGCTTTCTTCTTTCTAAATTTTCATTTGATACGTCGAGCCGTTTCACATTATTTTGTTCAACGATCGAACGTCCGGTCAAAATTCAGATGACCCGTAAGCGACCGAGATCTAAGTTCGTACACTTTCTCTTTCAGGGATTATATCAAAATGCGATATAATCACCGTTTAACTTAATCAAATAAATTAACTTATACATTACTATCCAAATCGTTAGAATAGGTAATATGAGCCTACCTTTAAATGTTTATTATTTCCATGTAATAATATATATCTGCTTAATAAATAAAAATTGTATTTTATGAATTATGATGTTATTATGTATTATGTTAATCCGTAATTTAAACACATATTTAGAAGTCAATTACCGAAATGTTTAAATTATTTACAAACACAGATTTGCTATATTTTTTCTCTAATAAAAAGCAGAATTATGTGCTCAAGTTCGAGGTCAATCAAAAAAAGGCAATGAACTGTTGTTTACCGTCTATGTTATACTAAAGACTAGTTTTTTCTTAATTCAACTTTTATCTTGAAAATAAAATGTGTCTAATGTATAAATTGTGTTGAATATTTATTAATAAATATATTTCGATTCTTAAATGTATCCTACGGGTGTTTGAGATATTATTTTTGTAAATTGCCGATTAATTTATTGTAACAATTATTGCGGAATTCTTATTTTATTTTATTTTATATATACGAACGTTAATTTATTTTTTTTATGCATGTGAAATATTAAATAGAGAATAACTAACATGTTGAAATGGTATATCCTGGTTTTTATTTATGCACTAGCAAATAAAACGATCCCAAAAGGCAAACATAAAAACTAAAGTTAAGGTTCACTTGTCTATAAGAAAATAAATAGTCTTAAGGAAATATTATCTAAACAGAAGTTAATGAAGTGTTACCGAACCCGTACTTCCGACCGAAAATTATCCGAAATTAGTGCAGAAACTAACGATGTTTCTTGTTTTATTTTGGCAGTCGTTAGTTTCAAAATTCAATTGTGACGACCGTTTGGGACCTGGAGCTAACTGTTAACGTCAAAAAATCCCTGCTGATGAAAAGAATCAGCAGCGCTACCACGACGTTATTTTGAATTACCGATTCATGTATGTTAACTGACATAAGTTTTCTTCTATGGATTTAAATTGATTTTAAAAGGTGAATGTAAGTTTTATAATTAATAAAATTAATTATCCTACTCCGATTGAAATTCTAAGTAACCGACGCATGTTATTATTTGGCGTTTCCGAGCAAGGACTCGTCCAAAGAACACATGTTACTTTTTAGTTTCATAGAAAGTTATTTATTTTACATGTAGCTCACGACCTCACACACACCCTTTCCGGTTACAATCTATTGGATACTACGAGAGAACTCAAATTTCTCTGAGGAGGATAGTGACTTTTATCAAGGACACAAAACTAACAGAATCGAACTGAGAGCTTTATTGAGGATAATACAAAAAACACTGTGCTCAAGTGCTTGGACTTACTGGCGTGAAACCCGAAGAATTAAATAGATAGATAGATATAAATATGCTGAATTATTAACAACAAGGATACCACATAGAGCCAATTACAGCAAATCACATTAGAAGAAAAGTTGAAAACTTTAAAAGAATTTATAAATGACGTCGGCATGAAATCATGTGGTACTGCAATGAACAGAGAACAAGCTGGTGAAAAGAATGGATCCAAAATATTATTAAAGCAAAGGAAGAAGCATTGAAAGAATACCTAGAAAAAAATGTAGAATACTAAAATGAATATAAAACTATCAGGAAGATACTAAAAGAACTTATTAAAACAGTTAAGTTTGAGATATGAAAAGAACTTGAAATTAAAATGGAGAAAGAACAGAAATAATTAGAAATTAGTTTACGGCGTTTTAAAAAATATTAAGAATAAAGAAAGGATGAAAATGGTAAATCAAAGAAAAGAAAGAGAATATACCTACATAAACTGCAGAAATAGTGACCGGATGGAAGTATTATTTTTGGGGTATATTGACAAGAGATAATAAAATGCAAATAAATACTTTATATAGATTACTGACTGAATCCTTAATGAAGCATGAAAAACAAAGAAGGTTCCAAATCGTTGAAAAAGTTGAATGATAATACCGATTTTGAAAAATTAAAACCGAAATTATTTGTCCAAGTTACTGAGGAAAATCACTGATCACTGAGTGCTTGTAAAGCATATGAATTAATTCTGGAAAAAAATTTAAGAAAATATATAGAAAAGAAATTAGATGGAGCACAAAATGGATTTCTATCTGCACATACTACACCAGACTAAATTTTTACAACGAGAAACAACAGAAAAATTCTTATTCTTAACAAAGAAACATATGTGTCATCCTTATGGAAAAATCATTTTATAAGGTAATAATACAAAAAATATAGAGTACTATTGAATATATTGATGTAGAAAAGATCAGATAATATATGTAAAAAGTATTTTTAAAATCATTGAAATATTACTAAAAACCAGGTGTATCACCCGGTTTTTAATAAAGATGAGTATGCATATTAATTGTGCGAAAATTGCTATTCAGTCTAGTAACATAATAAATGCAAAAAACCGTGAGGTTAAAAATTTTTAGCAACACAAGAATGAAGATTAGGAGGAGTTCTCAGTCTTTTATTATTTATAATAAATTGTAATAAAAAACATTAGCAACCAACGTAACTATGTGAGATATAAAATGAATGTCAAGGATTTCAGTGAATGTCTGTTTGCTGACTGTTGAGGATACATGCAGGATCCTTTCGTATCACTATAATATTAAGTATTTTTAAATTAATTTAAGAAACGATTATGTTTCGATTGAGTATAATAACTAACCATTTTTAATTTAAATCAAATTAAATTCAGTATGCAGGCTCATGTATCACACGGTATATGTCTTATGTTTATCATCCGCGGCACATCATATTTACATAAAGCGGTTGGTCCGATCCGGATACTCTTAGGTACAATTGTACACGAGGTCACATCTATATTATTTCGACAGCTTTAAACTATGTTTATACAATCTGGGACTCGGATTAGATTGCTTTTCAGAACAATAAGCAATATACTTTCTAGTTAAATTTAAAGGACAATACCAGTATAATAAGTTCGGAATGATGTCAAAGATCTTTTATTACATGTAATGGTGGGTTCTTTGTCTCAGATAAGACCGCCAGTGCCAACATGTGCGCGGTATTACAGTATTTCGATTCCAGGTACCTACATCAATTGTATCTTGGTAGTTCATAGAACCTCCAAACCATTTGGTTTTATTGTATGAACTTCCCAGGATTTTGTTAAATGTACTGGTGAAATGTTTCTAATCGCTGGTTTATTACGGCAATGCAATATATTCTATAGTCAAAGAAACTCACCGACAGTTTTTCCCATATTTTAAGTTCAATTGAGAACACCTCTTTGAACAGTTTCTACCAATCATGGTATAGTGGGGATTTTTAATTTATCATTTGGATTTTTCTTTATCACAAAAATCTCAATATCAAGTTAGTCTTATCTACAAGTTTAACACAACAAGTTCGTTATCGTTTATAACTTTATCGGGGTAAACTCCTCATTTAACGAGTAACCAGAACACTCATCAGAGTGTTAATTTGTCTCAACATAGACAGTCAGTTTATTCATTTAAGTATCAGTTTCTTTTATATATCATCAAACTTAAAGTCATTCAAACAGTGCCGATTCAGTTAATTAATTACAAGACACAAAGTATCACAACAGTCATACTCAGAAGATAAATAGCTTAAGTTGTTGTATATTTAAAAATAGGTGTAATTAGTGTAAATAAATATGTTTAGATCAATTGCATTTATTCAAAAACTAACCTTTCACCGAAGAAACACCGGAACCGGAACAGCCCGTCCACTGACGATATTGCGAGTACCGTATCAAACTTACAATTTAACATGAGCTTATGGGTTAAAAAACCAGAAGAGAAAATAATGAATATAAATGGGAACAAAACGAACATTCACTAAGGTTTTCATTTCGTTGGTATTTATATTAACTAATGATGTAGAGCTGTAAGGATGTAAATCGATAATAAGATAGAGAAACAAGAAGGAACCATTGTATCCGGGAACAGTTATAGACAGGATAGGCAGACTAGTTGAAGAAATCGACAACAGAATAACGAAAACAATAAGACTATCTGATATCATCAAGAGAGGTTTCATTCATTAACAAAAAAGAAATAAGCAACAAAACAAAGACGACGATTTAGAAAACATTATTCTTGCCAACTTTGTTATTTCATTGAGAGTTGTGGGTATTTACGAATAAGTTGTATAATAAAATACAAACAGTATAAATGAAGTGTTTAAGAATGGTAACAAATGTAACAGTAATGCACAAGATAAGAAATGGTTAAGACGTAGGCCCAGATATTAGAGACAGAATTAATTAATTTATATTGGAATATAAAAGAATTTACATACATTGACAATTTAAAAGTATTTAATTTCTGAAATAATACACAGTGGATATAACAAATGTAATTGAGGATATAAAATTTCAATTTCATCTAAAAGTTTAATTTAATCTAATTTAATGATTGGGTTCTAGGTATATATTCTAAATATTGAGTCGATTACAAAGAAGAGCTGTATTAAAAACGAAAAAAAAAACAAGTAATATATTTGGAACAAATATCTAAGATTTAGATGTGTTTAATAACAAAAAACATAATAGTATTTCAAAATATAGAAATCGAAGAAAATTCACATACATTATAAATTAAACTGTGAAAAGTGACTGTTTTACTAACACGAAGTTTTCAAATCGTTTGACAAATGAGGGATCAAACATCGCTAATAAAAAGTTCTTCGATTGTATGTTGTGGCGTATATATATACATATATATATATATATATATATATATATATATATATATATATATATATGGTAAACTTAATAAATCGGCGATTAAAGGTCTGGTTTATTACTTCAAAGTATATATATTTAAAACAACCCTACAAGTTTCGGCAATGATGCCTTTGTCAAGGATATCCTTGACAAAGGCATCATTGCCGAAACATGTAAGGTTGTTTTAAATATGTATACTTTGAAGTAATAAACCAGATAGTAATAACCAGTAATAAACCAGCTTCATTCAGATAGAATATAAAACCTTTCTCTCACTTGTGTCTAAGCCTGAACTTCCAAAGAAACTTTAATTCAAAAATTAATACCTCCACTATTGATATGAGCGGTGGAAATTACCAAAAGAGCGTTTTAAACTAATTACATATATTTTAAGAATTATCAAATAAATGTATGGATTACATAATTTTTCCAAACTAGGCGTAAAATTGAATAAAATTAGGTAGGTAAGCAATTAAGGCAAATATATCTCTTGCAAAGCTACTACATACATTGAATACAAGTTTATGATAGGGATTTTTTTTATTACTATAAATTGTGATTTGATCATTACATTTGAAATTAAATTCGTATATGATGCCTTTACTCAGTGTGAACCGAGAATAAACTTTTGCCCCAAAGGTTTAAGAGTAGCTTAATAATCTAAACGTATAATTTATAGATGACAGTTGAAGTTTTACCATGAATTGTATCTGAAACGCCTTGTCTCGAATTTATACAAATATACAAAATATATATGAAAAAGATATTTCTGAGAAACTTGAATACAAATAAATAAAATTATTGTAAGAATAAGCAATTATACACACATTTGTTTACTTCTTTTTTAATTTTTAGGTATGATGCGTTGGTCCTTATTAGTAAACTAGAAGCACTATTAATAATATACAAATGTCTTCTAAATTCTGAACCTTTAGACTTATTTGTAACAAGCTGTACCCAATTACACGTTCCTGTGGCTCAGTCTGGTTAAATTGGAAATAAAAGGAAAATTGAACCTACGTTTCCAATATGTGTCATTTCACAATCCTTGTGGATATACAATATTTTTTGTAGCACCATTGTCTCTACAGATATAGATATTGTCTGGTTTACCGAAACTAGAACATAATTGCATAGATTGCTTCTCACATAATTGTCAATGTGAGAAGCAATTCGTGTCTAAATTTAAATGGCACAATTCTAAAGATTAGCCCTTTTGTTGATGGTGATGGCAAATGCCAATCGAATAGGGAATTGCAATCTTTTATTGTTGCTTCTACGTGATTGCTCATTATTTTATTTACTTCGAGCCGCATACTGTTGCAAACTTGGCTGGTTGATATTTCGCAACATGGTAATTGGCACGCCGAATTTCAATTGCAGTATCTGCGGATCCCTGGGGTTTGAGCAAATTCAAAAATTCTATTGGATAATTAACCACATTCATCTGCTTCTACAACAGTGTCGACGGACTTGTATGTGACTACCTCGCTTTGAATGAACGCTATGGTAAACGACATGGCTCAATTCAAACGCAATATCACAGGAAATAATCAAATCAAAATGAAAAAAATCGAAAATCTATTAAAATTTCAATTTAACAATGCAATCGGAAAAATTGTAAATGCTAACTGACAGTAGCTGTCAAGAAGCGCGTTCTCCGGCATTAGTAATATTTAGTATTGCGTGTGTTGCTGTTATGTCCAACAGATGGCGCTGTGCATGTTTCTACCTGTCACGGATGTGACCTACGCATGTTTTTACCTGTCACACGTGCGACATCTATATAATAGGTGTACGTACTCGAATGCAACTTTGTGTCAAAATGTCAAGGCACTCTCTGATGAACTTTCGGAGATTTAAGATTTTGAACAAACGAACATTAATATTTTTATTTACACAGATGAACTGTAAATATCAATATCATGTACCTAATTTGTCGTTAATCCTAGAGTCTTGTATTTATATAGATCTCAGTTAAAAGAACCAAGAGACAAATAGGAATAAGTAGGAACAAAATCGAGAAAAAGGGTGACTAAATTCACTGAAAGGCTTAAAAAATATATATAAGATTAATGATACCGTGGTCCTTAGTGTTTAAAGAAATTTCTGAATAAAATAACATCTGGTCCTCACAGGACATCTAATTTTTAGCTGGTAACTGCAAAGTTATCCTTGTACGTCTATTAGTAGGCATATTAAATCTAGTATTATCCACTGAAACATTTCCAAATTTGCACAAGACAGCGAAGGCTTGTCCTATTTTGAAGAATGGTTCCTATTTGGATATGAAAAGTTACTGACAGATATACAATCGCAATAATTCTTCTAAGTCCTGGAAGTGATTATATATTCTGAAATTTACCCTCCCATTTGTATTCAATTGTCTTTATTCCAACATGGCTTAATGGAGAAACGTTTTACACTTCAACCTACTGTACTTCACCAAATTTACTTCTAACGCTTTTGATTCTAGAGGTCAAGTAGATACCACTTTTGATGATAATCGAAAGTTTATGAGCGCAAAATTCATGTAATTCTACTTGGAAGACTCGATCTCTTCGAATTTAACCATCACATTTAATTGTTTTTCTCCTCTTTACTACGTAGCATAATATGTTTATTATAAGTAACATAAATCATTTACTAACTAAACGAGATAAAGTGTCCCACAAGGTTCAAACCTGGGGTACTACTATTTATCCTATTCTTAAATGGTCTTCTGAATTTGATTGATTGTAAAAAAGTAACTTAGAAGAAATTTCATATATGATTGTGGCTTTCTGTTACTGCATATTAACAAAATAGCTCAGTTATCTATAATTATTAATTTAATACAGCGATATTTACGCAATCCTATTAAGTAAAGGGTTTGGCATTTAAGCATTTACTTCGATTGTAATCTTGCCTTTGCGGAAGTAATTAGTAAAAATTTATTTATAATAATTTAATAGGTGTATTTTTTTGAGTTAATTACAATTTATTCTTTTTTGTTTGTATTATATTAAATGGTAGTTGAGTATAGAATATTACAGACAAAATTTTAAAGTGAAGAAAGATCATTCTCTTTTCTAGTATTCGCTTTTCATGTCTTTTATTAAAGAGTGTCCACGTGCTGATACAGGAGAAGAAAATTTGCTTTGTTTAGGAAAACATATTTTGTCGATGTTATGACAAGAGTAATGTTGGTTCTGTTATTAGAACCTGTTGCATAGGATCTATGTATGTCATGCATAAACAAGGAAAATTGAACGGCATCGTAGGCACCATTAATTTTTAACATTGTTTTATCCCCAAGAGCTTAATTTATTGCAAATATGGTGTTATTACCTCATGAATGTATACCGTTTACACTTTTATAATAAGTTTTAAATGGAAATTTTGATTTATTTTAGTTAAGCCAGCCAGACTCGATAGAAAATGGTTGCTTCTTTAAAATACTAGCTTTAATTAACAAAATTTGTATTTCAAAATAAATATTTATTAGGAAAGATAAAATCACTGCGGAAAGTGGTAGGTGTCATTTCCTTCATTTTGAAACTGAAATACGAATCTACTAACCTATTTCCAAATATTTGTTTCTAAACATCATTAGTATAAATAAGTGCCAAAAGTGCTATTTGTTTAAGATTATGTTAAATAAATTAACAATTGTCATAATTACTTGACGATATTTTACTTAAGAAACTGTATGTTCTTCTAACTATAAATTAGATAAGAATCGATAAATTTGATAAACTTGCTTTTCCGAGAAGGTTTACATTCCGTTAACTTGATTAGGACGTTAATCATTTGCAAAAGCTAAAGGTTGAAGTTTGGTAGTAACGATACAAAGCTATTTGATAGTGTTGATCAAGTTAATTAGGTGCGAACGGCCATAGTAGACTAGACGAGAAACTACTTCTATTAAGTAAAGATAATACGTTCTAACAATATTTTTGTAAAATAATATAAAGAAGAAAAATTTAATTCTATGCATAAACCAACTAAAGAACGAAATACTTTTTTAAATACTTGAGGAAGTAATTTAATTTGCAGAATTATTACCTATTTTTATAGTGATTCGGAGAGTGATTTATTTACTCTAAACACAATTACAATAAAAGTTATCAGCATTTGGAATACAAAAACAATGTTAAAATATTCAAAACACATATAAATTAATATTAGTAAAATATAGTATATTACAAAAGACACTGTAAGAACATGTAAGACAAACTTTGTACACATATCGGGCAGAAGTCATTTATTTAGAAACTCGTCAACTGAATAAAGACATTTTCTAAAAGAAAATTTTTGACAGTACGTGTAAATCTTCTGATACACATGGTTTTTAAATTAACATCACATGCACATAGTTTGTTATATATTTTAGGACCCCAGTAGTCCGCATATATTTGGGTTGTCCTTAAGCGATGATATAGTATTTTTAAAACGTCTTTATTTCGAGTCTGGTACCCGTAGACATCACCACATCGCGAGAACTTTTCCACATTCTTGCGCACGTTGCTATATTCTCCTCTTGCGCCTTCTCACTTACCGTAATACCTAATTCAGATTTATCAACTTACCTCAATAACATGATTGTCCCGACTCAGAAGCGATCGGAAGGGGGGGAACCTTATTCAAATTTATGAGGGCGCTGCCACGTTTATAATTCTTCCTAATTCTTCATAATTCGTAAATAGAATAAATCAAAGGTATCCACATGTTTCATATACTTAGATCAATAAAACAGCAATGTAAACAACAACAATGAAGGATTCACTATATCCCAAAAACAAAACAACAACCAATAAGATATGGTACAACAGAATGCCAAAATAAAGGTTATCCCAACTTGGCTACCCACGTCACAATAAAATATTAAAAATGATTTACAGAAGACTAGATTTTAATGAAACCAATAAAAACTATACATATAAATTTGACCTTAGCAATAATTTCATTTCAAATAGCGATATGATTTCTCAATTAATAAAGTAATGTCTGGTCATGGGTAAAAGACTCACCCAGTATAGTAAATAAATGAAATAAATTAAAGTGCAGACAATAAGTTGACTAATATGTGAAGTTAAAATTTAAGCACATAAAATCAGGTGTTTTAGATAAGTTCTAAAAATAAAACATATGGTTTCATAAAAAATTTAGGTCAACGTCTGAAATGATTTGACCAATATGGAAAAGCAATAAAATTAATTAAGGATCTTAAGCTAAAAATTGCATAAATAATTTATTAAAGATCTTAGATAAATGCGGAAAATATATTAATTATATCACAAAACGAACGGTTCATTAATTTCAATTATAATCAAAAAATTATATTACATAAATTAATCCAAAAATTATGATTCCACACAGTATTTATAGAAATTATTATTATGTAATCAAAAAATAATTAAATCGGTGACATGCTTTCCATTAAGAAAATAGCAGAAAGCAAATCTACACTTAAATGTATGACATTCTGACTACTAAACATTAAATTTAATGCTTCTAAATTATATACATATGGAAAAAAATTAATTAATCGCTATATGTTTTATGTCCAAAATCTATACAAAATGTCTGTTCTTGGAGAGAATCGAATTACACCAATATTTGATAATCACAATTGTACTACCTTGTCCAGTGACGATTGCCAGTAAAAAAAAATGTGATCTGGTAGTTCCAATTAATTAGATGGAAATTTCCAGCCAATAGATTTTTTTAACATCGGGAAGGAGCGGATTACGTCCTTCACTCAATTATGAATAATTATAGACCCTTGCCAACTTCTCTGTTAGATAGAAGGATAGAGGAAAACATATAAGAAACAGAATGTCCAATTAAGAGAACGATACCTTTTGCAATCAGAATCTCGTATCAAATTACTCACCTTATGTTTAGTACTCAGTGTACAGAAAATGGCGGTTCCTCCTGTATATCCCAAAAATGTAATCTATTTATATCCGTTTAATCAAACGTTAACTCCATCTATAGATCCTTTTTATATTGAATTTACAATTGCAATAGTACAATAGGTTGATAAGCCGCAAAAACAAGTAAGTACGTACGCACCAAACACAAGAGAAAACAGGTCGAATCTTCTAAATGGTCTCCATTTATAACAGATCAGAGGCTACGTCATACAAAAAAACTATATTGGAAGAATATTTTAATTACCTTATAGTTAATTATTTTCAAGAAATAAATCGGAAGCCTACACAACCCTATAGCTAGGTCATAAGAAGCACAAATTAACTATCGTTAATTAGGGCCAATAAATGAATAAGTAATGCATCGTACCATAACACTAATAACTACGTATAGATATCACTAATTTTCAAATCCCATACCGAAATACAAAATAAAAGCCATCAAAAATGTTCATAATTACTTAGGATTCCTCTAATTAGAAATACTATATTAAAACATCGTCTATTACTTTATAGAAGACGGCATTTATGTACACAGACACATATGCATTTTCCGTCCGTGCGTGTAAATCTATAGTACACGTACGATTGACTTCAGATGTTTACATTCTGAATTCAAATAATGACAGTCAAGTAAAATTTACATAAGTATTCCCTAGAATGGCACAAAAATATGAAGGTGTCTATACAATGAGATCTAATTAACTCTCTAATTTAATATGAATTATAGAATACCCATGGACGAGAATTTACTAGAGAAATTACGATATAACCTAACATATATATAGACGTAAACGATGTTAATTCAAGACCCAAAATCTATGCGAACGAATGGGTTATTTTCACTCAAGTGTACAGATAATTTTACGTCTAAATTCACGTATGTAAACCATAAAAATATAATAACGCACCAGTAATTACGTTATTACAAGCAATACATTATTCTAGATATTACAAAGCAAGAATCCGTTATTGAAAGATCTAATAAATGTGTAAACTATTCCTACAAATAAAATTAGCGAACCTATTATACCTAGTGGTTTAATAATAACCAACAAACCAAAATGCAAAATCAAGTAATGTAAATTTAATCATTTAAGTAGTACGATAGATTAGTAATAATTATAGAATATACTAAAAATATACAGGTGTCGAAATCGACGTATAACAACGTATCCTTTCACACTTAAGATATACACCGACAGTATGGTAAGTATTTCTTCAGAAACAAAAGACTGTCCACACATTTTGTTCTATTTCAGATTACACAATATACGAATCCGCGCTTCTGAAGTAGAAACACATGCCCCAAAACTGAATGCCATATGGAGCTATGTTGTGGAAATTTGCGAAGTACAGTTCATTTCAATGAAATCGAGTACTCCTTAAAAATCAACATACCTATTTTTTAGAATGTTTAAGTAATTTAAATTTGACTTTCGTGAAGTCTAAATGTTATTAAGAGAGGTTACCCATTCCAATCAAAATGTTCATTATTATTATTTTCAAAATAGTTATTTAAAATATAAGTTACTTATCAAATTAGATATTTATTTTAAATATACAATGAATAATAAAGAAACAAAGACTTTATATTATGAAAATTAATATTTTGTTACGCCACCATTTTCTTCAAGCACTTTGTGCAACCTTCGGGGCATCGAAGAAATGACTTTCTGCCACAGCTTTCCATCTTGAGTTAACTCATCTTAGCCATTTTCTATTGCTGTCCAAAGTTCATTTTGATTTAGGGGCCTAAAATTTCTCTTTTATATTTTCTTGACGAGTAAGCTCCAAATGTTCTGCACTGAATTCAAATCGGCAAACCATTTCGCAAACCATTGTCTCACTTCTGCCGTATGCTCGGGACAATTATCTAGTTGAAAGATCAAATTATTCCCGTATAACTGCGATACTCTGGGAAGCATAACATTCTCCATGATATTCAAATATTCATGGGCGTTAAAACGGTCTTCAATGCGCCATTCTGTACCTGAGCCTTGTGCACAAATCCAGGCCCATACGTTGGCGGAAAATCGTCCTGATATTTTAACGTGATTAAAATATATTTCCTGAAATCGTGAATTACCTGGATGATAGACTCTTATGCGGCCAGAATGTGTAGATTGAAAATTTTTTTCGTCAGAAAAAATAACATTTCCCCAAAAATTTGGTGGACAATATATATAATTTAAATAAAAAATTATATGAGCCTGCTTTAGCTCTTCTGTAAAAAATGGCTTTTTAGTACTAATTGAGTTTCTTAATTCGGAATTTCTAATTCTTCGGCATATGGTTGAGGATGAGCGACAGAAATTTGTTAAAAAAGCCGCTTGCTTCACTAATTCAAATAGGTTTTGTCTCAGTTAGTTCAAATGATCTTCGTCTTCTTCGGCAAAGGATATTTTCGAACGCCCCGATCCTTTTTTTTTTCTAGTGATTGCTCCTTCTTGATCCCATCTTCTTTTTACTCTCTGCACAGTACTTTTAGCAATATTATAATGCCGAGCTATTGTCCGTATCGACCAACTGTCTTCTAATTTGGAGAGAACTAAAGCTTTATTATTTTCACATAATTTAGACATCTTGTCACAGTGACATGTCAAACAAAAGTGACTCAAAAGAACGACTTAAACCATACAAAATTAGGTGTACTCGATTTCATTGAAATTAACTGTACGTTATACGGACAGCATGGTAATTCGCTATAGTCAATTTTCCGGCAAGTTCATTTAAGTGCTTAGACCATCCTAACTTGTTGCTTAAGTGCAATCCCAGGAACTTTATAACCTGCATACCTTCACTTGTATTGGTTGTAAATGCGAGCTTTTGTGTTTTTGTGGAATTTAGTATGAGAGTGTTTGCGTGGAATGATTAATTTTTGCTTGTAGTTCGACTACATGAGATATACACACAACATATGCGCGTACTTACACATAGAGATGCATACACGCACGCACGCAACACATACATGTATTTAACAACATAATTTGAAACATACTTGAGTAAGTAAAACCTACCAATTTTGTATAATATAAAAGTATTTTTAATAATATATAATATTATTAAACATGGGGTGTGAAGAACACAATACAAGTTCATATGTATTTTTGAATGTATCTTCTCCAAAGACGTAGATACGTATTTCACATTTCTACATGATTATCAATACGCCTCTGTTGGAGAAGAGACACATTCAACAAACATAACTACCTTGCCATCTCGCAGATATTATTAAGACAGAGCGTGAAGGAATATTCAACGCTGTCTATATAATAATCGCAGAACTAGCCGTGGTGTTCCTCATAGTCGGTAACCACCGTATCTATAAAAAACTGTATTATCGTGTCTTCACTACTTGTCGGCGTAAACCGAATACGTATATAACAACATAATTTGAAACATACTTGAGTAAGTAAAACCTACCAATTTTGTATAATACAAAAGTATTTTTAATAATATATAATATTATTAAAAATGGGGTGTGAAGAACACAATACAAGTTCATATGTATTTTTGAATGTATCTTCTCCAAAGACGTAGATACGTATTTCACATTTTTACATGATTATCAATACGCCCCTGTTGAAGAAGAGACACATTCAACAAACATAACTACCTTGCTATCTCGCAGATATTATTAAGACAGAGCGTGAAGGAATATTTAACGCTGTCTATATAATAATCGCAGAACTAGCCGTGGTGTTCCTTATAGTCGGTAACCACCGTATCTATAAAAAACTGTATTATCGTCTCTTCACTACTTGCAGTTTATAGATACGGTGGTTACCGACTATAAGGAACACCACGGCTAGTTCTGCGATTATTATATAGACAGAGTTTAATATTCCTTCACGCTCTGTCTTAATAATATCTGCGAGATAGCAAGGTAGTTATGTTTGTTGAATGTGTCTCTTCTCCAACAGGGGCGTATTGATAATCATGTAGAAATGTGAAATACGTATCTACGTCTTTGGAGAAGATACATTCAAAAATACATATGAACTTGTATTGTGTTCTTCACACCCCATTTTTAATAATATTATATATTATTAAAAATACTTTTGTATTATACAAAATTGGTAGGTTTTACTTACTCAAGTATGTTTCAAATTATGTTGTTATATACGTATTCGGTTTACGCCGACAAGTAGTGAAGACACGATAATACAGTTTTTTATAGATACGGTGGTTACCGACTATGAGGAACACCACGGCTAGTTCTGCGATTATTATATAGACAGCGTTGAATATTCCTTCACGCTCTGTCTTAATAATATCTGCGAGATGGCAAGGTAGTTATGTTTGTTGAATGTGTCTCTTCTCCAACAGAGGCGTATTGATAATCATGTAGAAATGTGAAATACGTATCTACGTCTTTGGAGAAGATACATTCAAAAATACATGAAACTTGTATTGTGTTCTTCACACCCCATTTTTAATAATATTATATATTATTAAAAGTACTTTTGTATCATACATGTATTATTATTATTATTACTAAGAAAGCGTCAACTAAATTCTGAATATTCTGTTTCTATGGCGGTACTTTTCTAATTTTTCTGTATTTGTTGACACTTGAATACATAACCCGTACATAGTACATTAATAGCAGGCAAGGAGGGAGTGTTCTGGTATAACACTCTGTCGTATTTCTATATTTTTTATAGTTTGGTAAGCAAATATACTATCTTATTTATAAAATAGTTATGAGCATATAATAAAAAGAAGAAATGGCCAGCAACAAAGAGGCGTAACACTGAACTTTATAAAACAAAAACAGTCATACTGAAAAATTGAAACACCACATAATTGTCTCTAAAAAACCTTATAAGCCAAAATTGAGTGCACTAGGCGGAAACCAAGTTTTTAGATGTTTTATTTAATTTACAGCAGATTTCTTCAATATATATGTTGAAACCTTGGGTTATATTTGAGTATATTTCTAAAACTTTTTTTACTGCACTATACCGAATTTTAGAAAAATTAAATTTCCTTCTCTGAAAGAAATGTAGAAAAACAAACCACAATAAATTGTTCTTACAGCTTATTCGCTATCCCTTTCAATGTACTCTCCTTTCGCATGAATACATCGATCCCAGCCACTTGTCCATGACTAGAGGCAGTGTTGAAAGTCTTAACGTATTAACGTGTTCAGCACTCCCATTGATTGGTTCTGGATCTCTTCAATGGTCGCTAAACGGCGCCCCTTACGCTTCAGATTCAACTTCGAAATCAAGAAGGAGTCACAAGGGGAAAGATCTAGAGAGTAGGAAGGGCGGGGTAGTACTGCTGTTGTCGTTTAGGCTAGAAACCGACGCAAGACAAGTGACATGGATTGTCGTGGTGTAAGATCCACGAATTGTTGCGCTGCTTACCAGGCCGATTGCGTCAGTTTGTGGCGTATTTTCCGTCGATAGACGACCGGAACGCTCATCGTCATCAACCGACACACGTCCATTTTTAAAACGGTTGTACCACTTATAAGTTTGCGTCTGACCTAAAGCATCCTTACCAAACGCTTTTCAGTATTTCCGCTGCAGTTTTACCAAATTTGAAGCAGAATTTAATGCATGATCTTTGCTCTTTCACATCGTACATTTTAGTATCACAGAATAACCTAAACGTAACTCAACAAATATAAATACTGTTTGTCACGACCTAGCAAAGTATCGTTTGATGGACTTAGTACGAGAAATATCCTTTTGTTTTCATACTGGAACATAGAGGGCGCCACTAATAAACTGTCAGTAATAAAAATTAACCTCCATCTTTAGTTAGCGTAAATCCAAAGTTTCAGTGCAATACGTGTAGTTTTGGACTTACAACGAACTGTCAAAGTTGACAAGTTTGTCAAAAAATGGAATTAAACCGTGAAAATTTTCGAGAAATAATTTTTTATAATTTTCAAGACAATTATCTCAACAAGAATGCCTCGCCGGGTTAGTTCCTGTTTTCTAGTCGTCAGGAGGAGCAGTTGATGCCTTCAAAAATGCTATTTTGGCTGTACCAACAAAGTTAGTTCGAGCATATGCAAAAGTGTATAAATCTTGGCGGAGAATATTTCGAAAAACAATAAAGTCTTTAAAACCTGTCTACTGTTTTATACCAGCTTTATGTAAAATATATAACCCTCGTATAGACGTTAGCGCTATAAAGCTGTACTACAATTCTTTCGTGCACCACTTTCAAATTCCGGGAATTTCTGGGTAGCACCCCGTATTACAGCTTTTAAATATCCCTGAGTAATAAAACATTTGCATTTATTACCAGTATGCAGTTGTTCTAGGATTTCTGGAAGAATTTTCTCAGTACATTAACATAATCTTATAAAATGTAATTAATTATGATTAATAGTAGTTATCTATGCAGAGAAAATGATATAATGTATTTTTTTTTTGTTAAGGTACGCTAAGTTTTATAATTTATTGACGATATCAGTGTTATCATATTATTTTTATTTCTGTAATAGCCATATATAAACCACATCAGGTACCCATTATAAATTTAAACTGTGAGCGTGACCAAACAAAAACTACCCTTAATTCCCAAAACACATACACATACACATAACGTCTCGCGACTTGAATACAATAGCCGACATTGGTATCCCACTGCTTCTACTAAGGGGTAATTTAATGCCTTCAGCACTCAGGGTTAATTCGCAATCTATACCAAGTGCGCGTAAATGTAATTTAAAACTCTATCGCTTTAGGAATTTGGGACGAGATGTATATCTGTGTGATAAGCTTTTGTGTTTTTGAGAAGCTAACAGGACGTCTTTATTTTACTGAATTTAATTACAAAAACAACAAAAAATGCAGTGTATAAAAATATTATTATATTTTTCTTGTGAATTAATAAAGGAATTAATCTCTTCGCTGGTCATTAGTATTAAGACTATTTTAGATATACATACAGCCTTTCCCAGTATTAATATTATAACAGGTGAGATAGAGCTGTTTTTAATTTTATTTTAAAATTTTGGAGTTAAGACCTGTTTAAAATTTAAGAGAATTATAGAATATTTTAAGTTTTTGAAAAAGAATTCGCCTTCACAGAGAAGCAAAACTATTTTATTCTCAGGTAAAGTACCCTTTTTGTTGTTGATACAGCAAAATTTTACTACGAAAAGTTGTTCAGAAGAAGAAATTATACCACTTAACAAAGTTTCAGGAATTTTATTAAACCATCATTTTTAAAAATTAATCAAATTAAACATTTTGTTTGTAGAATATTGAACGAAGTAAATAGTATTAACAACAAATTTAACTTACGAAGCGTAGTAATATCATTGGTCCACAATAAATTATTATTCAACATAACTACCATAATTTTCTGCACACCTATCCATGCGATTTCTGAATTGTCCGAAACTGTGAACGGCGTTTCTTATCCTTTCTTTTGTATTTGCCCATTGTTGTGTATTTGTTGCGAATAAATAAGTTATTTGAGGCGACCCTATAAAAAATTCTCATATTGTTAAGTCGCAAGATCTTTCAGGTCGCACAATTGGACTATTTCTAGCTATCCACTTTTCTTTAAACTGCAAATTTCTCCATTCAGCAAGGCTTGCCGTCGAATATGTAGGGCAGGGCTTGTTTGAAATAAATCGCTTTTTATTCTGCCAGGGGAATGTCATGTAAGTACTCTTCCTTGAATCTTTCAAGTAACTGTAGATAAACATTCTTATTTAACCGTGCCTCTTCTATTAAGAAATGTCTAATAATGACAAAACGATAAAAAGCTGGACACCACACATTTACTTCTTGATAATAGTGACTTCTACAATTTACCCGAAAGTTTGGATTTTCTTTAGACCATTTGTGATAATTTTGAGATGAAATAACACCTTTCGTAGTAAAAGTAGCTTAATTCGAAAATACAATATTTTCATAAAAATTTCGTTCTTCAAGACATTTTTCCCCGATTGTAAGACAAAATAATAGTTTATGGTCAGTATCACCTAGTTTCATTATGTGCACAAATTCTAGTTTGTATGGCCTTACCTTGTTGGATTTATAATTCTTTGCAAATTCGATTTACTAATATTAAGATTACGTGATCGTTTCCTCAGTGTTAGTCTGGGATGTTCTTCACCGAATCAATAGCACCAACAGTTGTGACATCGTTTTGCTCATATTTTTTTCTTTCTGAACGTTAAGAATGCTGCCAGTTGTAAATTTCTTAACTACTCGCATATCAGTTATACGCGTTGGAAAATCTCTCGTATCTCTCTCATATTACAATATCTGCAAGCTCATAATACCGAACAATGTAAATTCTTTGCCGTAACGTTAACATTATCTAGAAATAATTTAAATTTGAAGTCAGAGATCCTGCAAAATATAATCTGATAGTAATAGGTCTTTCAAATTAAAGGCCTTATTTTAAAAATAAATAAAATATAGATGGTGCACTGAATTCGTCTGGGTATTTTGACAGTATGATGTATGAGATTTATAAAAATGCCTTCTTACACGATACAACAATGCGTTCAAATTGTTGAATTATTTTATGCAAATCAGCGTTCTGTGAAAAATGTTTTTAGAAAATTACGTGAATCTTATGGTTTACATGGTCGTCCATCTGAAAGATCTATTGGTCGAATTATTAGAAAATTTCAACAGACCGGTTCGATGGAAGATCAAAAATGAAAAAGCTGCAATCGTAGTGGTCGCTCACAAAAACATATTGATTTGATTCATAGAAGTGTTGCTGGAGCATCTGAAATGTCCATTAGTCGAAGTTCACAACAAGTGAATCAACAACATGGCGTATTTTACGAAAGGATTTAACTTCAAGGGCATCTAAGGTTCAAATAACACAAGAACTAAAGCCATTGGGCCATGAAAAGTATCGCGAATTCGTCAGTTGGATTAAAGAACAACCAGATGATTTTTCACAAAAATCATCTTTTCTAATGACGCACATTTTGAAATTGGTGGTTTTGTTAACAATCAAAATTGTCGAACTTGGGATGAGGAAAATCCACAAAAGAGCTTTATATTGTAATGACTCATCCGATGACGCGTCGCGCGTCACCTCTAGCGTTTTCTCGATGCAGGTAGAGCACTCGAGAAAAAATATTCCCATTCATATATAAGCCGTCGAGGAAGGGATGGCGATTACTCAATATCCGAACTTCGCGGAGTGAACATAAATACAAATACATAAATATGCTTATCGTTAGTAATTAGTTTTTATATTGTTATTAGTTTGATTATTAATATAGTGTGTGTCTAAAGCTATCATCAGTTTTATATAAGAACCCGAAAAGACAAACTTTACAGTGGTGCAGGTGTGTGGTTTTATAAATAATATACTAAATAGACCATTAAGTGTTAATTAAATATCTATTTAAATAAATATACAGTGCGAAAAGACGCTATTTTAAATATCGCGATGGCCAATAGAATGAAACTGACGGAATTAAAAGTGATTGATTTAAAACGAGAATTAAAGGAGAGGAATGAGGATACAACTGGCAAAAAGGCGATCCTCCAGCAACGGCTTCGCAATGTGTTGATCCATGAAGGCAAGGATCCAGAGAATTATGTCTTTCAAGTTCCAGGAGGAGATGCTGACGTAAATTCGCTGTTGATGAAAATGGAACGACGACTGATAGACAATTCACAAACCTTGGAACAGCGTCTAATAGATTCACAAACTAAAATGGAGCAGAAGAGCCTTGAAACTTCTGGAAACTTTGCAAAAACTCTAGAACAAATGGAGCAGAAGGATCTGGGTAGTGCGAAAAATATGGAACAACGACTAATAGACAATTCGCAAACCATGGAACAGCGTCTAATAGATTCATAAACTCAAATAGAACAGAAGAATCTGGACAATGTGAAAAATTTGGAACAACCACTAATAGACAATTCGCAAACTCTGGAACAACGTCTAATCAATTCGCAAGCCCAAATGGAACAAATAAACCTAGAAACCGCTAGAATCCTCGAGAAAAATCTGGAAAATAAATGACTAGAAAATTCTAGAAACTTCGAGAAAAGTCTGGAACAAGTGGAGAAAGTTCTAGAACAGCAATTAGCGAAAAAATCAGTAGCGTTAAAGAAAGAGGTTTTCATAGCTGTAGAAGAGAAAATTGGAGAACATTCTCGACTTTTAGAGTCAATAATGACTCAGATGAAATTACCCGTTACCACGAGTCATTCTAATCCTAAGCAGGTCAACGAAGAAGTTATACCAGGGCCCATCGAAATAAAAGAAGAACTCGTGGCTATTTCAAAGACCAGAATCAAGCCACCAGCCTTTAATTGAAAGACGTCATCGCCAACTTACCTGACGCAATTCGAAGCGGCCGCAGAAGCAAACGCATGGTCTTCTGTCGAGAAGGCGACAGCTTTAGTCATAGCATTGAGGGTGATGCTAGCGAAATTTTGCAGACATTGCCTCCTGAGGAAAGTAAAGATTATTCTCATCTCATTAAACGCTTCGAGATGAGATATCGCCATGCGCATTTGGAGCAGGTGTACCATACCCAACTGAAAAATCGACCACAGAAGAAAGGCGAGAATCTTCAGGAATTTGAGGCAGATATTGCTCGTCTAGTTCGACTTGCATATCCGATGGCGCCAGATAATTTCATGGAACACCTAGCTGTCCAGACGTTCATAGATGGTCTCCGGGATATTGATACGCAGCAGGCATTAAGGTTGGCACGACCGAAAACCTTGATCCATGCTTTGGGGCACGCGCTTGAGTTTGAGACTGCAAAACAAGCCTCTGGAAACCATGCTCGGGTCTGCACTGTTGACAAACAGGAAAATGAGTAGTTCATGGAGCAGGTGGTTGGTAGAGTTCTAAACCAGATCAAACTAAATAAAAGAGTACTGCGATGCTGGAATTGTGGAGAGATTGGTCACGTTCGCAGTAAATGTGGTAAGGTGGCCAAGAAAGCATCGTCTGAGCAGCAGGAAAACTAAAGCGTGTCGATGAGCCGGGGCAAATATCGATCCAGCATCAGGAAGCCCCAAGGACGCTTGGCCAAGTCGCATCCTTGCAACATCAAACCAATGGCCTGTATGTGGACACTATTATGGAAAGAAGGACCTAAGCTTGCTTGCTAGGTACTGGATCGACGAAAACTATCGTGCGGCCCGATTTGATTTCCAGTAATAAACAATTACTTTCTAGCAAATGGAGACTTAGGACAGCTACTGGAGAAGCAGCTTCTGTGGCAGGTTAAGTAGATGTCAATTTTATCATAGGACCAACATCAATTCGACATTGTGTTCTCGTAGCCGGAATAGAAGAAGAAATAATCTTGGAATTAGACATCATGAACAACTATGGCTTCCAGTTAAACATGAAAGAAGGCGCTTTAAATATAAATAACGAGGAATTGTTTCTTCATGGGAAAAATTGTGAGAGTGTACAAGTAATTACAGCGGAGAATGTTGTTCTGGATGAAAGAACTGAGACATTTTTGACGGCGTGTATGGAAGGTGATTATTTGGACGGAAATGTTACAATGTTGGAACCAAAAGCTGATGATTACCAGGTGGGCCGAGGAATAGTAGTTGCCAAAATGTTTTTTAAGACTCAGAAGACTGTACCGATAAGGGTAATGAATGTGAACCATTACCCTGTTTCATTGAAGAAGGGTACTATTCTGTGGTGGTGTTCGCCAGTGTCGGCCGTCGTTCATCGCATAGAGGCGAAGAAGAATGGATTCGTGCAGGTTCCTGAGAAATTGTCCAAGATAATCGACTCCGCCTGTCAAGGATTGAGCAAGAAGGAACAAAGCCAAGTTAAGGATCTAATCAAACATTATGAAGACGTCTTTGAAACTGAGACTGGTACGAATGGAAAAACCAATATTGTAATGCACAAAATAAATACCGGAGATGCAAGTCCAATTCGACAAGGACCAAGAAGGTTACCACTGGCAAAACGTGAGGAAGCCGAGCATATTACACAAGATATGGAAGGCCAAGGAGTATTTGAACCATCGAATAGTCCATGGGCTTCACCAGTGGTCCTTGTCGGGAAGAAGGATGGATCTACTAGATTCTGTGTGGACTATCGTCGTTTGAAGAGTGTGACCAAAAAGGACAGCTATCCTCTCCCAAGAATAGACGATACGCTAGACACCTTGGCAGGAGCAATGGTTCTCCACTCTCGACTTAAAGAGCGGTTATTGGCAAGTGGGAATGGATCCCAATGACAAAGAGAAGACTGCCTTCAGTTTAGGCACAGGACTCTGGCAATTTACAGTAATGCCATTTGGACTGTGCAACGCCCCAGCTACTTTAGAGTGACTCATGGACACTGTACTGAGGGGACTGTCTTGGAATACCTGCCTGGTATATCTCGATGATGTGATTGTGGTAGGGAAGACCTTTGAAGATCACATGAAAAATTTGGAAGAAGTATTCCAGAGGTTACGAGATGCCAACCTGAGATTAAGTTCAAAGAAGTGTCACCTTTTCCGCAAGGAGGTAAATTACCTTGGACATGCGGTTTCCGGAAAAGGAATTGCTGTGGGTCCAGAAAACGTAAAAGCTGTGGAAAAATGGCCGGTAGCTTTTTGGGACTATGCACGTATTATCGGCTTTACGTTCTTGGATTCTCTAACATTGCAAAACCACTTACCCGCCTAACAGAAAATCGGGCATTCATTTGGAACAACGAATGCCAAGCGTCCTTTGAGTTGTTAAAAGGAGCTTTGATCAGTGCATCTGTTTTAAACTATCCACTGCCATCTGGGAGGTTTGTTCTGGATACAGATGTCAGTAACGTCGGGATTGGTGGTGTGCTCTCTCACATTCAAGATGTGTAAGAAAAGGTCATTGGATACTTCAGAAAGACCCTGTCCAAATCGGAGAGGTACTACTGCGTAACCAGGAGAGAAATATTGGCAATAGTTAAGAACATTGAGCATTTTTACAAGTACCTGTATGGGCAGAAGTTCCTGATCCGCACTGATCATGCCGCCTTAAAGCGGCTCTTACAATTTAAGAATCCCGAGGGTCAAGTAGGTAGATGGATTGAGAGGCTACAGGAGTGTGACAATTTGACAATTTGCGCGCAGATCAAGAAGCTGATCCGGATCTTGCAGTCTTCAGGGTTTGGAAGAGAAATGGGCAAAGACCTGGGCCAACCTGGCAAGAAATTGCTCCCCATTCACGAGAATTGCAGTCATACTAGGCACAATGGGATTCCTTAACTATGGACGACGATCTCCTGAGACGTGAGGTCGAAAATCACGATGGAAGCGAGATGCACCAGAGATTTTACTGGGTGAATTGTTCACGAGATGTGAAAGAATGGTGCCGAAAATGTGCTAATTGCGCCGGAAGCAATGCTCCCTAGAGGCGTCGACGCGCACCCATGCGCCAATACAATGTAGGAAGCCCATTTGAAAGGATCGCCATAGATGCCGCCGGCCCTTTCCAGAAAGCGACAAAGGAAATAAATACATAATAGTGATCATGGATTACTTTACCAAATGGATTGAAGCATATGCTCTACCAAATCAAGAAGCTGGAACTGTAGAAGACGTGATTGTGAAGGAGTTCATCAGCCGTTTTGGTGTACCCTTGAAAGTTCATTCCGATCAAGGGCGAAATTTTGAGTCCAGTCTATTCGAAAAGATGTGTGGACTTTTGGGAATACGGAGGACGAGAGCAACTCCCTTGCATCCACAATCAGATGGGATGGTAGAGCGAATGAACAATATCATGATCAGACACTTATCCAAAGTGGTTCGCGAACACCAGAGAGATTGGAACGAACATTTACCATTATTTCTAATGGCGTATCGGGCTTTCGTTCAAGAGACAATTGCACAATCACCAGCAAACGTGCTATTCGGGAGGAAACTCCGATGGCCCTGTGATTTAAAGTTTGGGAGCAATCCTGGTGAAGATCTTGCCGGAGAAGATTATGTCAGCACGCTCAGACGACGACTAGCTAATATCAATAAACAATTCACACATAATATCCAAGATGCTAGTGACAGAATGAAGGAGAGCTACGACATCAATGCCGAGAAGAGTGATTACCATGAAGGCGACCGGGTTTGGTTATATAATCCACAACGTCGACGCGGCCTATCTCCAAAACTTCAAAAGAATTGGGAGGGGATATTCGAGGTGTTGAACCGGATTAACGATGTAATATACCGCATCAGGCGAACACCTCATAGTAAGCCAAGAGTCGTACATTCTAATCGGATAGCCCCATATTCTGGAGACAATAATGACGAAGCCGCTGACTTGCGCCGATTGGATAGCAAATACCAGCAAGTAACCTTCGAAGACTTTGTGGAAGAGTATTCTGGTTCGAGAAAAGCTCGATTTGGGGTGACCATCGAGAAACAGCAAGATTTGTCTCCAGTGCCGCCAGACTACGCGCTTGCTCATTGCGTAGCCCGAGATCTGCGAATGGCCAAAGGAATTGCCAGGGAATTTAGAGAGAGATTTGGCGGAATCGAAAAATTAAGGCAGCAGGGACCAGCAATTGGGAGGAGCCTCCAAATAATAAATGAAGAACAGCCCATATTTTATTTGGTAACGAAAGAACTGTCAAACCTGAAGCCAACCTATCTTGACTTATGGGAGGCCCTGGTCCACTTACGCGAACAAATGTTACAACAAGATATTTTGAAATTGGCAGTTCCAAAATTGGGTTGTGGATTGGACCGCCTGGACTGGGGAATTGTAAGGAGTATGTTAGAAGTTATATTCCAACACACTGGTATGGAAATTCTGTTATGCAGTTACCGGCTGGAATATTCCTGTATATCCAGGCAAGATAAACCGTGGACTGTCGATTTCGCCATCGTTTGAGGGAACCAAAGCATGACATGTTTCGGGACGAAACTTAATTTTTAAGAAGGAGGCATTGTAATGACTCATCCGATGATGCGTCGCGCGTCACTGCTTTGTGTGCATTATGGTTAGGTGATATTTCTTTCAACATTTATTGTAACAGTGAATGGTGTTCGACATCGTTGGATGTTAACTGAATTTTTATGGTCTCAACTGAATGATATTGACCTAGAGGACAGATGGTTTTAACCAGACGGTGAATTTTGCTAATGACACAATTGCTTTGTTAAGACAAATATTTCTTGAAAGAATTATTTCAAGACATGGAGATGTTAATTAGCCACCAAGGTCATGTGATCTAACGCCGTTGGACTATTTTCTTTTGGGTTACGTGACAAACCAGGTCTATAATAATAAACCACAATCGATTCCTGAACTAAAGGATGAAATTGTTTGTGTCATTTGTGAAATAGAGGCTCCATTATGTCGAAAGATAATA
Source organism: Melolontha melolontha (assembly GCA_935421215.2). Lineage (NCBI taxonomy): Eukaryota > Metazoa > Arthropoda > Insecta > Coleoptera > Scarabaeidae > Melolontha > Melolontha melolontha. Next base: position 126,255,705 of record OW285237.1, on the reverse strand, counting down.
GAAAATTTCGACAAAAGGGTGAACAGAAATGAAGCAGCAAGAAGTGATCACTTGTCAGATATTATTCTTCATGTATAAATATCACAACCGATACTACAATTACCAATAAAATTTTTTGAAATCAATGCAAATTATGGGTTTAATTTATTAAAAAAAAGGCGCTCAATTTGAACGACCCTTTATAACGATTGTTTTATCATGGCCTCCTGGTAGTTACGTTGAATAAATAATCTATTGTAGATCATTGTTATTATTACCTTCCGTAAGTTAAATTTGTTGGAAATACTATTGGCTTCGCTCAATATCCTAAAAAGAAAATATTTAATAAGTGAAATTTCTTTTGTTTAATTTTAAAAAATGAGGTAGTGCTATGTGCCCCCACGAGCACTAGACTTGCGCCGACAAATATCTTCTAAACTTACCCAACTTACCTACAACTCATGGTTGCCCCGGAGATCTTTTGGCCAAAGGGCTAACTCAGTTAAGAGACGAGTTGCGGGGAGGTTCTTACATAAAAAAAGGGCGCCGCCATGTTTTACCTTTAGCCAACAGAGAACACAGACTCTGCCGTGGCAAGTGGATAACTTAGTAATTTTCGAATAAATTGTACTCAAAGAAAAATAAAGAAAAGAAAACAGTGTTCATAACAATAACAATTATATTTATTATTAAGCAACAAAGAAAACAATAAAAAAAATATATAATATACCAGAAAGGTATAAGTATTGAATCAAAAAATAGTTTTAAATAGTTGGAATATCTTAAGTTATATAAACATTGTGTCTTATGCCATAAATCATTCCATTATATTCCATCAAAGGTTTAATGTACCTTACATAGGTTTACGTTACACTCAGTATATGCAAATAATTTTTAGATGGTACACACAGTTAGAAATTAATAATGTGAAAAATAATAATACACAATGTATTCACAATATCGAATACTCCAATCAGATAGTAAAATAACATAAAGCTTAGCCTGTATATGTAAAATTATATGTTTAAGTAATAAAAAAAATTAACTAGAACATCTTTCTATAATTGTGAATTTGACCAACAAAATGGAAAATAATTTATTTAAACAACATTAGATATGTATATAAAAAAATTACATAAGATTCCGTTACTGATTTAAAAAAATATATTGAATTTGATTTAATCAAAATTCTTACTTTTAAACAAATCTGATAAATGAGATTGATAGATACTATATAAAAAATATTACAACAATCTAAGTTAGGAAAGTGATTAAGCGATTTATATATGTGATGAACTTGGTTAAATTTTATATGGATGCAAGAAAGAAAATAAAATACAATGGTGAGTCGAACACCATGTTTTAGGATACCATGCGGTCCTCCAAAATATCTATTATATTAATTTTTCTGGGACTCTGTCACAAAAAAAATATTATCATACACACACTACCTTGCGTGATAGATGACCTTTGAATTCAATTGCGTGGTTTTTCTGGGTCCAAGTAATTAGATGGTTCCGGATGAAAATTTTCCTAGGGGATACTGACAATAACCGTTTTTCCCTAGCAGCAGCTTTTCATCAGTCTATACTAACAGCCCTAAATAAATGAGAAAAGAAAATTATAAATGGAAGATTCCAGGGTAATATAGTAAACGGAGAACAATGCCGTGATAAAATTACAGCCGTCCCCTTATCTTAGAAACTCACCTGAAGCAACACGTGGTCATAAAAACTTTCAATTCCGAGGAACAAACCTCCATTAAAATACACTATGCCAGTGAATTTAATTAAATGAAATCAATTTTGGATAATTCCTGCATATCACAGAATAGTAACACTATTTAATTCCAAAAATGACTTTTAGTTTTAAACACTGCCTTACTTCAAAGCTTGAATCGTAAAAAAAGCTCTCCCTAACGAATTCGTGAGTATTTAACCAAAAAGAAAACTACGTCATAGTAACAAAAAACTATCCCTAGACGGAATATTGGAAATAAAGAAGATAATTACTCAAATACCCTGACATGGTTAAAAAGTAATTGAGGAAGCCAACATAACAAATTCAATAGTTAATTCCCAGAAAGAAAGGATAAATAACCAATTAAAAATTATACCAACCGTCAAGCGATCTATAATCAAAAGTTAAATCAAGTTGCGCGAAGATGTCGCTCTAAGCAAATGAAAATGTAGAAACCAGAATTAAGTTTAGAAATGGTTATGTAATAAATTAAACCATCCTAATAGATTTACAAAATTCTAATAAAAAATACTACGATGTCCTGTTTACATAGAATTGCTTAAGAAGAATAATAATTGAAATATAAATTCAAATATACGAACCATGACTTTGCATAAAATTTTAAATGGTCCAACTGCGCAGAAGTTTATACAACCCCCCGGAGAAAAGATAGATATAGTGACATCCAAAATATTTGAAAATACTAACTTATATGAAGATATTAGAGTTTGAAATAGCCTATGAGGTTCGATAATTAGCAATTAAAGGAAATAAATTATATAAATCGATAATATTGAATTTTGAACAGTCTATGATGACTTAAAGTTAGCAATTTAATTAAATCATTAAAAATGCCCAAACGGTATAAGGATCATTTTTCAAGGGTAACAGTAGGTAGATCTTCCTGAAATATTGTCTAGTGCCATAATTTCTCATTCTGGACAACTTTTCTTAGGAAAATTTTACCATACCATTAACAAAAAGAGTACAAAAAAAGAGCCCTGAGGAAAAGTTTTTTGTGTCAGGATAAAATTATTTTTCAAAAACTTAAAATATTCTTAAAATTCTCTTCAAATCAAGCAGATCTTAATTCCGAAATCTTAAAGAAAATTTGACAATTTTTAGTCCACATCGTAACATCAATCCCTGGACAGACTGTACATATAGTATAATATACATACGTAGATATGTATCTTAAAGCACAGTATGATAATGGGATATTATAATTGATGCCGGGTGTTCTTGCTTTAGGGAGACATTTACACAATATACATGGCCGGAAACAACGGCTGATAACAATAGCTGTACAATAATCTACGGACAACATTAACATGTCTTTAACTGACATAGTTTAGGTACGATTACGATTGTTCGCCAGTCATGGCGTGTAGAAGTGCGTAAAAGTGTTCGTTTTATACTTACAAATAAAATTAAGACTATATATTACAATTGTAGCCATTATCGTGAGTATAATATAGACAGGAGGGTTTAATAAGGCTGAGTGAACGTAAAAAGCAATTAAAATGGTAATAACATGGTAATATCGATTAACTTTACCGGAAAATTGCTCACATCTGGCAATTTTTCCCAAGGTTTTTTTTTGGCTAGAAGGTGCACGTGTTTCCAAATGTATGTATTAGTAAACAAATACGAAAATAAAAACCAACCCCAAAATAAATAAAAGTCCCCTACATAAAATTTAATTATGCCGATACAAATATAATATACAAGACAAATTTTAAAATATTCGATTTCTAGGATGTAAAGAAAGTTAGAACTAGGTGATAGGAAATTATTACATTATAGGGGTCGCTATACCTGAGGTTAAGCCAGGTGACAGAATTTTGAGACGAAAAATTATGTAAAAATTTGGCATACCCTCTGCTCTATTCCCACCCGAGAGTAACAGACGGCCCATTGACGGATAACATGAAGTACTGCTCAAAGAGCAGCAGCAGACACAGTGACAACCTGAGAGTGGTAGCAGAGAGACTGCCGAAGGCTTATTCAAACTTCAACTCTTTAGAGCGCGCAGGAACATACATGCAAAAGAAGTCATTTGTTATGCTTTCACTATTGAGCGAGTAAGTATAATGAAATTTTCTTAGCGTTTATGTTTAACTAATAATTGAAATATTTTTTTACGAAGGCCATATATTAATTTTGTTTATTGTTTCTTATTCTATGTGAAGAACACGTATTTGGTTAATCTAGTTTATTGAAATATTTCATTGTGTACTCTAACATGATTAACGTTTATTCTGCTTGCAAGTTCTGACAAGATTAATAATCTCGAAGTTCGCTTCTTCCACTAAAGCCTTGAAAACATAAATTTTAAATAGGGATTCATATTTACTGCAGCACTCATTTTCAAATGATTTTTTTGCTCTTCGGAAATTCTCGAATCAAACAAATATCGCACCAAATTCGACACATTGGACATTTCTTTTGAGAGCGAAAATCGAAAAAATTAGATATTAGTATATAAATCAGTTTTATAACAAATAAAGGGTCATAAAACTAATTTATACATTAGCATTTAAATTTTTCAACCAATCCAGAGGTGCAGGAGTTGCCTTGCTGAGCGTGTGGATGCCACCAGGGAAATTTTTTCTACGGCAGTCCTTTTACTGTATGGGGCATAGTTTGCTCGATATTTCCGAAGTCGCAGAAGCTGGTATCTGCCAGTTTCCATTTATACAGCATTGAGTTGCAATGTGGCCTGTGCGGAACCCATTTAATTGAGACGATTGCCTACGTGGGAGGGTTATGCCCGGCAGAGGTTGAAGCATTACAAATTAAATCTCAATTCCTCAATTTAGTGTGTCGTTCGAGGAGGGCTATCCAGCAATCATTCATATTAATAGGGTGCCGAACTTCCTTATCTAGCCAAATAGCTCTTTTAGATCTCAGTCGGCTCCTAAGGACGCTCTCCAAATTATCGTTCGTGTATGGGAAGATCGATGCTGTTGGTAATCTTAGCCCATTCATTCTGTGCTGCAGGGAGACGTCTGATATCCGACGGGACAATGTTAGAAAGAATCGGTAACCAGAAACTAGGAGTGGATCTAATAGTACCTGTGGCAGTACTTATTGTATCGTTAAGTTGATTATCTATTAGCTTGGTGTAAACCAACTTGCCAAGCGGAAAGTCTATCAAAAGCATATTGATGTATTAAAATAAATAATATTTATTAAGGCACTAATAATTTTTTTATGTATAGATTATGGAAGTTGAATGTATTAAATCTGAAGAGCCTTTGCAATTACATACGTACTTGGCAATGGCATTCTTCAATTGGCATCAATGTGTAACGTTAGCTGCATTTTTCATTTCAGACTGATGGTGATGACACTAGCCTATCATAAGAACGAATGCAAGTTGTTAAATTAATAATTCAACAACACTAGGTATTTTATGTCATATAGTTTTATTAAGTTCCAACAAATAATTCACAATATTTCATAAGATGAATCTAAGTTGTTCGTTTACAAAACAGTACAGTCTTGAATTAACAAAAAAACAGTATGTTCATTAAAATAATTATTACACCATGATTTTAAATTCCAGCGCATTACACAGTATTATTAAAAGATGAAAAAGTGACATCCATTCACAAGATTTGTATGTCCTCGGATGTTATTAGAAACGTTCTTTATCATCTCTGCAGAGATATTATTTACGGCTTCTTCAATCTCAGCTTTAAATTCATCCAAATTAAGTGGCTTTTAAAATACCATAATTAAACAAACAAGAAAAATAGAAAGGCGGCAAGTCTAGTGAATTGGTTGACTGCAGGCCAGTACTTCCTCTATAGTCATAAAATTGTACCAAACAATTCATTGCAGTTTATGCCATAGGGTACTTACAGAAAGAAAGCAGGTTACCTGCCTACTGGTTTTCGTCACCGGTAATTCAGCGGTTAATTCGATGGAGTCTGCACAGATTAAAAACAGGTACCTGCTAGTTATTTAGCAGCTAGTATCAATATTGAAGATGTCGTGTTCTTCTTCAGATGAGTAATTAGTATTGACAATCTGTTTTTAGAATTGGAAAGAAAAATATTATTAAAAATCTGGTGTGCAGAACACATTGGAACCCTCCTGCTGGAGAAAGGATATCTTCAGACACATTCACAAAAAAGAACCAGGTTTTTAATAATATTGTATATTATTAAAAATACCTTTGTATTATAGAAAACTGGTGGGGTTTTACCTACTCACGTATGTTTCAATTATGCTGAAAAGGGTAAAAGTAAAGAGTAAAAGTACGGCATACATCCAATAAATACAATTTCTTTTTTAACGTAAAAGTCTTATTACTTGTCATCTACACTAATTTCCTTGCTAATATCTTGCCAGTACTGTTTTATTATATTTGTATTACTTACCTTTCTCGTATGCATTCTCGTAGCATTGTGACATTACCGGCACCGATCGGTGCCCTTTACTAGTAAGCAGGCAACCTGCTTTCTTTCTGTATGTATCCATATGCAGTAGAGCTCCATTTGGTTAAACAAAAACATTTCTGATTTCATCGTTATACAATTAATTGATAAACAGCTTTAAAATCATTTGCCTATAACAATAAGTATTTATAATATCAATAAAACTAATAGGTCCCATCTTCTGCTAATTTTAGTTCGAATGGCAACTTTCGGATGAAAGTCATTAGAGAGAAAGGTTATATCCAAATCTGCATTATTTAAAATATTACTACACTAGTGACAATAATTTAAGTCCTGTTCACGAACTAGTATTTTTGTTTTAGTAGTATAACAATAAATGATTTAGTTTATCTATTTTGAATAATTAATTGTGTTTAAGCATAAGATCCACGTCAGCAAATTTGTTTTGACTATTAAATACAGGTACAAATAACTGTAGTCGCAAGATTCAAATACAATCGTAACGTAGATCACATTTGTTTTGAATTGATTCGGCTTTTACTTGATGAAGATCCATAATTTAAGATAGAAATAAAACTAATGGTTAAAATCTTCACTTTTTAATACGTAATCGTAAAACAATTGTTTCGCCAACACAGTGTCTTCATTAGGTACTTACAGCTAAAGAGTACGTTACAAACAGTTTCTAACAGTTTGTGTCATTCGTTGTCTAAGGGTCTCCAAAAAGATGGTTATTAGCGATTGGTATACAACCATTTGTTAGCCGCAATTCATAGCTGATCTCCGAAAAAACAACCTACAATGACGAATCATCCTCCGCCAAGAAAATGCAAGTTAGCACACAGCTCGCAAGACTATTGAATTTTTAGTGCAACAAAAAGTCGAATTGTTAGACCATCCTCCTAGTCCCAACCTAAGTCCCAGTGATTTCTTTACTTTTCCGAAAATCAAAGACGGACTGCGTGGCCAAAGGTTCCAGTCGTCAAAAGAAGCAGTCGACACCTTCAATAATGCAATTTTGACTGTACCAACAAACGAGTGGAATAATTGCTTCCAAAGTTGGTTCGAGCGCATGCAAAACTGCATTAATCTTCGTGGAGAATACTTCGAAAAGCAATAAAGTATTTAAAAGCTACTGTTTTATTCCAGCTTTGTATGCAAAATAGAAAACACAACCCTCGTAATGGTAATTTTCTCAAAGATTTTTTTTAGACAACGGTCTATTCGAACACGAACATCATCAACAAAACTTTCAGTTAAGAGTTTAGGTCTACCAAGAGCATTTCTTTTAAAAATGCAATTCTTGTCTTCAAAACGATTGAGAATGAGGTTTACGTGATTTTTCAAATTGTGTCTGTCAAATTCATAACTTGGAAATTGTTCAATAAATTACTCCACACAAGATTGATAACTACATATATCCAAATTTCATCTTCATTGTGAACACCACGTCAAATATCTGCTATTAATATGAATACTTCTTCCTCTGAAGTAAAGACCATGGTGTGGAAGTTATCTAAAAATGTCTGAATTTTAAGAAAAATAAGAATGGCAAAGTTTTTGACTTACCACAGGAAACAGTAATTAGCTTCACAATAGTATTGAAAAGTACTGATGAACACATAAAATCCAAAAACAAAAAAATAAATAACCGAAAATCGGATAAACAATAAATAAGTTCATATTTTTTTTTTTGTGGTTCTCTGGCGTAACTTTGCAAGAATAATTTATGTAATTGTTTTTATACTGCCAATCTTGTATAAAGAAAATCCTAAATTTTAGGTTTTGGTCATCTCGAGGTTAAATGAATACAAAGTATAACATTTGAAAACAATTTTTATCAATAAAAAACTTTCGACAGCTTTTTTCCTTATTTGAAATAAATTCTTTGCAGAAATAAGTAAATTTAAATATATGCGCTTTAAATTGACACTACTAACATATTTAGTTATCGCTCTGTAATTTTTATAATAATCGATGGAGGGAGTTATACCAAACAATTTCATCGGCGAAATATAGATAGCGCTAATTTTATGTTCGTAAAGAGATATGTCCCTGTACTTTTTAAATATATTGCATGCATATAATGGGTGCGGCAAAAATAACATAGCGATTTAGTTCATTTATAATTATGGCAAATAATACAATATTTTGTAAATAGTTAACATCTACTTTTAATAAACGCTTTAGGTAAATTATTACGTATTATTTGAAAATTATGTTTTTTTTTTTAATGAGTTCCATGATTATCACGACAAGATTCAGCTCTAGTAAACACTGTCCTTTAGATAGCCCCACAGGAAACAATCTGGGGCAGTTATGTCCAGCGATCTTGGTGACCAGTTGATATTGCCAGCACGTGAAATAAGGCGCTCCGGAAACGTCATCTGTAAAACCTTGATGGTTTCTCGACTTGTATGCGTTGTGGCACCATTCTGTTGGAACCACATGTTCCTGAGATTTCGTTCTTCCAATTGCGGTCCGAGAAAATTGCGTAACATATCATGGTATCATTCGGCATTGAGAGTAATGGCATTACCTGCATCATCTTCAAAGATAAACGGTCCTAAAATTCCAGCGCTGTTAACACCGCACTATACGGTGACTTTAAGGCAGTGTAACGGTTTTTCATGAATTATTCTAGGATTTTCTGTACCCCAAAATCGGTTGTTTTGTTTATTTACGCGTCCAAATAAGTGAAAATATAACTCATTGTTCAAGATAATTTTTGTGTGGAAACCATTAATGTCGTTATCTAAGTTTATAAACATGTTGCTCCATGCTAGGCGTTTTTCGTAATCTGCAATGAGTAGCGCCTGCGTTATTTGAATTTTATAGGGATCTGAGTGAAGGTCTTTTTTCATAATTCGTCGTATAGAACGATCACTAAATCGTAACTGGTAAGCATTGCGCCGTGAGGATGTTTGTGGCCTTTAACGCACATCGTTCCGTATACGTGCAATATTTACTTCGGTTCGGCTTGTGCGTGGTCTGCCAATATGGCGTGCTTCCTCACTGAAAATTTTGATATTATATTGCGAATGGTGTTTGCATTTGGAGCAGGACGATTACGATATTTTGTTCGAAATTTTCTTTGCACGCACACGACACTTGAATTATTTTCATAATACCACTGAACTAGTTCTATTCGCTCTTGGTTTGTGTAACGCTGCAAATAAATGCCTAACGTTTTACTTGTATAACAGTCACAAAACGACTGATATTTTGTGCAGCGATCGCTGAAATCGCTTAATTATTTTTGCTGCGCCCTTTTATAGGTCTTTATGATATAATGCTTTACGTTTTCGTATTTTTTAGAACTTATAGACACAAATTATTTAAAGTTGAACGTAATGATTGAAAACACAGTATGAAATTGATAGTCGCAAAACGACAGTAGTATCGTATTTGTTGACTATATAATTTATACCCTAACGTGTCATATTAATTATTAATATTAATAATTTAATAATATTAATAATTAATATGTTATTAATATTATTATGCAGGCTTGTAACCCTTTTGGCAATTAATATTACAAAAAACATTTTTTTTTTATCAAAGCGCTCAAAGCGGGCGTACTATGAATATAGAATATTAATCTTTTGTGCGAAATAGCCCTAATCTGCTTCCCAAGTTTTAACGAAAATAACGTGAGTTGTCGCCCGTGCATACAGATTTTCTTTGTTCTCTAAATAGTAAATTCGAACGTGGTTAAAGCAAGCTTGTCCGTAGTTGACCGGAATACTAAATGCATATAGAATGTTGGTAGTTGGTTCTGACGGTTTTCCAAGCCAAATTCCAACTTCAATCTGAAATTTGTCCGCCCTTATGCACTGGATGTGTAACATGTATTGCGTTTGCACGTGTCGTAATTTCAACAAGATACGTATCGTTTCATATCTCACCAAGTGTTTCGCTACATTAGTAACTCTACAGTGAGTTCGTAGTAGTTAATTGGATGGAAACTAACAAATGGATCAAGTAAGTAATTAGTAAGGTTAAATATTGAAAACATAAACATACGAACTTGTATGTAGTAAATGGCTATTACGAATTATAGTTGCTCGCAATGTAAATGCTCGATTACCTATGAATATACTCAACCATAATAAATATTATATTAGCTTTTGTTTCTTTTATTATTCTGCGGCAGTGGCTAATATTTCTTCTCTATCTAATTAAACTTAAATTGCGTTGCGTATAGAGAATGTTGGGGTGCATTAATAATTCTTGAAATAAAATGTAATTGTAAAATTATATATAAGTAAACATTTTGTGGCACCAACGTCTCTTTTTGTAGAAGAGTTCGGCAAGTTCTGTTCTACAAATAATAAACAGAAATAAAAGATAACAAATTTTTTTAAAAACAAAATAAATTAAAACATAGAACTCAATATTACCCTTATTTAATGCATGTTATTAAACTGACAATCAAGAATTAGAAATAAAAATAAAAAATAATATAAAGGAATAAAACCAAATTTTAAAACAAATAATTAAATTCCAAATTCAATAAATTTACAGTTAAATATTTGAGGAATTTCTCTATACTGGGTGTAAATGAAATACATTGACGTTCGCTAAAAATATAACAGATACGTAAGACGATTCATATCAGACGATTCATATCAGCAAAAATTTTTATTCTTTTGAAACTTTAATTTTTACGGAAATTTTGAAACAGAAACTTTTCAAATACTGCCCTGTATTCAGATTGATTCTAAATATGTAAATTGAAATTTTATGTTATATGTTGTCGATTCAATAAACAAATGGGCAGTTATTTGTTCAAGTTCACGAAAAGATCCCCTTCACATTTCAGTAATGTAATACGTGCTTGTGTGAAAAGTTTATAAACATGTAGTCTTTAATTTCCTAGATAGAAATTTCTTATGCATCAGCTGCTCTGTTGTTCTCTATAAGTAGGTTAATGCCTGACCATGGTAATATTCCGAAAAGAAATGCAGTATATAGTTTCTTTAAATATCTTAATATTAAATTCACGTCGAGAAATGATAATACATTTGTAATTTTTAATTGAATGTTCATATTTTTTTTCCGTATTCTATTTGCCTCTCTTTTAATGACAATTTCTTTGCGGGTTTATGTGAGACAGGTGGAAAGCTTAAAGAAGATGTTCAACGTGGTTAACTTTTGCATAAATACAAGCTTCTAACTGATCGATAAACTTTCGAAGTACACGATTTAATTAGGCTAGGTCTTCACGGATATGGGCCGCAGCTTGAAAAATACGTTGCAGAAGATCGCCTTTCATTCACGGCTTCATAACTTGGATGCAATGTATCGCAATCTCAGTATCTGTACACAGTTTGTAAAATTAAATGATTTGATGGGCATCTTCCGTTCACAAATACGTCTAGTAGCTTGAACATTTCCACCTGTTTCACCGTATAGCAAAACGATATATGTTAATTCGTGATTTGAATAAACGATACTTCACGCAAGTTGATAACAGACTGACTTCTGACTTACAGTATGCATCATCGCATCTAGAACTCCCACCATTACGCTTGGAGATGGCGCTGCAGTTATAAAGGAATACTAACTTCACCAGAGTCAGATCGAGCCACGCGCTTTTATTAAATATTTTTCTTCTTTGATCCCGCACGAGATAGAATTTTCGTGCATTAGCATTTTATGCTTAATATTATTACAGCTGTTGCATACGCATATTTCGTTTACAGCCTGTATATTCGTATTGGTTTATAATTATATAACTATTCAATATAGCAGATCAATTAAATTATTTAAAACTATTCAAAGCGTATAATTAAATTATATCAATTTTTTAATTCCTGTAAGTAACTGTTTTTCTTTTTCAAATAACGTTAACTTTTTATTTTTTCGTTGAATCTATTATATAAGACAAAAATGAACATGTATTCAGAAAAGTCTGAACTCTGTCTCTGAACAGGAATCACAGGACTGTTCTACCTAAGTTAACAGTGAACAGAAAGCCAAGTAAATACCCAATATTTTATTTTTAGTGTTTTTGCTTTGATATTTAATTAATATATGATAAATATTAGTTTCCGAGTTTCTTCCGCATTGTAGAGGTTCTCGCCGGCAACTTCTTCTAGAGCCCGTGTTAATTGAACTACGTTGCTTTTCATGGGTCTTTGAGTTTTGTTCTGTGGTCGAAGTTGCCTCCACTTCCACTCCGTTGTTTCGTATTTCCCGGGGTTGTGACGTGTTTGAGTCTGATGTAATCGTTGGATGTTGTGTTTTTTGTGTGGTCCTGTGTGTGTTGTATTTGTGTAAAGTCTGTGTGTCAGTCGCTTTTTTTTTTGCGTTTAAGTCAAATGTGTTCGTTTTTTTTTTTTTTTTTTTTTTTTGCGTTTCAGTTGTGTGTGTTTAGTGTTTGTTATTGTAGAGTGTTATTATTGTCTGTGTTTGTGTTACGAAGTATTGTATTTGTTCTTTTGTGGCGTTTGTCGAGTGTAGTGTTATTATCATATTGCCTAAGGCAAGTGCTAGTTCGTCATTTGTGTTAAGTGTCGTGTCTTTTTGTCTTTGTGTCCATGGATTTGTTGTTGGGGGTGGTGCTGGTATGTATTTAGGTTGAGGTGTGGTTTTGTTTGTAGGATTGTTCGGATTGTTGGGACAGTTTATGAAAGTGGATAGATGAGGACCACCGCAGTTTGCACACTTTGGTGGGGTTGTTTTTGTCTTAGTACATAGATGTGTCGAATGTCCGTCTCCGCATTTCATACATTTGTAGTTTATGTTGCAATTCCGTTGGTGATGTCCGAAAGTCTGGCACTTGTGGCATTGTATAATGTCAGTCCGTTTGTTGAGTTGTTCTATTTTGATTGTAAGTCCGCAGCAGTCGCGTATGTTGTAGATTGACTTGTATTGTCTCGTCAGATCGATTAATACAAGTGGTGCTGGTATTCCGTGTTTACCGTTCATGCGTTTAATTTTTAAAGTCGGGTATCCTTGGTCCGTCAAGTCGTCTGTGATGTCGGTTTCACTTCTCAATTGAAATGTGTAATATTGAATTTGTTCGTTGTCTAGTGTGTGTTTTAGTTTTCGATAGTCTTCGTCGGTTGTCGGTTCGATGTGTATTCCTGGTTTCACCATTTTGTTTTCTACTGTGTTAATGCTGTTTGATTTAAGTAATTGTCGTATGTATGTCCAATTGTCTTTTTCGATTATGATAATTGGTGCGATTTTGTGTGTTTTTTGTGTTTTTGTGTTATGTGTGGTGGTTTTGTCACTTACCCTGGGCGAGCTGGCTGATGTTGAAGGCTGTGGAGTGGATTCGGCAGTTTCTTCTTCCATCTTTTCGTCGGTTTTGTTGTCGACGGCGTCGTAAGAATTTTTAGTTTCGATCGGTGTGATTGTTTCGTCTATTTTTGGTTTCTTCGTGAATTTCGGGTAGATGAAGTCTTCTGCGGATATGATTTCAGTTTGCATCTTGTTCTGTGTTCGGTGTTGTTTTTTTTCTTCTTTGAGCGGTTCGGTGTTTTTTTCTGGAATCCTGACTTGTATTTTTGGCTGGTTTGAATCTACCATAAATATGTTTGGCGATGTCCGTAGGATGTGCTGGATATCTCGTTCATTAAATGTTCTGTCGATTATCTCGAGTGTCTCTTCTTTTAATTCCTGTGACCAGAGGATCGTGGTGTTCGGATTAAGAATGAACTTTGTTAAAGTAACAATTCGGCCGGCCATTGCTTCCGGCTTCGTATTTACGGTATAAAATCGTATGTTCTCTCAGCTGGTGTACTGCTCGCACATACGACGCAGTGAGAATGTTCTACGTTGCGCTGATGTGGTCCTTTTATACGCATGTCTTGCCGTCATGGTGGAGTGGGACGGGCGTCGCTGTCTTGTCTGTTGCTCGCAGCTAGGGCATTTTGTGTTCTGTACGTATGTTCTTATTGGGACCTGTCGTTGCGGATTACTTCCTTTACTCTTAGGAATGATCGCCGAGTTGGTGGAAGGCGCTGTCAGTCATCCCGTTTATTAAGACTATTTGGCCGCTTCTCTATTTCTATGATTTCCCTGGCGATTCTTGCCTGCAAGTTGGTATTTCTAGCCATTGCATGGGTGTACTTTTGCCTTACATAACACTGCCCACAATCCCTGCATGGTATTTCACATGCGAGGGCAATACGAAGACTCAATATCCGCCTAGTGAGCAGAGGAGTGGGGATGTCGGCACGATCGCAGCGCTGCGGTGTAGTCTGGTTCAATCTAAGTCTGGGAGTGCTGACGAGAGACTCATTCTGACATTCCTTCGTGTTATTTTGGTTGCTTAAAATGGCAAATGGCAAAAAAAAACTGAAATTTATCGTGAACTTTGTTCTGTTTATGGTGAAAATCTCATGAGTGACAGTATGGATAGAAGATGGTGCCGTATATTTGGAGAAAAATTAACTAATATCCACGATGAACAACAGAGTAAAAAGCTCACTGTTGTGACGAACAGACTTGTGGGAAACGTCAAAGAAAAAAATCGGGATAATCGGCGATTCACAATCACAGAACTGAGTGCCATTTTCCCTCAAATTTAACATACAGCTTTGTATGAGGTTGTGATTGAACATTTAGTTTACTACAAATTCTGTTCACGATGGATGCCAAAACTTCTTACCCAAGACCATAAAACAAGAAGAATTGGATCGGCACTTACTTCTCTGATACGCTGCTATGTCGAAGGTGAGATTTTCTCAGGCATATCGTAGCAGGTAATGCGACTTGGGTCTCCTATGTTAAGGTTGGGACGAAAAGACAGTCAATGAAATGAGGTTACTCCAACTCGCCTACGAGGAAACTTTTAAAGTGCCGTCAAACTTTTTCTACGAGAAAAGTCATGGTCATTGTCGGTTGAGTCAAGAAAGGTGTCCTTCTCTGTAAACTTTATAGAACGAGGGATCGCAATAAACACTGAAGGACAGTGTTGCAGCATGGCTTAATTCACAGGCGGCAGAGTCCTATGAAGGGGACAATAAAAAGCTGGTTCATTGCTATGACAAATACCTCAATTTTAATGGTAGCTATGTACAAAAATAGCTAAAAGTAATAATTTTAAGTTGCATATACTACAAACCTCTTCATGTATTAGTATCTTTTTAATAACTAAATGGAGCTTACTTGACGAATCGCCCTCGTATACAAATACAGAAATATAATGCAGGGATTGTTAACCTGTGATATATATATATATATATATATATATATATATATATATATATATATACATATATGTGTGTGTGTTTAGATAATTTTTTTGCCGTTCATTTAATATACCAATTGATAAATTCTTGCAGTTTTTCGGCATTTTGAAATATTTACAAATATTATCAAATTAGTACGTAATTCCGAAGTAAATGTGAATGAAACATTGCTGTCTACAAATTACAAAGCAAATAATACGAAATTTTTAAATGAAAAAATTTGCCTACGTTGGGACTTTACTTTATCAATTAAACCACGATAGACCTTGGTTCAAGCTAATTAGAAATGCATTATAAAGTAACAGTGTTAATGATTCAAATGTCATCTATTGAAAGTAGATGTCAGGTTTCAAAGCAGAAGTCAGTTTTGAAAGCAGATATCAGTTTTGAAAGCAGATGTCAGTTATTGAAAGTAGACGTCAGTTATTGAAAGCAAATGTCAATTATTGAAAGCAGATGTCAGTTACGAAAGCAGATGTCAGTTTTGAAATCTTCAAAACTGACATCTGCTTTCAAAACTGACATCTGCTTTCAAACCTGATATCCACTTTCAATAACTGACATCTGAATCATTAACTCTATTACTTTATAATGCATTTCTAATTAGCTTGAACCAAGATCTATCGTAGCTTAATTGGTAAAGCAACGGCCAGGCAAGCCGTAGATTTGCGTTCAAGTCCCAACGTAGACAACATTTTTCAATTAAAAATTTCGTATGATTTGCTTTGTAATTTGTAGACAGCAATGTTTACATTCACATTTACGTCGGAATTACATACTAATTTGGTAATGTTTGTAAATATTTCATATAAAAACTTATTTTGAGAGCAAATGTCAGTTTTATATATATATATATATATATATATATATATATATATATATATATATAATTTGAAATCTTGGAAATTCGGCTGTATTAACTATTTTAAATTAGATGTTATTTCGCGAAGTAATGTAAAATATAAATATTGCTATCTACAATTACAATTTTGAAATAAAAATTTCGTAAAATTAGCGATGTAATTGTAGATAGCATATATATATATATATATATATATATATATATATATATATATATATATATATATAGATAATTATTTCCTGATCTTTATATGTTATGGTAGATTCAATATATATATATATGTATATATATATATATATTGAGGCATTGCAAGAAGGAGTCGCTCTCTGAAAGAAACAAAGAAAATATGTAACCATAATGTTTATACCATAATGTTTATTTCTACTTTGTACGTTAATATTAAGAAGGGGAAAGATCGATTCAAAGAATAAATACGTTATCTTGACGACCAATTCACCTTGAAATAATTAACTTATTTTTCTAATTTTTTTATTATAATGTTTATATTCATTTTTCTTTCAAATTCATATTTAACGCGTGTTTATTCAAACAAATGTAACGTATTTATTTTCAAATGTATTTGAACGATGAAGCCCCGCCCACAATGTCAACGGTGCAATAACCCGAGGAAAAAACCAATATTGACGGAGTGTTTGTAAACACATAAAACATATGTTATGCAACTAAAATTATCTTATAAATCGAATTGTAATTTTTTTAACTATTTTACACTGTAAAATTGTCTAATTTAATAATATTAAGAAATTTAATGCAAGTAAAGAATGGGGCGATTTAGCGGAAAGTTATGCAATTAAAAACAAGTGAAAAAAACAAGCGTCGGTCATTAGTCGTCACAGTGAAAGGTCACGTTTTTTTGTGCTCCGTAATAATTAAAATAATTAAGCAAAATTATTAAGTGCAAGAGATTTTTAATATTACCAAACGTTACACCTGCATACCAACCACCTGTGGACAAAATTTAACAGCCGCCGACCAAATAGTCCGAGACTTACGAATTTTTAAAGATTTTTACCGCCATAAAAAAATCTCACCGTAGCTTGACCACCATCGTTGACGATCGAGATCGGTCATTCGCTCTAGACGCAGTCGGACTTGGAAATTTCAACAAATTTCAAGTTATCCCGAGGGACCGTAGCAGAAACATTCTCCCGTTTCCCGTTGTGAAGACGTATCCAGAACACAGGCACAAGAAGCAACGGAGATCATATACGAAGATTCAGGTTTTTGCTAATTTTAACAAACGCTCCCGCGCCATTTTTACTTGCGCATGTACATTTCTAGAACTTTACTTTGTTATTCCATAACTAACTATTTATATTACTTTCACCGATATTTTATCACTGCAATCTTTAGTCAAATTATTTAAATATTGGCATCTACTATTTGTATTTGTAAAACTTGATGCCATGTCACTGTTATAAACTATTTTACTAAGACAACACATTATTGCACCTGTCTTACACCATATTATTATACTGTACGAATACCAACCGTCGAGTGTGTCTCGCTTAACATTACTTGTGTGTCACGAAATTATTAATATAAATTTCTCAAACTTTGAAAAATCGTTTATCCCTAATAAAGTTAATTGTCAATATTTTACTTTGTTTTTTTTGTAATATACTTGAGATATTGTTCCGTTCCCAACTTAATAAATTACGTAAAGAAAGTAAAAGTGGAGAGAAGTGAACCTACCTTAGCCCTGAAGAGAGAAAGAAGCTAGCCGAAGATAATAAAACAGATAAGTATTGAATGAGCCCAATTTGAATTTTACATGATATTTTTTTTTATGACATTCATTCATTTTATTTTACCGTACGTAAGAAACAATTTTATTTATCAACAATTCGTAACATTACATTTGGCGATCCCAACTTAGTGGGGCATTTATAACAGTCATAACAGTTATTCTCATTATATTCATTCGTTAAATTACTCGCTACACCATTCAGAAATATAATATATGGAGCCCAACGTTCTGGGGCGTTCATAAATATTACATTTACATACATTTTTATATATCACAATTCAGAAATATAATATATGGCACCCGAACGTTTTGGGGCGTACTTCTACTCTACATTTCAATAAAAAGGCACTCTATTGTCAAAAATATTAAGAAGGAACATTTTCTCAAGTAGCAAAGTTTCGTGGCACAAAGAATCAATAAATAAACCATAAAAATAAAAACAAAAACAAGGAGAACCGTTGTATTCGCATTTACCATATTATACTATTTGTTTATGTATTTGTTATTTTGTCTTTGTGGAACTTCAGAGAGAGAACACAGTTTTGCATTTCAGGGGATTGCTGTATTCGAGACCATCGGTAAGATATTCAAAAGGTTGTTACAGGGAAATATTAAAGTGCAGACTCATATTTCTTTTATATACATATATTTTGTTATTTGTCATTGCATTTACGTGTGTACATTAAATCCAATAACACTATAAACAACAATATCTTGAAACCAAAATATTAATAATATAATTACAACTACCTGTACAAATACTAATATAATTTACAAACTAATTAACTATACTCTAAAATGGATACTAGACACAGAGCTAAGACCCCGAAAGACGCAGTAGAAGAAGACCGGAGTGAACAGGGGGACATTACAATACCGCAACCGTCCGTTTCCGGGGAAGCCAGTATTTCGCCTGACAGTAAATTCATGGACATGTTCAATATGTTAATGGCACAGATGCAAGAAATGAAACAAGATATAAATAACAAATTGGACACCAACAACAAAGATTTAAATAACAAATTAGATATTAATAATCAAGACATGAACACGGCAAATAAAGACCTTAATAACAAGCTAGATACTAATAACCGCGAACTAAAACAAGACATAAACAATTCAAATAAAGATTTAAATGCCAAATTAGACAACAACAGCCAAGAATTAAAACAAGATTTAAATAACTTAAATTACGAACTTACAACGAGATTAGAAGTTAACCTCATTAACATAAATGAAAAAATAGAATTAAACAACGCTAACATAGAAATAAAACTTAATACATTCAAGGGGGATATCGACGTACAAATCGCAGAAATCACCGCCACACAAAAGGCCATGGAACAAAATGAATTGAAGTATCTCCTAAAACTGGATGAGACCGTCAAAGCACAAAATTTACAGTGGGCACAACAACTAGAAACTTCTACCACTCAAATTTACGAAACAACCGAATCGAAAATTAATGCAGCGAATAAAGAACTTCACAAAGATTTAAATAAAATAATACTCGAAAATAATTGTACGTTAGATACAAAATTAACAACATATAACCAAATCAATGAGGAACAGAACCAACATCTAAGACGCGAACTTACTACACAAATTAACGAAAATAAAGAAATATATAACCAAGAAATACAGGCGGTGAACGTAAATCTAGATAATATGAAAACCGTACAAACCGAAAACTATAATGAAACGCAGCACAACTTACACCAATTAGAAAATAAACTTAGAACGTACACGGTACCTATACATAACATAAATACAGGTAATTCGATAATAAAAATCGAAAACTTACAACATTTTGACGGAGATATGACCAAAGTACACCCCATGGCGTATTTAAATGGGATACTACGGTATTTAGAGGACGTGATGGACGAGAAACACCGGATCGAAGTAGTGCGAGCAACATTGCGGAATAGCGCACAAGAATGGTTTCAGAGGATAGAGGAACATTGCCATACTTTAGATCAATTTGTTGCGTTATTTACGAAGAACTACTGGGACGAAAACCAGCAGAACAGGGCCAAAGTTCGCTTACTAACAGGGAAATTTAGATTGGGACAAGCGACGAGGGAGATGTATGCGTCTCGCGTATACAACCAGTGCAAACACATCAGCGACATGAGTGAATCAATGATCGCGCGCCTATTGTTAAACCACTTTATTTTCACGGATACTCAGGCGATTATCTGCCAGAAGGTCACTGACATGGACTCCCTCATCGAGATACTCCGAAGACTGGACGATTTCGCTGAAACCAACCAACAACAGCAGCCTAATAATCGGACGAACAACACTAGGAACCCACAAGCACCGAACTACATTCCCAACCCCATACCACGTTTTAACAACTATACGAACAATAACAATACCAATAATTATGCTCAAAACAATCGCTATCAACCAGCAACCTCTCGACCATACAACCCGAATAACAATCATAATAACAACTACAACAATCGTCCTCATAATAATTATAACAATCAGAATCGACCGAATACACAACATGCGTATAACCGACCTTATCCGAACAATTATCAGAATAACTCGGCAAATAATCACTATAACAATAACCGACCCGACAATAACGATACTTATAACACGCAGCGCGCACAAACTCACCAATCGAGACGCGGAATAAATCATTACGCAAGCAGAGGAAGAGGTCGAGGTAATAATGCTTACCGGCGATATCGATCGTTATCACCTGACAGAACGAACATAGAGGGTCTACAAAAAAAAACTTCAATTTTACAAGACGATCCATATCTGAACCCAACACCCGGACCGTCAAACCAACAAAACTAAATAATGACAACGGCTATAGCATGCTCTGGAAGTTACAAAACATAAAATTCTACCAATCACCGGAGGAATTCTTAAACATAGAAGACGCAGGGGACGCCGTAAATGAAGTATATTCTCTACCCATTATTATTTTACAATTCAACAACATAAAATTAAATTGTTTAATCGACACCGGAGCCGAGATTACATTAGTTAGAGAAGATCTCGCAAAACAAATAAAGGGATACGAACAACAAGTTGTTCAAACCAAGGGTACCGACATAGTTACTGCGAACGGACGAAAAATGGGCACTGTCACAAAGCAACTCAATACCGAAATAAGAATAAACGAAATCAGTTATTTAATTCACTGTTACGTAATAGAGAAGTTACAATATGACTGTATATTGGGTATAGATAATATCAACAGGTTGAAAATGATATTGAATTTTGAAAAGGGTATTTTATCAATTGGAAAGAATAATTTAACATTTAACAAACATTTGTCCGTAGAGGAAGTGCAAGAATATAATACGTATAAGAAAGAAGTTTTAGCAGTTGTAATAAATAATTTATTAGAATATAATGTACCGTACTATAGAAGAGCTGAAGAAAGGTTTATTGATAGAGTTGGAAATGATAATATTATAAATAATGAATATATAGGAGTGAATAATAGGCCAGATTTGTTAGGAACGCGAGATAGTTACGAGGGCGAAGGAGAAGTAAAGATTAAGGAGGATTTACAGACAACTGACATTATAAATAATAAAAATGATATAACGAATATAATTGATAAACAAGAAATACCTTATACAAACGTCGTACCGCAATTAATTAACATTTTAAACGAAAACATCACTTTAATAAATAACGATATTGTTTTTGCAAAAGGATATGAACATCCAATTAATATTGACAATGACTGCCCATTAATAAGTAAGAATTACCCGATCCCGTACTACTACCAACAGAAAGCTAGTTTAGAATTAGAGAGATTAGAACAATCCGGAATTATCGAGAGATCGAACACATATTTTATTAATCCTATTGTAATAGTTCAAAAGAAGGACCTATCATTAAGAATATGCTTAGACGCGAGAGCTCTGAATAAACGAATTAAGCCAGAATTCGAAATGCCGCAAAACATAGACATCTTATTAACGAAATGCGGAAGTAAACAAATTTATAGTAAATTAGACTTAAAGAATGCTTTTTGGTTAATAAACTTAGAACCAGAATCCAGACAATACTGTGGTTTCTTAGTGAATGGAATAGTATATCAGTTTAGAGTATGTCCATTTGGTTTAAAGACATCACCAGCCGCTCTGATACGTTTTCTGCATCGTATACTAGACCGATATGATGAATTCGCTTTGCATTACCTAGACGACATTATTATATTTTCCGAAACTGTGGAACAACACCTACAACATATTAACATTATCCTTAACACTTTAAAAACTCATGGAATGAAACTTAACTTAGCGAAATGTCAATTCTTTAGACATGAAATTAACTATCTAGGATATGTGATTAATCAGAATAACATTTTATTAGACCCGACACGGTTAGATATCATTCAGGAATATGCGAGACCGAAGAATTTAAAAACGTTAAGAAGTTTTTTAGGAGTGTTAAATTATTATAGGAAATTTGTCTCAAACTATAGCGAGAAAACGTTACCCTTGTTGGAACTAATCAAAAAGGGGAAGAAATGGAATTGGACAGCTGAATGCGAATTATGCTTCACAACTTTAAAAGAGAACTTTGTAGAAAATCTTCGTTTACATCACCCAGATTTTACTCTACCGTTTGTTGTGCGAACAGATGCTTCACACAAGACGATTGCAGCAGAGTTAGTACAAATGAAAGACGATCAAGAAATCCCTATTTATTTTATTTCACGCACTTTGAAAACATGCGAGATTCGATACACGATTTCCGAGAAGGAAATGCTTGCTATCGTGTTTGCGTTAACGAAACTCAGATATTATTTGATAGGAAAGTCATTCGTATTAGAAACGGATCACAAAGCTTTAGTCAACATCATGAGCTGCAAACTTAATAACAGTCGCATTTATCGTTGGACTTTGTTAATACAACAGTACGAGTTTATAATAAAATATAAACCTGGAAAAGAAATGGTAACGGCCGATGCACTCACGAGACAGGAGGGGGACGTAAAGAGGCAGAATATTTGCATCAACTTAATAAATCTACAAAGGAGAGGCATTTTCTCGAAAACAAAAATCTTACAAATACAATCAAGCCCAGACTTCGATGAAATAAGACAACATTTAAGAACCGTAGGTGAATACAAAGGTATATCAATCAGGGACCGATTCATAGTAAAACAAATAGGAAGAACTACTGTATACGTCACAAACGAACAACACACCAGAGAAATAACAGAATATATACACCGAAGATACACACACATAGGTGCACGAAAATGCTGGTTACTCTACAGAGAAGCTTTCTACTGTGTAAATGACGAACGAATAATAAACAGCGTGGTAAAACAATGTCGACTCTGCGAAATAACCAAAGATAAAACTTTCACTAACACCAACATAAGCCACAATATAACTGCATATGATAGACTAGAGTTAATATCTATTGATTTTCTATCCAACCTTATTCCTAGCACCAAAGGTTATCGCCACATTTTGGTAATATGTGATATATTTTCTAAGTTCATCAAACTCATACCTACGCAGAAATGCGATACCAACACCGTTTTACAAGCTTTAGTGGACTACTTCGCACAGTATGGAAAACCACAAACAATACTTTCGGACAACGCTACCTATTTTACTAACGATCGCTACAAGGAGTTCTTACACTCACACGACATCCACACCGTCTATACATCAATCCGCTACCCACAAGGAAATCCTACCGAGCGATATATACGCGAAACGATAAAATATTTACGTATATTACTGGACGAAAATCACAGAAAATGGGCCAGACTGTTACCACAGATAGAATTTACTATAAACAATACACCTAGCACAGTGCATAATCACTGTCCGATAACGTTATTCACTGGACAACCACCAGAAAGACCATGGACTGATTCTGAGCATATAAATTTACGTAACCGTTTACAAGAAGTCAGAGAAAGATTATCACTAAGAAAGCGAAAATGGGAGGAAAAGAGAAATACGGCAATTAAAAAGTATAAAACTTACAATGTAGGAGACCAAGTTATAGTTAAGAGATTAAGAGTAACAGATTTAAAACACAAAATAATGGGAAAGCTACTGAAAGCTTACCAAGGTCCCTATACGATTAAGAGAATCATTGGAAACAACACCTACGAACTTTTTGAACCCGAAACAAATTACATTAAAGGTAGATACCACATAACTATGTTACAAGACTACCACACTTAAAATAATAAAGAATTTTTTTATATAAATATATGTACATAACAAGCCGAAATAACTTCCAGAACAAACCAGCCAAGCATGTTATAGTCCGTAAAACAATAACAAGTACTATATTACTGTATTATATAATCTATATTAATCACAAGTTTACATTTAGACTAGGCTAATTAAATTAATCATATTATTATTAAATAAGAAATAAAAAAAGAAGGGAAAGAAGAAAATAACTACTTAATATTAAAAAGGGGTTTTCAAACAAAAGAACCCGAACAAACAAAATAAAACAATTAACTTTAACCATTTAATGACCATTACTGAATAGGGAATTATTAACTAGAATAATATAAAGAACTACTTATAGAATTTGAAATATTTTTAACGTGAACACACACATTCACTAAATTTTCATTGATCACTATACTGCATTTATATATTTCTGTCTTACTCCTAGATACGGTTGATTAAAAGCTCTCAATAAGTCTCTATCTTTTAATCAAGGTGGAAATTGAGGCATTGCAAGAAGGAGTCGCTCTCTGAAAGAAACAAAGAAAATATGTAACCATAATGTTTATACCATAATGTTTATTTCTACTTTGTACGTTAATATTAAGAAGGGGAAAGATCGATTCAAAGAATAAATACGTTATCTTGACGACCAATTCACCTTGAAATAATTAACTTATTTTTCTAATTTTTTTATTATAATGTTTATATTCATTTTTCTTTCAAATTCATATTTAACGCATGTTTATTCAAACAAATGTAACGTATTTATTTTCAAATGTATTTGAACGATGAAGCCCCGCCCACAATGTCAACGGTGCAATAACCCGAGGAAAAAACCAATATTGACGGAGTGTTTGTAAACACATAAAACATATGTTATGCAACTAAAATTATCTTATAAATCGAATTGTAATTTTTTTAACTATTTTACACTGTAAAATTGTCTAATTTAATAATATTAAGAAATTTAATGCAAGTAAAGAATGGGGCGATTTAGCGGAAAGTTATGCAATTAAAAACAAGTGAAAAAAACAAGCGTCGGTCATTAGTCGTCACAGTGAAAGGTCACGTTTTTTTGTGCTCCGTAATAATTAAAATAATTAAGCAAAATTATTAAGTGCAAGAGATTTTTAATATTACCAAACGTTACACCTGCATACCAACCACCTGTGGACAAAATTTAACAGCCGCCGACCAAATAGTCCGAGACTTACGAATTTTTAAAGATTTTTACCGCCATAAAAAAATCTCACCGTAGCTTGACCACCATCGTTGACGATCGAGATCGGTCATTCGCTCTAGACGCAGTCGGACTTGGAAATTTCAACAAATTTCAAGTTATCCCGAGGGACCGTAGCAGAAACATTCTCCCGTTTCCCGTTGTGAAGACGTATCCAGAACACAGGCACAAGAAGCAACGGAGATCATATACGAAGATTCTGGTTTTTGCTAATTTTAACAAACGCTCCCGCGCCATTTTTACTTGCGCATGTACATTTCTAGAACTTTACTTTGTTATTCCATAACTAACTATTTATATTACTTTCACCGATATTTTATCACTGCAATCTTTAGTCAAATTATTTAAATATTGGCATCTACTATTTGTATTTGTAAAACTTGATGCCATGTCACTGTTATAAACTATTTTACTAAGACAACACATTATTGCACCTGTCTTACACCATATTATTATACTGTACGAATACCAACCGTCGAGTGTGTCTCGCTTAACATTACTTGTGTGTCACGAAATTATTAATATAAATTTCTCAAACTTTGAAAAATCGTTTATCCCTAATAAAGTTAATTGTCAATATTTTACTTTGTTTTTTTTTGTAATATACTTGAGATATTGTTCCGTTCCCAACTTAATAAATTACGTAAAGAAAGTAAAAGTGGAGAGAAGTGAACCTACCTTAGCCCTGAAGAGAGAAAGAAGCTAGCCGAAGATAATAAAACAGATAAGTATTGAATGAGCCCAATTTGAATTTTACATGATATTTTTTTTTATGACATTCATTCATTTTATTTTACCGTACGTAAGAAACAATTTTATTTATCAACAATTCGTAACATTACATTTGGCGATCCCAACTTAGTGGGGCATTTATAACAGTCATAACAGTTATTCTCATTATATTCATTCGTTAAATTACTCGCTACACTATTCAGAAATATAATATATGGAGCCCAACGTTCTGGGGCGTTCATAAATATTACATTTACATACATTTTTATATATCACAATTCAGAAATATAATAATATATATATATATATATATATATATTTTTACATTTATATTTTGTATTCCCTTCATTGCCGAAACATGTAGGGTTGTTTTAAACATATATACTTTGAAGTAAACCAGACCTTTAATCGCGACTTATTAAGTTTACCTTATATATATATATATATATATATATATATATATATATATATTATGATGGAAAGGCGCTCGTAGTCAATATTTCTGGCTGAATATTTACCATCACCTCTGAAGAAAAGTTATCAAGCGAGGAGTCTAGCGTCGCGTAGAAACGAGGCCATATTAACCAAGCATAAATAAACTTACTCAAAATTTTGGTAGAATGACTTCAAAGCAATATTAAATTTTGAAATTAATTCGTTGA
Source organism: Melolontha melolontha (assembly GCA_935421215.2). Taxonomy (NCBI): domain Eukaryota; kingdom Metazoa; phylum Arthropoda; class Insecta; order Coleoptera; family Scarabaeidae; genus Melolontha; species Melolontha melolontha. The sequence goes on along the minus strand of OW285237.1, from coordinate 126,228,895 downwards.
CCTAATAATAAAGCCAAACATCTTTGAAATAGATAAGATTGTGTTAGAAAGTATGCGATACTGTAAGATAAAGGAATGCCTCAAATCGAATTTGAGAGCAAAATTGCTATAAAGTCTATAATTGTCCAGACATTGTCTTTTATTATGAATCGTTGTACTTTTTTTCCATCAATCAAGAAAAACACACGTTTTTAGAACCAGACTGATAACAATTTCTAATGGCTGAGAATACATTACGAGAATTACGAATAAAATAGCTGTAATAAATCTTCATGCATCGTTGACTTATCTGGAAAAACGGACATAATTTTCTCAATAGCAAAATGAAATACCAAAGTCAATCTGTTCGTGTCAATATGGATTCAGGAAGAAAAGCCCAAGAAAAAATATCTGCAAAACCATCGACTATTTCTTGAGTATTATTATATTAAAATTCATCATAATAAAGTCCTCCAGGGGTTTAACATAAGATCTGATCTCTTCTGTAACTAAATACCTTACTGTTTAAAATTTCTATGAGAAAATTTCACTTTAGGTTAGTACGCTATTCTTGTCCACAATACTCTTTAGTTTTTAAAATTTTCTTTATTTTGAGTTTAAACCAAACGGGAAGGGATAAGTTTATAATGTATTTACCGAAAATATTAATCAACATTTATCATCAAAAACAATCGTCAAATTTATTAAGAGTTAAATTAACATATGAATAGTAGTTTAGAAAAGTTAAATCAAGATTATCAGAATCATTCAGAATTTGTAGATAATAAAATTTCCCATATTCGCCAGATTAGCTTTGCGCAAATTATAGCGAAAAATATAGAATTGCGGAAAATGAGTACGCAATGGAACAAGTTCATTGAACGGATATCTCACGTTCAGTTTATACAGAATTTTTATTATATAAAAATTTTAATTTTGGTTTTCATCTGATCTAAAACAGATATGATAAAATGAAGAAGACAGCATGTAAGGAGGAGTCGTGTAAATCCTTTCTAAATAGAGAAAGGCTTTTGCGTTGAATAGTACAAGATAAATTAATATGAATCAAAAATTAAACTAATTACATTATTAAATTCCGAAAAATTGGAAACTTCTTGTCAGTATATTCTACATTGTCCATCTACATTATTTAATGGTAAACCCCCTCTGAAGAGATTGAACATTTTGACATGTATTTAAATTTTTGCATAACCTGGTACAGGCAAAAACAGCTGCAAAATAAGTTAAGCAAGACAAATTGGTTCCACTGGTAAATCGAAATCCTTCGTGGAACTCTAACATGCAAATAATTTAAATATTCAGTTCAAATATTCCGGATTATAATTAATGAAAAGTGGATCCTGAAGCGCAAAAATGTTGTGGGCAATCTAATTAATTATCGGCTAAACAACCACTAGCAAGATCATCTTGTGAAAAATGGAATGAAGGAACAAGTAGGCCGAAATCTCAAATTCGTAGAGAGCTTTTAACTATAGTCTAAGTTAACTAAGTTTATATTTATAATTGCCAATCCCTCAAATAAGCAAACAATTAATATAATGGGCATATCACAGGATAGACTAAATTTAGATCATATTTGTAATAATAATATTTTCTCAATATCCAATTCTCAAAATTACAAATTATCTTGGGATAAGATTATGCGCAAAGTAGAAGCAGGAAAGTAATTAGAAATCATATAGTGTACGAGGTGCATTCAAGTTCTAAGGCCTCCGATTTTTTTTCTCCAGACTGGAAAGAGATGGAAGCATGTGCATTGTTTTAAAATGAGCGTGCGTTCGTTGTCAATACGTCACAGAGATGGCAGCACTATACGGCAGATGGGAATTGTAGCGGCAGCGTCGAGAATTAGAACTGTTTTAGATACTTAAAATGGCTACGTTTTCCTTACTTGAACAGCGTGCAATCATTCGTTTTCTGAATTTGCGTGGTGTGACACCAATTGAAATTCATCGACAGTTGAAGGAGACATGTGGTGATGGAGTTATGGATGTGTCGAAAGTGCGTTGGTGGGTGCGACAGTTTAATGAAGGCAGAACATCGTGTGACAACAAACCGAAACAACCTCGGACTCGCACAAGCCGGTCTGACGACATGATCGAGAAAGTGGAGACACTTGTTTTGGGGGATCGCCGAATGACAGTTGAACAGATCGCCTCCAGTGTTAGCATTTCCGTGGGTTCTGTGCACACAATCCTGTATGACGACCTGAAAATGCGAAAAGTGTCCTCCAGGTGGGTGCCACGAATGCTGACGGACGACCACAAGGCTGCTCGTGTGGCATGTTGCCAAGCAATGTTGACGCGCAACCAAGGCATGAATTGGACTTTCTTTTCGTCGATTGTGACAATGGATGAGACATGGATGCTATTTTTCAATCCAGAAACAAAGCGCCAGTCAGCTCAATGGAAGCACACAGATTCACCGCCACCAAAAAAATTTCGGGTAACCGCCAGTGCTGAAAAAATTATGGTGTCCATGTTCTGGGACAGTGAGAGCGTAATCCTTACCCATTGTGTTCCAACGGGTACTACGGTGACAGGTGCATCCTACGAAAATGTTTTGAAGAACAAGTTCCTTCCTGCACTGCAACAAAAATGTCCGGGAAAGGCTGCGCGTGTGCTGTTTCACCAAGACAACGCACCCGCACATCGGGCTAACGTTACGCAACAATTTCTTCGTGAAAACAACTTTGAAGTGATTTCTCATGCTCCCTACTCACCTGACCTGGCTCCTAGTGACTTTTGGCTGTTTCCAACTATGAAAGACACTGTCCGTGGCCGAACATTCACCAGCCGTGCTGCTATTGCTTCAGCGATTTTCCAGTGGTCGAAACAGACTCCTAAAGATGCCTTCGCCACGGCCATGGAATCATGGCGTCGACGTTGTGAAAAATGTGTGCGTCTGCAGGGAGATTACGTCGACAAGTAACACCAGTTTCATAGTAGTAGTTAGTTAGAATAAAAATCGGAGGGCTTAGAACTTGAATGCACCTCGTAGTTTCACTTACCTTTTTAAAAGTATATTTAACATACTAAAGTTGCAACGGTTATAATGATATCTGTAAAATTAATGCAGTAAACCAAGTTACTACTTAAACCCAATTACATGCATATAAACTTATAAAAGAAGAATATACGAGTATATGCCTATTATAAATGCAATAATAAATTACGACAAGTAGGGAACATCTAAAATATTGTTATATACTACTTAGCTAATTCCGCTAGATCAATTTTTTTAAAAATTGAAATATCTAAATTCAAATTATAATTATACCGTCAGCTAAATTAGAAAAGAAATGAAACAATTGAATTACATTTTAATGGACAACCAAAAGCCAATTTTTGCTTGCTTGCATTTGTTTGTCTAAGTGTCTCAAGTATCAAAGAAAGAATAGTGAAATTGAGGAGTTTCTGATGAAATACTAATTTGTTTAAGGTAGAAAGATATACATGAGAAAAATCAGGTTTTCGTCAAATAAATTATTTTTTAACAAATTTGAAGGTTTTATTAAGCTTAAACTGTTTCTTTTTACAAACAGGTGCTGATTTCTTTTTCATGTAAATACATTGTGAGTTAACTTGCTTTGTGTTTGGTACATAATTAAATAGTGAAGCTTAACTGTAGGCGCTATTGAATTGTAACAAAGTATACCTCATTTCCAAAGGTTTGACAGTGAGTTTCAAAGAGGCTTTTACAAGATGAAAGATTTTTTTGTTATCGTCACCGCGGCAGAACCCTGAAAAAATTACACACAAAACATGGACGTGGCGTGCCCTCAGTGTTTTAAAGACACCAGCTAATTTCGCCCTTTATCCCATACTTTTTTTATTGTTTGCATTTAGTTTAGTCTCATCAAGAATTTCAAGGGATCCCTTAACAAAAAAAATTCGTTTGAAGAGGATTCTTTAATCAAGAGAAATATGTATATTCTTTATAGTACGATCGTATATAAGGAATATATAATATCGTTAAAGTGAATTAAATGTGATAATATAATCTTGTTTTTATTTTTTTTATTTAAATTTTAGTATATAATCTCATTTTTGAACACAAGACAGCAATTAAAATAAATAATATATGGCTGTGGATAACAACAAATGTTGTTTGCGGAGTGTGTTGCATATTGCAAACATATTCAAATTAATATTAATGTCATGCATGGTGCATATTTATGTATTCGGAATATCAAACAAAGATAAATATTTATCATTGATTGTTTTTCCATATATTCTCGGTGATGCACTTCTACATAGATTTTAACAGCACTCTTTTCATTTCAATTGAGGTATCTCCAAAATATGCTTTTAAATGCATCAACCGCTTCTTCTCCCCTTGAATATCGTTGACCACGAAGTCTATTCTTTATGTAGGGAACAAAAAGAAGTTATTAGGTTCCACGGCGGAGGGCGCAACAATTCTATATTTTAACCGGTCAAATATTGAGTCGTGCCAATGTGTGAGAGCTCACATTGTCATGGCAAAGAATGCTACTGCATCGCTGGTTGATTTTTTTTTATTTCATCAAAAACTTCTGTCAAATAAATAGCTGTGTACCATTCAGAATTAATTGTTCTTTGATCTTCTAGTGCTACTATCGCTGCATGTCAGTTTTTACCCCCAAAAATAGACTACAATTTGCTTAGAAGTGCTCCTTGTGCGAACAACTGTTGTTAAGTTTAGTTCATCTTGGAACGCGCGCACCTGGAGTGCTGTTTGCTTTCTGACTTATACGCCAAGATCCAAGATTTGTCACTTCTGTAGATATTGTACATGGTTTTGGACGCATTTTTTGAGCAATTCTTCGCGCAATCGAAACCAGATTTTTTTTGAGTGATTGTCAATTTTTTCGCGCCTAAATGTTCATGCAATAACGTATGTATGCTAGTCATACTATGCTCAGGGATGTCTTACTCGCACGGAATGTCACGTGACGATCTTTCATTATCAGTTCGCACACACCATCGAAGTTTTCCAGTATAACAACCAATTTTGGATAACCTTTTTTAAATTCGCTCATCAGCGAACGACCACCACGATTCAATTCACTAAATCAGTGACATAAAGCGGTATTAGATCACCTTTATCACCAAAAATCGCTGTAATGGATATGTCAGATGGCACCTTGTAACATTACGAAACCGCCGCTAACATTGAATTCGCGAATATTAGGGGTACAAAAATAATAAGTATATATGTACGTATAAACTACATGTATGTATGTAATCGAGTCAAATAAATATACACATATACATATTGCGTATAAAAGCCAAATACGATTTGTGAACTTTTAAAGAAATAAATGAAAATGGAAAATACCGAAACTTTAGGGGAACTATCAATACTGAACCGCGAATACGGAGCGCAGATAACTAGAAATGGCAGTAAAAACAGAATCGCGAATAAGCGAATTTGCAAATGTAGGGTTGTAGTTGTATCACACAATGTCTGGGAGCTTCTATTTACGGTGTATGCCCTTAGTCAGTGGAGACGGGTGACTAAATATAAAGATAGAAGGTAGCGCCATTCAGTTTTGCTTACAGAAGCTCAGTCTGAAAACTGAGAAAAGGGATAACGCGTTCTTAGGCGTATGCGCACAAACTACTCGAAATACACGCTATATACTTACTAAGTACTATTACCAATAAGCCGCACAGGATACCTGAAAATAAATCTCTAAAGAAAGTGCCAAAGGCAAAGAAAAAAAACTAAAAACAATTCGTATATTCACGAACAGAAATTAAGATGTATGATTATAAGAAAAATGAATGTAATAAATTTAAGAATCGATTAACAAGATAAACAAAATATATTTATTTTCTCTGACTGTATAAATATTTCTACTGTATATTCAAAAGGTACTAAAAATATATTTATACGAAAACCATACACTAAGAAATTACAGAAAAAACCAGTTCGGAAAATTATTACTCTCAAATCAACAAAAAAAAATAAAGCTGGTAAAATAAATTAATTGCAAAGGTTTATTTGACGTAACTTTTCCTAAGGTACCTCCGAAATCAACTACACAATTTATTGCAAACAAATATAGCGATAATAAAATATATTAAATTAAAATAAAAATTAAATTAAATTAAAACAAAAAAAAAAATTAAAATAAAAATTAAAATACGTCGACATACAACGTACTACATGCAGCTGGGCATGAGGACGAAAACGTTTGATTGCACATGCGGCAATAAAAAGTTATTCGTTAAAGCAATAAGTAGAAAAATGAATCTAAGTCTGAATGTGACACAGAATTTAGTATTTAATATCAATAAAGGAAAAGTTAATTTTACATTTGATTATTATAGTAACATATAATCTACCAAAATGATTTTTTTAAGTTGCAATATACAAAATAGGCTGAATTTACTGAATGTCGACCTCAAAATGCTACGTAAATCATTTACGGCGGGTTAAGAAAGCAAAACAAATTATCAAGTGAAACAGATTACGCAATTAAAAAAAAAATTAATCGTACGAGATACTTGTTTCCTGATTTTGTCCTGTCCTTCGGGGTATGGAAAATTAGTAACGCCACGACTCGGTGTTTTGTGTTTGGCTTTGTGTGTCCAATTAATTAGGTAATTAACCTTGAGAGCTTGTCCAAGATGTTCAAGGCTGCATGGATGAGATCTCCGTCAACGATCTTATTTATCTCCATAGATCGGAAAAAGGAACGCCGTACGATAATCCCAGTTTGGTTGAATTTATTCAATCCGACCTTCTCAAGTTAGTACGTCAAAATTGGCTGTTCTCAATTAAAATATATTCACTTTTTTTCGACGTGATCCGCCTAGGGGATTAAGAAATACGATAGGTCGAAAAGTGAGACTAAGCTTTCATTACAGAAGATATTCACTACATAAGCAGGAGTTGATTTATCATCACCAAGGTTTGCACTCTTATCTCTCAATTACCGCTTGCATATAAAACGATTGGAGTGGGTATACAGTTACCAAATTTTACACGCAGATAGCGAATACTCGTTGAACGTATTTAAAAAATGATTCGCAGATAAATTAAGATACCGAGACTTGACAATAAATAAGGAAAACTATAAATGGAAATCACGGCGTAACAGTCCACTGTATATATATTGTAATGTATCGTATATAATTCGTGATGATATACTAAAAAATATAGGCAAACAAGAAAATAAACTTTAATACATTACATAGAAACGTTTTGCGACAGCATGTAACAACAGATAAAATGTAAACTAATAAAATGATGTTGAGTGTTGACGGATAAAAAACATCTTTTACCTTTTCATCTTTTAACATAATTGTATTTGTTGATACTCTACTTATTATAGGTATGTTGTTGTAAAACCATTCTTCATATTAGCTCAAATCGTAAGTATATTTTTATTATATAGATATTATATAATATGTTGTACAACTTTAAGTGCCGTTACTTTACCCAACCAAATTTCTAACCGAGACTCGTGATCTATCAAGCCAAATTACATTTTAAATCCCAATTGTATATCGTATTTGTTTATGTTACAGTTTTATATTTATTTGAAAATATATAATTAATTTAACAAAATAATGATCAGCTTATCTGAAATTACTTATACTTGGCTGCGTATTTTGTAAATTTGAATTGTATAATTACGCAAGAGAGCATAATCACATTGCACTAATTTTATTCATTAAGAAAATACCGACAGTATAAACAATATAATCCGACTATTCCTATTATTTTATGTCGCTTCATTTATAGCGACAGGTATGAATATGCATGTATGACGTGTACATACATGAGCAATTTACAAGTTCCAACTTGATGTGTACGCGCTCTTTTTAATTTGGTTTTCTTCTACGAAATATTCGCTGTCAGAGCATGTTTGAGCATGCTATTAGTGTGGTCTTTAAATGTATGGAAGAATTTTTTTTTAATGTTATAGACCGTAACTCCCTCTACAAATGTTTGTTTTTATGTAAAAATACGGTTTGCAAAAAATTATGGGTATCGAACAAAGGAAAGGCGTGGCGCACCGCCTCTCAAGGTGACCCCTGTTGGGAATATAATTTTTTTTATGTATTTATATTTTTTAGTATACAATATACCTATAACATTATTATTATAACTTAATTAAATTTACGGTAAATGCTACGATTTGCAACAAAAATTTGATTATAAAAATTTAATTGGAATCAAATTTCAAAAATTGTGGCGGCAACTAAATTATTTACATATCCTGATAATAGTTTACAATAATAGATATTTTTTTAAGCCAACGAGTTCTAAATAAAGCTTTTTTATCCCTTTTTTCGAATACTCACGCGTTTTTGTTAATAAAAGTTGGCATCACTGTGGTGCAGCATTTAAGAAAATTAAAAAGTGACTTCCCTATAAAATGACAATTGATTAAAATTGTCAATTGGAAGAGTTTGTTACTTAATAGATATAGTGTTAAAAATAAAAGCTTGTGTAAAAAGTGTAAAAAAAATTACCGCAAACCTAAGACAGAAGTTATATTTAATTGGCCATGATAAAAGTCAAATCATTGGTGCCAAGTTACCATCAAACGGCCAAGTTTTGCTAGTATTATTTTACAATCTGCACAAAGTAAAATTAAATTTAATATCAAGTGCCCATCTCGTCGTGAAGGAAGTAGAAATTAGGTGGACTAAGGCTCGAGTTCCAACAAAGGGAACGGATAAAAATATTATAAAAGTAGAGGCGTTATACAAAGAATGGAAGAAATTGCTTAAGTCGAGCAAACGCCACTCATCACTGCAAGAAAAATGCGAAAAAGAGTTTTCAAACAAACTACATGATTTATTTGATATTGCCCACGCAAATGCCTTAGAAAATTTGAAAATTGAGGAAGATAAGTTGTTTCTTATCAATCAAAGAAAGAAAGGACGTCCTGGATCAATGGTAGGTGTCGATTGCGTTCTTCTCAGAAGTAAACAGAAAAAAATTCTTCGGCAAGAGGAAGAGAAGCGTAGGCGTGAAATTTATGAAGCCAAATTGCATAGTATGTATTAGGTTATATAAAATAAAGCAAACTGTAGTGATAAAATGTAAATGGTAAATGTAAAAAAAAATAATTTTTTGAAAAAAGCTTTTAGTGCCTGTTTTTGTATTATGTACAAGCTATCAAAACATTTGAAAAATTTCTGTAAAAATCGCTCAAAAATAAAATATTTTTCATGTTCGTTTTCTAGACGATGTAATTGCTTGCTATAAAGTTTTTCTTTTAATTTTTGTTCGAGATTGTAAATTTTTTTTTTGGATGTTAATGTTGTTAATGCCTTATCAAACATTTTTTCCAGAAAAAAAAGTCGAACTGAACTTCAATGTAACCGATAGTGAAGATGAAATAACTGAGCAGTTTGAGTTTGATGTTACGAAGAAATCGGAAGGTCAATCAGGACCGAGTAAACTTAAAAGAAAACGAGGCAAAATAAATTTTATAACATAAAGGTATTTTTAATAATATAAAATATTATTAAAAATCTGGTGTGAAGAACACAAATACAGGTTCACTATTAATATCCCTCCCCAGAGACGTAGATTCGTCTCTGGTGGGGTTTACCTACTCATGTATGTTTCAATTATTCCGATAAATTTTATAACAGCAAATCTTGTAAGAGTTTTGGACAAATGTGAAGTTAGAGACCGCGATGTTGTGCGAATACTTGTAGCAACCGCTCAAGCTCTAAATCACGAAGTAGATGGGTTAGTAATAAATAAAACTTCTATTCGCAAAATCCGTTAAAAACTTCGAGTTGTAACTGGACAAAGAATTAAAGACAAATTTGATGAAGAAGAAATTCGTAGCATTACAGTTCACTGGGATGGTAAAATTTTGCCATCGTTAATAGGGAAAGAATCTGTTGATACGATTCCAGTAGTTATATCATACAATGGCAAGGAACAATTACTTGGAATCCAAGCAATATCATCTGGAAATCATCTTCTAACTTAGGCCGACTTCAAGGTGCTTGTGTTCTTTTAGAGCAAGCGATCGGAAAAGATCTTTTATATTTACCATGCCGTCATCACATCTCTGAAATAATTTTAAGAAGTGTTGTCGATGAAAAAATGTAAAAATCATCAGGCCCTAACGTACAAATATTTAGCAGATTAAGAGACGCTTGGATAAAAATTGACAAAATTAACTTTATGAGTGATGTTGAAGATCAGAAAGTGAGAATGGCAGTTGGGAGTGTATCCGAGATTATAAAATTTGCATCTCAAAATCTTGAAGTAAAGCAACCACGTGATGATTATAAAGAGCTTCTTCGATTAAGTATAGTTTTTGTTGGTGGTACAGTTCCGGAACTTACCTTCAAAAAGCCTGGAGCATTTCATCACGCCCGTTGGATGTCGAAAGTTATATATTGCCTTAAATTATATTTATTTCGAAACGAATTTAAAATGCCACAATTGGAGATAACTAGTATTCGTCACATTTGTATCTTTGTTGTAAGGGTGTATTTAAAAAATTGGATACACGCACCAGTTGCAGCAGAAGATGCAGGATTTAAGATTGTTAAAAGATTTACATTCTTATAAAATCGTTGATGAGAAGATTAGTCGTGCGTCACTAAGCAAATTAAGTAATCATTTGTGGTATTTAACCCCAGAAACAGCAGCGTGTCTTTTTATGATCCAAATGTTACATATGAGTCGAAGAATCTTATGGTGCAAGATCGGGATAACCCTACTGATTGCGAATTAAAAAAATTGATCGTAACTCCTCATACTATAAGCCAATATCTTAATAAGAACATTGAATATTTTATAACCCAAAAACCACGTAATTTTTTTAAAAGGTTTGGTATTCCAACGGCCTTTTTAGCAAAAGATCCAATGGAGTGAATATTTGAATCTAGTTTTAACGTTGGCCTTAATATCGTTGGAAATATGAATGTTGTTATTGACTCGGCAGAACGAGCAGTTAAGCTAATGGAAGATTTTAATTTAGTGTTATCCAAAGATGAAGAGGAAAAGTAATTGATAGTGCAAATTGTTGCGGATTATCAGAAACTCTACCACAATGTGAACAAATATTCTCTTTTGAAATAAAATAACATATAAATAACTAAAAACAAAGCATTTTTATTTATCCCTTGTCAGGCAGAAATCTTGTAACATTATCAAATCTGTGGCAACAAGGAATAGTGAATGTTTTACGTTTTTCCTATTTATTACCTTTGTTTTCCAAAAGTAATCCATTCTTCTAGCTTTTTATTAATTTTCATTTATTTTCTTAAGAAATATGTCACCATATATATATATATATATATATATATATATATATATATATATATATATATATTTGTTTGCTCATCGCCAACCGAGGGAACACTCTTAGTGGCTACCTCAGTCGACGACGGTAACACTTTGTGCCATCTTAACGACTTCCGCAGAAGCGGGGGCAATGTACACACGTCGAACGTGTGTGTGCTGTTAACAGCAGCCTAGCCAGGTTGCCGCCCAGGACCGGTCCTAGTGGAGTGTGCATTGCGCGGCGCCGTGATTTGCGCCGCGTAGCTTGGTTCCTCTATATATATATATATATATATATATATATATATATATATATATATATATATACATAGATTTTACTTTGTATTCTAGTCCTTAAAAATTTGGCTTTAAATGAAAACCAGAGAAGCTTTAAGACGACATCGTCGCCAGGAAATTTAAAATATGTTAAAATTAAAGTAAAATATATTTTTTAAATATATTTTTTAGTATAAATAAATATATTTTTTACAACCAAGAAAATTTTATTTTTAATATTTATGAACCAAATTTCAAGAGGAACCTTAACCTTAACCTCGCCCAATCGTGATAATTTTTTGCACACCGTATTTTTATACTATAACGAACATTTAGAGTTTTAATATTCGTGGAAGAACCAAAAAAAATTAAAAAAATTCTGCTTTCTAACGACAAAATATCAATACGAATCAATAACATGGCTGCCGATGTTCGCGATCTGATATTTCAACACGTAAGTTGACGAATCAACAGATACAGTAAACAGGTTTCTGTTCTTATGCTTTATTAGGTATGCATGTGATAGAGACACATCAATCAAATATGTTATTTTGCAAAACAGTACCGGGTCATGCGACAGGACGTCTTTTTGATGTTTCTTATGAAGCTGCTAGATACTATACTAACAGAATAGACAAAATGTATTGCAGTATGTAGTGATGATGCAAAGGCGATAACAGGAAAGAACAGTGGATTAATCAAAATATTAAAAATCGTCTTATACCAAGGGCGGAATGGACTCATTGCTTCCTTCACAGACATGTTCTTGTCGCAAAAAAATGCCAGAAAATCTCAATCAAATTCTTTGTGAAGCTGTAAAAATTGCTAATTTTGTTAAAAGCCGACTGTTAGAGAACGGGCTATTTGCCAAACTATGCGATGAAATGGGCGAAAATAACAAATCTCTTCTTTTCCATGCAGAGGTTAGATGGTTACCGCGAGGGAGTGTTAACCCGAGTTTTCGAATTGCGAGATGAATTAATAATATTTTTCCAGAATAAACCAACGTCATTCTCATTCGTTTTGCAGAATAATGTTGTTGTTGGCTTACTTAGCTGATGTATTTTCGCATTTAAACGACTTGAGTGTGAATTTATGAGGACGTGATAAAAACATTTTATGAATGACAGACAAAGTCCATGCTTACATTAAGAAGCTTTATAGCTGGATTATTCGCCTTCAATACAAAAATTTGGATTTGTTCCCACTCATTTCGTGTTATATTGAAATAAATTTGAGTAAACAAAACCTACTATTTTTAACAATTTGGATTGCATGAAGATGCATTTGTGTGAACTAAAAACTCAGCTGACGGAGTATTTCCCGGAAGATAAGAATAATTTCTCGAAGAAATAGGTACTGAATCTGTTTACTGAAAACGTTGTTGCCGTTGCTAAGTTACCGGTTGAGATTCACGACCAGCTAATTGAAATGTCTGCTGACAAAACGCTACAACTGCAATTTACATCTGCATTTTGACTTGCTCGTCGAAATGAATATGGAAAATGTAGTCACAGAAGCATTGAAAATATTAATCCCTTTCGCCTTATCTCTGTGAAAAGGGATTTTTGTCTATAGTTGCACTAAAAGCTAAATACAAGAATGGTCTCTTATTACTCGAAAACAATTTGCTTTTGTGTGTTCTAAAGTAGATACACGTATGGAGAAACTTTTAAATGAAAAACAAATGCAACCATCACATTAATTTCTTTTCTTTACATGTGTACTTATTGTAACTAAAATCTTTATAAGAAATGATTTTTTCTCATAAAATGATTTTTCATTACGGTTCAGGTTATTTTGTGACCGCCCTTTAATATCATCGCGACTCCCTGGGCGGTCGCGACCCCCAATTTGAGAACCGATGCTTTAGAGTATAGATAATCAATGAATTTGATATCTTGTACCCGTAGATTTGTGCTATAAACATATAATACATATGTACAAACATAAAGGTAAGCACAAAAGTAATAAAATACGAGTAAGACGGCAGACTATGTGCCCGAACAGTAGCGTGATGTGGAGGGATCGAGTAGAGGCGTACGACGATCAATTCAGTTGCCGTTGAGACGTTGTAAGCGATACATTGTTAACACAATCGTGTTGAAAATGTCGGGAGTGCGTAGAAAGAATGCATCGACTCGGTTGCATGCTAACGTAGTAAAGAAATTTTTACATCGGTTTCCCGATTTAATATATGACGGTACCGTAGTGAAATGTTTAGTTTGTGAAACAACTTTATTAACTTGGAAAGCAAGTCAGTGCTAAAGACATATAAATAGTGACAAACATAAATCGAATAATAGTGGACGCAGATCATATAATAAATTTGTGTGTGATTTAACAATTATGTTAATTGCGACCAATATACCAATGCAGAAAGTGGAACACCCAATGTTTCGTCAGTTTTGGAAGAAATACAATCCTACGTGGAAATTACCAGCAAGAAGTACGCTACGGAATTACGCACCGTCAGTGCGTGAGAGAATTGTAAATTGTACGAAAAATACGGTAAAAAAAATTCCTGTGGTTAACAATAGGTCCATCCTAGCCATTCTAGTACGGACGCTGACTCCGCAAGGACCTTCTCCTCCTTATTTACTAACCTGTAAACGAATGCAAGGGTGTACTGCCAGAGTGATATATGATGTATTAATAGAAACACTACACAAATTTGAGATTTTACCGAACCAAGTGTTAATGTTAGTTACCGATGCTGCCAAGGTTATGTGTTCCACGGCAAACTTACTCAAAACGATTCAACCAAACCTGCTGCATGTCACATGTTTGCTTCACGCTTTACACCTTGTAACAAACACTATACGTACAACTTATCCTGATGTGGATCAACTGATAGGACAAACGAAAGCGGTTTTTCTTAAATCTCCGAAGCGGATTCGGCTATTTCATTCGCTGTGTCCTGATATACCCGAGCCGCCGCAACCAATTCTTATACGATGGGGTACTTGGTTAGAAGCAGCATTTTATTATTATAAACATTTTGAAAAAATTAAATCAGTGATTTTACAACTAGATGCCAAAGAAGCAGCTGCAATACGGCTCAGCCAGGTTCAATTTAACAATCCTCAAGTTGCAGCAAATTTAAAAATTATTTACGACAGTTACGTTCCAATACTGGACGCAATAAAAAATTTACAGAACACTGCGCTGTCCTTATCGGACTCATTAGCAATTATTGACCACGTAAAACTAGTGCTGCATATCCTTGAAGATGAAAAAAGTGATTGTGTCCGTGAAAAATTTAATAGTGTATTAGATAAAAATGTAGATTTTACAAAATTAGGGCAACTTTTTACCAATACTGAAGATCAGTTGTACAGATACAAAGAGCGCTTTAACTATGCAAATATAACATCTCTCAACGTCAAACAATCCTTCTCTGTATATAAACATATATATACGTCGCTACGTACGAACCTTTCCGAGACTAATACAGAAACATATATTATGGTGCAGTATTTTCATCGCGCACATCCGCAACAATGTAAACATGTTGGGTAAGTTATTTATGTTTTTTCTTAACGTTTTGTATAGGGATTCGATATATTTATTTTTAAGTAAGCGCACTGTTATTCAGCGAAACTCTCCACGCAACTCCACTGCTGGGGCACATAGTCTGCCGTCTTTAAATACGAGTGCAACGATATGTACCAACAGTAATCAAATACGAGAGTAACGATATGTACCGAAAGCATTAAAATACTAGTGTAACGACATGTACTGAAAGTAATCAAATACGAGTGTACCGATATGTACCAAAAGTAATCAAATACAAGAGTAACTATATGTACCGAAAGTAATCAAATTCGAAAGTAACGATATGTAGTTGTCGGGAAGTTTACATACATATCTTGTATTAATATATTTCATGTTTGTTATTGTTGTTTGTTATGTACGTTTCGATGAGTGCATTAGTTCGATAAAATGACAAGCTCAGCCCCCACTACTTCAGTAAAAAGATGGCGACAAATGATGCATCTGCGTGAAGTGGCGGCAGTGAAATAATAAAAATATAAGCGTTTTATTTGAATAAAAGCGAGTTGCATATACAATACACAGAACAGAAGTCAAATCACATACATATTTTGGTAGCAGAGTTAAGTAAACAAGAAAAGTCAATCTAGGTTACTTTGAAATTTTGATAGAATAAGACGCAAATATATTAGTATTTGTTTGTTGTTCCGTAAACGTAAATCCAAATGACATTTGATAATGTCAATCACAAATATCAGTTAGTTCATAAAATAATCGTGCGTCGATTCTGGTTTAAATAAATTGCTTCTCAGTTTTAAAATGGCTTTCAATTTAGAACATAAAATTTTTTTAGTCCAGGCTTATTTTCGAAGTGGTAATAAAATTGGTTTATTCAGTTCAAGATTGCATGGTAGAATTTCAAGTTGAGTTTCCACATTCCGTAATAGATTATACAATTTAAGAATACTTTGGATAGAACTATAAAACTTTTTTCTGAAACTGGTAGTCTCTTAAGAAAATCAGGCGGCGGAGCAGTTAAGAAACGTACACCTCAAGTTGTTAATCGTGTTGAAGAAATAATGGAAAATGAACCACAAACATCTGTTGGACATTTGAGTCAACAAATAAACCTTTCTGTTGGTACAACTAACAAGTTATTAAAAAAAGATATGCAACTTTATCCATACCGTGTCACAGCAATACAAGAATGGTTACCCACGTAGACTACAGTTTTGTAATTGGTTTGTAAATATGAACAATAATGGAGAACTTTCGCAAAGGGTCATCTTTACTGATGAAGCATGGCTTTATAAAAGGGGATACCTAAATTCACAAAATACAAGAATTTGGAGTAGTGAAAATCCACATGTAATTAATGAGGAATCGCTACATCCAGAGAAAATTGGTGTTTGGGCAACGATAAGCCAAAGGCGAATCATTGGACCAATATTTTTTCAGGGAACGTTAACTGCTCAAAGGTACCGTACGGAAATTTTACAACCATTTGTCAATCAGTTGCATGATGATGAACTTCAAAATGCATATTTCCAACAAGACGGAGCGCCTTGTCACTGTACTGCAGAATCTTTGGATTATTTAAGAGAATTTTTTGATGAGCGTATAATTAGTCGAAATACTGAAATTGCCTGGCCTGCACGTTCATGCGATTTAAGACCTTGCGACTTCATTTTGTGGCCCTATCTAAAAATAACATATTTCGAACACCTATATTGAATTTGAATGATATGCTACAGAGAATCGAACCGAAATGCATGGAAATTAATAACAATCCAGTAATGTTGCAGAATATCATCAGAAATTTTGAACGGAGGAATTTAAAGTGCATTGATCTTGAAGGACAACATTTTCAACATTTGTTATAGTTTTCAATAAATACCTATTATTTGTTATTTATTTGTATGTATGAAACTGTCAAAATATACGACTTCGTAGGTTAAGTAGTAAATTTTAATTTACGACATACTTCAAAATGTTCTCAGTAAATCACATGCTACTAGATTGACTTTTCAAATGAACACTTGTTATAACGAGCCATCGAAAGAATTCATAAATGGAGTAGACTGTGAAATTGGGTTGGTACTTTAGCCACTTCCACATAATGACACATTACTTGATGCTTGACAGTTTCATTTGGTTTCATTGTAAAAATAGGTTATGGCATTGAAATGATACTACAACAAAAAAGAACACAAATAATTATAATTTATTTAATAATCATAATCAAAATTTACATATAGCTACAGAAGTTGTTGAAAATGTTGTCCATTTACATCTAAACACAAACCAACTCTTCTCCGCAATCCAGCAAAAACCTTATGCAGCATTTGCGGTGAGTTGTTGATCTCTTCACACTTTTCTGTTATGCGAATTCTCAATTGTTCCAGATTATGAATTGGCGTTGAATAAATCGAATTTTTTATGTATGGCCATACGAAAAAATCACATATGTATAAATCGTAAGACCTAGTTGGATATGGGATTTCAGTGTTCCTGCTTATTATTCTGTTATCAAAAAATTATCTGAGATATTGAAGTGTTTCTCTGGTCGTATGTGCTGTTGCACCATCTTGTTGTAAATACCCATTTTGTAATTCCTAATCATCCAGTTGATTTATGAATGAGCCGAGTATCCCATTGCGATATCGTGCAGCACTAAGTGTACCTTCAAAAAAAATGCGACCCACCAATCTTCTTCCGCCAGCAAACACCAACTTTTTGGGGATGCAATGTTTTTTCAACAAAAAAATGAGGATTTTCGGAGGACCAACACCTCATATTCTGTGAATTAACATATCCAGAACGATAAAACCAGGCCTAATCCGTGAAAAAAAAATGTGTTAAGGATATCCTGATTGTGTAGATTATTTTGAAATCACTGACAAAATTCCATTCGTCTTAAATAATCCACTGGATAAAGTTCATGAAAACATTGCAGCTTGTATGGATGACAATGTAAGACTTTTTAAGAATGAATTGGCACGTACCATAAGATAAATTTGTTTGTTGGGTCACTACTGAAATGGATGTTTTTGGATTTTCATCAATAATATGCTGAAGGGCTTCAATATTATCAGCTGTACGTTTAGATGACCGTCCACTTCCAGTTTTTCAACCGACGGTACCAGTCTCTCAGAATAACTTTACACAATATGTCAAAACATTGTAAAAATCATTGTAGTCAAACACTAATTCAGGATGTTCTTCACTAAAATCAGCCATGCATTCCGTAATTGAATACTGCCACTCGCCATTTACTTTCACACCTGTACGGAAGTAACATCGATAATTTTTGCTTTTTGTTCTATGTTGAATACCATTTTTTAAATAAATTTAATTTTCTTAATAAGAGTTTTGAAAAATTTGACACAAACTTATAGTTTAAATGTGAAATAATAAATGTCATTATGTGGAGGTGGCTAAAGTACCAACCCAATTTCACAGTCTACTCCAATTATGAATTTTTTCGATGGCTCGTTATGTTTACGGCATATTTGGTGTGAATATTGGTAAAACACGAAGATGCAAGTGTAAGGGCGCGCAGGCAGCAAATACGAGTGTAACGATGTGTACCATAAATAATCAAATAAGAGAGTAACGATTAGATTTTCAAATAGATAATCATTTCTTTGGGTCCGCTTGTGTAACGAATACTAATGTACCGAACAGTTACTTTCTCGACATCACTAGTCTGCTGCCATTACAAAGAAACTTGGAAAAAAAATAACATTGGTAAAACGTCAAAATTTAAACATTTTCGCCACACCTATTAATCACCTATTAATTTTAAGACTTTGGGCTTCAAATAATATTTATTAATTACTAAATTGTAACGTATGTTTCCCAATTTATTTATTTGTTTAGTACAAAACAGATTAATTCTAATAATACACTATACACTTTAATTACTTTATTAGATATACGGGACCTGTACTTTATTGATGTTCATCAAGATACAAGTTTACATCCAATAGGAACGCGACATCCCAGTATTCGGTAAATATTCAATGTGGGCATGACTACCTATCTGACAGATCTAAAATTTACTTGTGAATTGTTAAATTTGTTTTCTTTTTTTAGATAAAAAAGGTAAAATTGAGCGATAGTGACATTGAAATGGAGAATTTGACTCCACCAGAAATTATGGAACAAGCCTCAATATAGTCACAAACAATTTATTACCAGCGAAATCGATAAACACCATATTGAACATAGTTATTACAGCTGGCCGTAGAAAAAATAGCATATGCAATACGCATTTAATGGCTATTAAGACCCTGGTATTCTTTACGACACTCGCTTTCAGTTCGTGTCGTAACTCTCATACTCATGTCTTAATAGCCATCACTAAATGCTTATTTCATAATATACTATTAATGATGTCATTATGACCTTCATAATAACATTTAGGGCCATTATGAATTCATAATGACTCGCAAATTTTAAAATAAAGAATAAATAAAAAGAAAGTTAGTCACCACTTTTACTTGTTATTATTAATTTAAAAAATTCCATTACATTTATTTATTGTAAACATTAATTACAAATTCTGAACAATTGGATAAATTAATTCCAGCAGATGACAGATGGGCTGAATTTTTAGAAAGTAAGTTTATTTCCCGAATTCCTGAAGTTGTTGAAGGGCCAGCAGTGCCTGAGCTGTTACTCAAAATATTCTTCTTATTTTCTTACACGTTCGATATGAACTTATGTAACTGAACCACTCGGCTAACGCTTCGTGGTTTAACTTTATTATTGATTATAGTGTTCATATGGAACTAGCTATAATGTCCAAAGTGATCACATAATTTATTAGATTTTCTTTCCTGCTTGCCTTCTTAGCTACATACAAATAAAAATACTCCAAAAAAATATTGTAATATCTAATAAAATTAATAATAAAAAGCGTAATTATTATATGTAACCAAAGAGCATATCCGCATACTGCCGACTAGCAAAGCGCCAGATGTTAATTACCGGAGAGTTCTACAAAGCGATCGTTCTTACTGAAGGTTGAAAGTTGTGAGTGAGCGAGCGGCAACCCGAGGAATATGACCCTAGATAAAATTTCGGAACAGTCAATTTGTCCATGAATAATTTTCCATAGGTAACGTGCGTTATGCGCCTCTCTCCGACATATAAAAGAGTTCATATAATACTTCTTCAAGAGTAAATCGTAGTCGTATCCTCTAGAAAGGTAGATACTATCAGTTGTAAAATTGAAATATGTATTTTAAGAACCGGCGCTGGATTTCCTCGATAAACAGTTACTGAGTTAAGTATTGTCGAGAACAAACGATCAATTCATATTCTAGCTTATTTAGAATGAAAGCAAAGTAAAGACATTTTAGAAGAACTATATTCTTAAATTATTTGTAAGTTCGCAAAATAAGTTCTAATGACTTGAATTAAACAAACACAATTCCTTCATATGTTGACCAAAACCAAGCTCAGAGTCAAGGAATACACTAAGATCTATAATTACAATGTTAGTAGCAAGAGGTTTATCATACATCAAACGCGTTGTTAAAGCATAATTAATTCTACGCGTGTAAGTCTGAGAGAAATTTATCTTTAAATAATTTGCATTACATATCTTAAGAAACTTTAATATTATATTGTAAATTCTCACTGTCAATGGTACTGTAGACAACAGAAATATTTTGACATCAGCTAGGCAAGAGCATGGCATGATAAGGATGTCAACATGTCCTTAACTAAAAGGATGAAGAGCCAAGGTCAAAGGTTAGAGTTCTGCGGGATACTTAATGCAGATACGTCTTCATAGGCGAAGAACAGACTATGGAAGACTTAATTCATTTTATTAGTCGAATATGGTTTCATAAAATCAGAGAAGAATTACAGCCAAATGAACTTAATTTATTTAGTATGGGCGTTATTATCAAGTATCTGACTTATAAATTATGTAAGCACTGTAAGGTTTATTAAGGTGGAACAAGCAGGTAAAAATCCATTGGCGAGAAGAAAGAAGCGATTTAGTGTGAGCTAAAATATAATCAAAGTTATTCAACTCCAAGATATCATCTTTCTTCAAGACCGGAGTAATTTTAGCCTGTTTCCAGAAAGTAGGAAATGTAGTAGATCTTACGGATAAGTTTATAATGGTGGCTAATGGCTTATCCAAAATGTATTTTGCATCCTTAATCAGAAAACCTAGTACAAAATCACCACCAGCTGTTAATTCACTATCAGCATGAATAAAGGTATTAGGGAATTTCTGCGCAACAGCCTTAACAATATTTTGCGTCGATCCCAATAGTGTTATTATGATACAACTTTCCAGGAACCGTAGTAACACTCTTTCTGGAACGTATTATTACGCCTGTAGCTCTTATATTATCTAACAGTTTACAATTTTATTTGTTACTGTCAATTAATATTTTTGAAGAAATTAGATCGTGTGATATAATTACAGGCCGATTGCAATAAAGTTTGTCTTTGAAAGGTATTTTTACTTGCGAAACCAACAAATAAAAAGGAGTTGGTTTAATTTTTCTGCTAATTATTATTTCTTTGTTTATTATTATAACACGTGATATTTTTCTTCTAACATCCATTGTAATACAGGATTCATTATTTAAGTAAAAGAAGCAGTGATAAAGCAAATCCACTTTTATACCTGCCAAAACGTCTTACGTATAAAATTACTTCTCTTTCATCCACTATCGCATACAATATATGTGTAATATGTGAGCCATTATGGAAACTAGCTCTATCTTTCTGACCTTTTGGAGACGTTAACGGTAAATTGAACAAAGAGGAAACAAAAACGGGGCCAGTTTTTGCATCGGTTTGGTAAAAGCCTTAGGACCTATATGTGCTTTTTACTAAAGAACGTCATAACCTTTCGTGCGAAGCGAGATTTATGCGAGACATCCCGGAAATTATTTCAGAGATAAAATCAGTTTTTTTTTTCCCGGCGGTAAAACCAGATTACCTCCTTTATTTAATGGAATCAACTCTAAATTTATGTACAAAATTAAAGGCAAGTTAAAATACGAAAACAAAGGCATTAATATATATAAAATAAAAGCAAATAGATGTCTGCAATGTAAAAATATAAAAATTTAAGAGAAATTACAATACTAAGTTGCAGTTGATTTAATATTCAGTTTTCTAATTTTCGGCTGAAGATTAATAAATTACTAGTAAATATTAGTAAACTTTTCACGATAGACTGGCGTAAACCACCTATATATAATAATATTATTAATAAATAATTTTCTTTCTCAAGTTTATAAATTGATGTATGTTAATTCACAGTATTTTTCTTCTTGTACTTATATCAACAATATTGTAAAATTTTTGTCAGGTGAATATGAAACGATATAAGCTGATGCTATGTTTACTTCCACGAAAACGACAGTGAAAGTATGGAAAAAAAATTACTGGACACTGTCAATCTGATTTGCTAACAATAAATTAAACTAATTAACACTAAATCTCAAACGCATATTAATATGTCAAACTTTCAAATTAAACATACTAGCCTGTTTTCAAATCAATCTATAAAGAAACACTATGACTTCTTATTTCTGCAAAAGGAAATTAAGCTATCTTTAAATACCTTAAATGTTTTCTTAAATACCAGAGACAGTAAAACAGACTATTTTATTTTGAAAATTTTCTACATTCTTTCTAAACGTAATAATATTACTACAGACAGAGATAAGAAAAATCCCTAACTAAAATATATATTCATAAATTTAGATACTTATTTGGGCAACTAAGTTGCTATCTTCAGTAAAAAAGCCGATAATGAAAAAAATATTAAACATAGCGTCTTTAGTTAAGGTGAAACCCTTGAGTGTTATCCCACTGGCAATTTGGCGAAGAGCATATCTTCAAGGGTTTTACCTTAACTAAAGATACTACGTTTAGCACTATTTTTACTTTTAGCTTATTCTACTGAAGACGACAACTTAGTTTACGAAATTCGTATATAGAATTTATTAATATATTTTGTGGTTAGGGATTTTTCTTGTTTCTGTCCGTTTCAGATTTCAAGCCACAACCTCCCCTATTTCGGGTAAACTCTTATATTTGACATTTTTCCTGACGCATATAATTTATGTCTCTTTTAAAATCATGGGCATCTTCAGTGGTTGAAGTAAAATGAATATATTCAACATGTGGACATAGAATAACACTTGGATACTTTATCAAAATTGTACAGTGGATGTTCTTTTAATTTAATGTTTTGCTAGTATAAATAACAAGAGGTGGGATGGTAAACTTATTATGACGTAATATGGCCACATCTTTTGAAAAACAGCCAGTTATGGTACAGCGTAATTTATTGTAATATAATTATGTGGACCACATTTAAATAAATTGCATAGGTCACCTAAAGCATATTACGTGACATCATTTTAAAGTATTTTTGTCAAGGAAGATTTTAATGATTTTAGTTTCATCAACACTACAGCTCTTTGGCTCGTGCCTTTAATTAATTCTTAGACATCATTATTTGCAATATGATTGGTTATACAAAAGTATTTTTAATAATATAAAATATTATTAAAAATCTGGTGTGAAGAACACAAATGCAGGTTCACTATTAATATTTTCTGTGAACGTGTCCGAATATATCCTATCCCCAGAGACGTAGATACGTATTTCGCTTTTCTACAAGCTCATCGGTACGCCCCTGCTGGAGAAAGGATATTTCCAGTCACATTCACAGAAAAGAACCACCTCGCCCTATCACCGTAATTATCCAGACCGAGCGCAGAAGTAAATTCGGCGCTACCTGTTGTCAGACAGCCGAAGTACCTCGCATACCGTCCACATAATTAATGTGAAGTAACGACGCTCTTCCAAAGGTTAGCACAGCCAACTCTCTAGAAAACTGCATTTTGTTTGTGCCTTCACTCATACTACAGCTTAACCGCATGTGTAATGTATCAGAATAATTGAAACATATATGAGTAGGTAAACCCCACCAGTTTTGTATAATACAAAAGTATTTTTAATAGTATAAAATATTATTAAAAATCTGGTGTGAAGAACACAAATGCAGGTTCACTATTAATATTTTCTGTGAACGTATCCAAATATATCCTATCCCCAGAGACGTAGATACGTATTTCGCTTTTCTACAAGCTCATCGGCACGCCCCTGCTGGAGAAAGGATATTTCCAGTCACATTCACAGAAAAGAACCACCTCGCCCTATCACCGTAATTATCCAGACCGAGCGCAGAAGCAAATTCGGCGCTACCTGTTGTCAGACAGCCGAAGTACCTCGCATACCGTCCACATAATTAATGTGAAGTAACGACGCTCTTCCAAAGGTTAGCACAGCCAACTCTCTAGAAAACTGCATTTTGTTTGTGCCTTCACTCATACTACGGCTTAACCCCATGTGTAATGTATCAGAATAATTGAAACATACATGAGTAGGTAAACCCCACCAGTTTTGTATAATACAAAAGTATTCTTAATAATATAAAATATTATTAAAAATCTGGTGTGAAGAACACAAATGCAGGTTCACTATTAATATTTTCTGTGAACGTGTCCGAATATATCCTATCCCCAGAGACGTAGATACGTATTTCGCTTTTCTACAAGCTCATCGGTACGCCCCTGCTGGAGAAAGGATATTTCCAGACACATTCACAGAAAAGAACCACCTCGCCTTATCACCGTAATTATCCAGACCGAGCGCAGAAGTAAATTCGGCGCTACCTGTTGTCAGACAGCCGAAGTACCTCGCATACCGCCCACATAATTAATGTGAAGTAACGACGCTCTTCCAAAGGTTAGCACAGCCAACTCTCTAGAAAACTGCATTTTGTTTGTGCCTTCACTCATACTACGGCTTAACCGCATGTGTAATGTATCAGAATAATTGAAACATACATGAGTAGGTAAACCCCACCAGTTTTGTATAATACAAAAGTATTTTTAATAATATAAAATATTATTAAAAATCTGGTGTGAAGAACACAAATGCAGGTTCACTATTAATATTTTCTGTGAACGTGTCCGAATATATCCTATCCCCAGAGACGTAGATACGTATTTCGCTTTTCTACAAGCTCATCGGTACGCCCCTGCTGGAGAAAGGATATTTCCAGACACATTCACAGAAAAGAACTACCTCGCCCTATCACCGTAATTATCCAGACCGAGCGCAGAAGTAAATTCGGCGCTACCTGTTGTCAGACAGCCGAAGTACCTCGCATACCGTCCACATAATTAGTGTGAACTAACGACGCTCTTCCAAAGGTTAGCACAGCCAACTCTCTAGAAAACTGCATTTTGTTTGTGCCTTCACACATACTACGGCTTAACCGCATGTGTAATGTATCAGAATAATTGAAACATACATGAGTATGTAAACCCCACCAGTTTTGTATAATACAAAAGTATTTTTAATAATATAAAATATTATTAAAAATCTGGTGTGAAGAACACAAATGCAGGTTCACTATTAATATTTCCTGTGAGCTTGTAGAAAAGCGAAATACGTATCTACGTCTCTGGGGATAGGATATATTCGGACACGTTCACAGAAAATATTAATAGTGAACCTGCATTTGTGTTCTTCACACCAGATTTTTAATAATATTTTATATTATTAAAAATACTTTTGTATTATACAAAACTGGTGGGGTTTACCTACTCATGTATGTTTCAATTATTCTGATATATGATTGGTTATTCGGAAACTAGATCATAAAACAGCCTTTTCTATCATGGCATTTCCCTCTCCTTTTCTATTCTTCCAGGAGTAAACATCTTTTTGATTACTAGCCTTCTCTGGGTAAAGATATCCAGCAGTATTTGTCGACCGACGAATATACACATTGTGAACCACGTGTCCAGCGTTCTGCACGCGTATTGTTTATCCGGATAAACACAAGAAATTAACAACTTCTTAATCTTAATCACAATTAACCCCATTTTTTTTGGAAATTATTTTCAGCTTGTGAATACTTATTCGTCGTTACCTGTACAGGTAGCTTTGACTTAATTATTTTAATGTATTTCAGAGCTTCATTTCTTTCATGTAAATATCGGATAAAACTTTAAGGACAACGTCGTTGCGTTTCCTTTTATTTAATAAATTGTATTTAATTAACATTTATTTCAGCATACTACACACGTCCTGTACTTTTGATACATCATTACATTATTATTTTAAATCATTTTCATTATTAATAGGATGCCACAGGTAGCTCAGAATAAAGCAACAAAATCCACATGCGTACATCTCTTAAAATTTTGCGCTCGCATGTGGTAAAAGTTTTACTATCAAACAAAAGTTTAATTATATAAAACTAAAATACGAGATACAATCAATTTTGAGAACTTGTAAAGCGTGAAACTGACAAGTTACCATGGATCTTTTAACGCCAACGTATGAAATCTATTGTTAAATTAACGGTATTTTCGATATCTGGACTAATATGTTGCGACTGCAAATAATATCTGTTTTTATCTAGCGGGAATGTTATTAAAACATAAAAACGTACTTTTGGAGATTTCTTGTAATCGGTAGACGCAGTGGAGTATATCAGTTTTACTTAGGGTAATTGTTTTAAAAAATTTTATCGCCTTGTACCTATGACAAAAATTATCTTTCAAAAAAATCATCATGATAATCATCATCAAGCTGCCATTATCATGCTGCGATCTGTCATCGTGTTAATGAACTTACACCTATAAATATATTTTTCCCTTCTGTACCGGTATAGCTGCTCGAGAGGAAATCGCTAGTTTTGGCGTAGTCTCTTTTGGCCATCAGACGTCACTAGATTATCTGGTGCCACCTGATATGACAAAATTTGGTACTTAGCTTTAAGGCAAGCCATCAAACTTTACTTCATTAGCCACTAATGACGTCTATTAAGCAGAAACACGTGTCTTTGGCTGATGTAAACGTTGAAAAATACGAGGTGTATGTACAAATATTTGTAATACATATTTTTTTACTTGTAACAAATGCGCAATGCGTGCTTAACGTACTCATGTACTCAAATTTCTTTGGTAAACTGAAGGAAGTTTACTCTCATATTTAGAGAGGTTCATTCGAGTAACATCGCAACGGTGGCTTGTCCTCGAACTTATGTATATTTTGTCTGTCGCCGCCGGCAACATTAAATACTTCGTTCGTTCAGAGTAATAAATTTGTACTGTTCAAAATTGAAGCACCTCGAAATCTATGTAAATAAATAATAAGGTATAAATTCATAAACAGTGATGGAACACTTACCGTTTGTAAACGTGTTCCGCTAAGTCACAAACTAAGTAAAATCGGTTAAATATTTGCAATATCAGATGTGTTTGCAGTGTAATTTCCGCAAGTCGAATTTGTTGCGAAGAAAAATGTGCTTAAATACAGGAAACAAGCGTTCTAAATCGACTGATGTTACATTTTCATAACAGTTCTGAATATTTCTCTAAAACACTTTCAAACCTTTCTAGCACACAAATATTTTTGCGATTCCTACCGCACATAGCTTTGCATGAACACGTTGCACTATTTGCAGAAATTCCACTAGAAACACCGAAGGATTTTGTCATTTTTCTATTGCTTCCACTAGTCTGACATAATTGTTCTAAATAGCTTTTAAATCTATTTTAACCTTTCTTGAAATTTTGACTGACTTTTCTTGATAGCTGCAGTTTCTTTGTGATCGAATTAAAGAACTGCTTGTTATCAAAATATTTACGACAGTCAAACACTACGTGTAACAATGTTCCTCAACCTGTAAGAATCAAGCATATTGAGACTCAGTTTGTGAAATTGACGATTTGAGAAACACACACATTGGGGATTTGACAAACACAGACTTTATACTTGTAATTAATGCATCTATATTTGGATAACATCTACGAATAGTTGACATAGAGGGAGCTTTCGACAACACCTCGACGTCTTCCATTACTCGATCTTTAAGAGATCGAAAAATAAAAAGTACCACGTGCAACTGGGTTCATAACATGCTACGTAGCAGAGTAGTTCATGCCAAAATGCGAAACAAAACGATCTCCATAAGGACAAGAAAAGGATATCCTCAAGGAGGCGTATTGTCAACGGTACTATGGAGTCTAGTAGTGGATAATCTCCTCAGGACATTAAATGACCAGGAAATATGGACGCAGGGCTCGCCGATGACATTGTCATAGTGTCCCAGGGGAAATTCCCGGAGACAGTGACGAGCATTATGCGAAATGCTCTGCGAATAGTTGAAAGATGGTGCCTTGAGGAGGGATTAACTGTCAATCCTCAAAAAAACAAGTCGGTAGCCTTTACCAACATGAGAACTAAATGATCTGGGCAGCGTAAGGCTGTTTGGACAAGAGTTATAACTAACTAATGAAGTGAAGTATCTAGGCATTACACTTGATGCGAAACTGAATTGGAGCAGACACCTAGTCAAAATAGCAGACAGGGCGACGCAGCACTTCTTGAGATGCAGAAGAGCTGTTACCAAGACCAGGGGACTAAAACCAAATGTGGTACACTGCTTGTACACAGCAGTAGTAAGTGCAACGATTACAACGACCTACCTATGAAGCAGTTGTCTGGTGGAAGAGGACAGAGCGGACATCGTCGGTGGGGCTCCTCACAACTCTCCAGCGACAGACTCTGTTGGGAATCACGGGAGCTATGAACAGCATGGGAACCTCCTCCATGGAGACCATCGTGGGTCTCCTTCCGCTGGAACTATTTGTAAAGGCGGAGGCAATGGCTGTGGTCCTGAGGCTGAAGGCCAATGACGTATGGTGTCCTAATTAGGTTGTAATGCCGGCGGACAGTATGGCACCTGAGATTATGTTTACAGCTAAGCTGAACATATTTATACGGACCAGGGAACAGATAAAAAGGAGCTCGAGCGATTGTGGTGGTACACTGGTACACCTGGTACACTGATGGATCACAATCTAGTCAGGAGGAAGGTGCAGGCATATGCGGAATGTGCCCTAGAAGGAAGATATCGATATGTCTGGGGAAACATACTACGGTTTTCCAGGCCGAATTGTTTACAGTCGCAGCCTGCGCCGAGGAAATTCGGGAAGCCGGCTGCGCAAACAAAAAAATCAACATAATGACTTATAGTCAGGCGAATATTCAAGCTATTTTAAACCCATCTACCGGGTCTAAACTGGTGAAATATTGTGAACAGGTCCGCAACGAACTAGCACAAGACAATACTGTGTCGCTGATATGGGTGCCAGGATATGAGGGAATTAATGGCAATGAGATAGCCGTGCAATCTGGCCAAAGAAGGTACTTATAGGAACTTCATAGGACCAGAACCTGTATGTGAAATTGCTAAGGATTCCGCTAAAAGGGAGATCTGGTTATGGCTAGAAAAAGAACATAAAAATAAATGGAGTGCCACCAACGCGGCGTAAAATTAAAAGTGTGACGAGTGATAAGGAGTGAACGCTCACTGATCCTCTCTGGTCTGAACCTACCTGTTGATGTTATGTCCCCAGGAAGGTCTCTGCCGGCTAACTCTCTTGTTTCGGAGAACGTCGCGGATTCAAGGCCGCGAGTTGGAAAATGGACGCCACCGTTATATCCACCTGCAGAGATTCAGCTATAACGGGAGCAGGCGGGACCTGGTAGCTCCAACTAACACCAGAGGGTCAGCCTCCTATCACTCGTTGCAGAGCAAGAAACTTTGTTATACTCATAAAACTAGTGGAAGGGTAGGGATCAAGACGCAATCAACAATTCTACTATTTATTAAAGGCTACAAATGGGCCAACATCAATCCACAATTCGGCGTTATCAATTCTCACAAAATATAAAACTAGACACAGTCGTACATCAAAATTCAAAGTCAAAACGCTAAACTAATATAGTAACAGACACTTACAATGTTTCGAAGCAATTAAAAGGTGAAGCCCTGTTCAGCCAAACAAAAGTGAAAGCAACTTGATATTTGAGTTAATAATACTGAGTACGGAAAAAGTTAGCAACTCTCTCCCCCTGTATATTTGAACCGGGAGGCGAGAGGGGTTATTCCAAAATTGTCTCGACAGGTTAATAAAATCTTGAAACCACGAACGAGTTATCAAAGAAGTCTCAATAGACGTCAACGCGAACAATTACAAGAATGGCAAAATCACAAGCGAAACGGAAGGTTACCTCATGAAAGTAATCACAGTTATGCCTTAATTACAGCAAAATAATAAAGGTAAGAAAAGTTACAAAATTATGAGATCTAATATTCCTGGCAGAACTTTTGGAGAACCCCCTGTATATCAGGTGTGCAAATATTTAATATAATTTAAATCAGAAAAACCTGTAGGAAATTAATTAACAAAAGTAAATATTAGAATACCAATTCCGTATACGTAATCTAGATTCTGTACAGTTTATTACAAAATAAGTACATTAAACTACAGAAAGTTCTTCGATTTTCAGGTATCGAAACAAACAATTAAGGGACCGATCTGAAGGATCTGGCCTCGAAAATGACACTAAATCTATACAGGTGACAGACAGTGAAGCTGTCGGTCTTCTGGAGCTAATATTAAGTTTCTGTACCAGTACCCGGGGATATTTATGACTATCAACGGGTTTATTACAAAATCAGACTCGAATGACACAGTAAAACAAACTTGAAATAGGGAAAAGAACCCTTCTAAATAAACTGAATTAACAGTTTGAACTAACACACAAGGTGTGCGTCTCTTAAGGAGAGTAACAGCTTGATTATAATATTAATTTAGAAAATACTAAACACTATTCGATATTTAAATGATCTTCTATAAGTTTAGGACTGCAAGAATTAAAAGGCAACACCTACTTTTTCTAGGATACAATAACAGAATTCGTTCCTTCCAAGTACAATATATCGCTTACTAGGGCAATTCAATTCTTTTATTCACGAGCAGGTTTCACAGCGACGCCATTACGGGAATCCAATATGGATGAACCGCGTCCCTTTCTCCTAATCCAAAAAGGTCTTGCAGAATAAATGTGCCCCAAAATTCACAGGTTGCGGACGGCTTAAGGGAGTTTCAGAACTGCGTCGAAGTATTTCGATCAGCAAAATTATGCCCCAAAACACAGGTTAAAATTACCGGTGAGTCCCCTTACGCTTCACATTAGATATCCAAATATTTCTCAGAAATTCAGAGAAAACCTCGTTTTATAAAACGTTTATAAGAATCCTGAAAGTTCAAAATGCGATATGGTAAAAATTATTAAGGGGATTTCAAAAACTCACCGCAGAAATCTAGTTTTAAATAACACGTGACACAAACACGACACAGCGCTTATGAAGCTTAAGTCTCAATGGCTGCCGTATCGATATAGAAGTAAAATGCCGGATAAACGTCATCGTAATTGCCGGAAGTAAAGAAAGAAGAGGATATAGTTTTCAAAATCTCGAGGATGATCTCATATCGCAAAAAGTGTCAAACCAAACTTAAAACGTTAAATAATTAAATGACCAGAGACGAAAGTTTCTAATAGGTGTCGGCAAGTGAGATTCTTGTCGCAGAGGGCGAACAACGAAAAGGAGATGGCGCAATAAGCGTTGTAATTAAACATTAAACTAGAATTAATTATAGAAAGGCAATATTTAACAAAACAGATGCGTCTAGAAGATCTATATTTCAAAGCAAAAATTCCTACATAATAGGTTTGAAATTCGGTGTGACTTTTAGCGAGTTAGCAGTGAAAATCTTGCGAGCATTTCGGATAGGGAATTTAAGAAGATGACCGCTTGCTAATATACAAAGGCTTCAAGTTGAATAGAACGAATGAAATGGGTTGAGAATATTGTAGTTGAAGGGTCTAATCTGTTCGATAAATGGAGTTTGAAGCAAATTAAAAATCATTAGTAGAAATTTATTTAAATGTTAAAGCTACGAGGGTTTTAAGAGAAATAATAGAGAAAACTTGCACTTACATAGGCCGTATGCAGGAAAGTGTATTTGTATGCGTAACAGGAGGTTAACAGAAAGTCACCTCTATACAAAACATTACTAAGGGAGCTGGACGGAAAGTTTTCAGCCAACCTAATTCGTAGTAACAAAAAAGAAATTAAAATAATTACCGGGTTAATAACCGAACATTGTTCTTTAAGGAAGCATTTGTACAGCATGGGCTTGGTTAGCAAGCCCTGGTGTGGGAGATGTGAAAAACAGGGGAAACTAGCCTTCATGTAATATGCACGAGTGAAGAACTGAAGGAACTCAGACAGAAATATTTCGAGAGAGATCTATTGGATCCTTCGAGTATACTCAAACTTCCCCTGAGGAGGATAGTGGCTTTTATCGAGGACACAAGACTAACAGAGTGAAACTGAGAGATCTATTGGGGATAGTACAAAGAGCAGTATGCTCAAGTGCCTGAACGTATTGGCGTCCAACTCAAAACAACAAGCAGAAGTTTCCGCCACCTGGTGTAAAAGAATGGATTTTTACACATTTTATACTACAGAGAGCATTTTGACGGCGCCCTCACTCACAAACATTAAGATTTGGTTTGTTAAAAGTTTAAACTATTCCAATGAATTTAACATTAATTCTGAAATAACTTCGGTAGTAAATTGTTAGTACTTTTCTGTAAGCTGTTGAAATTGGTGGTGATGATTGATGTGCTCCATTGTACGTACAATAACATTAACAACATAATTTTTTTACAATCTGCTTTTTTCATCCACAGG
Source organism: Melolontha melolontha (assembly GCA_935421215.2). Classification (NCBI taxonomy): domain Eukaryota; kingdom Metazoa; phylum Arthropoda; class Insecta; order Coleoptera; family Scarabaeidae; genus Melolontha; species Melolontha melolontha. The sequence continues at coordinate 126,196,170 of OW285237.1, read as the reverse complement.
TAACCATAGTTTGTTATTGATGGTAGAAAATTTAGTAATATTTTCCCGTTAGGTAATGTGCCTTTACCCCAGTACTTCCAAAATAAATGAAATATGTAATTCGTTGTCTACTAACTTAAACGGTACATTACACAATACGAAAGTTACACATACACGAAAAAAAATGTCTCGACGCTTCTTTTGCGATTATGCTTTACACTATTGACGCGTCTTTCACAGTGAAATTTTCTTGATAATATTAGCGGTATATCATGAACTTTACACTTTATTATATTGCCATCGTACATTAATGCTGGTATTCTCTTCATTAATTTTTGGGGCTATATCGTAAAACGGTCTCTTTTTGGCTATTTGCGACATTATAAAATTATTATTTATTACTGTGAACCAGCGAAGTACACTGAACGGTGTTCGGACGGCGCCTGACAAAATATATATACGCGCTAGGACGAGCCTCTATATACCGAAAAACCTGAATGATTTTATATTCAAAAATACATTTTATTCGTATATAAAAGTAAATAGTAAAACCGTATATTCAAGATTAGTTAAGGATATTTCTAAAAATCCAAAAATTGTAAAGAAACTGTCAATTTAAACTTAAATTTATTGAGTAAAATGTTCGCTTAATCTTTACGACCCTAAAATGTAAAAGCATCAAATATTTAATCCACAGATTACTTAAAAGATAAACACACTCATATTTCCGCAAATATTTTACGCCCAAACACCGTAACGGCACCATTTATTTGGCCACAATTTCATACATTAAACACTACATTCAACACACATTAGAGTTAGATTTACCGCCCGGTCCTAATAATGCCATAAAATGGGTAATAGCGTTTGTTTGTTGTGAAATGGTAATAAAACTGCTTTATGCCATTAATGTTAACTATATTAGTAGTCGTTTTATATCATATGAACAGCTTCAGAGATGAATAGTAGTAATATATACACACTCATCTACTTTATCTCAATATAATTAGCTAATAATGCAAGTAAACGTACATAACTTATCTAGTATTTTTATTTTTTATAATTGTTTAATCACTGATTATATACGTTATTTTTCGTTAAACCAAAACTTTTCCTTTTTACTTAGATATAACTTGTATTACAAGAGTAGATATAGAAGATGGAACTATTGTTGGCACAAAGAAAAACGTTATATTTTTCTACATAATCGCCTTTCAACTCTACATACTTAGGGCAGCGATATTCCAATTTTTTTATATTTTCCAAAAAGTTGATAACTGAAACTGTGCAAAATAGATCTTCGTTCCAATAAAGACCTAGTTCGATGGGATCTAAAGCTGCTGAGACATTTAAGTTCGCCAAAAAGGAATAAAGAAATAACGGAATCCAAATCAGGCAAATATGTGAGAGAAGCCAGCAATTCGACTAGTTTGGCGTCATTTTGAAACTGATAATACCGTAATCCAAAAGAGTGGCGGCGATAGCAACCAAAAGACCTCTTTCAAGAACTTGTAAAGAGATGGGATAAGTGTCAGAATGTACAAGTTGATTATGTAGAAAAGTGAAAGAAATTTCAAGAACTTTGATTTTGCTTCTGTTTCTGGTTACTCGTAAACTGTTTACGAGTAACCAGAAGCAGAAGCAGACAGTGATCGCAGACCTGAAGATGGCATATGTGATTTTGCCGAAACGTCCTCCAGAAACCAGCAACGGTCTTTACGAAGACCAAACAGTGGAAACGCGGAAGAAAACCCGGAATCCAGTTAAAACGCGTATATATATAATTGAAAAGAAATTATCGACCGTGATATATTATCAAAAATTTATTTAAATTCGGGTAAGCGGTCAATTAAAAAACTCCTTTATTAAATTACCCTATATTTCGCAACACTTTGTCGCTTCTTCTGGGGTAAAAAATGTAGAGTTAAAAAATAATAAAGTTGACGTACAAAATATAAAAATGATTGATCATTTTTATATTTTGTACGTCAACTTTATTATTTTTTAACTCTACATTTTTTACCCCAGAAGAAGCGACAAAGTGTTGCGAAATATAGGGTAATTTAATAAAGGAGTTTTTTTAATTGACCGCTTACCCGAATTTAAATAAATTTTTGTATATAAATTGAGGCATTGCAAGAAGGGCTTTTTCTCTGAAAGAAATAAAGAATACATGTAACCGTAATGTTTATATCTACTATGTACTTTAATATCAAGAAGGGGAAAGACTGATTCAAAGTATAAATACTTTATTTTGACGACAAATTTGCCTTGAAATAATTAACTTATTTTTCTATTTTTTTATTGTAATGTTTATATTCATTTTTATTTCAAATTAATATTTAACGCGTTTTTATTCAAACAAATTTAAAGTATTTATATTCAAATGTATTTGAACGATTAAGCCCCGCCCACAATTTTAACGGTGCAATAACCCGAAAAGAAACCGATATTGACAGAGTGATTGCAAACACATCAACATATGTTACATAACTAAAGTTATTTTATAAATCAAATTGTAATTTTTTTAACTGTTTTACACTGTAAAAATGTCTAATTTAATAATATTCAAAAAGATAATGCAAGTAAAGAATGGAGCGATTTGCGGCAAGTTATGCAATTAAAAACAAGTGAAAAGATTGGCGTCGGTAATTCGTAGTTGCAGCGAGAGGTCACGTTTTTTTGTGCTCCGAAGTAATTAAAATAAATTGGCGAAATTATTAAGTGCTCGAGATTTTTAAGTCTACCAAACGTTACACCTACCTACGAACTACCGAACGACCAAATAGTTCAAGAGTTACGAATTTTTAAAGTTTTCAATACGAAAACTCCCCGCCTAAAATTTCACCGTATATGAAACATCATCTTTGAACGCTCGAGACCGGTCATCCGCTCCAGCCGCCGTCGGACTTGGAAATTTTAAGAAGTTCAAGTCATCCCGAGGGACAGTAGCAGAAATATTCTCCAGTTTCCCGCTGTGAAGACTTCTCCAGAACACAGGCGCAGGAATCAACAGAGGTTATATCCGAAGATTCAGGTTTTTGCTAATTTTACCAATATTATACGCGCCATTTTTACTTGCTCATGAACATTTCTAGAACTTTTCTTTGTTTATTCCATAAATAACTATTTACATTGCTTTCACCGATATTCTACCACTGTAATTTTTATTCAACTTATTTAAATATTAGTATCCACTATTTTTAATTTTAAAACTTGACTCTATTTCACTTTTATAAACTATTTTAATAAAGCAACAATCATTTGCACTTGTCTTACACCATATTGTTTGTACTGTAAGAATACCAACCGCTGAGTGTGTCTCTTTTATGTTATATGTGTGTCACGAAACTGTAAATTTAAATTCTCAAACTTTTCAAAATATTTTCTTACTAATAAAGTTAATTGTCAATATTTTACTTTGGTTTTTTTTTTGTAAAATACTTGAGATATTGTTCCGTTTCCAATTCAATAAGCGACGTAAATCAATTCAAAGTGGAGAGAAGTGAACCGACCTTAACCCTGAAGAAGAAAAAAAAAGAAGCTAGCCGATAAAAAAAAAACAGATAAGTATTGAATGAGCCCGATTTGAATGAATTTTTATATACAATCTGCGTTCATAAAAATAACCTCATTTACATACGACGCAGTCTCGTAATATAACATTTAGAGCCCAACGTTTTGGGGCATTTATAACTAACATTCATTTCTTACATAACATTCGAAATATAACATTCATTTTACATTTATTTATATATACAGCCCACACACGGGAAGTATAACATTTGCCAGCCCAACGTGAGGTTTCTGATATATAACAATATATATATATATATGTATAAATATAATATTTTCGTGACCTTGGTATGATATGGTAAACTTAATAAGTCGGCGATGAAAGGTCTGGTTTATTACTTCAAAGTATATATATTTAAAACAACCCTACATGTTTCGGCAATGATGCCTTTGTCAAGGATATAAAAAATATAAATGACAGAATATAAATCTTATATTCTGTCATTTATATAAACATTATCGATTATATTTTTATTTCAAGATAAAACATAGCATGTAAATCTTTATGTATAATAAAATATATACATGTCTAAATATTTAACTTTGAAGGTCTTTGTTTAATTTAAATAAATCTCGCAAACACACTTGTGTATCACCTTAGTCCAGTGATAGCACTAAATTCATGAATTTCGTTTACAAGTTATATACCGCCTAATTCTGAGCAAACGCAACAATGCGAATGTATGAATATTTCTCCCGCTCGAAATACAAATCCCCTGAACGCGTTAAGCCAATAACAAAACAGTCTGTTGCTAAACCCCCTCCTCGCGTCAACTTAATTGGCGCTTGCTATATGTATGACGTCGATGTTAAGCCAATCACAAAACAGTCTGTTGCTAACCCCCCTCCTCGCGCCAACTTAATTGCCGCTTGCTATATGTATGACATCGATGTTGACGCGCCTACAGCATTCAGGGGAATTGTATTCAGAGCGGGAGAAATATTCATACATTCGCATCGTTGCGTTTGCTCTAAATTAGGCGGTATACAGGCTGGCCCAAAATGACCAAAGGGGTTTGAGTTCATTATAACTTCTTATTTAAGACATAATTATTATTATTTTTTAATTTTAAATACAGTATATTAATGGAGAATATTTAATTTAATTATGAAAAATTATATCTCGCAAGTGGTGGCCATTTTCTGCTTCGCATATTCGTGCTCTTTCCAAAACATTTTCCATAACCTTTCACAAAACTTCAGGTGTTATGTTGTTGATTTCGTCGCGTATATTATTTTTTAATTGCTGGATGGTTCGAGGCTTGTTAATATAGACTTTTCCTTTCAAATAACCCCAAAGAAAACAGTCTGAAGCGGTTAAATCCGGTGAACGAGGAGGCCAATTAAAATCGCTTGTACGGGAAATAATTCGTTCACCAAAGATGTCGCGTGAAAGAGCCATTGTGTCCCCGCAGTGTGCGCTGTGGCTCCATCCTGTTGGAACCATACTTGCGGATGGTTTTCCACGGCTGGCCTTAAAAAATTTTCCAACATTGTCCGATATCTAACACCAGTGATGGAAACGGCGACACCGTGTTCATTTTCAAAAAAATATGGGCCAAATATCCTTTCCGACGAAACACCGCACCAAACGGTACTCTTCAGTGGGTGTAATTCTCGCTGTTGAACTACTTTTGGATTTTCCGTAGCCCATATCCTGCAGTTTTGCCTATTAACGAACCCATTTAATTGGAAATGGGCTTCGTCGCTCATAATTAAATTATGAATAAAATCATGATTTTCTTCTGCTTTTTGACGAAAATAAATTGCATAATCAAGTCGTTGCTGGTAATCTGTCGGTTTCAATTGTTGGACAAGCTGAATTTTGTCTGGAAACATTCTTATTGTATGCAAAATTCTCTGCAGCGACCCTCTTGAGAGGCCAAGTTGTGTCGAACGTCTCCTGGTTGATGTTTCTCCATCTTCCCGAATACTCTCCTGTACCCGTTCAATATTGTCATCCGTGTGCACCGTTCGTCGTCTGCCGGCACCAGGAAGGTTCCTTACTGCCCCTTGTTCTCGAAAATTTGCAACTAGACGGTTTATTGTTGACTCTGAGGGTCCAACCCGTACATTAAAATAACGACGATATGCACGCTGATTCAAAACAATGGATCGTTGATTTGAGAAATAAAGTTCAACGATTTTGGCACGTTGTTCAATTGTGTACTGTTCCATTTTAAATTCCCCAAGTCTTCTTTACAAAATACTGAAACCAAAAAAAAATTATAATAAAAAAGTTATAGGGAATTAAAACCCCTTCGGTCATTTTGGGTCACCCTGTATATATATATGAAAGTTCTTTGAAAAAGCCAGTAATTTCCGAAACATTAGTATTTTAAATATATACATATCAAAGTAAAGCGAGCCTTAAATCTCCAACTAATATAATCTAATATAACATATAAATAATTATCTTTATATATACTCGTATAACGTGTGTTCATTTGAAACGTCAATCTAGGTTACTTTGAAATTTTGATAGAATAAGACGCAAATATATTAGTATGTGTTTGTTGTTCCGTAAACGTAAATCCAAATGACATTTGATAATGTCAATCACAAAAAATGTTGCAGAATATCATCAGAAATTTTGAACGGAGGATTTGAAGGTACATTGATCTTGAAGGACAACATTTTCAACATTTGTTATAGTTTCAATAAATACCTATTATTTGTTATTTATTTGTCTGTATGAAACTGTCAAAATATAATACTTCGTAGGTTAAGTAGTAAATTTTAATTTACGACATACTTCAAAATGTTCTCAGTAAATCACATGCTACTAGATTGACTTTTCAAATGAACCCTTGTTATATATATACAGTACAAATCTCTTCCCTATAGTCACCTACAAACGTGTATTACGTATGTGTGCGTTCATGAAGCGAGGAGTGGGGACGCACATAGCATGTATGTATGTATGTATTATAATTTATCATACATACATACATATTGCCATGGATTTTCCATGAACAAGCAAGGAAAAAGATTGAACTATTAGTGAACTCTTTACTAGGGACAATTTATAAAAAAATTAGCTATTTCACTTGTATATTTATTTATTTCAGATGGGGATCGATATATCTAATGTTGTATAAATAAAATATTTAATGTATAAAATTGTGATTAGCCCTCGTATATTTAGGTGGACCAAAGGAATTGAATTTGCCGCTTTTTCGGATATTGTATTTGATAAGATGTATTGTCTGTATATTTTGATTTGATAGATGGAAGGGATAGCGAGGCGGATATGAAGAATTTTTCATTTTTGATTCAGAGGTATCTTGACTGTTAATGTGTTTAGTTAAAAAAGGATAAAATAATAAATTTTATTCTTTGTTTTATAAAGTCGGTCTGTACTTTGTTTTGCATTTGGTATAAGGTGCAAGTAAACCTTAATTCGATTTTTGCGAAGTTTTTCATAGTTATTTGAAATCTCGTGTAAAAAGATGCCTCTCGTGTATTTCGAAATCACACAAAAAACTTAATGTAAGTTGATAAAATTATATTATTTATTTATTAGATATTAAGATTATTTTCAGTGCTATAAATTTTGTATTTATTGTAATAATAATGTGTTTGAAAGTAGTATATGGATATTAGCGAAAGCTTGTCATGTTTTTTGTTAAGGGAAGTTGTTTTTCTTAATATTATACTTCGAGAACATTTTTTTTTGGAATTTAAGGTTGGAGAGATTGTAGTGGGGATGGATCTTATCATGTTATTTCTTGCATGAATAAATTTTCAACTAGCGTGAGTTTCGAAAACTAATTTGTTTTTGATATTTGATTGTAGGGGTCACAGTAAAGGTTAAACTTGACAGATTTCACTAATATTTATTAGTTTTATATTTGATCGTGATTCACAAGAGGTTTTTCTCTGTGTGCGAGTCAATGTTCACAAAGAGTGTTTCCTCATTGCTACTGTTTAATGATGCTTTAGCACCCTATACACTTTGTAGAGGGATTTTTCTTTTTTTTTATTTTTAATATATCAATGTAAAGGGAAAATGCGTGTATAATTTATCTGATACCTTGTGTTTTATTTTTGATATTACCAACATCCGCGAGGATCGACCCAGAGACGTAAGCTCAAGGATTCTACTAGACTGAATAGCCGATGAAAAAAATAAGCTGTAGTGTGAATTAAAATTAAATAAAGCAATTTCAAAGCAAAATCCATTGCACAATTGGCTAACCCAACGTGGTGCTAGAAAATTCCACTGCACAATTGGAGCCCAACGTGTCGGCGATTTGAAGATAAGTAAATAATTTGGAAATACAAGATAATTTATACATCTGGAAAATATAGTAAACAATAACAAGCAGAATGGACGATATTCCGAATGTAAATGACTGGAGACAGCCACCATTAATTGGTAGTCAAGAATCATTAGAAGGTGCGAGTGCAGGTATAAGTAATCTCAATCTAAACCCCATACATGAAGCAGGACAGGAAGGAGGTGACAGTAGAGGGATGATGGATATAATGCACGTTATGATGAAAACGATATGGGAAATAAAACAACAAATGAATATGATACAACAAAATCATAAGGAAATGAAACAACAAATAAATATGATACAACAAAATCATAATGAAACGAAACAACAAATGAATAGGATGGAACAACGACAAGTAGATATGGAGAGAAAATTGGAAGAGATAGTAGATCAGATGGTGCCCATAAATAGCAGTAAACAAACAGATAAAGACATAATAGATGAATCACTTCCGCTAACAAATGAAAATAACATACCACAAAACACTGTAAGCATAGATCAATTTTTAGAAGAAAAGGAAAAAAGAGAGTGGCAGGGACAGAAACTAACGTATATGCAGAAACAAATTGAACAAGTGAGAAAAGAGAAGAGTGAAGAGAGTGTACCTGTGTTCATCCCTGTACCAGTACAAAATGAACCATTGCCGAAGTTCTATGGTATGGCGAACACAAATCCCATGGGTTTTCTAAAAAAATTAAAGGAAAGTCTAGAGGATGTGCAAGGGGACCAAAAGAAGCTCCAGAAAATAGGGAACTGTCTCAAGGACGATGCAATGACCTGGTGGGACATGATCTCGGATGAGGTGAAGACGATGGAGGAGTTCGAGGTCAGATTTACCAGCCAATTCTGGGGAACAACGAGACAAACAAGGGTAAGAAATGATTTATTAGTTGGTAGATATAATAATAATAGTAATGAGTCACGAGCGTCGTACGTTATGAGGAGACATTCAATTTTAAAATACTTGCAACCAAAAATCACTGATAGAGATTTAATATGCCAATTAAGTACTCATTTTGATGCACAAATTACTCAGGCAGTAGCCATTCAGAATATAAGTGACATGCAACAATTTATTGAACTTTTGAAAAGATTAGATGACATGGAATATGGTAAAAGATATCAGAATAATTATATAGATCGTAGTATGAATAGATCGCCATATGCTAGAATAGAAAATAATAATAATAATAAATATTCAAGTCCTCAGCGAGTAAATAACTATAGTAATAGAAATAATCGAATGGCTTCACCAGGTCGAATAGACGATAATCATAGTAAAGAAATAAGAAAGGAAAGTTTAACAGAAGTTAAAAACTATACTGGGACACGTCCTAAAGATAGTCGATGTAATTTTAATTTAGAAACGAAAGATAAACAAGGGAAAGTAGAATTAGCATGTAGTAAGGATTTTTAATAAAACCAACCAAAAAGAATGAATGTAATGCATTGTATGAACAGTCGAAATACGCAATAAACACGGTTTTACCACATATAAAAATAAAAATAAATGATAAAGAGTTAAGTTGTTTAATTGATTCAGGAAGTGAAACGTCATTTTTAGATGAGAATGTGATTGAATGTTTGATTAAAAATAATGTGGGGAAATATATGCCCACAAGTAAAATAACAATAGTAACAGCTACAAAGAAAATTTTAACAGTAGTGAAAAAAATTTTTATTGTTGAATTTATGATAGGTAATAACAAGTTCTTGGGAGAATTTATAGTATTAAAAGGATTAGGAAGGGATGGAATACTAGGAGTAGATTTATTAGATAAGATTAATGCAATTATAGATATACAAAAAAGGGATATAATAATTAATAATACGAGCGTTGAATGGATTAAGGAATGTGAAGAGGATGGTGAAAAAGTTATTAATAATATAGAAGAAGAGGATTTCGAAGAAAAAGAGGTTATGATGATGGAAGATATGGGCAAGGAAGATAATGGAGAAGTGGAGTTCCCTGAAGATTTAGATATGATTAAGTTGGACTGCAGAGAGGATAAGGAAGTAGAAATAAAAAATTTAATTAAAAAGAATATAGAATTAGTCAATAAATTTCCTAGTATTGCCAGAAATTACCAACATTCCTTAGAGGTAGATGAGACGAGACCATTTAAGGTGAAAAATTATCCCATTCCTAAAAATATTCAATCACAAGTAAATGATGAAATCAAGAGGATGCTGAGAGATGGTGTTATTGAAACTGGTAAAACGCGTTATGTTAATCCATTAGTAGTTGTAAAAAAGAAAACAGGAGACATTCGATTATGTCTAGATGCACGTCGACTGAATGAAAGAACAAAGCCTCAATTTGAGACGCCTATTACGATAGAACCATTATTGGCGAAATGTTACAATGCAAGAGTATATAGTAAATTGGACTTAAAAAGTGCTTTTTGGTTGGTTCCATTAGAAAAGGAGTCCAGAAAATATTGCGGATTTATGGTAGATGGACGAGTATATCAATTTAGGACTGTACCATATGGGTTAAGCAGTTCGGCAGCAGCTTTAATTAGAGCCATGCAACAAATTTTAGAACCTTATGAAGAGTTTGTGGTTCATTACGTGGACGATATTTTAATATACAGCAGGGATGAGCAGGAACACTCACAACATTTAGAGAAGATCATGGAAGTATTAGCCAGAGAAGGGTTAAAGGTAAATTTGAGTAAATGTGAATTTTATAAGAAAGAAATTAAATTTTTGGGGTATAATATAAGTACTAAATATATAAGTGTAGATGAGAGTAGATTGGAACTCATTAAGAAGTATCCTCTACCTAAGAATATAAGAATGTTGAGAGGATTTTTAGGCATGGTTAACTATTATAAACGTTTTGTACCATACCTGGCACGTATTAGTGTTCCTTTGTATGAAATGCTTAAAAAGAATGAAAAGTTTAAATGGACAGAAGTAAGAATGAATGCATTTGAGGAGTTAAAGAAAGAGTTTTATAATCAATTAAAATTAATACTACCAGATTTTAATAAGCAGTTTGTTTTAAGAGTGGATGCTAGTGATGTCGCTATAAGCGGAGTTTTAATTCAAATAGATGACGAAGGGATAGAACAACCGATATGTTTTATCTCTCGTATTTTGAAAAGCTATGAGGTTAAATATACCATAAGTGAGAAAGAAATGTTGGCTGTGGTACACGCGATTCAAAAGCTCAAATATTATTTATTGGGAAAAAACTTCGTCGTGGAGACAGATCATGCAGCTTTGACATCACTTTTGAATACACGTTTTAAAAATAATAGAGTGTATCGATGGTCACTATTGTTGTCAGAGTATACTTTTGAAATAAAGCATATTAAAGGCGTTCTAAATGTTTCTGCCGATGCGTTGTCACGAATGTACAACAGTAAAAGTAAATTTCATTACGTAGAGTTAAATGAATATAATAGACACTATGCTACGGGGAATTATGAATTTGAGATGATCCTTCAGGTCCAGCGAGATGAAAGATTTAATATAATAAGGGAACAATTAAATACTAAGGATAATTATAAAAATTTTGTTATGAAAGAGGGGTTGATTATGAAAGTGATTAGGGAAATAAGTTATATTGCTGTAAATGATGTGTATGCAAGGCAAACGATGTTACAAATTCATGAAAGTTTGGGACATATAGGGGGATATAAAGTATGGTTGGTGTTTAGAGAGGCGTTTTATGCAAAGAAAGATCGCATAATCGCTAAAGATGTGGTTAGAAATTGCATTACTTGTCGTTTAGGCAAACATAAGAATAGAACCTGTCAGTATGAAATAAAGAGTATAATTACTCATGAGAAACTAGAATTGGTAGCTATAGATTATTTAGGGAATCTTATTCCAGGAGAGTTCGAATATAAAAATATTTTAGTAATGGTTGATGTATTTTCAAAGTTTGTTAAATTATTTCCCACTTCACAATATAATACAGATACTTCTATACAATGTATTGACTCATGGATTATGCGTCAAGGGAAAATGAATAGAATATTAGCTGATAATGCTTCGTATTTTAATAATGATAGATTTAAGACTGCTTTACATGATCGTAATATTGAAATTTCTTTTTCTTCCATACGTCATCCATGCGGGAATCCATGTGAGAGATACATTCAGGAAATAATAAAGTTTCTAAGGATCAAAACCTACGAAAATCATGCAGGATGGGTTGCTCATGTCCAAGATGTCGAAGATAACATCAATAATACACCCAATACTGTCACACTGGAATGTCCTGCGACTGTGATGTATGGGACGAAACCTGTCCGACCCTGGAACACACAAAATGAAAGGGTTGACAACCTGGTACAGTTAAAAAATCAAGTTGCACAGAGAATAACAATAAACGCACAGAAATATCTAAATAAACAAAATGAGCACATTACGACGAGAACGAGATTTGATATTGGAGATGTGGTGATTGTAAAAAGTTATCGTTTGGGCAGAAGAGATCAAGGTAAATGTCAGAAGCTTGATCTGCCATATACAGGACCTTATCGGATATCGAGATGCTTCAATAATGTGACGTATGAGCTGCATTCGATGGATGGACGTAAGAAAAAAGGACGATATCACATCAGTGCATTGCATCCGTTTATCACACTACAGCATCAGAACGACGTGGATCCTGTTCAACACTAATACTACAAGTGAGTGCCGAGAACCAAGACAGGGTGCGGTACTGTCTCGAGTGCTGTGCTGAAGATTATCCTTGAAAAAAGCTCAGTGATGTTCTGACTTTGTTCTCGGATAATCTCGGGGAATTATGCCATGGATTTTCCATGAACAAGCAAGGAAAAAGATTGAACTATTAGTGAACTCTTTACTAGGGACAATTTATAAAAAAATTAGCTATTTCACTTGTATATTTATTTATTTCAGATGGGGATCGATATATCTAATGTTGTATAAATAAAATATTTAATGTATAAAATTGTGATTAGCCCTCGTATATTTAGGTGGACCAAAGGAATTGAATTTGCCGCTTTTTCGGATATTGTATTTGATAAGATGTATTGTCTGTATATTTTGATTTGATAGATGGAAGGGATAGCGAGGCGGATATGAAGAATTTTTCATTTTTGATTCAGAGGTATCTTGACTGTTAATGTGTTTAGTTAAAAAAGGATAAAATAATAAATTTTATTCTTTGTTTTATAAAGTCGGTCTGTACTTTGTTTTGCATTTGGTATAAGGTGCAAGTAAACCTTAATTCGATTTTTGCGAAGTTTTTCATAGTTATTTGAAATCTCGTGTAAAAAGATGCCTCTCGTGTATTTCGAAATCACACAAAAAACTTAATGTAAGTTGATAAAATTATATTATTTATTTATTAGATATTAAGATTATTTTCAGTGCTATAAATTTTGTATTTATTGTAATAATAATGTGTTTGAAAGTAGTATATGGATATTAGCGAAAGCTTGTCATGTTTTTTGTTAAGGGAAGTTGTTTTTCTTAATATTATACTTCGAGAACATTTTTTTTTGGAATTTAAGGTTGGAGAGATTGTAGTGGGGATGGATCTTATCATGTTATTTGTTGCATGAATAAATTTTCAACTAGCGTGAGTTTCGAAAACTAATTTGTTTTTGATATTTGATTGTAGGGGTCACAGTAAAGGTTAAACTTGACAGATTTCACTAATATTTATTAGTTTTATATTTGATCGTGATTCACAAGAGGTTTTTCTCTGTGTGCGAGTCAATGTTCACAAAGAGTGTTTCCTCATTGCTACTGTTTAATGATGCTTTAGCACCCTATACTCTTTGTAGAGGGATTTTTCTTTTTTTTTATTTTTAATATATCAATGTAAAGGGAAAATGCGTGTATAATTTATCTGATACCTTGTGTTTTATTTTTGATATTACCAACATCCGCGAGGATCGACCCAGAGACGTAAGCTCAAGGATTCTACTAGACTGAATAGCCGATGAAAAAAATAAGCTGTAGTGTGAATTAAAATTAAATAAAGCAATTTCAAAGCAAAATCCATTGCACAATTGGCTAACCCAACGTGGTGCTAGAAAATTCCACTGCAATATGTACTGTAGATCAGTTTGGATGTAAGCAGTAAAAGCACATACATAGTATAAACGTCGATGAATGTGGAACTACCGTCAATAATAGGGACTTTATGTATTATGTAATAATAAACACAAATAAGTGTGGACTTTTTGGAAGATTTTAATATTTTTAACGTTTAAAACAATGTCAGATATACCTATAACAATAACAATAAATAAAGCGGTAAATCATAATAACTTCTATATTCAATAAATAATAAATAAAACTAGAATTAAAAAAATAAAAAGTAAACTATTTAATGTATTGTATGCTCAAAACGGTCTCCTAATGCAAACAAGCAATGTCCTAATCTGTCATAAAAGTTTCTCTGAACATTTAAAATCGTTTGCGGTTGAATATTTAGGATAGATTCAACTATTTTAGCCCGTAATTATCGTTTCAAACGCAATGGTACGTTGAAAGTTAATTTGAAATACCCGTGCAATTTCTCTTATGCTGCGACCAAGATGATACTGTTTTACGACATATTTTTTTTGTTCAAGGGTAAAAATATCCATCGTGAATACGGACTATTCGCAAAAGTTGAGCAAACCATCCAACTTGGCAAGTAAACTGTAACTAATGGCATGTATCACATGTATGCATTACTATGCATCGCTTCGTGCGTCCCCACTCCTCGCTTCTTGAACGCACACATACGTAATACACGTTTGTAGGTGACTATAGGGAAGAGATTTGTACTGTATATGTCATAATGGATAGTATGTGAAAACACGATATAATGAGCATCCTACTTAGGGAGAAACAGTTAAAAAGTTCTTGACCAAACACTAATTCAAAAAATGTGTAAATAATGTATATCTTTTCCATTCTTGGTAAACTAATGCGCTAAAAGGTTTAAAATAGCATCCTCGAGTCTGTGCTCTTTATTGAGGGCCTGCTTGATAGTGATCGATTTAAAAATAAGAAAATTAACATAGATGTTAATCATTCGCCACATAGTTCAATACTATCGAAGCTTAAATAAGACTGGCATGAGATAAGTACCGAAACTTCTGTTAGTTATATAGAAAAATATCCTAATCAACTGTGTTTGTTTATTTTGCAACTACTTGAGGTGTATAAATTACGATATTAAAGAGAACAGTAATGGTAAATTTCCTTTACATAATACGCTATTGAAAAGAGAAAAACTATCCAGTGTTGGCTATTTACTATATACTGTTCAAGGAGGCTCATGTTTGCCGTTCGTCTTTTGTGACTGCCATGAAATTTAATTGAGGGTCTGGAAAAAAGGCACAATAACGAATTTATAATTATAATACATTTTTGCCGCGAAGGTTGTTGAAGTGTAGCCGTGAGGAAGATCAACAAAAAGTAGCGAAATGTGTTAAACTACTGCATGACAATGCACCCGATTATATCAACGTTATTGGTCAAGATAGAGTTTGTATCTGTGGATTTAAATTTATTCATTTGTTGTCGATATCAGTTCACTATGCCAAAAATTTTGGTCAAAGTTCTTGGCCAACACCCGTATAAGATTCAGTGGGTAGAGGAATTAAAGACATTAATAAATGAATTCATAAATCCATTAAATCGTTAGCTGATTGTAGCTTAGAGTAATTAGAAACTCACCCGTTGTTTTAATGCAAAATTGTGTTCAGCAGAAAATTGTATTTGACTGACCGGATTTATTTAATCTCGTAGGCTCCATTACATCCAGAAAAATATATTGCTTAGTGTTGTTGACACGCTGGTGGCATTACTATACCTTATTTCTTGAAAAATGAGGCCGGATTCCGCGCTGCGGCCAATGGAGATCGATTTCGTACTATGGTAAACGATTTTTTTTAAATGTAGTTGACATTGATCCGGACGAGATGTTTGAACAAGATGGCGTTACATCCCATATGACAACCGCAATCATCGACTTCTTGAATGGAACAGTCTATTAGCAAATAGTCGTGCGATTTGACACCTTTCGATTATTACTTTTGGGACTGCCTGAAGTTATTAGTTTATGCTCATAAATCAGCATCAATTGACGCCTTGAAGGCTTACATTGCTCATATTATTCTTGACATTCGGCCAGCACTGTTTGAAAAAAATTATCCAAAATTTAATTTTTAGAATACGATTCGTAAAGAACAGCCATGGTAGCCATATGCTCGAAATGTCATAACTTGATTTTTCGAATAAAAAGGTTGATCAAAATTTGAAGGTTTTGTTATATTTTTTCAACTTCGAGTTTTCTCGGGTTTAAAGAAAACACAGCACTAGAAAAAATACATTTTCATTCAGAAACAAATAGCTAACCAGTAGCATATGTCGCTTCCTTGACAGTTTATGTACATAGTTTTCAATTTCGGAGATTTCCCGGTATAGAACTCTCAGAGGTTTAATAATAAGAAATCCATCTGCTTCTGTTGAATTTCGATCATTAGTTAAAGTGTAAGCTTTTTTAAATGCGTGTAATGGTGCTTTTTTAATAATTCGATATTTCCACAGACATTTAAAAATTTACATAAGTATTAAGCTGACGAACATCTTCATTTTCGAAAACTTCGAGTAAGAATAGATTATTATGTTTTAGTCATTCGAAAATCAAGGATTGTTGAACGTAACAAGACTGTGAGTAAATATTTTATAAGAACTGAAATCTTATTTTACTCTGTGAATTAAATGTTCAAACAATTAATTTCATTTATATTTATAAACGATTTCGTATTAAATATATTGAAAATAATAAAATAAAATAAAACAATAACTTTGTTTTACCACTTTATTCACATATAGTCGTGACCGCGGTTTCGACATACGATGTCATTATCAAACTGCAAAAGTTACAGGCCTACATAGAACTTATAAATGACACGAAAATATATGGGGTTGGTTTATGATGTTATTTAAAATTACTACTATATACTTAACTATTATATACAACATTGGAAAAGAGGTGTATATATAAGATCCAACTGGTCGTTTAAAACGATATCTATCGTGTTCTTCCGGCTTTTAAAAATCTCTAGGGCCTCTAAAAGATTTAATTTACGACCTTTCTCGGCCAAATGCAATATTTTACGGTGACCAAATGTATGCCTTTCTGTAATAAGATGGTTTGCGAATGTTGAATCTGTCTTCTTTAGTTTCTATGATCTCCTGTGTTCTTTTTCCCGTATAATAAAACTTCGACCAGTCTGACCTATATATACACTTTTACAATCATTACAATATAATTTATACACTCCTGATTTGTTATTGATCTCTATTTTAGGTTTTGCGTTAAAAATGAAATTACTTGTTTTTACATATGATTTGTAAGCTATACTAACATTACTATTATTTTTTGAAATTATATTTCCAATTTGCTCGCTTATTTTACCGAAGTAAGTTAACGAGACAAATTGTTTCAAATTAGCACTATTTTTAGGATATACTGAACTAAGGGCCACTTGTAACTGTTTTTTCTTTAGTATACTGTCAATTACGCTACTTTTATAACTATTGTTTACCGCTATTTGTTTTATAGTATTGATTTCACGAACAAAAGATTCATTAGACAAAGGAATATTTAATGCTCTACGTATCATAGAATTAAAAAATGAATGTTTGTGTGTCTTAGGGTGTAGTGAATCTTTGGGAATAATGCATTCGCAAACCATCTTATTACAGAAAGGCATACATTTGGTCACCGTAAAATATTGCATTTGGCCGAGAGAGGTCGTAAATTAAATCTTTTAGAGGCCCTAGAGATTTTTAAAAGCCGGAAAAACACAATAGATATCGTTTTAAACGACCAGTTGGATCCTATATATACACCTCTTTTCCAATGTTGTATATAATAGTTAAGTATATAGTAGTAATTTTAAATAACATCATAAACCACCCCCATATATTTTTGTGTCATTTATAAGTTATATGTAGGTCTGTAACTTTTGCAGTTTGATAATGACATTGTATGTCGAAACCGCGGTCACGATTATATGTGAATAAAGTGGTAAAACAAAGTTATTGTTTTATTTTATTTTATTATTTTCAAAATGAATTACCACAAAGTTACGGCTACCAGTATTAATTTTATTAAATATATTCATTATAATAAAGAAAAAACTGAGTACACCTAATTTTTTGTATCTGTATTCCTTAATACTTTGATTTAATATAACGTCCAAGAAAGAAGGGTAATTGAATAGTCTCAGAGGAATATCCTTGAAACATATTAAGTTATATCAAGGAGGTTAGGCCGTTTATCACTCGGACATGGAGTAAATGACAAAAGAGAAAAGAGAAAAAGTTAGAAGATAAAGAACATTGGGAACTGTTGTGACAGAAAGTTATATAACCTATTATTTTAGTTTACACGGATCACAGGTCCGAGAAAATGACAAGTATATCACCAAAATAAGCGAAATTCGGTTTGGTAGAAGAGATAACGTTTGATATACACTTTTAAGAACCCATCTACTGTGGTTATAATTCTAGCAAATTGATGATAAAAAATTGCTGTAATCAGCGCCAACATTTAAATTCGACCTTAATCTTTTCTTCCTACAAATTATGGTTTTTGTATAGGGTCACATAAAAGACGCCCCAAGCTGTAACTCTGTTATTTATATTACGATTTTCATGAGACAGGTACCAAATGAAACGGTTTGATGAGTACTATGTTTGAGGCTACACTTACTTTTTGTTTTCAAATTGCAAGTTATATATTTTTTTTGCATTATTGGATAGAGATTTTTTTTCTGTATCCATCGATGTAGAATACATCCATTTCAATTGTAAATTTAGAAGAGAAAAAAAATTAAAACACTTTCCGAACATCCCTTAAAGTCACTTGTATTATATTATAGTGTGCCACGAAAAAATAAGTGTAAAAAATAACGCATTGCCCATATGTAACTACTTTTAATTCACAAAGAAAATCAAATAATAAAACTAAAAAATAAATTCAAAATTAAAAAATTTACAATTATTGTTCAGATGCTGGACGTTTCGTAAACGATAAGAATAAAGCCCATTAAGGTGTAGAATTCTCCATACGTTGATTTCAAGAATTCCCGTTGTATGAGATATTCTACGAATACTGGTAGAAGGACTTCGTTCAACTTTATTTAAAACCACTTCAGCGTTTCCAAATCCATCTTTTTCTACACTACGCTTTGGGAAAGAAAAGATCCTGTCTCTCTTAAACAGCGAAAAACGTTTGAAAATGTTGTGTGATGAGGAACAATGCGATCTGGGTATTGCCTGATGTACTCCGCAGCTGCAGCACGTCCACCTCCATTGCAAAAACCATATAAGAAAACCATATCAGCATATTCTGCCTTAGTAAAACGCGGCATAAAGACTTAAATTAATATTACAGCACAAAAGTCATTAATTTGTCGATTATACGTCAATACGTCAAGACTTTCTAAATTAGAGGAATTCACTTATAGGTCATATAACATTTTTTGATCGTAATGACCGCCAAAGTATATGGTATAAATTTGTCGGTCGAGTCGCAGAACAGCCTGTATATGCAACTCGTACATAATGGACTTTATTGACTCTCTTTTTTTATTAATTTAATAAACTCGCCTCGTCAATAAAGTCAAACATTATGTACTTGTTACATAATAGTATATTATACAACGAGCGTCTAAAGATGGACATTAGTCACGAGGATAACTTTATCCGAGTAACTAATGTCCTTTTAGACGAGAGTAGAATACTATACTTTTTCCACTTCTACATATTAAGTGAGTGTTCTAATTAATTAATTTTCAAATCAGGTTACACATATTTATAAAAATTTATTATAGAAATTTATTTTGACATTACAATTTTTAAATTCCATAGATGGTGTTGAATTATTATAAAGATTATTTTCATTTGAGTTTATTCGTTGCCATGGGTTGATAAGTATTTACCTGAATCGTACGTCTGATTGGCTAACAACCCGTGACTTATGAGATTTTTCATGTGACTTATGAGATTTTGTCCGTGACTTATGAATGTACTCACTGACATTCATAAGTCACGGACAAAATCTCATAAGTCACAGGAAAAATCTCATAAGTCACGGGTTGTTAGCCAATCAGACGTTATGACCGCCATAAATTAACAGAAATCAATATGTTTATGTGCATATTATGTAATAAAAGTGGAAAAATAGCTATTTTATTCAAAGTTGCTGTAGCATTGGTCAAAAAATTAGAAAATGGAAATTGGGTTTATTCCGCTAATCTGTGCTTACAGGATTTCCGACAACAGTATCTTACTAAATTAGAGGAATTCACTTGTAGGTCATATAACATTTTTAGATCGTAATGACCGCCAGAGTATATAGTATAAATTTGTCGGTCGAGTCGCGGAACACCCTGTATATGCAACTCGTACATAATGGACTTTATTGACTCTCCTTTTTTATTAGCCTCGCTCGCAAGGCTCGCTCGGCTAATAAACTCGGCTCGTCAATAAAGTCAAACATTATGTACTTGTTACATAATAGTCTATTATTCAGTTACTTACGCCCAACTGAAAAAACATATTCAAGTTTGTGTTATTAAATTTGATGAAACAGGGGCAATAACACGTAAACCTTGCGGTGGAGCACTCATAAACCCAACAGCAAATTACATAGAGGATATTGGACGTCGAATGGACAACTCACCAAAAAAATCAATTGCGAAACTATCACAAGTTCATTTGTCAGTGGAAATATGTCATATTATTTTATAAAGCCATAAGTTCGAAAAGATATCGAAATGAATTATTAAGCCGTTTATTAATGAACTTCATGATGACGAACTTACGGAAGGATATTTCCAGCAAAAAAAATGCACCAGCGCACAAATATCGAGAAACAATGTCATTGTTACAACAATTTTTCAATACAAGAATGATTAATTTTCCACCCAGATCTCCAGATTTGACAATTTTAGACTATTTTTCCATATTTAAAGAATATCGTTTTCAAGACCAGACATCACACAATCGAAGAGCTTCGTAATGTTATTGTGAATTCTTGTGCTGACATATCCCAAGATATCCTAATGACTTTGAAAACATAAAGCGTAAAGTTCAACTTTGTCTTCAAAATAATGGTCAACATCTCCAACATCTACTTAAGTATTATTTTCTTTTAATTTTGACTATTGTAATAAATATTTTTTTAATTATACATTTGTGACAGATTAGGTGCACTGTCACTAACCATTAAAAAAAAAAGCATGGCCATCTCTAATCAGGAAAGTTTTTGAAGGCACGCTATAATTTATGAACTAATCAATATCATTACTTATAAAGCTTAGAAGTTTAAACAAGTCCTGTTACGGAAATTTAATTAAAGTTTTCACTACGACATAAAGACCATAGAAACCAATTAACTAGTGTAAATGTTTTAAAAGATTTTCGTTTCAAGAAAATATCTTCCCGAAAATTATTCGAGTTTGTGAGTATAGTTCTCTTGGTGTATGTTAATAATTATCATACAATCTAATTGCACGTAAACTTACATAAAGACAAAGATAATGAATTGCGCTGGCAAAAACTTTACAAACGAGGTAGTTTATCGACAGAACTTTATCTCCAATTAGATATTCCCAACTTATTAAACATAATTCTAAATTAATTTATAACGAGTAAGCAAACAACTTAGTCTAGTGTCTTTAAACACTCTATCATTTAGCGGAAGGTGGACCTACTGAGATACAAAGAGTAAGAAAAACCACTAGAAAAAAATGTAAGGAAGGGACTTTCCAATCCAGAAGGCTTCGTTTGGTAACACTTGAAACTTTTTTCTCCCTGAGGCGATACATCTTGTCTTCATTATGCAGGAGCTACAAACGGGGACGATGAAAGTTTTTTCCTTATTTTTTCTTCGCCTAACGACTTTTTAGACATTGACAGGAGCTCATTAGGTAATGGAATGCGCACTCACTAAGTTGACGAGAAAAGCTCTTGGGTTAAACATACGTTGGGGAGAGCAGTGAAACGTAACATACGTATGCAAAATACTTACTTTTGCTTTTCTATATAATTTGTTTTCAATTGTCATGTATATATTATACAGGTTTTGAATATAGTGTAGTATTGCTTTATTTCTATAACAATAACGTGCAGCACAGTTTTTAATTTACGCAATGATTTTAGGAGTTATAGCATCACTTTGTTGATAGAAAATTTAAACGGAATACTTCAACATCAAAATATTTTTCTAATTGTTTGTCCTAATAGATATTTTTGAGTTATATTTTTAAAGAAAACATTGTTATAAAAATATAAAATAAGAAAATCGTCAATTTCTCTCTTTTTTTGTAATTAGATGCAGAATATGTTGTTATCAAATCTATTTCAGCCAAAACACTTTTTGTTACGATACTGAGTGTACAAATACCGATCACCAGGACCTAATGAAACCTCAAATTCGCTGGTTCCCTTTGATAACACACACGAATCCCTTAAAAGAACAATACAAATAAATTGGACAATATTTTGGATTTATATTCTAACCTATTACTTCAATTTAAATATCTTTAATCTATATCAACGTTATAATTATATTAATGCAACAGTATTCTATCTTATTTCAGAGAATATTTAGATAAATAGTTAAATGTGGGGATGCACTACATACGGTCCTGCCGTACCGCAAACATCCTCAGCTCTACTTATAATATACAATCTTGATGTATATTGATGTATATTTATTTATATTTATTTATATTTCATTAAAAACTTGACAAACAATGTAATGTTGTAATGTTTGTCAATGTTAGTAATAGAATATTTTAAATGTTAGGGAATATGCTGGATGATACGCATACAACAAAGAATAAGTGATGATCTTTAAAATATTGCCTTTATTAATTTGAATTTATTAATTTGAATATATCTTAAAAATTCGGTATATAAATCAATAACATGATGATGCTTACTATTTTATTAAATATACAAAATAAGATTCAAAAATATCCATAGAGACATAATATTATTATTATTTTTTTCTATGTGAAAAAATACAGAAATTTGTGCTGAGTATTATAAAAAGCATTTAAAAGGAAAATAATCAATATTGATTATATTAAAGGCTTTATACATTAAAATAAATACCTTAATTATACATTGGAAGGGCAGAATTGACAGAAATAATATTCATTAAAGAAAATAAAGGAATTTGGAGGGAGAAATCCCTGGAAAATATTTAAAAGGTCGTATATTTATATTTTGATTCTTCTGATAGACGCATTATTATTGTTCATGTGCATAAAACTATAATTTTAATTTTTTTTTCGGAGAATCATTGTATAGTTGAACTTTGTTAAAGACTTAGACATACAGAGTCACAGTGGGTAGAGTATTAAGAATATCTGGACCATTTGCTCAAACAACGTCCAAGTGGAGCGTCTTAAAAAGAAGCGTACTTGTTACAAATGTCCTCCTAAATTGAAGAGAAAAGCTCAGTATATGTGTACAATGTGCGAATGACCGATTTGTCTCCTTTAAACGTCCAATGTGCAAAGAAAATGTGCGTTGATTACCTTGAGAGTCAATGAATGTAAAAAAAGAATACGCAAATATTACTTTCTCCTAATTTTTCACTGTAGCTGTTAAGGTTTAAGATAGAAATTCTGAAGCCTTAACTATAAAAGAAGTCGGAAAAAATTCCTTTAAATACTGAGCTGCCCGCATATACTAATACATAATATTAAATAAACTATTGATAGAAGCTATTAATAATTTGGATTATTAAAAATATAAAAGTTTATTTATAAGCTAAATTTCATATTTTAAATGAAACTACTTAATTTTAGTCATAACAAAGGGGATTAGGATACATTGACCTGGTAAAAATCGATATATGAGTCTTTTTCATACAGACGGCCGACACAGTTGCCGCTTCAAGGCGGTTAATAGGTTATATGTTATGTATGCGGACCTAAGGTATGCGTATGCTTCACATGGGGTCTACTACTTAGTTTTCCTAGACAACCCTAAGTATTTGGCTACTAGACATGATTTTAGGTATGTATAAGTATGTCTTGAATCAACATTTTATCCTATTGCCAAACCCAAAGAATTATTATGTAAAGATAATAAACGAAGATTTTACTTATATATATTCACAAATAAAACAATTTTGCAATTAGAACAATAATTAGAAAAAGTGACAAGTATTTTCTCATCAAAATATGGTTAAATAAATCAATGAACTTTCTAAATCTGAAATATCTTTATGTTTCTAAATAAACGGGGAAAATTATTAAATTAAACTGAAACTACGTCAAGTCAATACATTCAATTTTTGAATCATCTTGCAACTGTAAATAAACTGTTAATCTTTAAAAGTAAATCCAATTCTAACACATAAATAGATGATTCTAAAATCTAATTATATGAACTATATACATACAACACCATATTAAAAACAATCAAAAGTTTGAAACCGCTTTAGTTTTCAGAAATAACAATAAAGCCAAATAAAATTCGTAATCAATGAACAACATTGTATATTCTATATCAGCCAATAAAGTACAAGCTAACATCAGCAGTGGTTCTCCCTAAATAGCAATAGGTTGCAACCAAGTCCCATATGTGTGTGTAGCACAACTTCCGCATTTATATTTCTGTTACAGGCGGCAAATCTTGCCGGATATAACAGTGCATGTACATTTTAGCAGGAACCTTCCTACAATATTTTCCAGACCGGTATAATTATAATCATTAAGGTATAAAACTTACATCAGAAATAAATGTATTCATTTATGGGACGATTTGTTATAAACTTCCATTTTCACTTGTAAATATTAACGGATTACAACTTATCTCATTCATATTTAAAGATGTATAAGAAATTGTATAATTTAATTATGTTTTTAATTTTAACTAAGTGTTACACGTTTTAAATAGAGACAGCAACTGTAAAATGAAAGTATACGAAATAAATATTTTATTTGTGTTCATAATAAATTTGCATTTGCACAATGATTTTGTAAACTGGCTTGTAAACTCATAATCATGCATTTGTGAATAACTATTTTGTTCCCTATTGTATTTGAAGAACTCTTTAAATTTCAAAATGGTTAGTTAGTTTTTATACTATTTAAACTTATATATTATTCCTAAATTACGATCCGTCATTCGACCTCCAGATTTTTTTTTATAATTTTCTTCGTCAACAGAAAAAAGTAATTAATCATTCAGCAAATGCATTTCCAAATATTCGGCAAGATTTAGTTACCTCGTTTATTCTATTGCACGCTTTTACTCTTTAGTTTGTCCTGCGGCACTATTTATTCTTATCATATTAAAGATTCGACGAAATAATCAATGCAAAGTAAGTAAACTTATTACTTGCGCTTGGTAAAATGCGTGTGTCTCATTCATACATATAATACTAATATTACCTGCACAGCTGTAGTAGTGGAACCTAATGTGATGAGCAATTGCTATGCTAATTAGTTAAATAACCTTCTAATAGTTAAAATTGTATTTAATATAAATGGGGATGTATTTAGTAAAATGGTTCATTTCTCTTGTTGGTGCTGGTGGTAGTTAAAGTTTAATGAATTACAAATAATTGATTGGCGACGAGGATACTGTTGAAGCTATAATTAACTGTAGGCTTTTAAAGTTTCAAATATTTTTTTAAACGACCAACACTTGACGTGAACAACTTCCCTCTAATAATTCATTTTATGCAACTTGTAGCACTTCCTTTTAACTCTGTATCAACTATATAATGGAGATGGATTCTGTAGTAGACAATTGTTAACCACCTGAAGGAGCCAATGTTTGATGAAACAATTGTAGTGCATTAAAAATATTTCAAATTTTAAAACCAAATATAATCTACGTTTTAATGGATCCCATATTATTCATTAGAATAGGAGGCTTTTGTAATTATTTCTCTCTCTACTAATAACAAGTGTTCATTTGAAAAGTCAATCTAGGTTACTTTGAAATTTTGATAGAATAAGACGCAAATATATTAGTATGTGTTTGTTGTTCCGTAAACGTAAATCCAAAGACATTTGATAATGTCAATCACAAATATCAGTTAGTGCATAAAATAATCGTGCGTCGATTCTGGTTTAAATAAATTGCTTCTCAGTTTTAAAATGGCTTTCACTTTAGAACATAATTTTTTTTTTAGTCCAGGCTTATTTTCGAAGTAATAAAATTGATGGTTTATGGGTTTATTCAGTTCAAGATTGCATGGTAGAATTTCAAGTTGAGTTTCCACATTTTGTAATAGATTATATACAATTTAAGAATGCTTTGGATAGAACTTTAAAACTTTTTTCTGAAACTGGTAGTCTCTTAAGAAAATCAGGCAGCGGAGCAGTTAAGAAACGCACACCTCAAGTTGTCAATCGTGTTGAAGAAATAATGGAAAATGAACCACAAACATCTGTTCGACATTTGATTCAACATATAAACCTACCTGTTGGTACAACTCACAAGTTATTAAAAAAAGATATGCAACTTTATCCATACCGTGTCACAGCAGGACAATAATTGTTACAAATTGATTACCCACGTAGACTACAGTTTTGTAATTGGTATGTAAATATGAACAATAATGGAGAACCTTCGCAAAGAGTCATCTTTACTGATGAAGCATGGTTTTATAAAACGGGATACCTAAATTCACAAAATACAAGAATTTGGAGTAGTGAAAATCCACATGTAATTAATGAAGAATCGCTACATCCAGAGAAAATTGGTGTTTGGGCAGCGATAAGCCAAAAGCGAATCATTGGAAAAATATTTTTTCAGGGATCGTTAACTGCTCAAAGGTACCGTACGGAAATTTTACAACCATTTGTCAATCAGTTGCATGATGATGAACTACAAAATGCATATTTCCAACAAGATGAAGCACCTTGTCACTGTACTGCAGAATCTTTGGATTATTTAAGAGAATTTTTTGATGAGCGTATAATTAGTCGAAATACTGAAATTGCCTGGCCTGCACGTTCATGCGATTTAACACCTTGCGACTTCATTTTGTGGCCTTATCTAGAAAATAACATATTTCGAACACCTATATTGAATTTGAATGATATGCTACAGTGAATCGAACAGATATGCATGGAAATTAATAACAATCCAGTAATGTTGCAGAATATCATCAGAAATTTTGAACGGAGGATTTTAAAGTGCATTGATCTTGAAGGACAACATTTGTTATAGTTTTAAATAAATACCTATTATTAGTTATTTATTTGTATGTATGAAACTGTCAAAATACACGACTTCGTAGGTTAAGTAGTAAATTTTAATTTAGGACATACTGCAAAATGTTCTCAGTAAATCACATGCTACTAGATTGACAAATGAACACTTGTTACTTTCGTGAAAAGAATGAAAAATGCGACTAGAATAATTGTAAGCGATATTACTTACACCAGTTAAGTAAATTGTATAATATATAGTTTAGACAGAATAAAAACATATGTTTCACTTGATATTACCTTGACATTTGAGGCAGTAAGATATGAAGGCTTTTCCCTCAATGTGAGCGACACCTGTGGTTAGCATGCTAACATCGTGCTAACAACGTGCTGACATCGGCAGTATTTTGTGGATATGATCTTTGACTCAACGATCGAATGTTTATGGTGTTCTTCTCTACGAAATAATCTCATTGTCATAATTTCACATATATCACGAGGGTTCGTCTACAGAAACAACTATGGTCTAAATGATAGTTTCACATGAATAGTCGATATGTTTAATATTAAGTCTTGATTTTGAAAGTATAATTACGTCTCTTTAGGTTCATGAATCCAATCTAGATGAATCTAAAAGTAAAATTCGTCTGTTTCAACCAGTACTATCTCTTAAATTAAATAGTTCTTGCCTGAACGAACGGTGCCAAGAACAATATCAATACCTTAGACAAAGTTCTCAAGTAGTACCTACTCAAACTTAGACTTTAAACATATGATGATTATAGAAGAGACACGCTCAATGTAAAGTATATTGTTTAGATTGAGGACTATAGTGCTAAACTCAGGTTTCGACAACAAATTATCACTTGACGGTCACATTCTTTTACATTTTCGATCACAATTTAAGATTTACGTCATCCAACTTACTAAAAGCGTGGTCACAATTCAAGATTTACGTCATACAACTTTCAAAAAGCGTAAATATATCACATTATAAGTGTAAAATGTAATGTATGCTTTTAGTAGACATGCCTACTTCCATTATGTCATTTCTGCGGTGGTTCAAAACAATATCATTTATTTGATTGGCCATTTCCGAAATAGTTGCAGTTTTCCATGGTCTTTCCATACCTATTATCACTACGTCTAAAATGGACAATCTAGTTACAAATTGTGGCCGTTGAAGGAACATTATCACCCAAAGTTTGTTGTAATTAGCAAAAATTACAACAGACGAGGCGTTTAGTACTTTAAAAAAATTAATATTCGATTGCATCACGAATTTCGAATTTATGCAAGTTTTACATTTAGACGCTTTATTCACTCTTCTATAACTTTCAAGGCAAATGTCAAAAATTAAAGAAACGTCACCTGGTATCATAAAAAAGACAGCAGAACTGCTGTCTTTTTTATGATACCAGGTGAGTAAAACGTTAAGATGGTGCTAGTAGTCGAGTCTTACATCCAACTAAGTCATTCCCGTATGCACGCTCTCCTTGAAATAAAAAGACAAAATATTGTGAGTTAATTACAAGATGAATTCCAAAATTAAAAACCTCCTGAAAATTGTATCGCTTTCCACCTAGGAATACAAAATAAATACACAAATACCCTACAGCGTAAGTTTACATAGGTAAAGGCTGTTTATTTTATCAAAACTGTATACTAAGATCAATAACGTAAAAAAACAAGCTGTTTATACATTCAAGTGAATTAAAATTAAGGTGTGTGTTACATTAATTTACAAACCCATTTTCAAAATTATACAGAAAATAATTTGTGGACTTTTAGAACTGACGTCATTTCATGTTGATTACGTGAATGTTTTTTTTTGTTACAAGAAGTAAAAAATAAAAGGATTCAGAATGCCGCTATTGTGTTTACATGCTGCAATGTTTGTTTATAAAAACGCTAGAAAATAGCATTGTGATATAAGTTATATCACAATGCAATTGCTCTTACCAAATGCTCTTACCAAAACAAAAGTTATAACTAATAACTTTTGTTATGGTAAGATTTCGATAACTTTGGTACGAAAGTCGGCTGTTAAAAATTTGCGAAAATTTTTATGGTCGATGTAATAAAAGATGCGCTTTACCGGCATATAACATCCTATTTGGCATCAATTTATCTTTAGTCGAAGAAGTATAGTATCGAACGTACAAAACGATCAACAACAAACAATCGACAACTAGACTGAACTTAAAGCGAGATGGACAATAACGAAACTATTCTTTTGCGATTGTGCGTCAATTATAAGGTATCGTCTTTGATATAGTCGATCCAGAGTAGCATGACAATTTTTTTTAATATAATTTTTTAACCATGCCTCTCAGATCAGTGCCTAACGCCCGGTTTCATAATGGAATTAATGGGAGGATTAACTTTAATTCCTAATTAAAATAAAAATTTCAGTTTCATAATCCGTAATTATCTTTCAATTCTCCGTTAGTACTAATGACACCAAAATGAATAGTTAAGATTTAATGGCCTGTTTAAGTTAACCTCTATTTTGTTCGCTTTTTCAAGTGACATTTTTCGAGTCTATACCTAACTGCCTGTTAAAAGTTTATTTTGACACATTTTTTAATATGCATCATCCAAGCTCTTCAAGTTCAAGTTCGAGTTCATCTCATGATGAATATATTGTATTTAGAACAAGGAAAGTTTATAAAGAAAGAAAAGATTGTTTGGGTAGTTTTAATGAAAAAGAATTCTTTGATCGTTGATCGGAAATTGAACCACTAATTAAAAGGGATACAAATAGGTATTATCTGACTATATATACATTTTTTTTTAGAAGTAACTTTAAACAATGTTTTATAGAGGTGGATCTATACAGCCAATGCAACAGCTATTATTAACATTGAGATACTACGCCTCTGGTAATATGCAAATAGCTGTAGCAGACTTTATGGGGGTATCAAAAGCATCAGCATGCCGAATAATAAAACGGGTTTCCACAGCCATTGCTTCCCTAAGCGCTCGTTACATAAATATGTATGAAAATTCTATTGAAATGAAAAGAGATGCAGAGAAATTTTATGCCATAGCTAGGTTTCCCAGAGTAATAGGTGCAATAGTTTGCACATTGATAAAAATTGATTCACCTGGTGGTGATGATGCCGAAATATTTAGATCGAGAAAAGGTTTTTTCGCATTAAATGTACAAACTGTCAGTGTTACTAAATTAAAAATTAGAAATATTGTATCACGTTGGCCTGGAGCAACTCATGACCAAACAATTTTTAACAATAGTAGTTTAAAAAGAAAATTTCAAAATGGTACTTTTGGGAGATATATTTTGGTGGGTGATAGTGGATATTCTTTGCAGTCATATTTAATGACTAAATTACAAGAAGAAAGAACACCAGCAGAAAACTTGTATAACGAGTCCATAATAAGAACAAGAAATGTGGTGGAGAGGCAGTATGGTGTGTGGAAACGTCGTTTCCCTATTTTGAGGGTGGGAATGCGACAACATGTTGACCGTGTGATGGATATTATTGTTGCTACTGCAGTGTTGCATAACATCGCAATAGATATGAACGATTTATATCCTGAAGAAGAGGTGGTAAATATCGAAGATCTATATGATGAAAATGATAATGTTGAACATATTGTTAATAATGCCAGGCATTATCGACAACTTTTAATAAACGAGCACTTTGCTCAATTGTAGATATTTTATTATAATCTAATTAAAATTTTTTTAACTTGTATTATATGTATATTTACTTATAAAAATAAATTCCTTAAACTATATCACTGCTCTTTATTATTAACATATTTCGTAATGTTTATGGTACAACTATCTTTTGATATTCTTCACTGCAAGGTTAAGTAAAAGACAAACAAGTTTCATCATTGATGTATTAGGAAAATAATTGAAATTTTTACAATTTGCTCGTTTTTGGTGAACGATATCATTGTAAAATCTTTAAATACTTAAAAAAGCTTCAAACCTTAAAATCATGTTATTACAATTGTTTGACATGAATAGAAATGAAAATATTTTCAAGATATGTATTGAAAAAAAATTACAAGAACTTCATTTCAGGCGCGGCTCGTGATGACGTATTTGGGAGTGCATGTACAATGATGCGAGTGCTTCGTGTATTCTCGTGTACTAACTGTAGCGTTTTCTTAGCAAACACCGAAAACACACGAGGCACTCGCATCATTGTACATGCACTCCCAAATACGTCATCACGAGCCGCGCCTGCTTCATTTATCTGTCCAGCTCTACTTTATTTTTTAGTAATTCCTGGTCTAGAAGCATCATTTTCTTAACATATTCTTCAGCATCACGTTCGCTTCTCTTGGCACGTTCTTTAGATTCCTCCTGAAAAGTGATTTCCATAATTTCCAGTTTCCTCTTATAGTAAGCAGCCTTAGCTTCTGCTACTGGATTATATGAATGTGGTCGTAGCTTTTCATTAACTTTGCTTTTAATTTTTTGGGAGTATACTTGCTCCAGTTAGTTGTTTCAGGTTCAGAATCTTCTAAAACCTGGAAAGACATAACATTAAAGTAAATATTAAATATATTAATATTACACTTTTTGTAATGGGTGGTATGTAAATAAATTGTTAAAATTAAAAAATGACAGCCTATCTCTGTAACTGTACCGTTTGTATTTGGCATTAGCATTTCATCACCTCTACCGGTAGTAATATTTACAAGTACCTCATCCTCATGTTCTTCCACAAATGATAACTGTTTAAAAACATATTAGTTCATACATATTATACTTTTCAAGACTTACATTTTCTATAGTTTCTGAAGACATAGCTACCTCACAAATTTCTGCTAGATTGTACCTAAAAGAAACCTCTTAGCAATAAAATAATAATAAAGTATTGAAATCATTACTGGCTCATCAACTATCGTTAACAAAAGTTTGTTGTCCTCCACAACATTTATATCCATGAAATTCTGTAATTGAAAAAATTTAAAAAAATTGTACGAAATAAATATCTTGCAATACATTTGTTTGACTGTCACCATCAAAACTATTTTCAAACCCCACCACCGTCTTGAAGTTTATAATTTTTAGAAGTGCTTCTGTTATACAATCCAGATCACCAAAACCAGGGCCACCACCAGTACCTGTCCGACTAAGTTTAAGTTTAGCTACCTCTTTCCTAGCTTTTGCCTTGAGGTTGTCATATTTGGTTTTTAATTGGTCAATAGACCTACATAGTAGATTTTTAGCATTAAATGAAGCTGCAATTTTTTGCCAAGCGATTTCCTAGAAATATTTTGTAGTTAATATTTTACTAGTTAATGTTAAACATACAAACCTTCTCTCCTAAACTTAGTTTGTTTGTGGTTTTGCACTCAATCACGTTTTTGAATTTTACAACTTCATCTAATAACAACATTTCATCTTCCTTATTAAAATTGCATGAACGCACACGTTTCGCAAGATTCGTCATAGTTTTTTATTTGCAGAGAAAATATTTTCAAATATGTCGGTTAGGTTAGTTTTCAAAACAACTGAATGAAATTTAAACAAGAAAATAACAAGCTGGTAACTTAAATCATGTCAAAATCTTAGGGAAAATGAATTCAGGGCTGTCAACATAACTTTAATTTCCTTAATCGCTACATTAGCTAACAAATTGGTCCCCACTTTTTATGAAACTCAAATATTTTAATGGACTGTTAATGACAGGATTAACTTGAATTCTCAATTAGATAATATCCGTTAAGGGTATAATTATGAAACCGGGCCTAATACGACCATGAACATTTTCTTCCAATAAAAAATTCTGAGTGAACTAGTTTTTATATGACGTGAAATTTAGGGGGAAGTATTTTATTCTTATCTTTTATTATTCCACTCTCAAATAGAATTTAATGGCGAAACGTCTTTTGTAAAATAAACTACTACCGATAGTAACGTTAACATAAAAAGTGCAAAAGCTAACAAAACCTTTACAACAAGATTTTTGTCATTATATTTTATAGGCATTAGGCAGCAGTTTTCCCTTAAGTTCTTTTTATGTTATTTTTACATATAATCGCTACACTAACAGACTGATGCTTTATTTTCGTTCATCAATTAATTAATTTCAAAGTATCTACATTTTCTTACAAAGCACATTGTGATATTGTGTAGTAAAATATGTCGCTTATTCACATAGACGTAAAACATAAAGGGGAAGATTACGAAACTAAATTATGTTTTCAAAACTAATAAAATAAGCAGCATGTTTACAAGATAAATTAGTATTAACTATACAGTGCATTCGTAAAGTATCGGATAAATTCAATAAAAACTAAAAGTTAAGTTTCTCAAAAAAACCCTAGGACCCATCGATTTTTCTCGAGTTTTTGTAGGTGAAACAATATATACAGATAACATATCCAAAAACCGATATGACGCCATTTTTTTAAAATATAAACACCCATTTCTTTAACAAAATAATTTGAAACATACATGAGTAGGTAAAACCTCACCAATTTTGTATAATACAAAACTATTTTTAATAATATAAAGTATTATAAAAAATCGGGTGAGAAGAACACAATAAAAGTTCATATGTTTGTGAATGTATCCTCTCCAGAGACGTAGATACATTTCACCTTTCTACAGGATCATCGGTAAGCCCCTGCTGGAGAAGAGACACATTCAACAAAATATAACTACCTTGCTATCTCACAGAAATTATTAAGAAAGAGCGTGAAGGAATGTTCAGCGCTGTCTACATAATAACCTCAGTACTAGCAACATGTTTCCCTAGACGGTAACAACCATATCTATAGACACGGTGTTATCTTGTCTTCCGAATAGGATACATTCATAAACATGTGAACTTGTATTGTGTTCTTCACACGCGATTTTTAATAATATTTTATATTATTGAAAATACTTTTGTATTACCCTTTTTTTTTATTACAGAATTGGAAAGGGCAGATTTTTAATGCGAAACATCTAATGGCGCGCCACGAGGTAAACTCGGCTCTTGAATACCATCACGCGACGACCGCTTAGTCAGCACTCCCCTCTCTTCGCCATACCGCTGGCGCTCCCCTCTTTCTGCAGCGCATATATTGTGCGTGGGTGTATATCAGTGAACGTTACAACCCGTGTGTACGCTGGCGTCCCCTTTCTCCGCTATCCCTACAAGTTATACACTAGGCAGTCGCCGCGTTTACGTGTGTGTGTGTTTATCGGTGCGCGCTATAGTCGCTTTACTTGCGTACATTGCGCGACATACGTTACATAAAATCAGAGTTTTTTATTTGCGTAAACGGCAGAAATATATTCATACTGTCACTTATAGACTTCATAGGTTATACATACATTGCTAATACCTAAAACTTAAGTCAAATTTGACAAGTCAAATAAGACATGTCAAATTTAATGAGCCTGGCTTACATTGATAATATGTTAGTGTACGAGTTCGTTCTTTCGAGCATAGTATTTCCAACCGAATACGTTGCAACTTTTTATTGATTTTAAATACGAGTGATAGTGAAAGTAACAGTGATTGTGACAATCTAAATATTTCTTTAGTTTACTCTATATTAACTTCTTTAAATAACAATCGATTTCGATGTTTCACATATTCTAGGCGTCCCCTGATGCCTAATTTTACATACAATAAGGTAATTTTTGATGATGTTTACATATGGAAATTTTGAAGTAATATTATGGTAAACTTAAAAGTGAAAACATAATCATCTAAATTAAATGTTTGAATTGAGCACAGTTAACAATCAGACAATAGCCAAGACGTTTAAGAAATTCTTTCCGAACGTTGTCGATGACATCTACGGTAATGTTTCTAATTTCTTGGTGTATTCGCGCTTTTAAATCTTCTAAAGATGGAGTGCCGCCATACTACGCTATACCTGTTCGCGCTTAGTTGGATGAAGTTTTTCCAAACCATTGGATAGGTAGGAGAGGGACAATAGAGTGGTCACCCAGATCGCCAGATTTATCTCCTCTCGATTATTTCTCGTGAGGATTCTTAAAAAATAAAGTATACGTGAATCGACTAGCGAATTTAGATTATTTAAAAGCACGAATACTCCAAGGAATTAGAAACATTACCGCAGATGTCACCAACAACATTCAAAAAGAATTTCTTAATCGCTTTGGATATTGTCTAATTGTTAACGGTGCTCAATTCGAACATTTAATTTAGATGATTATGTTTCCATTTTTAATGTTTACGATAGTATTACTTCATAATTTCCTTATGTAAACATCATCCAAAATTACTTTGTCGTATGTAAAAAAATCTGCCCTTCTAATTCTGTAATAAAGAGTGGGTGTTTATATTAACAAAAAAATTACGTCATATCGGTTTTTGGAGTTAGCCTGTATACTTCAGTTTCATGTAAGGCAACTCTAAACTAAAAATAAAAATCGACGGGTTCGAGAGTTTTTCTTCAACAACTTCCGTTTTAATTTTTATTGAATTTATCCGCGACTTTACGAATACACTGTAAATAATACTCTTCCTCTGTTTTGCTTCTTATTTTTTTTCCTTTGGTGTCCGTGGCATGTCAAATAAATTAAATTATTTTATATAGATATACGAAGGAGATATGACGGGAGAGTTGGCAACACTTTTTCCATTATGAGTATATTACTAACTTCGGGCACGTCTTACAAGCCTACTGCCCAAATTGCACCTAAATCCGTCCACTATATAAGTTTTTATAATCGTTTAAAGTAAACTATTTATCGTTTTTGTGCTAAAATGAAGAAAGAAGAATTTCATGTGTTAATTTACCATTATTTTTTACATAAAAGAATCATTAAAGAATCTGAAGAAAAGTTACATAATATTATGACGAAAATGCTCCTTACCATGGAATTATTTGTAAGTTGTTCATTGTTTTCAAAAGTGATAATATAAACACATAAGATGCTGAACATCCGAGACATTCACTTACTGTATCGTGTCTAGAAATTACTAAAAAAGTCTATACTATTGTAAAGAGCAACCGCCGAATAAAAACGCGTGTTATAATTTATACTGTAAACATTTCAACTGAATGGGTGTACATTAGTTTTGATCGACATTTCAATATGAAAAGCTAACTACAAGGGGCCGGACGATAGTTTAGTGGTAATGCACTGGCTTATCGTGTAGGCGGTCCCGGGATTGTGTTCAGGGGTCAGCTGTCCGAGGAAGTTTTTGTGGCTTTTCTTCTCATTTAAAGTGGATGCCGACAGCTAGAGTAAAACAAGTTAAGATTGACCGGCGGGAAATATACGAACTATATGGTCAATCACCATATCCTTGGCCCTAAATGTACACTCTTGTCAACAATTTCTATATGTCAATAGTTATCAATTCGTGCTATCGTTAATATTCTTATTACTTTTCGTTTTATGTTATCATTTTATTTAATACTATACACATTAATAACAATTATTACAAGAATTCTATCATCTACTTTCTTTTAGGTAAGTAATACATATACTTTCAGCATTCACAACATTAATAAATAAATAATATTATTTTAATATATTTATGGCTAAAAGGAAATCAGAGAAAAGTGAAGTCCTCACTTTATTACAGAATATCATTAAATTCTGCGAGGAAGAAAGAGCTGGAAATGCATATACTTTTATAGTCAAAATTATATATCGTGTTGCAGCTATGACAGGAAAATCTGAGAGACGAATTAAAGTAAAGATACCTAGAGTTGATAAATCACAACAATTGCCACAGCTAGAACCTCAACGTTCGACAAATGCTTGTGCACCTCAAAAACATTCTCCTCCTATAGATAACATGCACAAGTTAAAGTTTTAAAATTTTATGTATAACAATTGTCTAAAACTTCTAACTTTTTTAGATGTGTACTTCGAAATAAAATGCATTCTCTATACACAGTCTATAAAACTGAACCCACATTAGATATTTTGCATGGATTTATGCTAGAAGGAACACAGTTTAATTGGTGCAAAGAAACACTGCGAAAGCTTTTGATAGAGGATTTAAATATATGGAAACTAAATCTAATAGAAAAGTCCTTTGATATTGTCGCATGGGGAACTCGTTATCTACGTTTTCTGAAGGATAGTGATGACCTTGGAGAAAACTAAAGGCCTGTCGTATATTTGGACGAGAGTTATGTAATAAGAATTATACAGTTACAAAATTTTAGCGAAGCTTTGTGGAAAGCGGAGTTTTAAAGAGGGATGGTGCTAGGCAAAGATAGATAATAGCTCATTGAATTCATCGAAAATGGCCTCTTGTTGTTTTACTTAAAAACTAAAAGTGGAGACTATTATGACGAGATGAATTATAATAATTTTTTTAGGTGGTTTAAAACACAGGTGATATTGAATTTACCAAATAATTCAATAATTGTTAATAATGTTAATAATGCATCATACCATTCGGTACAAATTAACCAAGCACCTAACACTGTATCAAAAAAGCATGCCATAATCTGCTGGCTTCAATCGACGAACCTATCATATCATCCTGGGATGTTAAAGTGTGAATTACTACAAATAGTAAAAACACAAGCCTCCTCCACTATATGCCATTAATGAATATGCAAAATCCAGTGCTAAGGCTTCCACCATATCATTGTGATTTAAATCCCATTGAGTTGGTATAGAGTATGGTGAAGAAAAAAATTGCCTCGCACAATTTAGGGCAAGTAAATACGGTAAATTTTATTGGAGAAGTAGTCATTCAAATAACACCAGAGTTATGGAACGCAGAATGTGCTCATGTTAAAAATATTGAAGAAATATCTGGAAACCACTATAGTGGGACTGGTTGATTCTGATAATAATGATGACTTTACATTAGTGTGCCTTCTTTGTATATTGTTGTTTAAATTTTCTTCGATAAACATAAACATAAAATGTAATTCAAATTCAAATGTCGAATACTGTCCTTTTGTAGGAAAAAGTCTAATATATTCGCTTAACTGGGAACTCTCTCGCTAGTCAAGATTAATTATGACTGGAGTCGAATTGAATATAGTTTTTATGTTAATTTAATTTTCTCTTTATCGAAATACCTGCAAAGGTGCTGCAATGTATAGATAATTTATATTACAAAAATACAACAGAATTCATGAAAATTTGTGTTCAAATTACCAACAAAATATATTGTTCCGAATTACTGGATTTCCGATCTGAAAGTTTGTGTTACATGTGAAACAACTACATGTTAGTTTCAAGACTTATAGGATTAATTATGAACCCAACTACCACTTATACATTTGTTATTGTTCAATAACTTCTTGAGAATGATATATTTAATTACAGTTTCAGTTACTTTCAGCGTAGAGTTTCTTCTTTGAATAAATAGAACTGCTATGTATCGAATATATCGAGTTTCGTGTGCACTTATTTGTATATTATATATTTCCGATTAGTTTAAAATCAGTAAATGAAGAAATTATTTATTCAATTAATAAAATAATTATAAATACTGTTGTAGACAAATTACAAACTATACGAATACGTTGCTAACTTCTTGCTTCTTGCACTGATAACAATGAATTCTTGCTCTAAAATTTCAAACACTTTATATGCAGACTTGAAGAATTCTTTGTTAATCCTTAAGGTTGAATAGTTAGTTTTGATGTTAATTCTCTGTTTAATCGGCATACCTGACACTAGTTCAAATAAGATTGTAGGGAGCCACGCGGATAGCATGGGAACTATACTCGGAAGAACCGATATTATAAATGCCGACTCACGATAGCATGGCATCAGGGCACCAGTTATGTTTACAGCTAAGATCGAGATATGTATACAGACCAGAAACGAGGTAAAAGGTGGCTCAAGCGACTGGGATGCCGGCACCAGCAGGTGTAACTATATTCGGAATATGCACTAGAAAAAGGATGACATTAAGTCTGAGGAAAAATACGACGGTTTTCCAGGTTGTATCGTTTGCAGTCGCAGCCTGTGCCGCGGAAATTCGGGAAGCTGACTGCGCCAACAAAAAAATTATCATAGCGACTGATAGTTAGACGCTATTACTAAAGCATTTTGAACCCATCTACCAGGTCTAAATTGGTGAAATTTTGAAAAGGGATCATCAATAAACCTTTATAAGACAATACCCTAATACTAATATGAGCGCCAGGACATAAGGAGATTAAAGGCAATGAAATGAATAATAAACTGGCCAAGGAAGGGTATAAGAAGGCTAGATAAGGCTACAACCTGTATCTCGACTCAGCATGGGTTCCGCTAGAAGGGAGATCTGGTTATGGCTAGAAAGTGAACATGAAAAGAAATGGCGGCCAACGGAAGGTCAACTCCACACTGAGACACTACTAGACGACATGGATGCTAGATTTTCGGGCAACCTAATTCGTAGTATAAAAAGGAAATTAAAACTATTACTGGCTGGATAACTTGATATTATCCTTTAAGGAAACATCTTACCGAACTCTGGTGTAAGAAATGTGAAAAACAGGAGGAAACTAGCCTTCGTGTAATATGCATCTGTAAGGAACTGAATGGACTCAGACAGAAACATTGCTTAAGAGATCTATTGGATCTTACTAAGGGTATTCATATTTCCACCGAGGGGCATGCCTTTTATCAAGTCACAAGGCTAACAGCGTGGAACTGAGAGATTTATCGGGAATGGTACAAAGAGCATTGTGCTTATGCCTAGACTAACTATCATCCAGGCCAAAATAATTAGAAAAGATAGATAGAATGTAGTGTCATAAACTTCTTAGTCTAAAGCGCCTTCTTCATATCTCAACCTACTTCCTTATTCCAAGATATCAACCATGTTACCAATACCTTAATCAACAGCAACTCTTCTAAGCATGATATTCAATACACCAATAAACCAGCATCTTAACCCAAGTCTGTTCAGTTCTGTTTCTTAACAGACATTCTCCCATTTCCGAAAATTCTTCGCAAACATAACATCCAAAATATCTTTAAACCCCACTACATCTTATCGGGCCCAACTTGTTGGACTGCAACTTGAAAACTACACCTAAATTTAATTCTGTCCAGATTCTACTTACACTCCTATTATTTTAATGTCTCAAACAGACAGACTTTCGGTTTCACTGAAACTTCATCAACAGTAATAGCAATCCTGAAGATGTCGTTTGCAAGAGTGAACGCAACGTCAGTAAAGGAAGTAATAGGGCGAAAGCTGCGGTTTCAGCCCACAGTCAGAGATGAAACCATTTGTACACTTCATAAAATTAACATATAAATACTATAGAATAATTATGAACACCTATTGAACGTATTGGTGTAATATAGGAAAGAGTTCCCTATTTATAAATACCTAAACTTATAATATAATCTGCAAGACGACATTCTTTACGAAACAATGATCGCCGAAAGCTCTGATTCTAACATAGTATTTGTGCTAAAGTCGCGCAATACAATATTTTCTCTTTTTATATCGAGTGTATTTCTGAACAGCTTAAAATTAGAGACGTCTCTGGAACCTGAGATAAAATATCCTATTTAATTATAAAGCGACAAATTACGCTCACGAACATATTACGTAAATGATGCAAATCGTAATTCATGAGTATTTAAATTGCAATTTTCTGCCTTACAAAACATATACACGCAAAGAGCAAGCTAAATTATCGAAGTATTATTTACAAGTATTCCTTTTTCATGGTACACTAGGGAAACGTTAAGGCGGGCGTTTTGATAATATATCCGGAACTCTGCGCAGCATTTCACCAAAACCACTTCCACTCAACCTCTACATACACATATACTTATTTACTACACACAGGAACATATATACACAATCAAGCTGCTCATTCCCTTAAACACAAAACGAGAAATGAATTCATCTGAGTAAAATATATAGAGTTGATTACGTGTAGAAGTAAATTCTACAGCATTGGCGAGTTATCTGCATGAATATAGCTTACGTGAACAAAAGAGCCACACGTGTATTCTATGTTTTACTATACGATTACTACTATATTGTCTCTAGTTGTTATGTACTTTTATTCAGGGTTTCTCTATATACCTTTCCTTTCGTGGTTGGTGTTTCGCTTTAGATGGAAGTTACTTGTGCATATTGGTTTTGTGTGTACGATGTTAAGCTTTTATGACTCGTTCATTGACGCGTGTTCTCTATCTGTTAGTATCGCTTTCAGGTTTCATTAACGTCGCATGAAACTTATATCACCTCTAGTTAGTCGTTTTTTTTTTTTAAATAAACCAGTGAGTGAAGTATACTTTTAGGGAAAAAATAAATCAAATGGCTATTAGATGAACATATTGCATTAGTTTGATTTTATATACCTGTCCATTAATAATGTGGAAATTAAAATTACACTTATTGTATTAAACAACTTTCAGTTGTACTTCTCCTGACTTTTGGAAAAAGCAAATAGTTTTTAATAGAAAATTACTATTTGTTCTACTTTACATTAAAAAATGATTTATGTATTTAGTTAACCAAATTCATTTTTTTTCTGTCTTTCTCTTATATCTGTAGTATATAAAATATAAGAAACACTAGAGACGAAACAAAATTCTTTTAACTTAAGTCTTTTGAACTTAAAATATACTTACAGCTGCTAAAATATGCGATTATATTAGCAATTTATTACAAGAATGACTTAAGGAAACCCGCAAACTATATATCTATTTATCACACGTCGGTATTTACTAAAATATAGTAGTAATGACACTCATTTATGGGTTTGGAATAATTGGCGGGATACACACATAATATGAAGCAATTGATAACAAGACAAGAGCAGAAGCCAGTAAATATAAAACTCATCACTCAGATAGTGCAGTCGAAAGGCTTTACCTGCCAAAAAGGGAAGGAGATACGGGAATACCAATCATTTACACAAGGCATATATACGCAAGTAAGTAACTTACGACAATACTTTCTGGAAAAGTGGAAAGAAAGTAAGCTTGCACAATGCTATTGCTCAAATGGATAATTTTACGCTACTCAAACTAATAAACAGACAATTTAACCCATCCACAAGCATTTTAAGTGTGTCCCAACAGTGAGAGAGAGAGAGATGTAAAAAGAAGTCTCTTTATGGTAAATATCTGTTAACAATCGAATCTGAAAATTTAGACAACTTAGCGTCTCAAGCATGGCTGTATACAGGTTAGCTGTTTGTAGAAGTGGAGGGATTAATAACCCCCATCTAGGATCAAGTCATTGTAAGGCGTTTCTATAGGAAAAATTCTTAAAGAGAATTTATCTGACATTAACATTTCTGGTACCGTGTGGGGCAATGTACCTCAAGGGCAGATATTTGCTGACCACCATGAAAATAATGTTACGTTGGTCTTCATGTTTTTTTTTATTGTCTCAAAATATGTCTTAAATTGAATAATACT
Source organism: Melolontha melolontha (assembly GCA_935421215.2). Lineage (NCBI taxonomy): Eukaryota > Metazoa > Arthropoda > Insecta > Coleoptera > Scarabaeidae > Melolontha > Melolontha melolontha. The sequence continues at coordinate 126,153,799 of OW285237.1, read as the reverse complement.
TCAGGATTAGTAAATAATTTATAAGCTAAAATACTACATATAATTTAGTCAAGTAGGGTACAAATGTACCCCACATGGTACATCTTGTAATTATTTTGATCACGGTGCCGACAACGATTTAACAATCTGCTCATGCGCAATTCCTATTAGTTATATGGTTCGGTTGTTCTAAGTCATATTTCACAAACCAGTGTCTTCTAAGTAGTGTTTTTATCCTTTAATCCGGATGGTGTCGTGTCTGTGTTGTGTAACACAATGTCTACTAAACCGCGAAATCCTGCGAGACTAACATCTGAAGAATTAGAATTGTATGTGAATGATGAATGCGATGATCCTGCCTTTCACAATATTTGGAGGTTAGTGGATGAAGAAGAAAATGATAGTGACGCTGCACCAGAATTTGCTGATAAGATCGATAATGTCATTGAAAATCTTCAGGATAATAATGTCGTTGACATTATGACGTTTGACGTTTGACGTTTCCGAAATGACGCTAATGAAGAGGGTGTTCCTTTATACAATTCGAAACATAATACAAAATGAGCAGAAATCCCATTTCGTCCTCATCGATGAAACCGAAATAATATTATAAGGAATGCACTTGGCCTTACCAACTATAGTGCGAATTTTTAAACAGAAGAAAAGGCATTTTGTCTATTTGTCACTGACGAAATTATCGATATTATTCTCAGAGAAATAAATAGAAAAGCTTAACAGGTATGTTACTAAAAATTAAAATAGTTTGAATACTTATAGGAGACATTGTTTAGATAAATGGTTTATGGAATGCTAAAAACCACATGCATGGAAACATTAATTCTGTTAAAATTAAAGCCTATATCAGTTTATTGTTGATTATGGGTGCTTTGCAATTCAATAAGGAATCACCAAAATTACTTTGGTACTCTAACAGAACATATGCTCGCCCAGTTTTCCCGGCTATCATGTCACGAACACGTTCTCAATTATTGTCTGTGTTTTTAAGGTTTGATGAAACTAGAGCTCACAGAAAAGAAACTGATAAATTAGCGCCAATAAGAGATGTCTTCAACACCTTTGTAGAAACCTACAAAAATCCTATCATCCCAATGATAACTTGACAGTAGATGAACAACTTGTATCCTTTAGAGGCCGATGCTCTTCACGGGTTTACATGAAAAGTAAACCCGGTAGATAGGGCATAAAAGTTTGTGCATTCACTGACAACACAAATGCTTACAGTCTAAATTTACATGTTTACTTGGAGAAAATATGAGCTGCTGCAGAAACAGATAACTTTTTCACAAGTATGCGATTAACTGATTATCTTCAACAACAGCAGCTTTCGCTATGCGGCACATTACGGCAAAATAAGGCTTGTATTCCAAAAGAACTATTACCAAATGAAGATAGACAGCCATATTCTGGTGCGTCTGGGGCCTTTTCGAAAAATTACACTCTAGTGTTATACGCACTTACTAAAAATGAAGCAGCAATTTTACTCACGACAGAGCATCATGACGATATCGTTTCAGGAGAGGAAACTATATATAAACCAAACATAGTGCTGCACTATAACAAGACAAAAGGCGCTATAGGTACAACCGACAAAATGGCCAAAGAATATTCTGCGAGACGCAGCAGTAACAGATGGCCGGTAATTTTAGTTGGTCATGTTCTTGACGTGGCAGGCATCAACGTATTTCGATTATGGGAAATAAAATTTCACGACAAACATACGAAGAGTTTAGACGACAGAAAAAGAAATTATTTGAATCTCGGCCAACTACTACTGAAGGAGAATATTATTGCAAAATATCAATTAAGGAAGGCAAGTCATTGCCATGAATCACTAATTCAAAGCATGCCTAGTGTGGTCTCAGAGCTAATGAAATCGTGGTTGACGAAACACGCCAGGATGAAAGAGTGCAAACTGTAAGAGGAAGCGGAATATGCTATCTGTGTGCAAGGATAAATGACAGGAAATCGAGACAGTTGTGTCAAGAGTTCAAGCGATTTGTGTGTAAAGTACACTCTAATAAAATAACACTTTGTATATAGTGAAACAGAAATTAATTTTAACTTATATCTTTCCATATTATTAACGTTTTGCAATAATTTTGATTACTGTCAATGTATCCTTTTATCAAATTAACACATCTAAAAACATTCTGACTTCAAAATTTTAATTTTAAAATAAAATTTGAATGGGATACAAATGTACTCAGTATAATACTCCTTGTAATCACTTGATCACGGTACCAGGAAGGTTAAATGTAATATGTTCGCGGATAAGGGATAACTAACGAAAACCCGACATGCGTTGGTATGCCACTCAAGTAAAGACATTTTTTTTTGTTTCATTATGTAAATAGTATTTGAAACAATATTTATTTAATCAGAATAATTGAAACATACATGAGTAGGTAAACCCCACCAGTTTTGTATAATACAAAGGTATCTGGTGTCAAGAACACAAATACCGGTTCACTATTAATATTTTTTGTGAACGTGTCCGAACATATCCCTCTCCAGAGACGTAGATACGTATTTCGCCTTTCTACAGGCTCGTCGGTACGCCCCTGCTGGAGAAAGGATATTCTCAGACACATTCACAAAAAAGAACCACATCACCACATCACCGAAATTATCCAGACCGGGCGTAGAAGTAAATTCAGCGCTGCCTGTTGTCAGACAGCCGAAATACCCCGCCCCGTCCACATAACCAATGTGAAGTAACGACGCCCTTCCAAAGGTGGCACAGCCAATCTCTCTAGAAACTGCATTTTGTTTGTGGCTTCACTCATACTACAGACTAACCGCATGTGTAATGTATCAGAGTAATTGCAACATACATGAGTAGGCAAACCCCACCAGTTTTGTATAATACAAAGGTATTTTTAATAATATAAAATATTATTACAAATCTGGTGTGAAGAACACAAATACAGGTTCACTGTTAATATTTTTTGTGAACGTGTCCGAACATATCCCTCCCAGAGACGTAGATACGTATTTCGCCTTTCTACAGGCTCGTCGGTACGCCCCTGCTGAAGAAAGGATATTCTCAGACACATTCACAAAAAAGAACCACATCACCACATCACCGAAATTATCCAGACCAGGCGTAGAAGTAAATTCAGCGCTGCCTGTTGTCAGACAGCCGAAATACCTCGCCCCGTCCACATAACCAATGTGAAGTAACGACGCCCTTCCAAAGGTGGCACAGCCAATCTCTATAGAAACTGCATTTTGTTTGTGTCTTCACTCATACTTCGGACTAACCGCATGTGTAATATCAGAATAATTGCAACATATATGAGTAGGTAAACCCCACCAATTTTGTATAACACAAAGTTATTTTTAATAATATAAAATATTATTAAAAATCTGGTGTGAAGAACACAAATACAGGTTCACTATTAATATTTTTTGTGAGCGTGTCCGAACATATCCCTCCTCAGAGACGCAGATACGTATTTCGACTTTCTACAGGCTCGTCGGTACGCCCCTGCTGAATTTACTTCTACGCCCGGTCTGGATAATTTCGGTGATGTGGTGATGTGATTCTTTTTTGTGAATGTGTCTGAGAATATCCTTTCTCCAGCAGGGGCGTACCGACGAGCCTGTAGAAAGGCGAAATACGTATCTACGTCTCTGGGGAGGGATATGTTCGGACACGTTCACAAAAATATTAATAGTGAACCTGTATTTGTGTTCTTCACACCAAATTTTTAATAATATTTTATATTATTAAAAATACCTTTGTATTTATTTAATCGACTAAAACGGTGTTTTATTGAGTTTTTTACGGATTTTATTGGGCAGCTGTTAGATATGGGAATATTAAGAAATTCAAAGATATTCTCATATCTTTAATTCCCAAGGTGGTGATCGCTGTTTCTGGATCTCCCCTTCTTTCGTTTTATTTTATTATTTCATTGTTTTATTGAAGTGCTTTGAGATGTACTATCTATATTTTTAGTTAGTCCGACTTGAGCAAATATGAATAATTTTATAGGTTGTCCTACTCGTAAACATGGAACAGATAATTGACCATGTGAAAAGCATAGGTTTTCCAGATTCAAACCGCGCGTTTCAAGGGATTGGTTTTTGTTCATCGCCATTGAAGAAACTAGACGAAAAGCATGCGTAATAATTCATTGGCGATAATTTTTTGTTAACTGTTTCGCCTATATATACGAAATAAGGATACAAAGTAAGTGATAAAAAAGAGATTGAAATTGATGTTCATAAATATGAACGATGAAATTGTATTATCGAATGTATGTTAATGCAGCTGATTACACTTGCCTGTAATTAGATTCGTTTGCATTACATTGAAATGGTATCCGTCCTGCCTTTCCCAAAAAAATATTGAATACTGTAAGGCATCGTAAGATCGATGTGTTTCAGCGACACGTCGAATTGTATCTGTTCTTCGATGAATAATAATGTCAAGCGTATTAAACTCATCTTCCGCCATAACAATTACCATTTTATCCGTATTTGGTGCTTTATACCGTCGGGGATGCTATCCGGCTGGTGTTTTATCAGTTAATGAAACCTGAAGGAATGTTAACATTTAGGCCTGTTTCTTCTTCTGTTCTGTTCAAACTTCAAGAAGTTCACCCTACTGCACTGGTATCTTCGGAGAGTTCGTCGGAGTTTGCACCGCAGGCTCGTAGTCAGCTTAGTCTTTTCAACAAGTATTAAATTATTTAACAATACGTCCTGTCTCTTCATAATGACGTCAAAGCGCATTTATTAAATTGACAGTCCATTATGACATTTCGTAATGGCAATGATCTCTCCGCGACAACGTCAAAGCGCATTTATTAAATTGATAACAGCTCGTTTTGTCACTGCGTGATAACGTGAAATAGTTATTTATGTACCTAGGTTCGTAAGTACAGTTTTATGGTCGAGAATACGATTGCAAACCGAGACCCGTAGGGTCGAGGTTTGCATGTATTCGAGACCATGAAAGTGTACTGTACGAACCGTGGTGCATATAAGATTTTTCGTCACACCTACGTTTTTTTTTAAATAGACGAATTTGAATGATTTTCCACTTTACTTTTACTATATGTATACACATTATTGACATTATAACATCAAGTCAGGAATATTTGTCGTATCTATGGTAACCATGTTTGTGTCGATATAAATTTATATTTTTGATAAATGTCAAAGTATATGCAATAGATTTTCAAAAGTTTTTCTTTCTAAATAAAATTTATAAACATGAATCAAATAGATATGGATGCTATTATAGCTTGTACTGAGATTTTGCCGGAGAAATCTAAAAACAGATACAATGAAACCTATAAAATGTTCAAAGATTGGGTCACCAGAGGTATGTGGAGAGTATTTCAGAAAGTGTAATGCTGGCATATTTTCGTGATAGATCTATGAAGTTAAAATCACCAAACAGTTTATGGTGTGAATACTCCATGTTAAAAACTACCATATTTATTAACGAAAATGAAGATATTTCAAAATATCCTAAATTGAAAGGATTTTTGAAGCGTAAAATGATGGTTTTAAGACTAAAAAGTCTAGTATCTTTACAAGAGAGGAAATTAATAAATTTCTTATTGAAGCTTCCGACGATACATATTTGTTGATGAAGGTAAGTTTACAGAATGATTCTTTTTAATTCGTGTTCATTCTATACTAATTTTTTGCAGGTTGTTATGATTATGGGAATTGCTGGGGCTTGTAGGAAAGATGAACTAGTTAAAATGAAAATTCAAGATGTGGAAAATAAAAATGATGTAATAATAATTAAAATAGCGGATACTAAAAATGGATTAAAACGTTCTTTTACAATTATTGCGAAGGAAGAATATCCAATTAATTTTATGCTAATTATTAAAAAATACATTGGTCTGAGATTAGAAAATATTACCAATGATAGATTTTTCTTAAAGTACAGTTTTGGTAAATGTCGAAATCAGCCTGTAGGAAAAAACACTCTCGCAAAAATTCCTAGCCAAATAGCAAAATACTTGTCGTTGGAGAACCCCACTACCTACACCGGACATTCCTTTCGAAAGACCTCGGCAACATTATTAGCCGATTCAGGAATTGATGTTCTTGTTCTGAAAAGACACGGCGGATGGAAATCTTCTACCGTGGCAGAAAGCTATGTTTCCGATTCAATGATAAATAAAGTACAGATAGCTGACCGAATTTTATATAAACAAAATATTACAGAGGCTGTTTGCTCAACTGTGATACAGAAAAATGAGAAGAAAGTTGATGATTCCATTAGGAATCCAACCATTAATAATGTTGACATTATTGAAAATATAAACTTGCCTAGTAAGAAAGAAGACTCTATTGTTCAGATAGCTAATTGTTCTAATTGTTCGTTTACATTTAATATTACAAAATCATAAGTTTTTGTACAAGATTCTATTTTTCCTAGTTATGTTAATTAATCATGTTTGAAATAAATTTGTCATAAATTTTCTAATATTTCTATTATTTCCCTAGGGTCCTAATAAATATTACAGCCCGCTACCATAGCAACTGTCAATACGGTATGTAAAGTGTCACTTACGTTTCAAAAAAAGATGTCATAATTGTTTACTTACGCAGTAGGTGTGACAAAAACATATTTACCGCACAGTTCAAGTGATTGAATTTAACTCAAGGAAATAATTTTTTTTTAGTTTTATTTTAATTTTACAGAAACCATTGTCGCCACGAAAACAAGAATTTACAAAAGTTTTAACGCAATCGGATGAACGGTATAGGCGCCTATACGGAGCGAACCGACACACATTCATTTTTATATATTAGATTAGACAAAGATAATTCAATTTTGATTCCAAAACATTCTCGACTTCAATCAAAAAGGATTTCAAATCGAGCCGTCTTGAATTTTACATGTTGTTGGTTGAATTTTCAATACACCTCAACTTTCTGCAAATTTATTATTTCTTTTAGGTACGTGGAGAAATATTAGCTTAGTTAATTTAGAATTTAAATATTAATATTTTTTCTTTTCTTTCACTTTCCTAGACTTTTAGAATGTAAAATTGGTATACTTTTCTTAACGTAATTCCTTAAAGATATTAGTATCACATATTCTCTAACGTCATTTATTTTAAAGGCACCTGACGGTAAATAAAAAAATTACGTGTTTATTGTATTAAAGTTCCAGGCAATTCATAATTTCATAATCAATTACCATGAAAAAAGTGTATTTGTCATATTATAAGGAATACTACAATGAATCGTATATATACAGTCAGAACTTTTAAAATTTCCCCTTTTTCAAGCCTTTGGTAAAAACTCGATGACAGGGTAAGTCCTATCTAAGAATCGTCAAGAATGAGAAAGCAATATCCGTATATCTGTTTGTTAGATCCGTATTATACGAACGATTTATTCTGAGATGCAAACTTTCCCACTTGATGCTTGTCTTTCAACCGAAAGTTTTTTCCGCAGTTTCCTTTTCCGCTTTTTCTATTATTTCTTTCTGACTCGAGATTTCGTCGACAAATTTAACGGCAAAAATCATTTCGCCAGTAAAGCGTATAAAGTAATTGTTAAAATCTCCTTCGAAAATAAAGTTTTAGAACCATCCAAATGATTCATTTCTTTTAGTGGTTGAATAATGTTTGTCAATTTTGTATTAAGTCCCTTAAAATAAATATTATTGCATTCCCAAAAATAATTTGTACAAATAAATAATAAAATATATAAGCTCATCTAGTTCTAGTTAAGATTAGAATTGCTTATATAACCAAATTGATCAATAGATCGTTATATTTTTTTGATAGATATATTATTTACCTCAGAAATGTGCAGTTTCAAAAGCATCAAATTTTAGTGAATGCAAAAGATATTGAATCTAATACCGCACAATATCAAATTTTATATACAAAATTTGATTACACTTTTATCAAAATAATTTCCATATTTCTGGTGGAGTGCTATTTATCTCCTTTTCAAAAGGATTGGCAGCTTTATTTGACAAATTGAAACTTATTATCCACAATTTGGTTTGACATATGGTCATATGGAAATAAAATGAATCGCTAGGGTAAGAATTACATGATGGATGATGGTCGGGACTATATGTACTCGTATTAACATTTTAAAGTAATCTCGTTTTGATTGTTTTTAATATGTTGTTATACATAGTTGGCATAATTCGATTTTAGAAGCATCTGTTTATTTTAAAATTAAATTTACTTCTAAAGAATAACTATCAATTTACTACAACAGTTGCAGGCTGTGACTTGAATATTTAGTACATTATTTTGAAGTAACTTCAGTTCAATTTGAGAATTTTTGCTATATATTTTGAAATATAAAAATAATTTTGAAATGAAAAAATTGAAAAATATTCGTATTATACTAAGATACCAATTTATGTTTCTAATTAAATTGATTGCGAATATTTTTAATTGATTAACACAAGTTTAATATCATTTAAGAAAAATATTCTTTTTTTATTTTTTAATAACTGTGAAACCCGAACAATGTCTCACAGTAATAATAAAATTTCGATAGAATATGTATCTACACGTATAATTATAGTGGTGTCAAGCAGTCAAGTAACGTGCCTTCAAAAACTTTCCTCATTAGAGACGGCCATGCTCATTCAAAATTATAAGTTTGTGACAGATTACGTGCACTGTCACCAACGATTATCAAAAAGCATGCCCGTTTCTAATGAAGAAAGTTCTCGAAGGTACGTTACTTAGGGTTGTCTAGGGAAACTAAGTAAGGGAGCGCATAGAAAGCATACATGCATATCATAGGTCCGCATAGATAACTTATTACAAGCGGCAACTATGTTGACCGTATCTATGGATAGAGCGATTATCCGTAAATTATTACCACGTCTGAATAAGGCCTTATTCTATACCCTAAAGTGTTAAGGTAATGTCTGAATTTACATATTTTAATTGAATTTGCCATAATTAAGGATTATCATTAACTTTGACATCTATTTAGGAAGTTTTGCAAAAGAATCTATGTACCGCCTTGGACTTTAGCCAAAGTTCATCACGTTTCATCATTGTTACTTCGCGTTTCTTCATCATCTTCAATGTTTTAAAAAGCAAAAGGCCTGTTCATGCACATGAACCCGTACCCGTAATTAAATTGATAATTTAATAAAATAATTAAAATTTAATGCACGAGTGGCGTACAAGCGAGCATACTAAGTAAATAGAAAACTTGATATTATTTTCAACAGTGAAATTTAGTTTATCATATGGATAATAACTAATAACAATAAAATTTATTAGTAGAATATACGACCTACTTTGTGTTTATATGAAGCCACTGTTGTGTCCGGCAGGTCGTAGGTCGCTTTTCTCAAAAATGGTAATTTTTTCAGGAGCACAGCTGCCGTTTTTGTTGTACCTAATATTATTAAAGCAGAACGGCCCAGTTTTAGTATAAATTTTGCTCATACCGAAAGGTGCCTTGCCTCCAAAATATGTTAAGTAAAACAATCGCAGAATTTAAAGAAGTATATATATATATATATATATATATATATATATATATATATATGTGTGTGTATATACACAACAATTGATAAATTATTGGAGTTTTTCGGCTTTTTTTATATGAAATATTTACAAATATTAAATTAGTATGTATGCAATTGCAAACTAAGTGGGGATGTAAACATTGCTGCCTACAAATTACAAAGCAAATCATACGAAATTTTTAATTGAAAAATATTGTCTATGTTGGGACTCGAACCCAAGTCTACAGTTTGCCGGACTGTCGCTTTTACCACTTAAGCCACGATAGACCTTGGTTCAAGCTATTTAGAAATGCATTATAAAGTAACAGTGTTAATGAATCAGATGTCAGTTATTGAATGTAGATATTAAGTTGAAAGCAGAAGTCAGTTTTGAAAGCTGATGTTAGTTTTGATAGCAGATCTCAGTTATCGAAAGCAAATGTCAGTTATTGAAAGCAGATGTCTATTTTGAAAGTAAATGTCTGTTATGAAAGCACACGTCAGATTTGCAAGCAGATGCGTGTTTTGAAAGCAGATGTCAGTATTTTCAGAGCAGATGTCAGATTTGAATGTTGGAAATTGGTAATTATTACTCCATAGCTATATGAGTGTTTAGATAATTTCTTAGCCGTTTATTAAATACAACAATTGATAAATTATTGGAGTTTTTCGACTTTTTTTATACGAAATATTTACAAATATCAAATTAGTATGTATGTAATTGCAAAGTAAGTGGGGATGTAAACATTGCTGTCTACAAATTACAAAGCAAATCATACGAAATTTTAATTGAAAAATATTGTCTACGTTGGGACTTGAACCCAAGTCTACAGTTTTTTTTGTACCTATAAATTTTAATGAAAGAAAATCATTTTACAAGAAGAAATAGTTTATTTTTTACTGTTTACTTAACGAATATTAATTTTTAATTAGCAGAAAACCATTAAAATAATTCATGATAAATTTTATGAAAATTTAGGATAATTATTTTAAACTTAAATGCAACGCGGTTAAGCAAATACTAGTCTTTTAATTGAAATAGGAGCATAGTTAATAACGAGTATTCCCACCTCGAACTCTAATTACTGCTTGCAACCTTCTCAACATGCTACCAATAAGAGTTTGAATATATTATTGAGGAATTGCGTTCCATTCATATTGTGTTGTAAATCGAAGTTGTTCTATTGCATTTGGAACATCTTTGCCGTAGCTGGCATCAAGGTAATTAATCACTATGCCAGCTGCGTTTGGTCAAGCGTTATCGTGCATAAGTATGAATCTGTCGTATCCAATGTGGCCCACATACGGCAAAACATGTTCTTGGAGCATGTTTTCGATATCCCAGTCACTAGTTATACTTCCATTGGATTCCACAAGTTCGCTGCGTCCATCCCGATTGCAGCTACTGTAAAGTTCCCCAACTCTTCTATAGACATGATTTCGCCCATCTGGCTTTCATAATTGGATTTTAGTCTCACTAGTAAATAGAATATTTTCTAACTCTCGATATTCCACTAAGTATCTGTTCTAGCAAATTCTAATCGACGAATTTTGTGATTTTCGAGAAGACATGGAATTTTGGCCGTCTTGGCTTTAACCTACTTCTTTTAGTCTTCGTCTAACCGTTCTCGAACTAACATTAACATGTTTTACATTCAGTAACTCATTTTTGAGATATACTGTTGTTGTGCACCTTTTACGCCTTTGGCATAGGCTTCGTTCGAAATTTCCAGTCTCTTGATACCTTTTTAAAATATTCGATACAGTATTGACCTCTCCTGAGACAGTCGTGCGATATATTTTTACCTATATTCTTCGTAATACACAGTTACAATTTGTGCCGCTTCAGCTTCACTGCAGTAGCTAACTGGCGACATAACGCTTATTTTTAAGAGGAACCAACAAACGAAAATCACTAACACTTACTAAATTTCACCACAAATAAGTTACAAATGAAACAGACATACAATATACACGTCTGTAACTGTATACATGGACATACACCTCGTATTTTCCAGCATTTACTTCTGCTTAAGACACGTGTTTCTACCATTTACTATTAGGCGTCAACAGTTAAGCTAGTGAAGTAAGTATTTGTTTAAGGTTTACTTACTTCACTAGCTTAACTGCTAGAAAATACGAGGTGTATATCCATGTGTACAGTTACAGACATATTATTATATTGCATGTCTGTTTCATTTGTAACAAATGCTTAATACGTGCTTAACGTATTGGTATACTTTTTTTTGTATATCTGCTGCCATCGTGTTAATGGACTTACACCTATATACGTATATTTTTCCCTTCTGTACCGGCATAACCGATCAAGGGAACATTGCCACTTTCGGCATAGTCTATTTCGTCCGTCAGATATCACTAGATTATATGGTGCCACCTGATAGGACAAAATTTGCTATACCTTATGAGGCGATTTGTTTAAGCTTTACTTACTTCACTGGCTTAACTGATGACGCCTAATATAGTAGATGGCAGAAACACGTGTCTTAAACAGAAGTAAATGCTGGAAAATACGAGGTGTATGTCCATGTGTACAGTTACAGACGTGTATATTGCATGTCTGTTTCATTTGTATCAAATGCGTAATACGTGCTTAACGTATTGATATACTTAAACTTTTTTTGTACAAAAAAGTTAATTCACGTTAATTCTTAAATTATTTGAGGAATTTGATGCAATGCGTGATAGACAATATGCGCCATTAAAATCATTAAAACGAATTAAACGTCAAAATGTTTTAAAACAATTGAAAATAATCACCTACTATATCAATAACAACAGCAGATATATAACTTTACGGCGATAATTTAAAATTATATTTAAGTAATAGAGATAATAAAATATGTTGGATGATTTTGTCCATGTATATATGTACATATATATAAATTTAGTACAGCCATAATTAATTCGATGTAATAGTTATAAAATACGAATTTAGACACTTAAAATGAAAAGGGTAAACAAAAAGTACAAATGTTCACACAGAAACTTTTCAACCTATTGTGGATTAAAATCTAGGCATTACACAAAAGTTGGACGTTAGCTGCATCTATCATGGCTGTTGTGATAGCATCTTGACTTCTAGATCCTCTTTCCAGAGTTGTAATAAAGGTAAACCAATTCAACTAAATTGCAAATTACACTATTAAAAAGAATTGAATCGATTCTGCCTTTACTTGATGTAAATCCATATCAAAAGATAAAAACACACACAATGTTGTATTAGATTTACACTTTATTTAATAATATTTAATAATATATAACAGCTGTTTCACCATACAACGGTTTCTTCAGATATAACAAGCGACAGTACCGCTTGTTATATCTGAAGAAACCGTTGTACGGTGAAACAGCTGTTATATATTATTAAATATTATTAAATAAAGTGTAAATCTAATACAACATTGTGTGTGTTTTTATCATTAAAAAGAATCAAAGCTTTTGCTACACTGGCGTGATTACGTTAAATCTTATATACATTCAGCGTATATGTAACGCACTTATCAAGTTACACAGCTTAGCGTGTTCCTTTGGGTGGCTGTAGAACGTTAATGATGATTCTAGATGGCTTGGTCTTCCGGTTTCTAGACTACGCTAGAGGTTTTCTCCCAACAGCAAACTCTTTTTCGAGTGTAACAACTTGTATGTTTGCTATAACCTTTTCGGTAGACAAAGTTTGCCGAAATTTCTTTAGTTTAGCGCATTTATAATTGTGAATGATAATCTTCTTTAGTTTCGAAAATAGTAAGTGAGAACACAGTCGCTATACACGCGGTATTTTACATGCTAGGCACAAACTAAGAGTTTTTCCGAGCAGTCCTCGTATTTAAAGTTATATTTCTTCCATTTGTCGATTATTCAGTTGTAAGTCGTTTTTATCATGTAAATTAACTTCCTGAAGATGTATTTTGATAAAAAAATAATAAATTTGCTGTGTTATTCAATTTTCAGTTTCTCTGCAATATCGCGTATAATCCTTTCTTATGTGTGAACTTACTTGTGTATTTATTTTCAATAGTACGTAGCTTTCTACGAATATTTTCAATATAGTTATAGCGATTGTTATATTAAACAAGTGCAGTAAATGTGTTTCATAGAAATACTACTAACTTATACCTATCCTATCAACAATTAGTGGCGGTTCTCAATTACGTATGATGTAAACGGCTGCACAAATGAGACTGCTTCGTTTAAGCTTTCATCTATACAGAGAAGCAAGTAGCTGCAACCAAAATTACCCGAAATTGTTCGAAGCAGTCTCATCCGTGCAGCAGCTTACATCGTACGTCATCAAAAACCGCCCCTGCTGTTACGAAAGAAGCGCATTTTAGAAGTTTTGTTTTGACAATGTGTCCAACACGCCATGATCGTGTCTAATTTTCACCCCATGAACTTGTTCTCATCTCTGGAAAGGGTAAAAAGTCTAAGAACCTTACAAAAACAATATTTTTCAGTTCTAGGTTGTCCTTTCAATTTTCTTCAAAAATCTATGCGAGGTTATTTCTGTTCGTTGTTTCTGTAGTAGCATGAACTTTGCTTCTATCCATTTCACATTCAATTTCAGCGATAAAATCATCTAACATGTGCCATACCATAATTCCATAATGTTACAAATGTCTTGGATGATTTACCTATTATCATTTACAACTGCAATTCCAGAACATTTTGCTGTTGGGCAAAATGTTCTGCCGTAATTCCGGTTGATTACTTATTTATTTAGCGTATGGTTTACATGAATTCAGATCCTAAATAAACTACTATATTCTTTATTTCCTCTTTCTTTCTTCTGGAATATCCGAATGGTGGGAGGTGCAGTATGACTTCAAACTTGTATAGTTTCTCCGAAACTTCCTGTCGTTTAATTCGGAGAAGGGCTATGACTGAGAGACCCTAAAGCATGTGGGATCATGTATAGCAGCCTGGAGATACGAAGATGTTATGGACACGTGATGGTCGAACATTGTTGAGACGTATAAACCAAAAGCATTATCATCGAATACTTTCTTTCTCATTTTATTTGTTTTTGCAGCAGTCGTACCGGGTTTAAAACGAAACTTGATACAGATACTCTTCCCTCGATTTGGCAAGTGAAAAATCTTCAATTCAAGTAGACACAACAATGAGAAATTGTTCACCAACAAGGAACATTTCTACTTATAACGATACCTATTAGCATATTAATTCACAAAGGGCGTAGATAACTCCACATTGCGGCGTTTTAACTGAGTCTGTATGCGCATGCGATACAAATTTTAGCAACTTTTTTGCCCCTTTTTGTTATACGCTTGTTTTTAATTTTGTTATATCACTTAGGAGGTATTTTTGTATATATACGTATAAAATAGTGCAGTAGTTCTTGAATTTATTCCTAAATTGCCAAATCGGGACACTGAAATTAAGATTTCTTTAAATGATTCCGCTTTAATAATATTCACAAACTAATGTCGAATAAAAAATAAGCCTACTACTACTACACTACTAATTTTAAAAAATCAAACAAATTTTTCATTTTATAGCATACGCGATTTGAAAACCTAGTACGAGTCATAAGTCGTATATACTTTTATTATTACATATTATTATAAATGTTTTCTCTAAATTTAACGATTTATCCCATATATTTAAAAGGTAGAATAAGTGTCTTAAATAGTAGAACAAACAAACTAAACGATAAAAGTCAAAATCTATTCCAATAACAGGGTATAGGATCCATAACATTTAGCGCAACGGCTTTTGAAAATTCTCGCCTAGTTCGTTAGGTTTCCTTTCTTTTCTTTTTTCGTTTCTTTTATTACCTATTCCCGTAATCTATACTGTGTTAGTATAAACTTTGTTTTAGCGTAGTCAACCATAATAATCTGGTAATGTCCGGTGTACTTGAATTTTATGTATTCGAATAAAAAGGGTAATAATACGAACAAACAAATGAAATAGCTGATAGCTTTGATTATTTAATATTTAACGTAGATTCATAATGTGATTATAATGATGTTTCACCATAGACTCCACTAAGTTGTCTTTATTAATAAAAGTTTGCTATCGAGGTTTCCTCACTGAAAATATTTCTCTTAAAACTGAAGGAAAAATATTTAGTATTATCCCCCCCCCCCCCAAAAAAAAAAAGAAATGAATCCTAAGGGAGCTCTTAAATTCATTCATTGATTGTCACTTATTAGTATTATCTACTTAGTGTACGTGTTTAGTAAACTTAATAGAATCTTTAAAAATGGAGGGCGTACTAACTCCGAAAGAAGTGATCCGTTCTAAGTGCAAAATGAGTTCAAATTAATTATCTATATACGCTTTTAAAATATATGATTTTATTTTTATAGACTTTAAATAAAATTGTGCATTATTTTACCATTGTTCCTCATGCATATTCTTAAACTCTTCTTGATACATGATACGGTTACAATTTTTAATATATATATATATATATATATATATATATATATATAATAACTTCGTGACCTTGGTATGATATGGTAAACCTAATCAGTAGGCGAGTAAAGGTCTGTATATTACTTCAAAATATATGTATTTAAAAAACTCTACATGTTTCGGCTGTGTACGCCTTTATCAAGAGAATACAAAATATGAATGACAGGATATAAATGTCAAGTCACTTGACATTTATATCCTGTCATTCATATTTTGTATTCTCTTGATAAAGGCGTACACAGCCGAAACATGTATAGTTTTTTAAATACACATATTTTGAAGTAATTTACAGACCTTTAATCGCCTACTGATTAGGTTTACTATATATATATATATATATATATATATATATATATATATATATATATATATATATATATATTAGACAATTAAGTATTATCGACCGTACTGTATAAGTAAAAATTTCATTAACGGGTGAGCGGTCTGTCAAGTAAAAATAAAACTCCTTTATTCCACTCTATATTTCATAACGCATTGGTTACTTCATCAGGAGTGTCTACATGTTTAACAAAACCACAATATATTAAACAATATAACAATAACTAAATACTTACAATTCAGAGTTAAAATTTAGCAAATAACGGCACTAAACCTGTTAAAATTCGTCAAATTCAAAACATCAAATAATATGTTGTTAGTTTGTCGTCAACCTCTTAAAAACAAATATAAATAAATGTTAAAATATAAAACTAAACTTACAAAACACACACCAAAAAACTGATGTCAAAAAAATTAAAATCAACAACAACTACAAACCAAATGATACAAGGACTGGTTAATAAAACTTGGCAGGTAAAATTAACCGCCAACACCGAGTATATTACAGTAGATTATACTTAGTCCATTAGTATCCGACTTATAATTTACGCTATTAGTGTCTCCGTTGATATGTACCATTTCCAAAAAGCATCTTTTTTTGTAATTACTTTCAGCGTCCACAATTCTGACATCTCCGAAATTAAATGTATGGCCGAGATCAAGTGCATGATCCACCAGAGCACAAGATCTCTTACCAATACGGACATCACTTCTGTGTTGTGTGATACGCTGTTTTAGCCATTGTGACGTTTGGCCTATGTACACGCCACGACAATCCGAACAAGGTATCCTGTAGATGACATTACTATTTAAAAGCAAAGGTGTTACATCTTTGGTCTTACTATACAATTTTTTCACAGTAAATGTGTTGTATTTAGCTATTTTAATGTTCCTAAATTGTTTGAAGTGTGATATAATTAAGTGAGTAAGACCACCAATATACGGAATTTTTTTGTAGATCACACTATCCGCAGGGACGTCTTCAGTAGGGCCGTCGTAAAAGTTGGAGCTGTATATCAATTTATTTAGTATATGCCTAGGATAACCATTGTTAACGAAGATGCTAAAAAGCTCTCTAAGATTATCTTTTAAGATGGTAGTGACTTATGTGTGATACTCTATTTTTCATATCTATGACGGTGTTATATTTCTGATTGAGAGGATGATGGGAATAGTAATTGATGAAACGACCAGACGAAGTCGTCTTTCTGTACCAATTCAAAATGATCGAGTGGTTCTCATCCCGAATCACTCAAACGTCCAAGAAGGGTACACTGTTCTTGTCTTCTTTTTCCACAGTAAATTTTAAATTTTTAATATAGCTGTTGAATATTTGTAGCGTCACATCTATTTTATCATGTGGTACAGAGCAAACAATGTCATCAACATACTTGTACAAAAACGGTATCTGAAATGGTAACTTAACCATCACACTCTCCAACAACTGATCCATCACTATTTGGGCTAAAATGGGACAAATGGGTGATCCCATAGGTGTTCCAAATATCTGACTGTAGAATTTTTCGTTGAACGAAAAATATGTATGATTGAAAATAAAAGTAATTAGTAACAAAAAATTTGATTTCGATAAGTCTGTGTATGGATCGATTAAGTGCCACTTACTCGCTATGACATCTGTTATTAGTTGTAATGGTATGTTTGTAAACAGTGATATGACATCCAACGAAATCAGCAAATAATTATCGAGGAGTGTGACACCCTGCATCTGATTGACAAACTAAAACGTGTCCTTTACATTGTATGTATTGCCTGTCTCAAAAGCGTTGGTTAAAATTTGGCTGAGGTACTTGGAAAGGTTGTACGTTATCGAGTTGATAGAACTAATGATTGGTCGGACTGGTATATTAGGTTTATGAATTTTTGGCAGTGCGTAAAGTTTCGGATGAGTGGCGTTGTAGATTGTTAAAACTTTTACTATATCATTCGGTAATTGTCCACTAGAATGAATTTTTTTGATCAATTCACTGCATGTTTTTTGTATGCTCACCGTAGGATCCTTCTGTAATGGTTTGTAAGTAGAATTGTCTTTCAACAAATTCTCTGTTTTACTTACATATTCTGTCCTGTCCATCGCCACCGTGCAATTACCCTTGTCCGATTGTAAAATGTATAGGTTTGGATTAGATTTTAGGAAGGACTTAGTTCAATGGAATAAGTTATGAAAGGTGAATGAACCCGAATGTGTGAATTCTGTATGAAATTGGTTACACTGTTGGCGACCTTACCCCTTACAGAATTCCTTGACGCCTCAAGCACGACATCCAACACATCCTCAACATCAGCCACGAAACACTTTATATCAACATTATCCCCACCAACAGGAATAGCAAACTTCGTCCCTAATGACAAAAAATCAGAAATATCACTCGGAATGTCGATGGCGGACAAGCTTTTAAACCATTTCCCATTATCAACGAAGACACTAAAACTGCCAGAGAGATCATTTGCTAACTTGTTGTATTTTTTCAAGTGCAAACTCCTGACTATATTAAAATGTTTTTTAAAGGCTGACATTAATCTATTATAATATTCCTCAAAAACACACAAAGGAAGAATACCTCTCAAGGTTGTTTGAATTAATTTAATATTCCTTGAAATGTTTGATATAATATCACAAGTAATCTTGATTTCAAGGGTAAGAGATTTCATCTTTAACCTGTTCAGGAAATTACCAACCTCTTGCGCTAACCTGGTATTCTTGGTAGTGAGCAATTTCCTATGCTAACCGCCCCATCTTTAACATGTTTAGGTAGAATCCTTGATCTTCGACATCTTATCAAAAAGTTTCTTCTGTTTTGATACTTTGCTAATTTGGTGTTAAACGTGGCCCAGTTTTTCATAAATCTAGCTGTGCTATTGCCATAAGTCTGACTAATATCTTGATAAAAACCCATCATACAATTGACTATTAAGTATTAGAAAAAGATAACCAATGCGTTATGAAATATAGAGTGGAATAAAGGAGTTTTATTTTTACTTGACAGACCGCTCACCCGTTAATGAAATTTTTACTTATATATATACATATATATATATATATATATATATACAGGGTGGTCCTTAATTTCTTCGAGAAATTTTAGGGTGCGATTCCTTGGGTAATCTCGAGAGAAATAGTTTCTATAAACATTTGTCCTAAAGTTTTCCGTTGTAGAGATACAGGCTGATTAATTTTTCACCAAAAAATTTTTTATTTCAAAAATTTAGGAATCGATTTAGGGAACTGTTGTGTTGGTTGTCATGTTCACAGCATTTATTTGTACTTACGGACAGGCGCGGCTCGTGATGACGTATTTTGGTTTGCCTTACAATGATCCGAGTGCTTCGTGTATTCTCGTGTACTAACTGTAACGTTTGCTTAGTAAACACCGAAAACACACGAGGCACTCGTATCATTGTACTGCAAACCAAAATACGTCATCACGAGCCGCGCCTGCTTACGGAACTGTCATAAGTATTGTCAAACAATAATTAATTTGAAAGTTCGTACCTACAAATCTTTTTTTTGTAATTATGGTGAATTATACAAATGCTGAAATGGCAGATATGCATTTTGTGTACGGTCTAGCTAATGGAAATAGTTATGAAGCAAGGCGTATTTACCAACAAAAATATCCTCGACGACTTGTACCTTGTGCGGAAACCTTCAGTAATATTCACCGTCGTCTAGCAGAAACTTGTACATTTGAGAGAAACAAAAATACTCCGGGAAGACCTCAAACTAAAAGAACACCCGATTTAGAGGAAGCTGTTCTGCAGATAATCGATGAACATCTAGAAACCAGTACAAGAAAGATTGGTGTATCGGTAAACGCAAGCCATCAAACCATCTTAGGGATATTACACGATCAACAATTATATCCTTTCCATATTCAGAGAGTACAGGCTCTTCTTCCGCGTGACTTTCCGCAACGCTTAGTCCTTTGTGATTGGTTCCGACAAAAAATTGCCCAAAATGCACAATTTCTAACCTACATTCTATTTACTGACGAGGCGAACTTCTCCAGAAATGGTATCAGAAATTTCCACAACAACCATTCATGGTCAGATGAAAATCCGCATCCCATAAGGGAGATGCACTTTCAAGAGCAATTTTCCTTAAAGGTATGGACGGGGATAATTAATAATTATTTAATTGGTCCCCTTTTCCTTCCTATACGACTTAATGGTGCATCATATCGGCTATTTCTTGAAAACGATTTGCCTGGCCTTTTAGAAGATATTCCACTTTTGATCCGAAATGAACTTTGGTTTATGCATGACGGCGCTCCAGCACACTTTAGTTTACAAGCTAAGCAATTTTTAAATAGGACATATCAGAATAGATGGATAGGTCGAGGAGTGGAAGTTCCGAATCAACCGTGGCCTCCAAGGTCACCTGATTTGAACCCTCTAGACTTCTTTCTGTGGGGACATTTAAAATCACTTGTTTATACTGCGCCAATTCAAGATCTAGATGACCTAAGAAATCGCATAATTGTTGGATGCGAAACAATTCGCAACACTCCCGGACTTCTTCAGCGTGTGAGTATGCAATTGAATAGGAGGATAGAAGCCTGCATATTAGCTGTTGGTGGTCATTTTCAACAGTACCTTTAGGGTTTATTGTAACCATTTCTTATATTTTTGAAATACAATTTTTTTTTTGAAAAATTGAACAGCCTGTATCTCTACAACGGAAAACATTAGGACAAATGTTTTTAGGAACTATTTCTCTCGAGATAACCTAAGGAATCGTACCCTAAAATTTCTGGACAAATTTAAGGACGACCCTGTATATATATATATATATATATATATATACTAATGAAAATATATGAAATGTTAAACAAATACTCAGAAATCAAAATGTTTTAAATTTTTGACGTAGATTATAGCTAAATTTCTTTGATAGAAATCTACAGTAAAATTGTTGCTTGCTTTAGAATATAAATTAGATACGAATGAATCAAGTAATGAAATAAGAATCTCCTCTCTTGATGCCGTTTCACCCGTATATACTTGGTACCTTTCATATTTCTTGGAAAACGTTCATTTTTCTCTTCCACTTTTTGTATTTAATTTCATTTTTTTTTGCTTTCGTACGTTATTTCCATTTCAGCCATCGTATAATTTATCCTACTCCCTGGAAATACTCCATTTATTTCTTTATTTTTATTTCCATTTTCTTCTTTTATCGTAATTAATAATTTTTTAAATTAATTTGCGAGATTAATTATTTCCCCTTCTGAATTCCGCGAAAATTATGCATTGACCTAGTTTTGCATGTATCAACATGCAAAAATCCATCGTCTTCAGATGTCCTCCAGTAAATTTGTTTTTTGCGTTTCCTATGATATATGTACTTTCTATATATTTTGAACAAGCACATCTTTAACCTTCTTCTTTAACATCTTCAAACTTCTCCTATATGCCTATCGTAGGCATCATGCATTTTACCTTTACACTTATTTCTGAGGTTTTGACACTTGCTTCGTTTACATTTATGTATTTCTTATTTATGATCGTAATTGATATTGCTATTACCAATATTTCTAAATATAATTAGTATTTACTACAGTCATTTCTTGTTTCTGCCGCTTGCGTTATGATTGTTGTTTGTTCCAGATATTTATATATGAATTTATTCTTATTTCCAATTGAATTTGACATTGCTAATATTGTACTGTAAACAATGGGCTTTTCATAAAATACCAGCATGTCTGTGATGAATATTGAAACTAATATAAAAAGAATTATTTATTGAGTATCTTTTTATAAAATTTTAGTAAGTTTTGAGACAAACATTAAAATAGTACTATTTGTTCAAATTTTTAACTTTAATTAATCTATGTGAGAAATTAACAGTTAACGAAATTTCTAAACAATAAGAATATAAGAGTGCTGCTAGCGGCCCATGGTCTTCATTACTTCGCGGTTTTGTTCTTAAATATCTCATAAGTGATTGGATCGTGACAACATCAATTTCCCGAATCTTTAGGTAATTTCTCCTTCTAAATTGTTCTTTGCTATCGGCCTCCCATCCATTAGCATAAATTTTTCTGCTTAATAATGCCCAAAATTCTTCTATGGGTCGTGCGTGGAAAACATTAGGTAGATATCTTCTCTGTGTACAAATGAGACAGACATTATTGGCCTGCAATCATTCTCTAGTTTCCCTGGCATATTAGCAAGAAATTAGGTCAAGCTAGAACACGATTTCATCATTATTGTGACGATCGTTTATAAATCGTAAATATCTTTGTATATAAAGAGCTTTCATCTTAAAATTTAGCTTTTCTTCTATATTCCACATTGTTAGACAACGCAAAATATTTTCATCGTCCAAAACGATGACTCGGTTGTGTGAAAAGTGTTGAACCCTTAGTGCTCGGACAACACGGCGAAATTCATTGCAACTGCGCAGCTGTGTATTTCTGGAATTTTCTTCTTTTTCTAAATCACATTACATTTCTCCTAATTTTCCGATGTGCAGTTATGTGTGACATTGCTAATTGCTGATTGCTGATACTTTCTAATCTTCCCGTCGATACACCAATTCTTTCTGTTGCACATTCTCTCTGTCTATCTGCTCTGACATCAGTTAACACCCGAGGCCTTCCGCTTTTTGATAGGTTAGGACAAAGTATTTTTTTCTCAAATTCCCTTACTGTTCGGTAAATTGCTGCATGGAAGGTATTAGGTCCTAAAAACATATTTACAATATCCACTTTTCGTATACAGCCAACTAAATTAGAAATGCTTTTTCGGATTTCTATGACACCAAAGTTTATCATCGAGAACTGTCAATATTTATTTTGGACAAGCTTGTTTTAATAAACTGCCAGCGATAGTAATTAAATCGAACCATTTCTAAGTTATGAAGGTTAGTTACGAAATTTGTTTCAAAACTATTGTTACATACATTATTATCGAATTTCATCATAACCTATAATCTATTGACATGATGTATTTAATGTAAATTTATCCCACGTAATATACCAGGTGCATTCCAAAACACAACCTGTTTTAATTACGTTGAATAGTTATTTATGCTACGTTTAATTTATTTATACTTCATTTAATTTATTTAATTTCTATCGAGGTGGAATTCCACAGCATTCATTCTTTCCACATATTTTTCCCATTTCTTTTCTCATGTTTTCGACTATTTAACCACCTCTTCGATAATGCATCTTTCTCGTATGGATTTACTCGTTTGGCTGTCTGGTATGGTCACACCTACTTTCGATTTCAGTATCCTTATTTTTGTCGCTCTTGTTTTCTGTGTTGCTTGCTTTGTTTTACGTAAGTTTCGATGGCGTATGTTAGTATGCATCTTACCATTACCTAAAGGTTCTAATCTTCCCCCCTGTCCTCATATACTTGTTTCTTCGTACCGTATGTCATAGGCAACCGGCTACTTGTTGTGCTTTTGTGTTTTACGCTTTTATTTCTCCGATTGGATTTCGATGGTTTATCCTTGCGATATTATAACCATATGAATGAATAACTCACCAACAGATGTGTCCATTATTATTGATCATATATTATTTTAGGATATAAAAAAATTAATGCAATATTGCATCAACTCGAAAAGAATATACACGGTTAAAAATGTATGATTAGAAAAGCACGAAAAATCCATAAACTTAAACAGGTTAGAAATCGTATAAAACTAGGAAATTTCACAACATTCTAAGCATTCTGAAACTTATTTCGCCAATTCAGTGCCCTAAAATAAAGGTTTAATATTTAGCAGTTCCGGCACTTCTACTTATGCTGTGCCCACAGGATCAAACCCAGTTTTGCAGTTAATAATTTCCATTTTCTTGTATTATTAATTGAAACTTCCAATTTCGACAATTATTTACTTTGTAATTCGAGCAATTCTTCTCAGATTTTTCTTTGTCTGTCAATATTTCGAGAAAGGCTGTTGTCTGATTTCTATGGAATCGCAGTCGTTTTAGCTGGTCTGACGTTAGCTAGAGCTTGATATCGCCTGACATTCGACCTTCAGAGGATCTCAAGCCTTTTCACCAAACAATACTTTATTTCAAATGTGTTTCATAATAAACGAAATATCCTTGAAATACCAAGAAGAATTCACCAATGTGAACAAAGACAATAATTTTAAGCAAACCTGAAAAATGAATCCTTGCTGACATTATTTAAAAAATATACACGACCAATTACATAGGTTAATCCAATTTTCGAAATATATTTTCTTATTTATTTGAAATTTAATTTCGAGTGATTTATCCGTGAATTTGATGTTATGATGGTCTATATATTTAGAATAAAGCATAATAATTCAAGCCTGTTATTAATGTAATTATAGGTAGCGTAGGACAAATTTCATTCATATTTAGATAATGTTATTACTTAAAAAAAAAACTGCTAAAACAACCTTATTTTAGTATAAAAAACTTCATGTGCCAGTTACTACTAATTAAAAAGATTAGTTACACGATTTTATTTTCTATTTACTAAACGTTTTTATATACTTGTATATGCAAGCGACAACATGATTTAGTTCAAGAAGATTATAGTATAAATATTAAATAAACTCTTGCGATAAATTAGCGTGCGCAAAGTAAGTTTAAACATATAATATTCAGATTCTCTTTGTCTAAAATATATTGCTGTCACACACAGTCTTTCATTTATTTAATTTAATTATCTTTCCAGCCAGTGGGGAAGAGGAATCAACTCCTTTGCCTTGCATTGTGTACGTACACGGTGAAAGTTATGACTGGAACTCAGGAAATCCCTACGATGGGACGGTGTTGGCATCTACCGGCAGAGTAATTGTAGTAACAATCAACTTTAGACTGGGAGTATTAGGTAAGTTTTGTTTAATATTTTCATTTAAAATTATTTTAAATAAATAGAATTGGACTTCAAAATAAAAGAAAGTGAACGGAAAGATGTAATGGGACACATTACAACCATCTTATTCTCAAGACATTTAAATATCAGCCTGTTATAATTTTAATGATATCAAAAATTAATTTGTATGAAATAAAAAGTAAAATTATATCAATATTAGTGTTTCCCGACATTAGGTATTATTGCCAAACACTTCGCAATAATATTAAATGCATATTTCAATCAGATCTTTTTATGCAAATGACATCATTGTCTGTAGTTCAACTTGTATAGTTAGTCATGTATAAACTCCAATAGGATAACCTTGTATCACATATGCGAATTAATAGAGTAGCTGTATTACATCATCTAAATATTCGAGAACGATCGAGAACTTCAAAAGGAAACTGGGGATTCACCGAGAGAGAAAGATGCTAGAACGAATCTAGGAGAATGGAACGGGACTTGGCTCGGAGTAGCAAATCGAATCACACGTGCGGACCCCTAAAAGTAATAGTAAAGAGAGGGTTTACCGCAATATATGTACTTAAGTAAGAAAAGAAGTACATAGTGTAGCAAGAGGTATTTCTTGCCTACAAGTGAAATTATTTGTTTGACACGTAAATTCCCACGTTTATTACATCAAGGCCATTGACTGGGGTCCCAGGCACATTGAGACGTGAAAAAGAAGTCAAATTTAGTGTACAAGTGCATCACCTCCAGAGGAAGCTATTAGATTGTGAAGTGATATGGCCATAGTGTAAATATATAAAGGTTAGTCAATATTAATACTGTTTTTAGAATCTGATCAGACTAAACAGTTTAAATATATGTAAAGGTTATCGTATCTCACCCTATATGTATGTATAGTGTTTAGTTAATATTTCAGAGTAACAATAAAGAATTTTGTAATAGATTATATGTAGTAATTAAAAAGCTCTTTTGTCAATACAAGTATATGTTTTATAACAATTTTGTTTTATTCAAATTATGTAAAGTAACTGTCATTATAAGAGCATATTAATCAAAGGAGGTTTGATCGAAGTAAATTAATAAAAAAGAGGGATTCATTCGTTTCGCCTACGATTTCATACACTCCTTGAGATAGGAAGGCGTAGGTACCATTTCAGCTTACCAATTTAATATAGAGTTCTTTGTCTTAAACTCTCCGCAGACTATTAGCTAACCGGCAATTAGTATAAATTAAATTATATACCTTAGAAGGGGCAAATCCTCTTGGCGCCCAACTAAACAGTAATTGAATAAATCAATTACTTATTTTTACACTTTGTAAATCTATATATCAATATTTATGGTAAGTGCGGCATTTAGTTATTTTCATCACCGAAGTTATCATTGTTAACAGCGACCTCGAATCCCTCGATACACAGGCTATTATTAATATATGTCAAAGAAAAGGTCTGTTACAAAGACAAGCAATGGAACTTAAATATATTTAATATCGAAATTGATAATCACACTAAATTTGTAACTAAAATCTGAGGCAGATATCCTCAGGTATTTAGTTGTGAATCTTCAAAAATAGTCGAATAATTTGAATTTATGTTGTGTTAAGATATAGATATTTATTTTAAATATTTACCTGTATTTTATGATAATTGTCTATTTTATACGGAGAAAGACGGAAATATAGAAGGAAAAATTATAAAACATGACAATAATATACCATTAACCTGCATCTTAATTTGATATCTTTATAAGATCACTTCAAATAACATTTTCGAATTATTTGAATGCCACTGTTATTTACCTTAGGACTCAGTTTACTTCTCAGATTCTTCTCCATACGTTCAAACAGTAATAGTCGAATTTTAATCCTCGTAGGTACTAATTTGCTCATATAATTTAGTTTAATTATACAGTTCTGCAACCACTGCACAGGATTTTTGTACTGTTTCTTATAGATTTTTACTCACTAAAACCGGTAAAATACTCGAAAAATTTTATCTCCTCAGGTTTTCTTGCAAAACCTGTATTTGTGGTTTCATTTAGAGCGAAACGCCCATTTAACCCGAAATCTGGTATTCTATTCTTGATTATAAAAATCCTGTGCAAATGTGATTTGTTACTTTCATTTAATATGTATTAGAGTGAGACTCAAGGATAAATATATAGAGAAAATGAGCCATGTTGACAGAGGGACTTTTTACTGGCCCCGACGTACGAAAACTGTTATCTAATCCCCTATTTTCATAAACAATGGGAGAAAAATAAAAAGAAGCGTGCTACAATTTCAAAGACGTAGAACATAAGTTTTTTGATAATACTAAAGAACCTCACTATAAAACACTTGTACAACGTATTGTGATGACGCATCCAACAATACGTCACGTATAATACCTCTCGCGCGTTCTGGGCAGATTTAGAAACGGGAAGACTGAGACTAAGAAAAATCTAGAGGCTCGGCGG
The DNA here is from genome assembly GCA_935421215.2 of Melolontha melolontha. NCBI lineage: Eukaryota > Metazoa > Arthropoda > Insecta > Coleoptera > Scarabaeidae > Melolontha > Melolontha melolontha. Next base: position 126,126,213 of record OW285237.1, on the reverse strand, counting down.
CCCATATATATAAGCCGTCGAAGAAGGGACATAGAGACCATTCGATTCCGAAATATCGCAGAGCGTACTTACATAAATATAAATACATAAATGTGCTTATTGTTAGTAATTAGTTTTTATATAGTTTTATTATTAATATAGTGTGTGTCTAAAGTTACCGTTAGTTTTATTAAGAACCCGAAAAGATAAACTTTACAGTAGCTGTGTATAAAGCTCAAGGATGTAAGATGAGCTCAAAAGTTTATTTCTTGCACTCCCATGTCGACTATTTTTCCGATATCTTGAGAGCCTTCAGTGAAGAGTAGGGTGACAGATTTCACCAGGATGTCCGTGATATTAAGAGACGCTACCAAGTAAGTTGGGGCGTCAATATGCTAGCTGACTACAGTTGGGTGTTCAAATGGGAAGCAGAAAATGGAAAGTGGAAGCATGTTCTGAGAAGTACCTAAGACAAGACGAAAATGTTTAATAGGCAAAGAAAATGAACATAAAATATCAAGTACATTTTATGAAGAAATTATTTTTTTAATTATAAGAAATATTGTTTAGTTTATTGTAATAAAATGGTGTTTTTTTTTCATTAGTGTTAAACTCTTTTTATGCAAGCACCTTGTAGTTCGCAAAGAAACTGTACATGATGGACTAAAACAGAAGTGATTTCTGTATTTAGAAGACTAGAAAACATAATATCTAGAAAACACCTCCCATGAAGCTGAAAAAAATTATTTTTTTTTCAGATCTGTAGACCTATTTCAGTGTTTCCAATATGTAATAGCTGCACAAGTTTTCTCATAAGAACCAGTTTTAGAGTATATATAACTTTTAATACTTTTATTTCATACTTATGTTAAAAATGACATTTTTCGCGTTATCTATAGTAGAAAAAATGAACATTAAAGTCTTAGTACTTTAAAGTAAAATATTCAAATTTATGTACTTTAAAATTATAAGTCAGTTGTTGACAGGAATAATTCAAATTTATTCGTATTGATTTCGTGACTTATGTGGCATCAAATTCCTCTTCATGCGATCAGCTTCATCCTTAAATATCTTACTATCTATCTCATTTGTATCAATTTTAATACGAATAAAACACAGAAAATTGACGCGGCTTTTTCATTTTTATTTGTAACAAACTTCCATCGCCATGGAAATATTAGTTACCGCTTACTTTATTTACTTAATAATTTTTGTGAGATGTAAATGTTATTTTGGACATCAGTATGAAGTAAATTCATTTCTTTTCATTTAAAATTCATTAAACTTGCAGTATGAAATAAACCGGTTGTATTCACCACGAACTAAAACTATTTTTATAGGTCCTCGCAAGTAGTTCTGTCCTCGGCTGACGCCTCGGCTGTAAACAACTTTCTCTTTTTTAAAATGTAATTTTTCGCTCTTAATAAATAAAATACTATTATTAGCAGACTGTGCCCTATTTTAGCGTAATACGGCAAAAAAAAATAATTAAAATATGTTTCGTAGAAATATTAGTTCTTAAAGTATGTTGAGTAATAGCCAAAATAGAACGTATATAAATACATTTATTATTGTAAATCAAAGTTATCTCTAGACTTATCCTAGTATTTATTTCCTGATACCTAAAAATTTCTAGTTGTTGGCTACTAGCGAAAGAGTATATGATGGTGCTCATTCAAATGCATGAACAGATTTATTTTAGTACGAAGGATTATTCTTTTGTGGTTTATATATAAACGCCAAACTTCTTAACTTCTTAAGATCAAAGCTTGTGAAGCCCCAAAAAAATGTTCCATAGCTTTCTTACTACATCTCCTCGCTGTAAGAGTGTAGAAATTTTGATTTGGCTTTCACTCAATATTTATTGGTAACTGGAGAGGATATCAATAAAAAAGGAACAACTTTTCACACGCCGGTTCTGAGATTTAGATCTCCGACCAACGGAAGTGACCTAATTCAGTACGAGTTCTTTTGTTTCGCAAGACAAATAGGAACCCGGAGGAAGATCTGTGGGAAAATGAACAACCCCACATACTCAAGAATTAAAAAATCCGAAGGAGATAGGCTGAAGTTGGATACATCAGAGAGATTGATGCAACCTATTCTCAAATATATGAGGAAAGTATTAAGGAGCTATTAAAGGTTCACTTTCCAACTTCATCAACTCTAACGGACTTATTCAGTTTTCAATCACTTGAAGCAACAGAGGTCGTAGGACCAAATCGAATCTACCCTGCATTATTACAGAGCGGAGCAGAGGTATTAATAATTAAACTGCTGAACAGACGCTGTCCTCTAATGAGTCATAAAAGCGCAGACACAGAGTCGGTTGTAGTCAGTGCCCTAGCGAACGCGGAAGGTGAATGTAGGCGAGCGTCTTTCACATTTAGATGCGTGTTGCATACACTTTACTATTTCGATAGATCTAGAAACACTTCTTTTCAATTGTTTATATTAGTTATTAATTTCTGTTGTACCAAAATTAAGTTGGGTTTTATCATTACCTCTTCCATTTTTTTAATACATATATATTATCGTTTTATATATGTAGCATTATACTACGGCTCCTCCGCATAAGGAACTGTTAGACAGCTGGATTAAAGATTTTGGGTTTTTTGAAACTGTTAGTGATACGGTGATTAATTGTAAAATTTGTTCAAATACATTTAAATGTTTAAAATGTCGAGATTAACCGCGCATCTAGATACTAAAATGCAACGCGATCACCCGAGTACATCAACAGACCGTTTTTATACAGACTAAACATTCACTTTAAGTATAGGTGATATAATTTATTTAAAGTTTATATTTTTTTCAATATTTTGAATTTTTTCAGTGTATAAAGTAAATCCATTTTATATATGTCTGGAATTAATTTCAATTCAAGTTAATTTAAATTCATTTAACATCAGTGTTTTATTTATTTTCGTAAAAATAAATTTCCGTATGTATATTTCATTGCCTTTATTACGACTCTGGGGAAATATATGTCACAACTCTGTCTGTTTGCATTAAAAGCGTATAAACACACAACTTTTATCAATACTATCGCACTATAACATTCATATATACATGTTAAGTTGATCGATTATACATTACAGACGCCGATGAATCTCACCCTATACGGGATAGCGCCGTTTCCGCAGTCTATTAATAATACATCTTTGTAAAATCTTCAAAGCTTTCATGGCAATAGGTAAGGGTCGTCTACTTACACGATATAGACTCGTCTTTTGCTCCGATAAGCGGCTTTGACTTGGTCCAAGAGAGTGCAGGTATAAGCTGCATTAATTGCATATGGTTAGTCGCCTGTTTACTCTCGGTAGTATAGTGATTAATCCAACTCACCTCACAAGTCACAATGCCACTAAGAAATAGATATTCCTCAGTCCTATAATGAGCGACAAGCCGTAGTGGCGTGTCAAAGAGATTTTTGACTCATTGAGCCGAAGTCTTGCTGAAACCGAGTTCATCTTGGATGATCGAATGGATACTTCCAACGCCGATGTTTATCTTAGAGCCGATTTCAGCGATGGTGAGGCGGCGATTTGTTGCAATAAGGTCACGAGGCGCTTGAGTGTGTTCCGCCAATAAGTTCGTTCTAGGTTTGCGATTGTGGATTAATTTTCGACTATATCTCATCTTGTAGAAAATGTTTTATGCCAATAAAACACCCATATTTGTGAAAGTGTGTTTCCAACAAACTATGGTCGCACTCTGCGCAACAGACCGGTGTACTTTGCTCTTGCTCATCTATTTTCATATTAACGATCTCAGAGCCACGTCAGTGGCAATTTTCCCCTTCCATAACCACGTCCTACAGTTTCCAGTATCCAAACCAACCGGGCCTCTTCTATGACCGCCCGTCTTAAATTCTTGTTTAAAGTTGGACTCCCTCCGTAGTTCAGCGTAAATTGTATTATATCGGCACACCCAAAAATACAAATTCTTCTATAATGTAGATAATTTGTAAGTAGAACGAATAGATTCAAATTTAAACTTTGGTCAGAGGTAAGGACGAATTAAAAGTTGACATTTTCGTTAAATTTTCAGTTGACAAAGTGAGTCTTTTTTGTCACCTATGGTTTGTCTCAGAACAAGGAGTGACTCACATATCCCGCCAAAACTCAATCCACACTGCTCAAACTTTGCCCTATCGTACGTGTACATACCTGAGTGTAGTTGGTTGTTGTAATGTCATTAATTATTTCATACTTAACTTATTTTTTACGTCACGAAAAGCACGAGCACAAATATTTCATGTATATCATCATGTTACCAATATTCCTACAAAATATCGCTAATTTAAAGTAAAGCAACGACATTTAGAATTATTGCAAAACTACCTCAAAAATACAACTTAAAATTGTGAAAAAATAAGAACACAAGCACAAGTATTTCATGTATATATCATTGTTATCCATATTGTTACAAAATATTGCCAATTTAAAGACCAAAACTACATTTCGAATATTACAAAACTACCTCAAAAATGCAACTGAAGATAAAATTATCAAAATGAAATGATGTGGAAAGAATAATAAAAAGTGAAACATATGCACTATTAGTCTATTTCACTCATGCTGGATTCTAACGATTCACTTTTACTGTCACAGTTTCCGACACGAAGCAACTTCACCTTTTATTTGTGCCCAAACCAATAATAGGGTTAAACTCGCAATGACATGGCAGTAACCGTAACACCGTTTTATTTTCAGCAGTTACCATTTCATCGGTAACATATGCATTATATTGTTCTTGATGGAGACATACTAGCAGCAACAATTCAGCATGTAACATTTCTGCATTAAATTAAATATATTTGGAATGTAACCAATCCTGAATTGCACCTTTTCTCCAAGAAGGAGTTGGTATCCTTTCAGTTTTACGTGAATGATATGTTACATTGTCCATCACTTTAGCAATATCTTCCAAACCAATCTTCAAAAACGGTGCTATTCATTTCATCGTGATAGTCAGCCGTCTTTCTACCTTCAAAGAAAGCTTGTCGTCCACATGCTATGCTTGCATCGATTCAAACTCTGGCCTTTGTATGTCCTTCGCTTTTATCTAAACAAAATACTGGTCGACCATCATGTTTATATTGTCATCAAAAATTTTCTTCTCCATGTGATTATTTCATCTTTCTCTATCAGTAAATTTTCCCTATGTTGCTTGACATATCTGAAATAAAAATTACATATAATAATAATAACTACAGTTTTTCATTAATACTTACTTGAAATCAATAAATTTCTAGAATCTGTGTCAGGTAGCTCGACTCATTTTTCATATAGCCATATAGCCTAATACTTATTTCAGCAATGATTTTATCAAGAGTTGGAAATTCATTTTTGAAGAGTTTTTTTTTTCTGATTTCAACCATGTACCACATGCTGACTATAGTTTTCGACATTAGGTTTTATTTGAAAGAATAAATTATAAGATTAAATAAGGTAGCCATGGAATTTCAATCTGTCAAACATTTCATTTATTGTTCATTAATCATACAAAAATGTCATACACTAACGAAGAGAAACGAGATATGATAAGTATTTTTTATTCTTCGAAACGAAATTCAACAGTAGCGAGTACAAGATATCTACAATTACATCCAGAACGACAACAGCCTCATCGTACCATTTTTCTAGATCTCGACAGAAATTTGGTCGAGAATGGATCGTTTACTAAGCCGCGTAATGGTCAAGACAACAGGAATTTAAATGAAAATCGACAAGATATTTTACAAATAGTAAATTAAAAGCGTGTTTTCAAATTTCATGTTAATCTTGTATTTTTATAGATAAATAATAATCCATCAATTTCTACACGCGAAGTTGCGTCAGAATTAAATTTGTGCCAGTCCAGAGTTTGAAGAACTTTACATAAAAGTAGGTTTAAACCACACAGGATCCATGTTAGTCACGCTTTACTGCCTGGAGATAATTTGAGAAGGCTAGAATATTGTAATTGGTTAATTGGAAGGACAGAAAATGACGAAAATTTTTTAAGCAAAATCATCTGGTCAGATGAAACAAAATTTACAAATTCTGGAATGTTCAACAGAAATACGTAGCACTATTGGGCAGTACAAAATCCCCGACAAAACAGGGCTAGAAGACCACAACATCGTTTTGGAATAAATGTTTGGGTGGGTATTTTGGCAAATCGTCTCTTAGGACCAGTTATGTATGAAGAACATTTAAATGGAGAAAGATATTTAAACATTTTACGTACATACGTATCTGACTATCTTGACGACAATATCCCATTAAATCAATTACAATATTTATGGTGGCAACAAGATGGCGCACCAGCACACAATGCAGCTTTTGTTAGAAATTTCTTAAATCAAGAGTTTGCAAACCGTTGGATTGGAAATAGGAGAGTTGTTGAATGGCCTGCGAGATCACCTAATTTAAGTCCGCTAGATTTTTTTTTATGGGGATATGTTAAAAATAATATTTATAAAGTAGATGCGCCACAAAACATTGAAGAATTACGAGACAGACTTCAGAATGCCTTCGATGCAGTTCCTAGAAGAACTATACGAAGGGCAGTACAAAATGCCAGAAGGCGTTCCCAATTGTGCATTTCCGAAGATGGCCAGATAATTGAACATTTACTGTAATTGGTTATTGTTTACTTTTCTATGTATTTTTGTTAATGTTTTTGTTATCTTATACTCGCTACTGCTAAATTTCGTTTCGTAGAATAAAAAATACTTATCATATCTCGTTTCTCTTCGTTAGTGTATGACATTTTTGTATTATTAATGAACAATAAATGAAATGTTTGACAGATTGAAATTCCAAAGGCTACCTTATTTAATCTTATAATATTCTTTCAAATAAAACCTAATGTCAAAAACTTTAGTCAGCATGTGGTACATGGTTGAAATCAGAAAAAAAAACTCTTTCTGAAGATGTCTAAATCCAATATGGCGCCTATAATAAATTAGATAGTTGATGATGGCCAGAAAGAAACGAAACGTCGTATAAAAATTTAGAGTACACCACTGGATAGAGGTTTAGAAATGGCCACAAGTGTGTGTTTTTATTTTTTCTCTATAAGGCTAAATGTCGGTGCTACAGGTAAAAGAAGAAAATGGGGTTTTCGCTTTTTTTTTTTAAATAACGAAGGTCATTTGTCAACAAGGTCTATTTTCTTTACGGATTTATAATAAAAACAAAATTTAACAACTTTGCCAAATTTAAACCTATACTCTATCTCCAATAATAAGCGAGATCCCCATGGTGAGGGCCGAAAATGAATCAGCCTGTACACATTATGTAGTGAAATGATTTAGAAAAGCAAGTTATCTTAAAATTTAATCCTATGCTACACCAATATTATAATTAGCAATTCTTATGTCATATTTTTCGATATTTATTGAATGTAGTATACCATCCCATACCACGAAGGCCTGCTGAAGTGGTTAAATTTACGCTTTACTTAGATGCGCACCAAGCCCCACACAGACGACGAATCACATTGGTGCTTCACTAATAATTGTATCTGGATTCGTACAGACCAATCGTTGCCTACACGTTGCCTGCATTCAGTGGTATTTGTTGCAGTGCCTAACGTGCTCGAAATCCACTGCCCAGCAAGGGTTGACGAACTACTTTCCTTCCCCTAGAAGAGGAGGTGCACAAAACTAACACTGCTTGAACAACCACTCGATCCTCTCGAGCTATAATTACAAAACATCCAGACTGGGATATTGCAGTTCTTCCTTCGACATTTCATACAGGCAATGCATCCTGGATGGTATTGAGACTTTGCTCAGACGATACGCATTCTCCTGTAAAGATGTATAAATACAATGCATTCCGACAATCGTCCTCTTTCAAACTCGCTTATGCAATTTTGCGTCCTGCTTCGTTTGCCAGCTATTTGTCCACGCATCAACATCCATAACAGCACTAACAACACCACCATTCTCCTCTAACGACCATAGCTGTGTTCGCCTTTTGGTAATTAGGAGGGACCAGACACGAGAGGCCCATGATTCATCGCCCATAGGCGTACTATTCAAAATTTGTATTTTTAAAGAGTTTTAATTTTATTTATAAATTGGGAAACAAACAGGTGGTAATCTATAAAATACGAAATACATTTTTATTTGTGCATTTTGTAGTTCAAGTTGAGTAAAGGAGTATTGATATTAACTAGCAATACTTTCTGAAGGTTTTCTCTGTAAAATTTGTCCTCTTTGAATGAAATACATCCTTGTATATAGAAAACGTCCTTTCTAGGCCAAATGGGTACGCTTCTTGACGTAATCGCTGCAGAGAATGAAAAGATGAAATATATGTTGGGAATCAAGCTTCCAAGTTCAAAAAAAAAATTTATTTAATTTCGTTTTATCTGCTATGCATTGGTTTAGGGATTAAGAATCTTTGTAGCTTTGTTCAATTTGTACTCTATATTTTCATCTTTGAAAATTAGGTAGCTCTATACATTAAACTATGATTAAATTGCATTACCATGAGAAAGAATTTAAAGTAATGTTACGTATTAAGTCATTAAGCGTGTAAGGTTACATTTTGGAATTTGGAAAAAATGATCTATAGCAGTATTTCTTGACATTAGTCAGGCCTTTAATAAGGTCGGGCATAAGGGACTTCTATGTAAAATCTGAAAAATATTTTTGACAACTTACATCTTATACTGGAGTCATACCTTGAAAACAGGTACTCCTTAATTAAATATGGAAAATAATATACATACCTGTGTTCCGTGACGGCTGGTGTGTCGCAAAGTAGCATAATGGGACAATTGCTTTATTTGATTTACCACAGCAATATCTGCTAGCTTTGTTGATGATACAACCTCTCTAGCAACAGATAACAACTCAGCAACAGCATGCCATCACCTGTAAAATAATCTAAACAACATACAATAAAGAACTTGCATATGAAAGCGAATGAAGCTAAGCCTGTTCAGCTGACCTGCACGATGAAAATGGACACGTGTCCTACCATCGAATTAAAGAAAAACTAGTTTACTCAAACAGAAAATGCGAATGATTTAATTCCCATTTAGATCATGCTATTCATTTGGCCTTAACACATATTTACAAAAAGGTAGCAACAGGGTCTTCATTTTTAAGAAAAAGTTATTGGAAGAGGACATCAACTGCCACTTTAAAATAAGCTTCTGGTTTATAAAGCTATTCTAAGATTTATTTGGACTGGTGTGTAGCTATGGGGTTGAGCATGAAATCCAAATATTGAAATCTTGGAAAGATTGCAGTTAAAAGTGCTCCGGATGACCGGCAATGCACCGTAGTTTGTTCTAAGTGATTCAAGTTAATGAGTTAAACAAGTAGTGCGAAAGTGTCAGATACCAACGGAGATTCAAGACCCACTCGAAGAAGTTATCACAGCCATTATTTATAAGTAAAAATAGTAATTATAGACTCAAGTGAAACAACCCTGAAGACCTTATGACCAGATTTTAAGTATTAACTAATTTGAAAAAAAGAGAAAATATTTGAAATTAAAAAGGTTATGTGCAATAATATACACACTCGAACGAGGTCGTAATCACCTAACTCAAGATGTCGAAGGTGGAAATTTGAGAAATCGGTTAAAAGCATGTGCTTTGAGTGGCATACAAAAGTAAACATGCCAATAATTACAAGCAGAAAACTGAAAGAACCTGTATTAAAGTAATAGATAAGTTTCTTCTTCTCTTAGCACTTGGTTATTTATGGTATGGTCGAAACAAGCACATCATAATTCTTTTGCAAATGGAATATAACTCGTCTTCAAAGTAAGAGTAGAAATATAAGATATTGGAAAGTGATTTAAATCATATACGTTTTCTGATTGCAATTTTGGCTGACGTTTCGTCCACTATTGCAATGGATATCTTCAAGGCTACTACCACTGTTGCTGCACTGAAACCAACAATTTATAAGTTTGGAACGGAGTTACATAAGGGGTGTTCCGGGTCAATTGAAGTATATCGGTTACGGTTGAGTTTTTGAGACAGAAGAGCGTGCCAGTTATAATGTAGAGGATATCTGTAATCTCGGTTAATATCATTGGGATGCTTTAGGATCTCCATGAATTCACGTATTTTACGCTTAAAGTAATAAGGATTGCGGGATAGAATCTGGTTAGATTGAAATTGAATTTGCTATCCAACTTCCAACCTAGCAACTAGTGCAGATACAACGGCTTTAATACAACGCTTGTGTTGTGAAACACGAGCGCCCTAATGGAACGCTAGTGTTTCGCAACACAAGTACTCAACGAATGCTTAATATCGTCGACATATACATTTTAGCAAGAACATGGAATTCTGTAGACAGCAGAGGTTTCTAGATGGTTGCGATCCTTAACAGAAAACAGGACCGATAATGTGGTGTGAGGTTTGAATATAGTTTTGATGTTATGTTTGATGAGGCTTTTGCTGATACGGTTGAAACGTCTTGTATATAAGGTGAATAGGCTTTAGAAATGGCAGAATCTTGTTGAAAAACGGAACTGGACAGTCTGGGGTTAGGTTTATGGTGCATTGGATATTGTGCTTTTAATAGTTGTTGTTGATTAAAGTATTGGTGACATGGTTAATTTCTCTGGGCAAGAAAATACGTTGAGATGTAGAGAAAGGCGTTTAGATTATGGAGTTTATGACATCATGTTTTTTGTCAAGATGATGATGAAAAAGGGCTTCTGGGTGTTTATAGGTATGCGTAGGTTGATGATAAACGGAGCGTCCTAATTAGTTATCAGACTGACGATTCACTAAGACGTCTTGAAAAGACAGGGACCTTTCGACTCCACTTCCATAGTGAAATAAATTGAGATGTGGTGGGAATTAAGAAACTTAAGGGCTTTATTTAAGAAATCAAGTCTATGTTGTCACTTAAGTCGTCACTTGGTACCATCTCCAAAATTAACCAACGAACAAATTAAATGCACATACAATGAAGCAGAATCAAGAAATGCGCTACATGAGAATTTTTTTAATAATAACATTAATATTGCATTTATTAAGTTAACCTTTTAATTATTTCCATTTGATATTTATATTTAATAAGAAATAGAAGTGAAAGTTTGCAATCTTTTGTAAATATTTATTTATTTATGTAGAAAAATGTCACACTCTATATTAAAATTGTACTCCGAATTTAGCCATAATGATGTTGTATGATATATGTAAAAATGCGTCGACATAAATACCTATTTACAAGTAACATATATTAATTTCTATTTAAAAATTTTCTCTAAAATAATTAATTCCTATATTAGCTTTTCTATATTTTAATTATCATTTCTATTAAAGACTATTCAAATATTTATATACCGTTCGCCACTATGCTCATGGCGAAGGCTAATTTCAAAGAAAAGAAGACGATCGCGATGAAAATCCTTGCATCGGGGGTTACACGAAAATCGCCAGGGCGAGAAGATGCGTTCGTGGACTCTACGAAAAGTAAAATAAAAATTGTGCAGAAATATTCGTCGTGCGATTATCAGACTTATGTAGAAAGATAGCCATAATATCTCTACGCATTTTAAAAGTTACTGTGCAGCTGTATCTCCTATTGGCGCAGAGGTATTTCAATTTAAATCAAATCTATTACCGACGTCTAACAAAAATACCGAGAAAAAATACATATTACTGCACAAAATCATGAAATTGGAGAAAAGGTGCCGATATATCGAATAAATATTTTTCTGAGATTAAATTCGTCAAAGGAGATTCATCCCAAGCGATTCCAGAAAATTTGGCCGTTTACAGTTTTTGAGGGAAAACATCGACAAGTTCCCGGCAATTTCGAGCTGTTTACCACTCGTTTTGCAAACAACCAACCAGGAGGCTGCTATCAAGACCAATAGAATTGCAGCGTGGGAAGAAAAAGCCCCAAACAATTACTCCCGAATTCATGGTCAGGTATTTGAAAAAGAAATATAAAATTGAATTTAAACCTGCTGTTAAAGTATTTATAAAATAATTTCGAAATAAAATTACTTTTAATTTACAAAAAATTGAGAATACTAAAGTTATCATTTTTAAATTACTATACTGTTATGCAAAGATTGCTTACTTGTTATTACTATAATCATTAAACGTCTGCATGTCGACGATTTTGACATAAACTCTAGTACTCATTTTATGAGATGACTTATTTGTACTTATGTTAATGCATTTACCACGATAAATACCTAAAAATATTTTGTATAATATATCTTCACATATCAAGGTAATCACTTACGTTTTACTTGTGATTATATTTGATTTTGTTTCTGTTTGTTTACTTTTCGTATGTGTGTACATTTAGTTGTTTGTTACTGATACTGATAGTTATTTTTCTTAAAGCTTAATTTAATGTTTACCAGCGTTTTATTTGATTTCTACCTGAACAATATTCTGTTTGAAACCAATTAAGCAAAATAAATTCATTGTTCAATACACGACATTAAAAATCTGTTAAGTACAAAGTAAGATTAACACTGTATTTCATATACGGCACTAGAACCCCCTGTAGAAGACAGAGTACTCTCATGTTAGTCCGGAGCACTAAAATAAATTAATACTTTATACACGAACCCTCCTTTGTATTTATTTAAAGAACCCTAGAATGTTTAATTATCAATTAATTATATTTATAGCGCTGTTTGTTAAAATTTAAATATCCTATATATGCTCTTCATATTTTATTTTATTTTATTTTAGTTATTATCTAATAATTAGTAATTATTATTATTAAAACTGTTCACCCTTCTCGAAATAATATATTCTGCAAACAGAGTTTCAACATCAAAACTTACCAGCAAATCCTGAGGATTTACCGCAAGTTCTTTCAGCCTTTATAGAAAATGTTTCTAATTTTGGAGAAAGGAGTCAGTTTTACCAGTGTAGGGGATGAGGATTATTTAGTTTGCTGACAATTGAACGTAAACGAAAGTTAAGTTTATGAATCCAAGAAGGAAGCAGTGGCAAGAACGAGGTTCCAGTTCGAAATCACAGAAGCAATCATGAACAACGACCACGAAACAAGCCATATATATATTATCTTTTTGCATATATTTTAATTTCGCAGGCATATTGAAGTACATGTAACTCTTTCTGCTATCAATATAATTGTTATTTATGAATATCTAAGAAACGTTTTGACTTATTTGTTTGTAGTGATCAACATAGCAAATTTATTATCGAAGTGCTTTCCCCATTTTTTGCTATAAAAAGCACTTGCACAGGTAATTATTTTTAGTTAGTTTTAAATTTGTCATCCATGATAGAACAAGAAAAATTGCAGACGTCAAAATTAGAGGTCCCAGAAACATCAAATTACTTGGTACATAGATTATAAATAAAGGCTTGTTGTTTGGCGTAACAAAAAAATAATCAGAAGATTCGTGTAAGCCAAATTCCAAAGAAATAAAAGTATTGTTCAAATCGGCATTTATTTGAATTTTCATGTGTAAGCCCATAATAAATAATTTTCTCCTAAACCGAGACTTTATTGATGGTTTCACAGACATTTCAGTTAGTTAATTAAATAAAATTAAATGGAAATACAATAAAAAGCTTTAAGATTTTTTTCCGTTTAACACATTCGAGAATTACGCGTTTTCTCGCGGTGGCCGCTGTGATTAACGAGACGGCTTTCACTACAATAGCAGTAGATGGTTTATTTTGCTTTGTGTATTTTACGTGGAAAGAGGCAAAGTGCAAATATTTTCTCTTTTAACTCAACCCACCTGCGTACAAAAGGCTTGTTAATGAAGCCCAACCTTTCCGTTCATTATTGTCGGCCTTTAATTTTATTACTGGCGGAGATGTTCTCTTGGCTTCGAGATTACGAGAGGAATTGACGGTGAAACGCAAAGGTGAGGGGAGTTTGGGAGTAAACAGGTGGAATATTCGGAAATTAGGGGAAAGAGGAGACTGCCGACGGAACGTGAGGAAAATCGAACTGGATCTGGCCGAAAGGGAAACAATCGTGTTACAGATAACGGATGAAAATTAATTTACATGCGTTGACTCGAATCGAATATGGAGCATTACATTAAGGAAATAATCACGGAAGAAAAGACAAATAGAGATGGGTGTTGTTTACAGTATTTGATTATTTGCAAACTGATAATGGTTCAGCTTATTGTGAAAATTTAAGAGGGGTGTGTGCCGATCTTGGTATGTTTATTTTGTGCTTCAAATTTATTATATTTGAATATTAGTGAAACAATTGTAGACTTGCATGAATAGGTTTGCGAGAGAAATATGAGCCTGAAGGTATCAAATTATAATTTTACACAACGATATGCAAATTTTAGTGTATACCTTCGAGGAACAATAATTAAAAGTGAATAGGGATACTAATGTAAGGGATGTTCTTTGTTAAAAAAAAATTATAATGATTTTTTGCATAAGGTGTCATGAATATTTTACAAAACGCGAATTATGTGTACAACCGCATATATTATATATATATATATATATAGTAAATTCAACCAGTCGGCGATTAAAGGTCTGGTTTACTTCAAAGTATATATATTTAAATAAACCCTACATGTTTCGGCAATAATGCCTTTATCAAGGATACAAAATATAAATGACAGAATACAAATGTCAAGTAATTGAGTTGCTATGGTTTAAATTATTCAAAGATACATTCCAATTGCATAATAATAAATCATGTCTTAGTATTCCAAAAAACAGATAGCAAGGTGTGAACATGTGTGTTGTTCGCTGCTAGCAGCTTGTGTCTCTTTCTGGGTATGAACTTGTGTGTTGGTTGCTGCTGGCAGCTTGCATCTCTCTCTGGGTGTGTGGTTTTGTGTTTGTGTGAGCGTGTAAGTGTAGGGTTTTGTATGTTGGCGCGCTCGCGCGTGTGTTTAGTGACCGGTCGCGTAAATTTAGAGAGATCGGATAACCAGCCGTTGCGCAGGGCCGCTAACACTTTCCCGGCAACTTCTTTACTTTTCCGTGCAGTACTTCGACGGCCGGGAAGGGGTTGGCGGCCCTGCGCAACGGCTGGTTATATTTAGTGTTAATTGTGTTACTTTTTGATAATATTTATATAACATGGAGTGTCAAGTCTATTATTAAATTTTAAAAGTGTATGACTTTCCTATGTATTTTTCAAAATAACTGGACAATATAAATTTAGTTAATTTTAAATACATTTGTTAATATTTGTTAATCTAAAAGGTTATAAGAGAAGAGAAAGTTATATGTGAATCAATAAGTTATAATATTAATCAAATATCAAAATTATATTTGAAATGTCAAAATATCTTGGAAATTTTGTATAACTAAGGCAACTAATAATTTTCAAAAGAGGAAAAGCTGTTGGGTCGCTATGGTTACTTATTTATAAAATTGAGAGAGAATTTTTGGATTTTGAATAGAGCAGATGTGTTGTTATTTAAGGGAATTTTATTAAAATATTAAATACGAGTAAATTTTCTACTGTGGCTACAAAATCATCTTACTAGTATATTATAAAATATTATTAATTAAATGGTTTTACGATTCTACCAAAATTGGAATTTTTGAAGAACGTACTTACGATTTCAACAGAGGAACTCCAAGATACATTAAAAAGGTCGATATACACCTTTTATTATTATTTATTTATGCTCATATGCAATATTGTGAACAATTTAATAATTTCACATTTGTTTTGTGAGGATACCATGATCCGTTAACAAATTAACCTTAAAGTAATAACCTGAGCTGAAGAGGGAAGTTTATGGCCTAATATAGGAGCCTTACATCCAAAGAGCAAGCTTATCCATTGATTGAAGGAGACAGTTCATCTTTTAATTTACTAGAGGAGTCAACGTCTAGGTTATATGTTTGGTTCGAGACCAGTTTTCAAGTATCGAAGAATATTCCAGTTAGTACGACCAGAGATTCAGAGCTGATCGCAAAAACTAGGACTAATCAGTTGAAATCACTAAAGATTTGAAGAAGGTATCGAACTAAAATTGTTTTTCTTGTATTATTAAAAAATTCATATATAAATAGAAATTAATATAAATAGACCTACATTATTAGATCAAAGAGCTATTATTTAACATCGTATTCTTGTAAATAGGAAAGCAATATACAATTTTAAAACGTGACTTTATTCATCAAAGCTTTAGTTTATGAAATCCCATATATTATATCCATGTTGAAATTTACAAGTGTTTTCCCACCTAACAAGAAATCTATATATAACCTACAAATATTATAAATTATGTTTCGATAAGAATAGTTAATACATTGACTGTACTGAATAATTTATTATCAAGCTAAATATTGAAATCAAATAGATGGGATTTACATAATAAACATAGTCTAAGATACTAAAACAGGTTGTTTGTGTGTACGATAAGTTAATAAAATATAATCAGTTATAATATCACAAGAGCATAGAAAATAATCGATTATATTTCCGAGTCACGAGACGTATTCTGCGGTGTTTTAAGGATATACGTCGAGTTGAGAGGTTATATAATGGATTATTTTCCTTTGCTCGAGTGGTATTCGTTACGATTATATAAAGGATTAACTAACGAATTTTTTTTATTTGTTTAAATTAAAAGTACAATTATTATAATAAATATTTGTTGTATTATCTTTAGAAGTTGAATTGGAGGTGCTGGTGATGGTAGAGTTGGCAGAATCTTGTTTATTTCTCGCTGCCGTCTGCACGTTTCATTTGAATGCCCAATCTTTCAAAATACTTGCTAATTGTTCGTCAGAACTTTGAGCACAAAGTTTATAATTTCGTTGTTCACAAAATTCGGTGAACTGTTTCCAAACATATTTATGTGTTTTAACGGTATTTTGCGGTGTCAAATCTTCAATTTCTTTATCTATTTCGGTCCCCGAGCTTATACCAAAGCGTTCCATGTTGAAAAAATAGAAAACCTTATGAAAATTGCTGAATATCTTTTTGACGTTTATCAGCAAACTTCAAAATACTTGTTACCATGACAAAATTGATATTGTTGGAGGAAGCGAAACACCAAAACGGTTATATCACGTCGTCAAGAGTATATTCACTTATCGATACATGGTAACTATGTAAAATTTGTAATTGCTATTGGCTAATTTCAAATGAGTTATATAATCATACTAACCTGCATTAACCAAGATATATACAATTAACTTACGTTTCTTGCCAAATAAGAATTTTCACGCCCTTTGAGATATTTAGAGAGCTCGTGTTCATTATTTCTATTAAACTCGTTAATCACCAGCTATTATTCAAATCAAGATACTATTTTGGTTCTGCAAGTTTTATGATCGTTAACTTCGAACGTTTTCCATCTATTATTTATTCTGCGCAGAAATATATGTATTAATGCGCGCATACATTCGAATTAAAATTCATTTTATATCTTCGAAGTTAAACGCTTTACCTTTAAAACTTTCTTTAATAGGCATTAAAGAGATAAATAGATAGAATTTAACTATTATATAAATAAAGAACGTTAATGTACATCATATAAGTTTTGGCTCCATTCAAAAAGCTTAACAATCCAGTTTCTTCAGGTTTCTTACAAAATATACTGATCGTTGTATATCAGATGAATCGACTTTACATAAATACCACTTACCAAAATGTTATTTGAGAACCATTGAAAAAATACTAACCAACCTAGCTGGTCATTATCTTTCGGTAAGTGCACCATATGTGTTAAATGTAGTTGTTGGTATTCTTTATCCGTCAACTTCATTCCAACCATACCTAATTGTGTAACAGTCCTCTTTTGCCCCTAACATTGGGCGTTATATTAATAATGTCCCGGGCTTCGAGGGATTCGAGGTTGCTGTACAACCGATAACTTTGGTGCTGAAAATACTTAAATGCCGCAGTTATCCTAAATATTGAGATATAGATTAAAGTTGAATATTGAGTAATTGACTTATTCATTAATTACCGCTTTGTCGGGCGCCAAGAGGATTACCCCCTCTAAGGTATAATTGTACTTATAAAATTGCCGGTTAGCAAAAAAATAGCGGAGAGATATAGAAAAAGACTCTAAATAAAGCGGGTAAGTCGAAATGCGACTTACGCCTTTCTCTATAAAAGCGTGTATGAAAACTAAGGTGAAAAGAAATGAATCCATCTTTTTTTACTTAATAAATGTTTTGATCAATTCCTTTTGTTTAATATGCCTTTCCAGTAAGTTTAGATTACATGAATTGAAATAAAAGAACAAATGATTACTAAATATACTTATAATGATAAATAAAGCTTGTTAATTTACATATAATTAATTACAAGTTTACTTACGGTTATTCTGAAAAGTTTACTAAATACTAATATACATATGGGGCGAGATACAGTAAATTTAACATAGATTTGAACTGTTTAGTCTGATCAGATTAATAAACAGTATTTATAAAGACTAACCTTTACATCGCAGTACCAATGGCCAATTCACTTTATCGTTGACTCGGTGCTTCTGGAGTGATGCACTTGTTCACTGTATTTACACTGTTTCTTCACGCCTCAGGGTGCCTGGTATTCCAGACAAGAGCCCTGATATATTAAGCGTGGGGATTCACTTTTAAATAAATGACTGCACTTGTAGGCAAGTGATACTTTTGCTTCACTGTGTACTTATTTTACTTAAGTATACAAACTGCGGTTAACCCTTTCTTACACTTGCTTTATAGGGTCGCACGTTTTACTTGGTTGACTCCCTTGAGCTAAGTACTTTTATTGCAGTATTCCCTCACTTTATTATCACGTTAAGGGGCAGCACGTTTGACTCGTTTGACTGACTTGAGTCGAGTGATTCGTTTCCTTGATGCGTCCTAACTTTTGTTTTCTCTTGGTGATTCCCCGGCTTCCTTATAGAGTTTTTGATCGTACTGGTTTCGTGGATGATGCAATACAGTGATTCTAACGATTCGTATATGTGACACTAGGTTATTCTAATAGAGTTTATATATGGCTAACTATACACACTTAACTATACAAAATGATGATTTGGCATAGAAGGAACTGATTGAAAAACGTGTGTAATATTATTGCGAAATGTTTTGCAATAATATTTAATTAACCCTTAACTACAGACAAGTTGTTGCCGAGACGCAAGCACAGACACCCGGTAAATTCTACCGGCTTTTTTCTACCGCTATTAACAAGTTAAAAATAAAAGAAATTATATAAAAAAACCTCTAGAAAATGTTTTTTGGTGTATCTAAATTTGCAATTTGGGTATTTCAAATGACTTTTAATCATACAACAAAGAACGTTTATAAAAAATATATTTCACCTCAAATTTTAACATGGAATGAGGTGTATATACAATATATATAAGATTTCTCAAAAAAAAAATTAAACTCAACTCTTTTTTATAAAGGAACCTATAAAGGAAACTGTAATAACGAAAATAAAAGTAATTTCAAGTTAAAAAGTTCATATCGAAAAAATCCAACAGGAGGTAATGTATCACAAAATTTTATGTGGTACAATCTTTGCAAATCCTCTCGGTGCACTGTAAACATATAGGTGTCTTACATACCAAACATATGTGTGTGTTTTTTCTTTCTTTCTTGGCCGGGCATTTTCTGCACGTGGTTCGTTTAGGAGGTTGACCAATTTCAAATGGCTATCCTTCATCAAATTTTAGAATCCGTCTTATACATAGTTTAACTTCTCGGCATATACGTATGTTATAGAATCTACGTTTCATTTGAGGAGTTACCAACAACATTCCTAATTGTTTTCCAAACTCGTAACGAAGCATTGTTTTATTGTCCCTGTAAGCTTGGTGAGCAATATATGAATTAATAGATGCTATATCCAATAATCTAAAGAATATAGCTAGAGGCCAGCTGCGAGTACTGCGACTACAACAGTAAACGCTGCATTTTTGGTCGAGACTATCGACCCCTCCTTTTGTTTGATTATAATAATTTATAATTTCTGGCTTACCAGTTTCAGCATCAGTGACCAGTTTCAGCATGGAGGAGATCAATAATACGGACTTATTCTTTTTTGGTATGTATGATAATAATGTCATGTCACTAGTATATCCATATAAACTAGTACCGACATCTTTTGTTCTGTTGGGCAAAAATGCAGGAGGTATTTCACCTTTATTTTTTTTAAGAGTTCCCACATAAGTAAGCTTTTTACTCTTCAGAACATTTACTAGTTCTATTGAAGAGAATCAATTGTCGGCTGTTACATTCCTATTTGTATTTGAGATTGGCTGGGTAAGCCTTAATACGGCTTGTGTGAGTTTTGAATATTTATTTTCCTCTTCACTCAAAACATTACCGTCAGAGTTCTTTCCACAATATATATAGGAATTGTATAAATATCCTGTTCTGGCATCTGTCAGAGCCATAAGTTTGAGACCATACTTAGCCGGTTTGTTTGGCATAAACATCTTGAACTTGCATCTGCCGCGAAAAGCAATTAGCATCTCATCCACACAAGCATTACTTCCAATGCTGTACCTAGATTGACAATTTACCATAAATGCTTTAAAAATTTCATTAATAGCTGCTAGTTGATCGATTTGTTTCCGTTAATTTCTAGATTCAGCATCATCAAATCTTAGACAAGTAACAATGATGGTGAATCGATTTACATTCATTACAGATCGAAAGATATCTCGACCAGATCCATCAGTGGCAAAAATGGATCGTATATCCTCGTGCTTGGATTTAAAAATTGAGGATAGAATTAGTAATCCTAGAAAAGCTCGTAGTTCTATTATATCTAAATCACGCAGATCAGAATTATTTTCATATTTTTTGTATTTCAGTCTCATCTTTGTAAGACGAGCATTAGATGAAAGTAGAATCACATTTAAAATATGATCATCAAAGAAAAGATTTCACAGGAAATCTTCAGGATTAGCCGTGTAGATATTGTAAGTCTTTACATATGGGAATTTTACAACAATATTCTGTTGTAAGGTACGCGTATTCCTAGGCACTGGTGAAGTTTTTGACCATTTAAAACGATTCTTACCATAATAATAATTATTGTTAGCATCTGTATTGGACGCCTCAGATAACCTTACATTTTCCTCCTCCTCCTCTTGGTTTAGTTCAACCTCCGATTCACTTTCATGATCCGACGGAATGTACTCTTCATCTGATTCTACATCGCTATCGTCAGAATTCACTTCTGCCGCCCATTTCAACAAGGTCTCTTCAAAATTCACATCTCCGTACCTTACTCTCTTTAAGTCCTGGATTTTCTTGTGTAGACATTTTAGCGACTAAAATATTACACAAAATCAGTAAATTAAAATATAAACATAATAACATAAATACATACCTCCGGTAATTTTTACCGGTTACAATCTTCAAACTAATACTATTACTCTATTTAGAATCAAATGACGCGCTCACCTCGGCAGTCTACTCAACACTGACCACTAGGAAGGTACATAGACGCATAGATCTGTAAGTGAAGGAAATCGCCGAAACTTGACGAATCGGAAACGCTCGAAGGTAATATTTACCGGGGATCTGTAGTTAAGGGTTAATGGCGGGAAAAGCATTAAAATTTATACAATGTGACTTTTTTGGTTTAAATAAATTAATTTTAATATTCTTTAAAATTTTACAAATTGATATAACTGCTTTGAAATAAGATGGGCGTAATGTGTCCCATTACAATTACAACTAAAATGTTGCCAGTTGTAAATGGTGAAACAATTGCAAAAGGAATTAATCAGTGTATTCATAATATTTTCATCGGATAACAACTATAACGACAAGATGCTATTATTTTTGACTGATGTGGCAGCTTATATATTAAAAACAAGGAACTTATTAAAGCAATCTTATCCCAATATGCTACACATTACATGTGCAGACGTCTATGGGCTATGAATCATCAATCGCTCGAGTCCGCTCTCTGTTAATAAGCGTATTTGATATTTGATGAAACTAGTAACTATCATTGCATCTTTTACTAATGCACGAATTTGATCTTTGATTATTAAAAAGAGAAAGAAACCTCGGGATTTAAGGTCGAGACTGCAAAGAACATTAGAAACAAGTTAAGCTCTTGAGGTCTCCATGACCTCGTACAAAATCAGCAAATTAAGGCGAATTGTACATTATCTGCATTCTAGAAATGGCAAAAAGCTACATTGCTTAAGCTTCGATGTGAGTGAATGCGTTTTGCTGATTCTAGATCAAGATCAACTTCATTCACTTGGTTTCCGAATCGTGAGAATATATTCAAGTTTTATTACTTGTTGTTACAAAGAATAGGGCTTTTGAATAACTATTTTTGAAATTTCTGAGCTTTCGTTTTTATCAACGCGGATCTGTTTTGTGTTACAATCAAATTCTATGGAAAGCTTCTTCGCAATCAGATATTGGTGCAGAATGTTATATTTAGCTTATGCCTAGGATTTGGAAAATATGCAAAATAAATATTAACTGCCTATTTAGCGACTTTTTATAAAACGCTATTCCAAATGTTATAATGCATATATTTAAACTCTGTGTCCTAGGGGCAAAGAAAGGGGCGCCCGAATTTAGTTTTACTTCAGCAGAATAATATTATGTATTTATATATAAATTAATTCATTGTATGTGCTTTACCCCATAAGTTTTAAATTTAATTGAGGTTGCCGAAACTTTTAGATCACAAATTCCTCTCCTTAATAATTAGAGACCGGACGCATCAGGCCGAAATTACGATGGACCATATAAATTGTCTATAACATCGCTAAGTACAACACGCAGTTATTGAATAGCACTATTCATTTGGTTAACCGCACATCTGTTTTTTGTAGTTGGCTTGTGACGCAATTACTTCAATATTACAGTAAAATTTCATTCTTCATAGGCGTACATAGAAGCGTGAAGAGTTTTTATAATTTATTTAATTTATTAGTTTATATTTCGTAAGATAAATAAAGTACGTCGAGTTAGTTCCTTTTTTTCATTGTTTTAACTGTTAATTACATTCTTTGTAATTTTTGTAATTGATCCTGTTTAATATCGTTTCAACGAATCTACTTATCTCAATTATTTTGATGTAAGTGTCCAGTGAATTTCGTTAAGTTTTAATTACTTACGCTTACATTTTTAATTTTCATTTATTTAGAATTACAACATTGCCTAAGTTACTTTTTCAGATATGATATGAAACAACTTCGAGAATGTTATCGTAAAACATTGGCGAGTTGGATCAAAAGTCATACTGGTTGTATGTCCATTGCCATTGATTCCGAAATTTATTGCAAAGTCTGAAAAATACCGTTAAAAAATTCCAAGAAATCGCACGTAAAACGTCACTTAGCCACATACACAGAAATTAGACCCTTTGGAATCTGACAATTTTAACGAAGAACTCTGTGAAACTTTAATGGCGGCAAATATTCCATTAAATAAACTTACCAGTCCCAACATCAAAACATTTATCCTGGTCTAAATGTTCTTGATGAATCCACCTTACGCAAATATTATGTCTCTAAGTGTTACAGGAAAGCAGCACAACGCATTAGAAGTCATCTTTCAAATCAGTACCTATGTATAAGTGCCGACGAAACTGTCGATGTATTAGGACGTTGTGTGGTAAATGTTGTAGCTGGTCTACTACATCCAATTATTCCATATAACGCATATGTAATAGTAACAAAATTTATAAATACAGTTGATGCGGAAACAGTAGCGAAAACCATTTACGAGAACATAAACCAAATTCTTCATTCGGACGACAGGCATAAAGAAGAAATTCTTTTATTCTTCAGTGACACTGCTACATATGCTAAAAACAGGCAGACTATTAAAGGAAACATATACTAATATGCTGCATATTACTTGTGTAGCACATGCTCTCCAAAGAATCTGTAAATATCTCAGACACCCATCTTGAAGTTCCCTGCGTCCGCCTTTAAAAAAATTTTCAGAAAGGCACCATTGAGAGCAGCTTTTTACAGGGAATAACTTCCATCTTTGTCACAGCCTTCCTTTTCAGTAATATCTAGATGGGGATCATGGTTGGAAGCTAATTGTTTTTATGCAAAAAATTCGATAGTTTACAAAATTTCGAAGTATGAGTGCAAGGAACTAGTAAAAATTCCAAATTTAAAAAATCAGTTGTACTTTCTTCAGGAACACTTTGGAAATTTGCCAAAATAATCACTTGTTTTGAAAATTAAAATCCCAAATTAAATGATGTATTCACATTAGAAGTGGCTATTAATAATTTGAAAAAGTGACTTCGAATGTGGCCTTCGGCAAAAGCTAGACGCAATTTTTAATAGAAATCCAGATTTAATAATATTGCGCTAACTGTGTATGACATCAAAATCCAACTGCTAAATACGCTGAAATAAAAGAATATTTCCAGTATGCACCTATAACCAGTTGCAATTTAGGAAGGACGTTTTCTATCTACAAGGATGTATTTCATTCCAAGAGAACAAATTTTATAAACGAGAGCCTTGAGAAAGTATTAATATTAACTAAGTCTTGAAAATCGAAATCTCAAATTAAATGACGGATTAACCACATTAGATGTGGCTGTTAATAATTTGAAAAGTATTCCAAGTGACTTCGGATGTGGCCTACGGCAAAAGTTTGAAGCAATTCTTAATAGAACTCCAGATTTAATTACCTTGCAGCAATTATGTATGGAGACAATTCCACAAAATCTAACGGCTAAATATGAAGAAATAAAAGAATATTTCCAGTATGCACCTATAACCAGTTGCGATGTAGAAAGGACGTTTTCTATTTATAAGGATGCACTTAATTCAAAGAGAACAAAATTGACAGAAGGAAACCTTGAGAAACTATTGCTAGTCAATATTAATACTCCTTTCCGCAACTTGAACTATAAAATTAACAAATAAAAATGTATTTAATGTTTTATAGATTACCTGCCCTTTGTTTTCCAATTATATAAATGAAATTAAAAACTTTTTAGAAATACAAATTTTTAATAGTACGCCCGTGAGCGATGAGTCATCGGTTTCTTGTGTGCGGTCCCTATTAATAATTTAGTATGCAACATTAAAAAAGTTAGGTTAGTGTCCAGATGTACAAAAAATTATTGCCCAGAGCACCACTTCCACCAAGCCACTGATAATTTAGAAAAATGTTTAATTGTTCATTATTTTTGTTAAGATGGTGACATAAAATACTTCTATAAGTTATTTGTGGTTGTTAAAGTTTAAATAAAAATAATAATCTTAATAATAACATCCATTTAGAGAATAATAATAATAGAAATACTTCATTGGTCGTTCTCTAAATATTCGTATTTACATAATCATAGAAAGAAATAGTTTAAATTTAATACAAGATTTATAAAAATATGTGAAAAGTTGACAAGACTGCATTAGAAAAATCATTACTAACATCAGATGAAAGTATCTAGATATATAGGTTGTTGCAATTCCGTGTAATGTGATCCTTTTTTAAGATATTAAATTTAATTGCCGGTAGCAGAAATGTGGCAGACGAACTCGTAAGGTAAGATGGTACAAAAAATCAATCTATGATGGAAGATCTGGAGAATATATGGAGTTGTTGGCCAGTTTCAAAAGAAAAGCAGGCTCCGCCTTCTTACATCTACTAGTAATAAAACGGAAATCATACCTATCCAGCAGAGGGTCATAATTGGTTCCACGTACAGGATAAAAACCATCGCACTTAAAGCTGAGGTATTTAAAAAACGCTTTTGTATTTTTCTAAAGCGATTTGTTGGTAGATATAAAATGGATATCGCACAACTGCACCATTCTCCAACTTGCTAGGAAAATAGCAGAATGCAAACACTTAAGGTTGAAAGATTGCTAAACTCTAAACAAGTTCATATCAAAAAGCCCAAAGAAGGTGTACATTATAAGGCAAAATGGATTGGCAATTCTGAAATATGTTAGAATGGCAAATTCGTCAATTTTTAGAGAGATATTTTTTCCCTACACATAAAACATTTAGAAGAAGAAGAGAATTGGTACTACTTATTCTTAAAATTGTTAATCTGCTAATAAATAAAGTTGGGATTATATGACCATGCATATTGTTTATTCACCAAAATTAACCAAAATTGTTGCAGAGCTATGCGCATCACGTAAACAGAAAGCATTTGCGACTACTTTAGATTTGCATATCTTGCGTATGCGTTACTTTGAGCATATTTCATATAAAATTGTATATTTGTTCATATATAAAACCATTTATTCATAATATATCAAAATTACACCAGTCCGCATGAACATTTCCGTGCAGTGGGAATTCCCAGATTTGTGTTTATCAAGTCGGGGAAGTTCCAGTGAATCTACGAGCAATGAGGTAGGCCTATAGATCAGTCATATCGTCAGTTGTCGTTAGTTATCCTGAAGTTTGTGTAGATAATGGCAGAGTGTTTTGTAAGTATTGCAGTAAAATTGTAAGTTTATATATATTTGTTTACGTTTAATTTCATATTTTAATACCTGCAATTAATTATTATAGATTCGATGCGACAAAAAATTTCATTTAACGCAGCATGTAGGAACTGATTTGCATAAACGATACATCACAAGATTTAAAAATGCATCCCAAGCTACTCTGAATCAATCGTTTACTACAACAAGTAAAAATATAAAACAGAATAGTTTCCATTATGACTTGTGTAACGCCTTCTTAAGTGCAAACACTCAACTTTCAAAGTTGGTTAATTCAACGTTTAAAATTTTTTTAGAGCGGTATACGAAACTCAGTTCCTAGTCGCCCATACTATAAGAAAAAGTATATAAATCTATTGTTAGAGGAAACTATAGTAAATATGTAATAAGCAATAGGTAAAATAGTTATGTAAGTAATAAGGGAGGTAAGTAAGATTTACCATTCGAGGACTCGTTTGCGTCCGAGAGCTTGTCCGAGTACTTGCAAATAGAGTTCAAGACTGGTAAATGTTACCTCTCGAATTGCTTATAACGTTTTTCCCAACCCCAATACAATAATATTCTCAAAAAGTAAATGTAATTATGATAAACGGTAAGAACCTCTGAATTTAATATTATAGATACATCTGAAACGTAACCACGGAATTAAGTGTTGCTGATAAAGTGGGTAATAATAACATTGACTTATCAAGAAATGTAAATAAATATCCCAATTTTGTTAATAATGTTACTAATTGTACAGTTAATTTCAATGAAATCGAATACACCTAGTTTTGAATGGTTTAACTCGTTCTTATTAATCGCTTCTGTTTGACTTACCTGTCACTGTGACAAGATGTCGAAATTATGTGAAAATAATAAGGTTTTAATTCTTTCCAAATTAGAAGACGGTTGGTCGATACGGCTCGGTATTATAATATTACTAAAAGCCCTGCGCAGAGGATAAAAGAAGATGGAATCAAGAAGGAGCAATCACTAGAAAGGAAAGGTCGGGGCGTTCGAAAATATCTACTGCCGGAGAAGGTGGAGCTCCTTGAACCAATTGAGCTAAACCCATTTGAATTAGCGAGCCAAGCGGCTTTTTTAACAATTTTCCTTGGCCCGTCAACCATATGCCGAAGAATATTAAAAATTCCGAATTAGGAAACTCAGCTAGTACTAGAAAACTATTTTTGACAGAAGAGCAAAATCAAGATCGCATCTTTTTTGTTTAATTTATTTATATCGTCCCCCAAATTTTTGGGAAAATATAATTGTTTCTGACAAAAAAAATCTGGCCGCCTAAGTGTCTATCGTCCAAGAAATTCACGATTTCAGGAAAAATATAATCCCATCAAAATATCAGGACGATTTTCCGTCAACCTATGGGCCTGGATTTGTGAACAGGGCTCAGATACAGCATGGCGCATTGAATGCTGTTTTAAGGCCCTTGAATATTTGAATATTCTGGAAAATGTCATGCTTCCCGGAGTATCACAGTTATACGGTAATTATTTTATCTTTCAACTAGATAATTGTCCCGTGTATACGGGAGACGTAGTGATTTGTGAACAATAATGTAGAAATGTTGCCCTGGCCAACAGACAGTGCACCAAAATCAAAATTAACATTGGACCGTAATTGAAGATGGCTGGGAGCGGTTAACTCAAGATGGAAATCTGTGACAGAATGTCATTTCTTTCGATGCCCCGAAGGTTACACAAAGTTCTTGTAACAAAATATTAATTTTCATATTATAATATAAGTGTCTATTTCTTTATTATTCATTGTATATTTAAAATAAAAATTTAATTTGATACGTAACTAATACTTTAAATATTTATTTTGTATCAATAGATAATTGTCCCGTGTATACGGGAGACGTAGTGATTTGTGAACAATAATGTAGAAATGGTGCCCTGGCCAACAGACAGTGCCGAGAGAAATATTAAGCACCAAAATCAAAATTAACATGACCGCAATTGAAGATGGCTGGGAGCGGTTAACTAAAGATGGAAATCTGTGACAGAATGTCATTTCTTTCGATGCCCCGAAGGTTACACAAAGTTCTTTTAACAAAATATTAATTTTCATATTATAATATAAGTGTCTATTTCTTTATTAATCATTGTATATTTAAAATAAAAATTTAATTTGATAAGTACCTAATATTTTAAATATTTATTTTGTATCAATAATATTGATTGTTATGGATAACCTCTTTGAAGAATTGTACATTTAGACTTCACGAAAGTTAAGTTTACATGACTTAAAAATTCTAAAAAAGGGTATATTGATTTTTAAGGTGATCTCGATTTCATTGTAATGAACTGTACAAACTGTAATATTACCATAAATATAAATTAATAAAGCACATATTCTGATGGACTTTTTTTCCCCTTAATTTTAAATGAGAATTGCGCTGGCCAATCCTTTTTAATTGATACAGAAAAATTAGAGAAAATAAATAACTATAACAATACTTATAAACGCTAGTTTAACGAGGTTTTATTTACCGAATGACGTTCTAAGTGACAAGATACTCATGTTATCGGATGCTGCGACATACATGGTGAAGTCAGCATAGAATTTGAAGATTTTTTACCCGAATCTGATGCATATAACATGTTTGGCCCATACTGTTAACAGAGTAGCAGAAGAAATACGTGACATTAATTCATTGATCAATTTGACAAAAAAAAGTATTTATTAAAGCACCGCTGAGAGTTCAAGCCTACAAAGATAAGTTATTTGGTCTGGCACTGTCACCACAACTCATAATAAAAAGATGGGACACGTAGCTTGATGCCACTTTTATGCAGATACCTTTGAACAAGAATAAGATAATTTATTCTCTCTTTTTCAAACTACTCGATAGCAATCGCAGATTGCAAAGATATACTAAATAAACCACAAATGCGCCAAGAGTTAGCTTATATCAAAGTACACTATGGTTTTATTAGTGAAGCACTAGGAAACTTGAAACTCAAGGTGTTTCAAGGATAAAGTTTATAATGCAAAGGTACCATAGGAGAGCGGTTAAAAAATTAAAAACACAAGTTCTGGAGAAAAACGATTGCTTTTCAGTATACAAGCTATTATTTTTAGTAGTATTATTATTATATATGTATGTATTTTGTAAAATTTCGAATAAAATATAAAATAATACATATTTGTCTCTCTAAATTTATATAGGCATTATTTAATATTTGACAATAATTTAGTTGTGTAACTATCATATTTTTGCTTATTTTAATAAAAGTTCTGCATATTTTCATCGAATTTTGGAAAAAATATATGCGCATATAATTCAGTTTCCGTGTCCATATAATTCCCAACTTTACTGATAAAGAATAAAAATTATTAATCTATTCCACTTATTTAAGTGCGAAAATGCAGTTTAAAGCGCATATTTTGGCGTTTTTAGTGCATATTTGTATACATACTTCGCAATTTTGCATTTTTACATATTTTCCAACTCATGCCTATAGGTCATATATTATGACCAACCTATGACTGACAAGCCGCCTTTTACGGAAATCGCTAGAATGTATGCATTCGCATTTGAATTTTGTATACCATTATCCCTTATAATGGTGCATAAATACTAAACTCAAATCAAGGTTTAGTTATAGTTTTGCTGTAATTTGCTGTATACAATCTTAAAATAGTCAACAAAATAGTTCATGACCAAAGGTGCCTCATAACCAAGAAGACAGTAATTTCATTATTCTGCCAAAGGCTTGTCTTTAAGAATGTTAGGTTATCTTATATCAGCTATCGTGCTTACACCTAATGCCGCAATACTATCAGTGTTATCTTCTATATAATAATATATAAAATGTGATAATAGAAACGGCTATAACCAAACTTCGTGTATAATAAAGCCACCTTTCTATTTGCACCAAACGCACAGATTCTTAAAACTTTGTGTAATTTTTTAAAATTATTGTAAATAATAATTTCAACAATCTGTGTGTTCATTACTAATAAATATGAACATACATTTTCATTAAGTAAAGACCGAATTAATTTAAAACAACCTTATATACTTACTAGGAGTAGATAAATTTTAGTAAACTGTGTATTTAATAAATGAAATCGTAAATAACATATGTTTCCTCAAATAATTGCCATATTTAAACGTGCCGTAATTGCAGTAAAATAATTGCATACACACTCAATCACACTTGTAGGATCATACAAATATCACATTTACTGCTTTCGCATCATCATTTTGACTCCCTTTACTCCTGGGGATAATATGATAAGATAAAGATTATTACCTGTTCAATTCGGTAAGAGTACTCAAGATGATTGCCTGTTTTTCTTTCATTTCGTTCAAATATTAGAAAAAATGTTCTTCACGAGCTCCGCGCAGTGACGCGATTGCGTGGATGCAAAAAAATAAACCGTCATTTCGAATACAGAAGGCTTTTGCAAAAGAGACAGACGAGATATATAAAGAAGTTACCCAGAAGGAAATATCCTCAGAAATACTTAACGGTGATATGTGGGGCCATAATGTTAGTGAATGCTCACTAGAGAAAGACTTTAATTTAATGAGAGAAGATACAAAAGTTATTTATTACCGCAGATATAAATTTTCTGGCGTATCCGTTTACGGGCGATGATTTATCACTCGGTCCTGAAAATTTTTGTGTACCGAGAGAGGAGAGGTTTTGTTGCGAATTAATAGTCGATTCCGTTGTTGGACATGAAATTAGGGAGCAAAAATTATTGATGGTGGTTGGATTTAACGATGTGTTCTCAAATGAGTAACACAATGTGCGAAATGACGTGTAATTCAAAACATCCACCGGAATATATATATATATATATATATATATATATATATATATATATATATACTCATTGTGTTTCGTCCAATTACGTGTAATTTAATTTCGGTAAATTATATTCCATAACATAAAAAATTGCTAACGTATCTTATATTATGCGAGACAAGATATGGTAAACGTAATATTACTTTAAATAATGGAACTAACAGAATGGAAAATATTGAAATTTAACACACCAAGCCTTAGTTAAAGAGTAAATTTAGAACCAAGCAATTTGAAGCATACTTGATTGCGTGAAACCCCACAAAAAAAATATTTTTAATGGTCTTGTAATGCCCATCATACGATGGTAACTTAATAGATGACGTCACCAGATGTGCGAGTCGGCACGCCCTAGTTTTTATCCACATAGACTAGAAGTGAAGAATCGAGAAAATTTCCCAGGCATATGTAAGCGCTCAAGGAAAAGCGAGCCGCATTCAACCACCTATCGTCGTGTACTTAATATCGTAGTTATAAATTTGTATATAAATAAATATAAATATTGTTATTCTAATTAGTTATTTGTTAAGTGTTATTTAGTGTACCTTTCATTAATATAGTTATTATTATATCGTATTTTATTAAACGAACCAAATAGAGGAATTATCACAATATTAAAAATATTAAAAATCGGGAGTGGTGAACAGAATACAAGTTACTATCCGAAAATTGCTATCCAGAAATGCCGGCACATGCTTCGTTTTGCTATAGACTCGTCAGTTACCCGAAATACTTAACTGACGAGGCTATAGCAAGTCTACTCTAGGCACATAGTTTAAAAAATTTGATAATCTAATCCTAATTGTGAAAGGCAACTCTTATTATATCCAAAATATACATTTAAATGCGTTGTAGGTATGTCATTCACAATTAAGCCACAAATACTGCCAATATTTGAATAGAGTATAAGCTTTCAAAAAATATATAATTTATTTAAAATGTTCTTCACCTGCATTCTGCATTATATTTTTGTTGCAGTTTCAAGAGTCAAGTGCTTCACCACAGATCCAATCTCGCAAAAGTGAATAGGAGATAGATCTTCCTAGACCCTACCAAACCATTACTAATGTGACCACGCTCTGTCTCTCTCATTCTGTCGGTTAACCTTTTTTAATGGTGAAGATTCTGTCGTTCAAGATTATGATTTTGCAAAATCCTCTCTTGCCGTAAAGACTTAACAGTCTCTTTGCGTTTTCTGTTCCCATGGCTATCAGGCCCGCTGTTAAAAGATAGTGTTTGCGCTTCCATGTCTAAGTCTTCCCTAATGATGTGAAAGATTGTTCTGAGTGCATTATTCGTTTCACGACACAAGACTATTTGCTTGATATTCGGCCCTCCGTAGTTTAAATGGGCTTCATTAACAAGTATGCATTTGATGAATCAATGGTATATAGATGAATTAACGTACCTATGAGTAAAAGTAATTTCGACTTTGAACTAAACAGGTTGTACACAATAGCATTAAACAATGGTTACTCTATAAATATTATGAATAACTTCCTGAATAGTCAACAAAAATCTAAAACCCCTAAAGAAAAGAAAACAGATTCAACTTTCGCAAATCATTGTTTAGAAATTAATATTAGATTTAATATAGATTTCAAAATTTTATATAATCATGACAAAGGCAAAAAACTTTTAACTTAGAAATTAATAGATATAATAATTTATGATTAGTTTTAAATAACCAATTAGATTTAAACAACTCCCCTCTACTAAATTTAAGATTATAAAAATGTTTCCGACACCATTTTTTCTCAATAATTTGTACATAAATATTCAAACTTGTAATTTAAATATTCAATTTTTTATCCACCTGATGATTGGAATTGTACGGCGAAATAATATTGTGCTAGATTTACAATAAAATTTTTAAAACTAGAAGTTTAGTACTTATTTCTTATCGTTATAATGAAGTTTCAACAAGTATCTCCCTCGTCAATCAACGATCTTTGTATTTCATGGATCACGTTGAAGTTATGTTTTCAACTTTTCGGAAAATTTCTATATTTGGGGAAGGAAATACATTCTACTACTCTCATTTCTCCTTACGTTAGTAATTTTTTACTTTTTCAAGTTCTGCAAAGAACTAATTTTAAATAAATAAAACATATATAATATGATATTTTTATTAAATAAAATGTCTCTATTCGATTATAGCATTATATTATTTATTTATAATGGAATATAATAGATCAGAAAAAAAAAATTAAAAATAATATCATCTTGCGACCGCCATAAATATTAGTAAACATGACATTTTGCGGAATATCCTCTGACATTATTATAGATGAAGCAAGACCATGTAAATATACAACCTCGAAGTGGTCCGCTCGTTTCCACCTGCAACAATAATCTTATTATTATAACGTTCTAGTTAACTTAGCTGTTAACGGCTTGACTGGTAGCAACTCTCACGTAATACCTTGCGGGCTAGTCTCTGGCAATTTAGCTTCACAGGAAATGTGTTATTTTGAGTGGAAGAGGTATTTGCTGTTGGGTATTCGACTACTGTTTTTATAATTACAAAACAGCGTATGCGGAAATTGTTAGTATTTAACTATGATTTATGACTGACAATTGGTTGGAAATTAAGAAAACAAACGCGTTTGTACAAGGTACGCGCCGTATGTTCGTGGAATAACATAAAATAAACTTTTTATAATTTCGCAATTTATATTTTTAAATATAATTTCCACTAATTTCAATGCATTTATTTTAATGATTAATTAATAATTCTGTAGTCCTTTAAAAATAATATGATGTCTTTCCGTTAAAATGTTGCATTGCGGCTGTTTGCAACTCAATATGGCCGTCTGAAAATTACGTCATAGAAATAAATAATACTAACAGTTCCATATCTGGACTACACGCTGAATGAAAGCCACATTCACGAAATGCGGCCTTTACCACCTTTTGGCCTCAATTATACAATAAACAAACTTAACATGTGCTGTTGATAGCTGTATTGCGATCTTTAAAATCAATTCGTAAAATGTCTTTACAATCCCAAAATATTGTGACCATAACCTTTCTCGTTGATTGAGCGACTTTTGACTTTATGGGCCAAGGTTCATCAGATCGCAGCTATGTCATCTACTGTTTCTGGATAAAGGATGCCATTGTATCATCTCCTGTGTCAATTGTTTAACACACATGTTTAGAGCGTGTACATTCGACTCGACATTGACGAACTGAAAGAAGTTGTGGTATCCATTTTGCATTAATCCTATTCATACCCAAATGATCGTGTAAAATACGGCGAGCACTTGTTTCAGAAATGCTAAACATTGCTGAAAATTCATTCACTTTCAAACGACAATCTTGTAATACCAATTCTTTAATAAATGAAATCTTTTATGACGTTGCCACTTCAATTCGCTGAGGACTACGCTCATCATCTTCAAGGGACTCTTGCCACAAACTTAAACATTTTGTCCACTTTTTACAGTAGAATCTAAAATAGACAAATCATTACAACCGCCTAGTTTGTAGGCGTATTCCCCTCCTTTGTTAAAAGAGTAATGACATCGCAGTAATAAATTTTTATTAACTTGCACTATTGACGTGATCTGATTGAAGATTGATAACTATCTGTTGTAGAACTTTTCCATTTAAATCGTAAACTTAGAGTCTGTGCAACTATATCACAACGCGCTTATATCTTTTGAACATGCATTGCCCTTGCTACGTATGATACTTCTTGTTTGTTTCGTAATATATCAAGCTTACTGTCTTTTTTTTACCCTGTTACATAAAAATGAACAAATTTTAAACAATAATAATAAAAGCAACAGAATAGACTTTTAAAATCATCCTAAGATGTTTACAAGTAAAAAGCATTGTTGTTCTTTAAATACAACTGCTTAAGATGTTGCGACTTTAGTTTCATACCCTTATGAATATACTAGTAATTAAAAATTGTTGATAATTTCATTCGGAATATCAAAATTTTTAAAAATGATTGAATAAACAATAGGCAATAAATTGTATGTACATAAAGATGAAACAAACTAAAGACCTAATGCACCTATATTCATGTTATTTATTATCCTTGACGTTGCAAACATACATTCAGCTGAAATGCTATGTCTCACGATTAGTTAGCTTTAACGTGGTAAAAACATACTGACGAATTCGCACAAAAAGGGTCTAAAGTTTTGTTTAGCTTCAGAAAATCTAGACTATATGAAGCACTATATTTTACAGTTTTTTCTGTTATGTTCAAGTTTGGGTAATGCATTGGTGTTATCCACTCATATGTAAAGACTATTTATTAAAAGCTGGAAATTAAAATATAGTTAGTTTTCAGCAACCAGAGTAGAATAAGGAGAGGGCTAATTTTATAAATTTTACTCTAAAACATTTTTGTTATTATTTTGAAATTTTCAAAATCTACTCTGCCAGGAGTTGGACACTAAACTTGCATTAAATAAATTTCCTTTATTGAATAATACAGTTTTGCAAATTTGGGTAAACATTTGGATACGAGAAAGCAAGTATGATTCTTGACATTTGTTCATGCGCTGAATTCGAATCTGTTGTCAGTTTCTCCAAATTAGCTCTACTTTTAGAGATTTTCAATCCTGGTCATATCTACTGACGTGAATGGCTTGAATAGAAAAATTATTTCAATTTAACTCTAAATAGATAGCTGTGCATAGTCGATTCGAAATAATTTTGTTACGTTTGTGGATATTATTTTCATGGAAAAAAGAATAAAGTTATGACGTACTACTTTGATTTCCCTTTATCCAAGACAGGGAAGCAGCAGATCTCAAAATTGTTTCTTAGTGCATGGTTACTCGAGAGTCCAAACTGAAAAAATATACTTCATTTTCATTGCCAATGCTTCTGAGAGAACTGAAAAATCAAACTAATGATGACTACTTTTGGTTGTCGAATATGTAGGGTATAAATGCAGAAAAACCTGCAACTGTGGAAATATCCAAAAGTTTCGTCAGTGTTGAAGTCACCTTCTCGTCTGAACAATGACCCATTGCAGGCGCGGCTCGTGATGACGTATTTGGGAGTGGAAGTACAATGATGCGAGTGCCTCGTGTGTTTCGGTGTTTACTAAGAAAACGTTACAGTTAGTACACGAGAATACACGAAGCACTCGCATCATTGTACTTGCACCCCCAAATACGTCATCACGAGCCGCGTCGACCCATTGTTAGTTTGCGCTAGTATAATGCCCATTTGCTCAGGAATTTCGACTTCATCACCGACGAGCAGTGGCAGCAAAGTCGAGATGGAAGAAAAGAGATTGATTTCACGAAGTGAAATGATTGATCTGAATTTACCGACACAAAAAAAGGCTGAGTTTTTTACATCGACGATTGTAATGGTGGAAATGTTTAGATATTCGAACAAAACTCACCCTCTACAGAAATCAAAACCAGGCGTTTCGGCTGTTCTTCGAGAAAGAAGATAGCGTCTGTTTCTGCAATAACATCAACAGTTTATTTCGCAGCAATGAATACACCGTACAACTGAAATAATTGGCGTTTG
The DNA here is from genome assembly GCA_935421215.2 of Melolontha melolontha. Classification (NCBI taxonomy): domain Eukaryota; kingdom Metazoa; phylum Arthropoda; class Insecta; order Coleoptera; family Scarabaeidae; genus Melolontha; species Melolontha melolontha. Next base: position 126,089,537 of record OW285237.1, on the reverse strand, counting down.
TTAATTGATGGTTCTAAATAAAATCTAAAGGCTACTCTTATACACAATGAAAATAAAAAAAACATCCTTTCCAATCGTCTATGTGGTCGAAACAAAGTAAAACTACAAAAAAGGTGTTATATTTTGGCCAAAATCAAACACAATGGACACAAGCGGAAACTTTGTGCCGATTGAAAGTCTCGTAATTATAATTATTGTAATTAAAACTAAAATATTTCTTAATTTATACATTAACTTAACGGGTGATTGCTCTCGTGGCTGGGATGTAATCAGGATTTACAAAACGTTACTAGTTTCTCTGGGATTGTCGTGAAACTGAGCATCATTACGTGAGAAGACATTAGTTAAGTAGCTGGAATTTTGAAAAGAAAATGTTTCTGCTACACAACATATTGACTAAAAAACCTTTAACTACTACCTTTAAACGTCAATTTTGGCCTTTTTCAACTTTCCCAAAGCGCTTGATCATGAGGAGCCGGCTCTAGAGTATTTAGTAAAATTTTTTCACAAAATTCCTTACGCAAAAATTGAAGAAGGTGTATTTGTCGAATCTGATGTTAGAAAGCTGATGGATTACAACAACTTTCTAAAGTGTTTAAAGGCCAACGAATCAGTGGCATGGGCGTCATTTGAAAGTGTTGCTCACAACTTTCTCGGGAAACAAGAGTCCCTGGATTTCTAGTAAATAATTATCGATTATTGGAAAAATTATTGCAAGAGAGATGCAGAAAATAAATCTTTAAAGACATTCGAAACCCAAAATGTCATAGTAGTATTTTCCGCATTGCGTCTTGATTTATTTCAAGATAATTGGGACGAGACGAATGAAAATTTGATGAGAAACGAGAGACGCTTCCAGGAATTTTGGGACGAGGACACGATCAGTGACTACAGTGAACTTAATGCGTGAAACAGGCCCCCAGCAATAAAAAACAACTGAGCTCTACTGCATTTTACTTTTGATATCTCACTTTCCTTCAATAAAACGGTCATAAATGGTAAAATATACTAAAAATGTTCATATTTGTTATTTAGAAACCTAGAGCAAAACGGCCTACGAATTCGGATTCAGAGCCAAAAATTACGTCGTCAAAAACACCGTTTCGTTGCTCGGTTCCAAAACCGTGAATAGTGTGTATTTTCTTATTACTCTTTTTTTTATTTTTATTATTTCACAAAATAATCAGTTCAGAATAAACTGAAAACCCAGCTTATATGTACTGTTACGATAAAAATCAAATCGATATCCATTATTATTAATATTTAGTTGCTAAAAAAGTTTGTGTCCGTGTATTATACAGTTATCGACTCTTTCATTAATTTATTAGGCCTGTGGAATATTCTATTTGGTTATATTTGGTATAACTGCCTATACAGTCCAGTAGTAGAGCTTTACCGGTTAGAGAACCTCCGCTTTATAAAAATATACAGTCTTATTATTTATACGAGACCGTCGGAAAGTTTTGTCACAGCCGAACGGCATACATTTTCGTAATATCGTTAGCTAAAAGGACCGGAATTGCCACCACAAATATTAAATTAAGTTGTACTAACTCCCACCGAACACACACATGAGAGCGAAGAGCGAGAGATAGAATTGTCACGACAAACGCTTTCAAGTGCTATACTATAGCTTCAATATACAACTAAATAATAGCTTATGTGATATAAATGTAAAAAGAATTTAAAGCTCTTAGAAAAATGCAGTTGTTTTTGTAATCAAAGTATAACTGTTAACTCAAAAGTGTTCAATATCAACTGGTTGAAGTGGGGAGAAAGAATTTATATAGGTGGTAAATAGTAATCAGCAAAACAAATGAAACAATATATACGAGAATGTGTAAATCTAATAAGGTACAAATGGTATTAATATATAAATAGTCACATGACTACGAAGTATTGTTATTAAAACGTTTTACAATAAAAAAAAACTATAACAGATTCTGTCATGGATTGATCACATATTTTCTTAATAGCTAATTTTCATGAAAACAGATGGAACCAACGATACAATTTGAATATCGATGTTAAAAAATAACACTAAATTAGGCGCCCTTGAATGCAATAATTTTAATTGTTTATTATATACTAGCTGAACCGGTAAATGTGTTACTATTGCTTGATTTAATTAATCGGAAATTACAATCGTTTGAATTGAATGGCATATCTATTAGTATAATTGGTATACGTGGTATTAGCACACATTGAATTTGCCAATTAAAATTGTTGCTTACATGAAATTGTTTAATAATCATAATAATCTGATACCATAGCGGAAAGGGGGTGAGAATTCAGTTCGATAATTTATTGCTTCATCTTGATCTTTAACAGTATGTATTGATTTGTAAATAGATATTTCTCCTGATAACATATATTGAATACAGGTTTCAATGAAATTTACATCTAACTTTTCTGAAGCTAATATTGCACGTCCACTAAAACAATGATGAGTTTTGTAATTTTGTTTGATATCTTGCTACCTATACAAGCTGCAAGCAATAAAAAGTCCACGAACTGGCACTGCTAAAATGTTGCTTAATACAAACATCCTCCTCGGGCTAACCTTGCGTGGCTAGAAAGTCCTCAAATTGACAAAATAGCCAGCCAGTGGCGACGGCGTAAAACTCAGTGAGATGGTCGCGCGATTCTTGACGAAACGATGCTGAACTGACTATGAATTTAAAAAGGGCGCCACCGCGATTTAAGAGCTGCTTGTCGAAGTTGGAGTTCGTATTCGTGCTAACGAACTCACCACAGAAGGACTAAAGTAATTGCTGACTCATCCTCAAGTTGATTTTTAATTATAAAAGAAATCAAGTGCAAAATTCTAGAGTCCAAAACTGTTATTCGTTGGTGTATATACTTAGTTTTGATATAAGCATTAAACAACAAATAAACAAAAATAAGGCAATCAAGAGTCACAAGGAACGGCATACGTAAACACAAATCTTATGCAAATCGTTCACAAATTAATTTCTCGCTTAATTACATAAAATTGAGGACTATATATTTGAGAACACAAATAAAATATGGCACAAAAGCAAAGGATTTGCGTTCTTATGCACAAACTTTTTACACAACTGAATTGCGCATTCTGATTACTTTATATGACCTCAATAGTATTTATGATTAATTAATATGACAATTTAAATGTAATGTAAGTTAACTTACTAAAAATATCCGGACATAAAAATTACTATCGACAAAAAAAGTAAACAAAAGTAGGAGTACGAAATAGACGAAATTACTTTATTTTAATGTAGCTGACTTTTCTTCTTTTATGTAGAAGGAAATTAAGCGGTCAAAACAAAAACGAAATACGAAAATGGAGAGCGGAAGATTCTAAAAAGACTTCGCGGACAATTTACTCATTCTCAGATGGTCGAAGGGTAGAATTAAAATACAGCCTAGGCAAACACGACGATCCGACATAAATAATTGCGGTAAAACGATCTCAGTAGATACTAGTAAACCATTAATTTTAATGTAACTTATTCAAGCGGCTAAAAGTCTAGCGGTACACACACAGGTACCACACCTGAGCTACAGAGATCTACCACGGATGTGACCATAAAACACCGCGCAGAACTCGTTCTCTAAGAATTCTCTCCCCAAAAAGCTGATGTCGTAGTGATACGTTTTATTACAGCAGGATCATACAGGGACCGACCAACAAATCGCCAAAATATCGTAACAATCTGGAAATATGCATTAAACCAATTCCTCTTGTGAGTAAAAGATACTGTAAAAAAAAGTTGGATAATTTAATGCAGTTGTTTCTTGAATTGAAATTTTCCCATTTCCAATACTCAATAATTTTATCGCAAAATGATCTGCAAACGTATCGTTTTGTAATTTAACACCTATATCAATGAAAATTCGTTAACATGTCTCGACAAATGTGATGCATTTAAATACGCCTTTAGTACATCAGCTGGTGTTGAACATGGAAAACAGGTAATGTCTATTCGAAAATTACCAGTTAAAAATATTAGCGCACCACCGAAGGGCGAGTCGTTTCCACGTAAGCCTTGCAATGTTTGATCCAATGCTCCAGTGTTTTTGTATGCGCCATTGTGCATTCGTACCGTATAACTACCTAGCTCTGCTGGAGTACTTAACTAATTCCTGAAGGTTGCAAGTTGGTGATTCCCTGTTCTGCATATTCAATGGCAGTTTAAGTGCTGAATGTGCTGTTTGAAAACCATACAAAAGAATCCCTGCAATTCCAGATGATGCGATTGCCAATGCGATATTATTTTGTGCATGTATGATTGCTAGTACCACTGAAATAAGAAATGTCGTTCCTGTACCACCTGGCGTGTCCAAGAAATACATTCCACCACTCTCACCATTTGTTCCTCGCATTATTGGATCATAAACGTGTTTCTGTTCTTGAAGTAATTTTTTAATATTAGATTGTACAAATATATTTAATTAATTAATGACGAAGTTTTTTTCGCATTGTAATTCTGTATGAAATATGTCATAAGCTAGTCGATTAGGTGATATCATTCCCTAATGCCATTGTAGCAATACCTAAGTACTATCTCGTGGCGCCATCTACGTTTAAAAAATGCTACTGCTACTATTGATATTATATTATTAGGCCTATAACTTATTTTCTACTGGTCAGATCGAGGATTTCAATAGCTTTAAAGATTCTCCGAACAATGGGGACCATTTCGGGGAAAAACGCGCATAAATCAGTCTAGTAGTTTCTTAGTCTATAACGAACACATAGATTTGTACTTCTTTCAATTAATGTTGAGCGGTTTTGATTTTGTTCACAACCTATGCTATTTCACTAGTATTTCTTTCTAAGATTCTGAGAATTCTCAGGTCTGTAAAAAGGGAAATAATACACTTTCTTGTTACAGCAATAAATTATTCTAGGAGTCCAAATACGATTACGCTCTTCTACTTCTATGACTTGAATCTTGACCACGACCAAGGTTAATTTAACACTTTCCGTGATGTTATTCTTTAAAGATTTTTATGATTTTCCATGATATTCTTTACCTTAAATTATTTCTCCTTTTTTTGTATGCGCTATTTTCAACGTAGACAGGCGGCGAGATCGCAGTTCTTGTACGTCCACAGATCAATTTAGGACTATAAAAGAAGCATAACAGTAACACTGTGTTGCCATATATTGTCACATGTAATAAATATTCTCCAATGTCCACAAAATATGTCATGATACTGGCACAGTTAAAATCTTCTTTCTCTGAAATATCTTAGTCAGAAGAGTACAAAAATTGAAATAATGACCTTTTAAACATTTACTTACATATTGCTATGAATAGTTGGTTCGTAGTTGGATGTACCACTATTCACACCAACTCTGTCCAGCTTAGATACTCAGTCGGTTACTTTCTTTAAATGGGACTGCTTTCCTCTCCGGGTTTCCAATGGAAAACGTGGAAAAATAAATGTATTAATACCACTATCAGGCGCCTCACAAAATTTATTTGTGAATATTGTTAGTTTTACTGAAGATATTGTTAATCACACAAATAGAAAGGTAAACAAAATTATATGCACAATTTACTCAAATGAATCATATATCTAAAAAAAAAGAAAAAAGAAAAAATTCTTTATAAAAATTTAAAGAATTTGTGTAATACATAAATTATAAAATTATACACTGGCGTCGAAAATAATAGTTCAATATAAAATAATGTTTTTCTTCAAAATGTTTCGGGGAAAAGTCCATAGCAGTATGTGTGTATATCGATATCGTCACTCTCGTGCCTGTCGTTCGCCGAGTGGACATGCATCAAGCACTGTGGCAGCTGTTCGTGAAGGAATAGTTCGAAGTCAACTGCGAAAGCATTTATGAAATGAACAACGCATTCAGAACAATTTATCGAATCATTGGAGAAAATTTGGGCTGAAAGCGTATCATTCTTTAAGGACCATTGAAATCTAAAAATGAAGAAGTTATCAGAAATTATACATATCAACAGGTACATTGTCTATAGTACAAATTTTCGCATTCTGCGTTTGTTTGTAAAACACATAATTTAGAAACCTAATTTATTTAATCTATTCTATTTCATTAATTAGTGCTAAATTTCGTCTTTCCTGTTATATTTATTATTTTGTAACTGACTTTAACGGTAAAAACATTCAAGCTTTTGTTATCACCCTACTTTAATAATAAGTGTTTCTTTATATGTGGCTATTTTTCTTATTTCATTTCTTTCACTTATTTCTTTTGCATTTGTATGTTTGTTTCTATTTACTCCCATTATTTACGTTTTATAAAATACAAACTTTTCACTGTTCTTTCTTGTCCTTGGCTAGTTTCTCCTGTTTTAGCAGCTGATCCTGACCGTTGCCTTTCTTCTCCTGCATATCTTATTTTGGCAAGTCCCTGCGACAGACAGCGCTAGGGAAAGTATGCATCCCTGTTTTATCCTGTTAATTATTGTCTCTGTCTCTTTGTTTCTCTCTGTTATACTTATTAGTATTTCTATTTTTATACTGAACAGTTTATTATTATGACGGCTACAGTTTTGTAAACTTTCCACTGCTGCAAGATCTCTGTTTAGAAGCATAAAGCGTTGACATGCGATATATATAATAAAGTATTTAATCACCCATGCATTGATGTTACCATGTAAGCGGGGTGTTTCCTAGACATACGTGTAGTGTACTGGTACTGGAAATGATATGGTCGACTTAAAAGCTGTAATTATTTCTTTAAAGGAAAAAATTAATGAACGAAGAAAATATTCTTTAACTACTCAAAATAATTTTCTGGGCGCCTAGAATTTTAAGGAAGTGATCCAGAAGATCTGGGAGCGCGAGAAGAGAAAGTGCAATATAATATGGGACGCTTTTTCTGAGGACACATCCCTATCAGTTGCTGATCATCGAAAGAGAGATGATGATACATATCGTAACATCTTAAACCAACTCTCTGCCGACGCTAACACTCCACCTGCGTATTTGGGAAAGATGGTTCTAAACAAATCCAATCCTAGCATTTCAATTCCTTGAGGACTGAATTGCGACAGCGTATGGGAAACGCTGAATCTCTGCAAATCAAGTACATGAGGGGTGTTTCTAAACTAGTTTCGCCCTACATCAATAATCTTATCTGTTACTATAAAAATGTGCATGGTCTGAGAAGAAAGGCTCTTTAGTTTTTTCTATCCATCATATCTTCGCCATTTGATGTTATTGGACTTAGTGACACGTGGCTTTCGAGTGATATTTATTCTGCTGAATTTTTTCCTGGTACCTATTTGGTCATCCGTTATGATCGATGATTCGACGAACCACAGCAGAACGCCAACATCGGCACTGTGGTGTTGGCGTTCTGCTAACATACAGGAGTATTTTAAGTTTTCTTGATTTAAATTTATTACCCGTTCCGTGAATTTACTAATTTGATATCGTTGGAAGCACATGTACAATAATTGTTGTTTGCGTCCATAATATTATTCTGTATATACAGCCGTATATTTCGATTACAAATTTAGAATCCTTTTCTGAATTATTTGAAGAAGTGGTTTTCAACTTTTCTAATATGATCATCATAGATTACTTCAATTGTTCTCAGTTTACCGTCAATATGGATAATGACACTAAATCGATGCTTTAATCATCTTTTATGGACATGTACAACCTTAATCAGTATGTTATTATATAACAGCATTACGAATTCTAACAACAAACTGTTAGATCTCGTTTTATCTGATTCACCGTCCTTTTTGGACAATATCTCAGATTTTAACATCATTTATAATATTTTCCGCGATCCGCTGGTATCCTGTCATCAAAGAAAAATGTTCCGACATATGTGAATCGCCCCCAACGTTTTCTTAAATGGTTTACTCCAAAAATAATTTATAACTTAAACTTAAAATATAAATACTTTAAGCATTTTCAAAGTGCCAAAAGTTCATCATTAATACTGTCTAAATATATAAGAAACAAATATCTAAGTCGTATTCAAGGTAGAATGCAGTTCTCAAGAGTCAGCGCTGAGGATTCTCGATCTATAATTAACACGTCTGCTGATAATTTTAAGAACGTTTATAATACACCCTCTACGTCTAATAACACAGATCTCCTATCAACCAATTGAATGCTTCTCCATTTGCATCACTTATATCTGATGATGCCGTACTGCTCAGCACTGAGATGCTCAGGGATAAATTTACTTCGAGAGATGAACAAATTCCTGCTTTTGTTGTGAGGAACTGCAAAAACGTGTTTGCTACACCATTGCCTAAGATATTTAATTTCGCTCTCACTACATCTACTTTGCTATTTGCAAAAATACTACCCGTTTTAATGACTGGTGAAAAGCATTTGATTGAGTGGATCACGCTATCTTGCTAGCAAAATTGATGAGTTTCGGATATAGTAAACCGCTAGTTAACTTTTAGCTTCATACCTGCATAATAGGCCTCAATATGTGTTCTACAACAGATATTTTTCAACAGCTTACATTACCACTTTTGAAGTTCCGTAAGGCTCTAACATAGGACTCCTTCTTTTCATTATTTTCATTAATGATTTTTCAGATCAAATCGAATCTAACATCCCTTTCTTTGCCGATGACTTGAAGCTGTTTTCTTCTCGAGTCACCGATTCGAGAGATTAACTTCTACTACAATCCGATTTCGTTAATATACAGAACTGGTGCACAAATAACAATTTTCCTTTGAACCCCGATAATTGTAAGATATTAGCATTCATGAAAAAAAGTAAATATTATAAATTTCAATTACCAATTACAATATGAAACAGACATGTAAAAAATTTTACATATCTGTAACTGTACACATGAACAATACACCTCGTATTTTGAGCATTTACTTCTGCTTAATACATATGTTTCTGCCATCTAGGCGTCATCAGTCAAGCTAGTGAAGCAATGCGATACAAATGAAACAAATCTTTATGAATAGATTTGTATCTGTATATACATTTCATTGAAATCGCCTACAAGATAAAGCAAATTTCATCCTATAAGGTGGCACTTATTTCATAAGTGACATCTGACATAAACACAACCTTTTTGTATATCTACCGCCATCTGCGCGTGTTAATGGACTACACCTATACGTATTGTTTCGCTTATGTAATAGCTTAGCTATTCAAGCGAAAGGTCGCCTTTCTCGGCAAAGTCTCTTTCGTCCGTCAGATGTCACTTATGTAATAAGTGCCACCTTATAGGATGAAATTTGCTTTATCTTGTTGGCGATTTCAATGAAATGTATATACAGATACAAACCTATTCATAAAGATTTTGTTTCATTTGTATCACATTGCTAGCTTGACTGATGACGCCTAGATGGCAGAAACATATTGCAATGGTTTTTTTCCATTCAGAAGAGAGAAAAAAGAAGAATTATATTGAACTGTATTTGTATGACATGAATTTAAAACGTATTTTGAATTTTTATTTATATTTATTATGTTTGTAATTATCCTTTTGACCGGTCCTATATGAATATTATATTAGACCGATGGGTTCGGCAAAATGTTGTACTATTGAGTTCGATGTAAGAGATTTTCATGATATTTTATTTAGAGATACCAGGACTTTCAAACCAGATGGTCAGAGAGAATAAAAAAGTCATTTTTATTCTCCTGTTTTTGAGTAAAGTCGGGTTTTTTGATTTTGGTGTTTTATTTTGTGCATTCAAATTAATTACGATTTTTACGAGTGTTTGTTGAGCTCGTTCTTTTTTGCTATTTTAATTAAATAATGGTATCTCTCACGTAGTTTAGTGTTAAATGTGCTTAGATCGATGTAAGTAATAAAAACAGTTAATTTATATAATTGCTACTACGATAATTTGCTTATGTTTGTAATTTTAGTTTAATATTTGCATAAATTTTGATATAAAAATTAGTATATGAATATTCAAGAAAATTGTCATGTTTTTTGTAATGGAGTTTTTTCTTCAAGATAAGATATTCTAGATCGTTTTATATTCAGGTTGGTTTTTGTTGCTGGGTTTGATTTTGTCATGTCTTATTGCGCATGACTGTAAGGCTGTCACGCGTACTCGATAACTTGGTGGTTGTTGACATTTGATTTATTGGGGTTACAGTTAGAGGTCAAACTTGACAAATTTCTTAATTATTTATTAATTATATGTTTGCTCGAGAGTCACAGGGGGTTTTTCTCTTTGTGCGTGCCATTATCATAAAGAGTCTTTCCTCCTAGCTACTGTTAATTTGCTTTAGCTCCCTATACACTCAGTAAAGGGATTTTTTTTCTTTTTTTTCTTTTTTTATTAAATTTATAAACAAACTAAATGTGACTTTTTTATTAATGCTTATTGTTTTACTTTAAATTTTTAAACCTGGCCCGTATCCGTAAGGAAGGAACGAAGTTGACTGTTCAACGTTATTATATTTCTTTAATTTTCTTGTTCCACCATTTTTCACGTCTTTCCTGTATTTTTTATCTTCCTTTTCCTCGAACCAATGTGTTGGTCAAGTCTCCTGTCTACGTTATGGGCAGCAGTTACAATCAGGTTTCTTTGGATATCGATATACACTTCAATAATTTGTTAATTAATTGTTAAATGTTCTTATTTTTTGTTTTTATTACTTTATTCACATACATATACTCTTTTTATTTCCATAAATATTAATTGTCTCAATATTTTTTTAAAGTTTTATGTTCTTTTTATGTTTAGGAGAAATTAGTAAGGAATGAGCCACAAAAAAAGTTTTCAGAGTATGCCATGGATTAAATCAGTTATGTCTTAGATTGATTAAGCGATCTAACCTACATTTCGTAGTATTAGTAATAGGTTAAATCGTAACTTGTAAATTTTACTTATGATTATTTATAAATGACACTTCATCAATTCTCTAAGCTCAGACGTGACTTATATATCTATCTCAGTCATTCATGGCCTACCTAAGATACAAATTTTGTGGCTCGCTGGATATCTATAATACCAAATATAGTATATTAATACTTTTTTTTTAAATTTTACTTGTTATGTGTATGATTTACAATTTTATTTTTATTTTTTGATTTCTCTCTTTTTTTGCTCATGTAATTCTTAAGATATTAACTAATAAATCTAATTTTGATTTTCTGTTGGGTAAAATGATATGAAATAAATCAATAAATTAAGGCAAAAGAGGCTATCTTTAGTATTCAGAAAAAATTCAACCCCTAGAATAATATATATCGGCGTATATCCGAAGTTCTTTAGAACTCCGGAAGATTGTGACACCGAGCATGGTCACCATCTGACCTTAGTAATGTATCCTATGAAGATGTTTCTCCTATTAATTTTTGCGAGATTAGAATAAAAACTTTGGCCCGAGCGTACCAATAAACAGTGGCAGAAACTTTAGTAAAACCTCTAATAGACGCCTTGTTTAAGGGGAAGAAATGGGTCTTTCTACAGGATTCGGTACCCGGTCAGATGACCCAATCATGGCTGAAAGACTACGATCCTGAGTTTATTAAGGCTTTAGATTTGCCTTCTGTTGGCCCTGAGCTGACCCTCTCGACAATTCATTATGAGATGTTCTGGAAGGTATGGCCTCCAAGAAGCGTCATCCAGATTCTAAGTCTCTAAAATGTAATATTTTTGAAGCTTTAACTAAAATGTCGTCAGAAACAATTGGTAAATCAGTTGACTAATGATCTGATAATTTGCAACTCTTTGTGGACACACATGGCGAATGCTCCTAGTAAATTATATATCGTTTGAATGCCTATTTTCTGGGCTTTTGGAAAATTTGTATTTTAATTCTGTACGACAAGTAACTATTTTTTTATATGCCATAAAAATGCCAACAGTATTTATAGTTCGATTGTATAATGTTGAGTTGTCTTTTTTAATACTATTTCAATATTTAATTGAATTAATTTTAGAATTTGTTTATTTATTATGTATTTTGTTATTTACCTAACAATATACACGAAATAGTTACCAATGGAATAAATATTTATAAGTCTGCTTTCACGCGAAACTGAAAGGTCTTATCTTAAAAGCACTGGTTTGTGGTTAAGGCAAACTGTATAACAACGTTTTCAACTACTAATCCCTAAATGTTCTTTTCTCCCTGGATATCTTGCTATATTGTTAGGGTGTGTGTCTCTTAGTTTAATACCGTGAAGCTTAAGATGGAGCAATTCATTATTTAGAAAGTTTAAAGCTCCCACAGGAGTTTTTATTCGTTTATGTTAAGTATAAATCATGACTTCATGACTTGAATTTAAAATATAAAAACGAAAAAATTTTCATTACTATTTTTAACTTGAAAAATGTGAAAATAAAATGAGTAATGTTAATACTGCGTCATATGTATAGAATTTATTGTCTATTTTATAGGAGAATGGTCTTTATACGTTCGTTCACATACTCAATACAAAGGCAATCTACACTTGCGTTATGTTCGTAGTATGATGAGATTGCACATTGCACTCGTATTGTGGACTTGCGGTTGTCCCAAAAACGTAAACTTTGTTTGGGAATAGGCCTAGCACTGAAATTTAGTAATTTTCTAAATAAGAGTAACAACGGCTTCATATTAATGAGAACACTAATGATAAAGACAGAGACAATAATATTACCGTCGCGGCGTCGGTTCTGAGTGTTACGCAGAGAAAGACGGACAAATTGGCGAGAACTCTTGAAATATAATCTATATTCTCTGTGACAGTTTGTTTTGGCAGATGTATGTAATGGCCTTTTTCTAAACATTTTGTATGAATAAGATAAGACATTTTAAAAAGAACATTTAAATAATGCAAAGATATCCTACAGAAATGTGTATATTTTTATATAAAAAGCTGCTCTAATTGCAGAATAACATAAATTAGTAAAGATGGCAAATTCAACACGTATGCCAGCAATATACGCATATAATTTTGCATTTAATTTAATTATAAGAAAAAAAATTATAAAACGTGCACAAACTCTTACCGCATCATAAATTATAATTATCAGTGAATTCATTATCTGGATAAGATTTTTCAAATATTCCAATCATCAGATATGACTCCACAGTCGTTGCGCTTAAGTCAGTGCGACGTGCGGAATAAACATGTTTTAATGCCGAAGACGACCGTTCCACATCTAATGATGTTATATTTGCATATTCAAAATAATCTTTATAAGAAGTTAATGATTTTTTTAGACGCACAAATTAGATTTAGTATGTGAAAAATAGTAGTAAAGCTAAGAGAGTTCTGGACCAAAATTTCATAAGATTTAACATAAGGGTATAATTTTGCATTTTTTATCCCTTCCACTACCTACCTCATGCGAATCATCACGTGATCACGCCCACAACCCGGGCGAAATTCAGACGCCAAGGAACGTAAGCGAGTTGTTAACATGGGGCTATTTACATGGAGCCCTTGGAGTATGGCATGATACAGTGGGTAGGCGGATGACATCCAAACGGTTCCACCTGTTAGCGGGGTAGCGAAATACAGCAATCTGCTTTTCAAGAAAGCGTAAGACGCACATCTTTACCTTGTGGGACTTCTTTGGACCACCCCTCACTCTTTTTTATGATCTCCTGGGGCCCTCCGAAATGTCAAATTCAATTTAAAAACTTCTGCCACTAAGAGATGAGTCACAGATGCGTCGGATTATGTTTATAGACGCTATCGACTTGTTACCATTAATGTTAAATATGATAATGCGTTCTATGCCGAAACAAATACTAAAAAGATTTTACATATAACGTTTATTCATACATATACCTATATTGTTATGTATATTATTGAAGAGCGTGGATCATCATCTCTACTTGGATTTAACCTGGAATACAAATTCGATTTGTAGAAAACAAATAAAAATCATTATTGATGCTGCATTATTTGGGTGATGCTTCTCAACATACGATGCAATATTTTCCCATGCTTTCAACACTTCTCTTATTGTGTCAAATGATTGTTGCTTTTTTGTATCTTCCTTGTCCTCTTCTGATAAACCCTCCTCTACCACTTCTTGCTGTGAAACACAATGCAACTCCATAAGCTCTTCGATGGCTAGCTCTTGACTGTGCTCTTCCACAAGCTAATCGATATCATTGTTATCCACATCCAGTCCCATGATTGTGGATAAAGACAAAATCTCCTTAACTATAGGCTTCTTCCAAGCAGGAATGAGGGTTTTTTTGGTAATCTCTTCCCACGTCTTTTCGATCAACTTGAGACAGGCAACGATATGGAAATGATATTTCCAAAACTCTCTAAGAGTGCGATTGGTCCCTTCAGTGACCTCAAAATAATGTTCGAAAAGTGCTTTAGTGTAGAGTTTGTTAAAGTTAGAAATCACCTGCTGGTCGATAGGCTGGAGTAGTGGAGTGATATTGTGAGGCAGAAACTGGATTTTAAAGAATTTAGATTCGTCAAGGAGGTCTTGTAGGTCTTGTAGGCCTGGAGGATGAGCTGGAGCGTTGTTCATAACAAACAAAACATGGAGTGACGATGCATTTCATGCAAATATTTTTTAACAGTAATACCAAAGACTTCATTGATTCAAGCAGTAAAGAGGTCACGTGTCATCCAAGCCTTATTGTTTGACCTCCACATCACACTTAGCCAACTTTTCTGCACTTTACTCTTATTGAACGCTGTTGGAGTTTCTGAATGGACGATCTTTCATTGGTTTGTGACCTGACAATGCTTTCTCCTCTGCTGTTATATAGGTTCGCTTCGGCATCCTTTACTGCCTTTGTATCAGACCTTGTTGCTTCACCATGCCTCACAACGCTGCGGATGACGCTTATTCTCTTAAACTTCTCGAACCACCTACGGTTTCAGCTGTTGATGATCCTGGAGCTTTCGTAACGAGGTCGGAAAAAATCACTTTCGCCTTCTTAAAAATGATGTTCTCATTAATAGTATCGCCTTGCAATTGCTATTCGTTACTCCATATAAGCAGCATGTTTTCAACATTGAGAATATGTAACCGTTGTGTACATATTCTTATCACTCCCTTTAAAGCATCTACCTCATTAATTTTCTCCTTATTCTTGAGAATAGTGCAAATCGTTGATATAGTGTTGTCCGTGCTAGATCAACCACGCTCATACCTCGTTCACGGTTTTCAATGATTTTTCGTTTCATTTCTACGCTTTCTATAAATGTCCAGGGTCAACCAAACCATTGGACATTCTCAGGAAACAGTGGTTCTTGTCATTCTCTATGTAATCAGTTAGGAATGTACACACCATATTAGGCCCCTTTGCAGTTGTTCGTTTATGGCAAGCATAGGGAAAGGAAGTTTTCGATTTAATTTTATGAATATAGAAAATTCTGGGTATCAATCGCTGTCAATAAATTTTTTTTGGATTTCTTTCATTTTTATTAGGTTATTGAAAAGTTCCCATTTTTCTGTGCCACTCTGTATATGTTACTATAACATGGGCTCTTTCTGCACCAAACGAAGTATCGTAGTGACATCTATAGGTAGCAATAGCCAACTAAAAATAGCCCAAAGTAATTTAAATTGTTTTAGCAATAGGCGATACATACCGAGAGAAAAAAAATGATTGTCCTGATCCTACATCACTTATCACGGCGCGTATATTAATACTTTCATCCATTTTTTCATCTGAAGTTAGGTCTTTAGTTATTTCTAGTGGATTTAATAAAATAATATCATTTTCTGTCCATAGTCGTACGTTAGTTGAGTTTTCTGTCGATTATTATTTATTATTTTTGCGTAAAATTTGAGTAAAATGCCCCTTATGCTAGAACACGACCAATTTAATTCTAAATTCAGTAATGCTTGATCACATGCATCACGAAAGTGTCTAGTAGTACGAACTATCCATATTTATAACAAAATATAAAAACATTCTACGCCTATGCATAACCGTGCGTCAAAGTGGAGGTAAAAATTTATATATGATTAGCGGAAAGTGGTGTAAGATCAGTACAACCATGTTGCTGTATCTGTATATAGTTTATTGATGAATAACATTTTCATATACGGTAATCGACAAATTTTAATTTCTGGTACGAAAGTAGAAGAGGAAAAGAGCGCGACTGAGAAAAGTAAAAAAAGACATATAGCGAGGTTGCCAATGAATGTATGCAAGTAGATGAAATAGGGTACGAAAAAATTGAGTCAGATTATAGCTAGTCAGTAAGCCTATTGCTTCAGAGGGATGTAGAACGCTTCTTAGAAATACGTATAAAATTCGCCACGAATATTTACAGAAAAATATTTACTTCGTGGTATATTACTTTTATGAGGATGTCCAATAAAGCTTATATTTTCCGCGTATAAATAAAATGAAATGAAATATTAATTCTAAGTTATGTAAAAAAAATAAATGTTACTCTTATGAAAAGAAAATTTGGTTTATTTTCTTTTCATAAGAGTAACATTTATTTTTTCTCCTATAATAATATCATAAGCAAATCAGGTGTTAATGTAAAGAATGCTCTCAATATTTTTTCTCGCATTTCATTTATATTATGCAGTCCCTATAAAAAGAAACGACAATTGAATTATTTAAAATACGAACCCATACATTTAATTATTGTGGATATCGGGTATGTACAGATACATTGAGGTGTCTACCGGCATAATACCATTTTATGATTTGTGTCTTTTCTTGAGTTGTAAAAACATGCATGTTGAAATCGACTATTAATATACGCACGTAGAGATCTAAGTGTTGTACACCCGGTAAGTGTTTGTTATGGAATAGGGCATGTTAAATATGTATAGGTGTCTACGTTGGATATAACAAGCATACACTATATTCGAAAACAGAAATTAAAATTTGTCGACTACTGTATAACACAGGGAGAAAATATGTTATTGCTAAAAAAAAATAAAAAATTAATTACACATTTCTTGCCAAGGAGCAGATAGGTCAATAATGTAACATACTTTCCGGACATCTTCGCACTTTCAGTTTCTCTCGTGGCATCGTGGTGAATTTCTCTAATCAGGATAGTGTTCCTATCCATCAATTCAAACTACGAGAATAACATTTGTCCATGCTATTTTCTTGTTTTGGTACACGCTAAAATGGAAACTAAGTGTTTATAAAGACAACATAAATTTAGAAATCAAATGGAATACATTACGTATATAGAATTTCTTGTTTTTTATAGCATGGAGGCAATCAGCGATTATGCTGTCTGATAAATCGACACCATCCATAAAACGATTATGTTGTACTACAGCTTATGGTTGCGCGAACTTGACTGTATATCTTTGACTACCTATCCCAACTCTGACTATTATCTGAGGGAGCTTTCCTAAGATACGAGTACAATGAAATCATGTGGACAAGGTTGTAATACTGCAACACTATATGATGGTTTGTTTTAATTTCTCCATTATTATTAAGTAGTAAATTATACAATTCGTTCCTTTTTGTGTTTCAAATTTTAAACTATTTGTTCCTTTGCAATAAAAAAAAAACTACACTTCCATAGATATTAATCAGTAGATGTTATCAACCTAAAAACATTACTACGATTCTGTTATTTATACTGAATTTTATTAACCTCAAACAGAATCATTTATACAATCAATTTACATATATAAGTAAATCTGAATTTACAAAAATTAGATACTGACAATTACTTAAACTGTGTCTAGTGTTCGCGAATGTATATTAATCATTTCCTTGCTAAAATTAATCAATTAAAATACCAACCATAAAGACAGAAGAAAATAAGTAGCGACTCACTAGAACGAGGTTCTAAACTGGATGGATATATAATAATTTATTCACCAACACCAACCAGTGAGCCTGAGTTGAATAGTAATTTAGTTCTATATTACAATGGGCCTATTGGAACTATGCCTGTCTATAATGTATCGTTTTTTACACTTTTCAAATTACGTGAGGTTTTTCAGTAGATATTTTCAACGTCAACTATACTGTAAACAATGAATTTTTCTTGTATTCGTAATTGCTTAGTGTTCCTAATTCATCAATTTGTTCTGCGATATGTTACGTATCAGCTAGTTCTAGGGATCGGAGTAAATTGCTTTTACTAGAATGAAGCTGTACTTCTTGGTGGTACGATTCGACATCTAGGTATTGATTAGTATGTACCGCTCTTCCCATAACGCTGTGCTCGGGTTTACCATCGCTGCGTGTTTTGGCAGACATAAAAAATGGTAACTAGTTCTGTTCTTATACTTCTATCGTAAATTGCATCATCGGGTATATACCCTTTTAATGTTTTAAAACGTTTTGTCTTTTCCATGTGTCCAAATTACTAAAGTATCAATATACATAATAACAATTTCAGTTTTTCGGGAGTGATATTTTTGTAGCGTTATCTGTTATAATTGAATAACTAATACCAACATGAATAGTGTTCTGTTCGAATAGTGAAATATTCCGGAAAATAGCGACTTTATTGTAAAATAGCTAACAGACGCTTGCGTAAATAATGTTTTAGTGTCAAAAGCACACATCCATTTCTTGATAAAATGCATCAAATGTACATAAGGGACTTATGAAAAAATTGTTTTAGTCGAAAGCTGTAGTGTACAGAATAGATGTTTCGTTAGATCTATTGATTACCAACTGAAGCTCACTATATGTTTTAACCGTACCTGGTGTTTATATATTATGTGGGTTAGAATATATTTATTCTGCTTTGAAATACTGAATTCCCAAATGCTGTTGCTTAATTTTCAAATTTGTTCTCTTGTAACTTTGTACTTGTGTAATAAGTAGTCATTTCTTGAATAGCTTTAGTGTAAAATTTATTTTTTAATGCCGCAAATGACTATGTAATAATTAATTTTAGAGCAAACTTAATCGCTCGACAAAACATTTGTGAAATTCCGATATATTTTCCTAGATTTGGTGTTCACTCAACTATTTTTATAGTTTACGCAATCGATTTCTATACATACGTCAGAGAATGAGGTAACATTCATTGTTACTTGTGCACAAACACATAAACTTATATTACAATGCAGGTCCAATTGTCCGACAAGTTGATTTGTGTCGTACTGCTGCTCATCCATTGTGATGCACACCGCAGGATATTGCATAAGGGATTGAGACGTGTAGGCTCTTATTTCATGTTTATTGGGATTTTCCGGAGAACGTATTGTGTTGGCGCGCGAGCACGTGGGCTTCTGAAATTGGAATTTTATGAAATGAAATGCTCCCTTTACATTTTCGCCTTTACCGCTTGATAGATACCGATCGATTAACCCTCGTTCCGGCAAACATTAAATTGTCGTTTATTAGTTTTCGTTTAACGGAAGTGTTCCAAAAATTGGTGTTTTACTTTTACATCGTTCTGTTGTACAGCATTTATTTCATAAATCCTATATACTGATAATTCAATTTTATTTTATCCTGTATAGATAATTTTCAATAATTTTTTTTACTTTCCAAGATTATAGGCATGTAACCTGTAATTCATTTCAAGTGTGTACTGAAGACTTCCGCTTTGATGTCTAACAATATATTACAACTATTAGCTTCGCTTTATTAATTGAGTTCTGTAATTCATATATAAAGGTGAAGTAATCCTCTTTGTAAATATATTGAGTTAATTACAATTTGATGTCTCTCTTCTCTTCTCTTCTTCTCTGTTTTGGGGTGGACGCCACCACGTCCAGGCACTTGAGCACACTGCTCTTTGTACTATCCCCAATAGATCTCTCAATTCCACTCTGTTAGTCTTGTGTCCTTGATAAAAGCCACTATCCTCCTCAGGGGAAGTTTGAGTACACTCGAAGGATCCAATAGATCTCTCCCGAAATATTTCTGTCTGAGTTCCTTCAGTTCCTCACACGTGCATATTACATGAAGGCTAGTTTCCTCCTGTTTTTCACATCTCCTACACCAGGGCTCGCTAACCAAGCCCATGGTGTACAAATGCTTCCTTAAAGGACAATGTCCGGTTATTAACCCGGTAACTATTTTAATTTCTTTTTTGTTACTACGAATTAGGTTGGCTGTAAACTTCCCATCCAGCCCCCTTAGTAGTGTTTTGGTATGGAGTTGACTTTCCGTTAACCTCCATTTATTTTTGTTTTTTTCTAGCCATAACCAGATCTCCCTTTTAGCGGAAACCTTAGTGATTCCACATACAGGTTCTGGTCCTATGAAGTTCCTATTAGTACCTTCTTTGGCCAGTTTGTCGGCTATCTCATTGCTTTTAATTCCCTCATGTCCTGGCACCCATATCAGCGACACTGTATTGTCTTGTGCCAGGTTATTGAGGACCTGTTTACAATATTTCT
The DNA here is from genome assembly GCA_935421215.2 of Melolontha melolontha. Lineage (NCBI taxonomy): Eukaryota > Metazoa > Arthropoda > Insecta > Coleoptera > Scarabaeidae > Melolontha > Melolontha melolontha. The sequence continues at coordinate 126,069,318 of OW285237.1, read as the reverse complement.
CGACGTTAGACCTGGTAGATGGGTTCATAATGGCTTTAATAGCCGCCTGACTATCAGTCATTATGTTAATTTTTTTGCTTTCGCAGCCGGCTTCCCGAATTTCATCGGCGCAGGCTGCGACTGCTAACAATTCGGCCTGGAAACCAGTAGCATGTTTCCCCAGACATATCGATATCTTCCTTCCAGGGCACATTCCGTATATGCCTGCTCCTGCCCCATGACTAGATTTTGATCCATCAGTGTACCAGGTGCCGGCACCACAATCGATCGAGCGACTTTTTGCCTGTTCCCTGGTCGGTATAAGTATGTTCAGCTTAGCTGTAAATATAATTTCGGGTGCCATACTGTCCACCGGCATTTGAAATATCGGCTCTTCCAGTATAGTTCCTCTGATATCTGTATGGCTCCCTACAACCTTATTAGGACACCATACGTCACTGGCCTTCAGCCTCAGTATCGCAGCCATTGCCTCCGCCTTTATAAATAGTTCCAGTGGCGGGAGACCCACGATGGCCTCCGTGAAAGCGGTTCCCGTGCTGTTCATAGCTCCCGTGATTCCCAACAGGGCCTGTCGCTGGAAAGTCGTGAGGAGCCCCACCGACGATGTTCGCTCCGTCCTCCTCCACCAGACAACTGCCCCATGGGTAATCGTTGGTCTTATTACTGCTGTGTACAACCAGTGTACCACATTTGGTCTTAGTCCCCCAGGTCTTGCCAACAGCTCTTCTGGATCTCCAGAAGAGCTGCACCGCCCTATCTGCCACTTTGGCTAGGTGTCTGCTCCAATTCAGTTTCGCATCAAGTGTTATACCAAGATACTTCACTTCATTGGTTAATTCTAACTCTTGTCCAAACAGCTTTACGCTGCCCAGATCATTTAGTTTTCTCATGTTGGTAAGGGCTACCAACTTGGTTTTTTGAGGATTGACAGTTAATCCCTCCTCAAGGCACCATCTTTCTACAATTCGCAGTGCTTTTCGCATGATGCTCGCCACTGTTCCCGGGAATTTCCCCTGGGACACTATGACAATGTCATCGGCGAACCCCTGCGTCCATATCCCCTGGTCATTTAATGTCCTGAGGAGATTATCCACTACTAGACTCCATACTAGTGGTGACTATACGCCTCCTTGAGGACATCCTTTTGTTGTCCTCTAGGAGATCGTTTTGTTTTGCATTTGGGCATGAACTACTCTGCTACGCAGCATGTTATGAACCCAGTTGCTTGTGGTGTTTTTTATTTTTCGATCTCTTAAAGATCGAATAATAGAAGACATCGAGGTGTTATCGAAAGCTCCCTCTATGTCTAAGAAGACTGCAAGTGCAATTTCCTTGTAGTGTATGCTCCTTTCGAGCCCTCTCACGGCTATGCAGGGCACCCTCACCTGATTTTCCCATCTGGTATGCCCATTGCAGTGGGGGTAGAGGAGATCTATCCAGAGCCCCTTGTTTAATATTTAAATATATCATTTTTTCCATAGTCTTCAACATAAAAGAGGTAAGACTAATTGGTCTAAATGATTTAGGGTGGGTATATGTTGCTTTTCCCGGCTTCGGAATAAACACTACCCTAGTTTCTCTCCATGCCCTAGGGATATAACCCATAGCATGGCTAGACCTGAATATCTCCAATAGAGGACCCATAATTTCACCAATTCCCTCTTGAAGGAGCTTGGGAAACACTCAGTCTGGTCCTGCGGATTTATATGGTTCAAACGATCCTATCGCCCATCTAATTAAATGCGGCTTGAAGATCTCGTTTGATGTCTCCCAATCATTCCTAGTCGCCCTCCAAGAGGTGACAACTTGATTGGTATCACAATCATCCATACGCTCCGAACCTGGAAAGTGTACCCACAGAAGATACTCTAAAGTCTCTTCCACGGTAATGGTACACCTCCCGTCCGATTTTTGTACAGATCTAATTGCGTTGGAAGGACCTTTTTTGAGAATTCTGTTTATTCTAGCCATGTCAGGAACACCTTCGATGTCCTCACAGAATTTTCTCCAGGCCTTCATTTTGCTGTCTTTGATTTTATCATTGTATTTATTGAGGAGAGCCTTGTAGGCTTCCCAATTACCTGTTTTCTTCGCCCTATTAAATGACCGGCGAGTTTCTTTCCTTAAATTGGTTAACTCTGCATTCCACCAGGCAGCCCGCTTAGCTATACGGCGCTCCCTAAGGGGACAGTTATTTTCATAGCAGGAGAGAATGCTCTCCAATGCAACTCCAGCTCTTCCACATTCCCCATTCTAACAGGGATATTTCGAGTCGCAGCTAACAGGTCTACCTTGTAAGAGCCCCAGTCTGTTCTCTTGGGATCCCTGTATAGTCTGGGTTCCGTTAAATCTGTACATAGTTCATAGCGGACATAAGCATGATCAGAGAGCGATGGCTCGTCGGATAGATGCCGCCGCCCCTACAATATCCCGCATTCCCAACGTACATAAGGTTATATCTATAACTGATTCCCCTCTTGAAGTCTTAAATGTCGGCTTATCACCTTGATTCGGACAGTCAAGTTCAGTACTACAGAGATAGTTAAAGAGAGACTTACCCCTATAATTGATATCCTTGCTGCCCCAAGCCTTATGATGAGCATTGGTATCTGCGCCGATAATCAATTCCAGATTGTACTTACTGGTATATGCCACCAAGGCCTCAAGATCAGGCCCTGGTAGCTCTGGAGAGTCAATGGGTAGGTATAGAGACGCAATTGTCGTCTCCTATATCCCCCATCGACAATCAGTCTGATCCTGGCTGCCGTCATGTCCCCACTGCATAGCTCCATGATAGGCATCACGTCCAGGTCGTCTCTGAAAAAGATACAAGTTCTAATTTTAGCGTCTGGGATACCAACTAACAGCTGCCTTCCCCTAATATTTAGTCCTCCCACCTTACCTCTACTTATCCATGGCTTTTGGATGAGGAAGATATCGATATCTTCAGCCAGCGTTCTTTGACAAAATGCCGCTGTGGCTGTTTTCTTATGTTGAAGATTTATTTGACGAATCTTCAACATTTTGACCCTTAGAGGTTGATGCCTGAGGTTCTTCTAGAGTGCCCTCATCCTGCATCACCGGTTTCTGGTCTTTTTTTGTTTCGAGGGTTACAAAGCTAGCCCTCTGAAAGCGATAGTAAGGTTTCCCAATTTGATGTCATGACGTGACGCAATTACCTAGTGTTGGTAATTTATGATTCAATATTGCTCTACATCCTCTTTAAATTGTTTCGAATCAAGTAAGGTAAGCCCACTAGCCCACTTACCTGAAGATGGCAATAGTTTACAACTCTAGCTAAAACTTAAAACTAAATAAGACTTCTCACATCCATTCCTACATATATTGTGAAATTGACTTTGGATAAAATAGAAATAGAATTTAATAATTTACAAATTAATCAAACGAAGTCTGAATAACCAAAAACAAATTAAAAAGAAATCAACCCAGGTCGTGTCTTTTAAAATGCACCTCGTATATAATATTCTAATTTTGTATTAAAAATTAGATGTAAATAATTTAATGATATGTAGATAAATTTTAGGTTATCATGATTATTAAGCACACAGAATTTAATTAAATAATAAAACATGCTTACGTACCAGTAATGTAGAAAAAAGGGATACAGAATAATTTTTTCTTTATGCTTTAGTAACATTAGCAATCACATTCAATTTCAATTCATTGTATTTTATAAACAACATTCCAAATGAAAAAAATAAACAGGAGACATCAAAGGCATTTTGAAATAGAAAAACCTAATAAATAAGCCATTTAAACATCAAGAACAGGAGCAGTCCAATCTAAAAACAACATAAATATTAATAACGAAATGTAAACAATATATTGTAACATAAAAATAATATAATTAAAACACTAATGTTTCAAATATAAACAAAGGCAGTATCAAAATGGAAAACATATTAGAAGGCGCATACCCAATAATAAAATTATAATCGAGAAAACGTACATGAATGGAAATGAGAGGGACGAGAAAACTCAATACGAGAAACCCAAGAGGAAGAAAGAGAAAGAAAATATCACGGGGATTTGGAAAAGATGTAGTCAGATTTACCTGGAAAAATTTTCAGGATGAAACGCGATGTAAAAGGGAGTTCCTAGAATGGGAAAGAGAGTAAACCCCAGAATAAAATGCATAAAGCACTGAAATTGCGACAAAGGAAAAAGATTATAGACAAAGAGATTGCGCATAAAAATATAAAAAACGAAGCTACCTATAATAGATAGGAACATAAGGGGCAAAATGTAAAATAAAGATTAAAATTAGACAAAATAAAAAGAATTCTTTGGGAGTGGGAAAAATATTCCAGTAATCACAATACACAGCATATAAAAACCAGACGCGGCAAAATTAGAGGACTCATCATTCATTCATCATTGATTCATCAGATATTCACTCAGTAGAGATTCATCATTGATTTATAAATTCATACTTGCATTTTGTAGCATTGTAATTATTATAAACTAAGTACTTCTCAATATTAAGTCTTTGAGTTAGTAGACGTTAACAATTCATTTAAATTAAAACAATATAAGAGTGAAAGATGTATTTATCGTAATATGTATAGTTATCATATCAATTATCACTGCAAAATTATCAATGTTCATTTACAAGAAGAATTTTATAGAACAAATAAGGAACTTATTGTAGAATAAGACCTTACACACGGTAGAATTTGAGTACATAAAGCTAATAAAATCATTTTAAAACGCATGTATAGACCTGAATAAATAATCGTAATTACAGTATTGAAGTGTATCTTAGGCCAGATATTAGAGACAAAGGAGTAAGAAGCTGGTTTTCCACGACTAATCTCGAAATATCTTAACACATACAGTGTGAAGGTAAGTGTCCTATTCTGTAAGAACTTGACTTCCACTTAAATAGACACTAAATAGCACACTTTAAAACAAATGTCAGTAGAAGCCAAAGATACACAATTCAAAGTAGAAGTACACTTTGAGTACTAAGCTTAGCATTAGGAGGAAAAATTCCCCCTTTTATAGGTGAAATACTTAAACGTGATTGTTTGAGAAATTCAATTGAATCGAAAACGAAAGATTCCAAAACTATACGTGTGTCGTTCTTAAATAATATTTGTATAAAAGTTTCGTTGATAAATTAAGTTTCTAAGCTAAGAATGAGATATTTTAAGTTAAAACAAAATGATATGTGAATATACAAACAGACAATAAAAGAATTATTAACAATTTATCTCTTGTATTATTTCTATACATTTAGTTCGGACGCTAGGCCTAGTTACGTAGAACCCAAAAAGATCGTCCTGTGATACTCGAAAGTTATACAGAGTCTAAATACAAATATGCTTGAGTAACTGCCCACACAAGCATTCGTATTATATAAAATAATATCAAGCGCAGAATTCACAGCAAATGTATATAACGTATCTATATAATAATAGTATCTGTTGGACAAATTGTAAGAATAAATGTAATATTAAGAAATTTTAGAAGCGCCCTGTACAAAATTTAATTTTAGAAAAGTAGACAATTAGACCTTTATAATATCAACTAAATAACTCAAAAATTATAAACAATCATCGGAGTCATCTATCTATAGGTAAAAATGTAGAAAGAAATGTAGAACGATATTGCAGAAGCTGAATGACCGCTAATCAAAAACGTAACGTTCAATTAAGGGAAATTAATATATTAAGATCTTAATTCTATTTATTAACCCTAGTTCCAGCCTACAAAATGTCTATTTATAATATATTAAGTTAATTGATACAACAAAATATAAAGCCGTAGTAACTTTGGAAAACACAAAAGAGGAATCGGCCTGGTTTTTTGATACAAGATAGACGTTAAAAAGCTACGGTGAAGAAACTCAAACATAAAAGTTTAAAAACACTGGTAAAATTTAAATAGTGTACCTAAATATATGATATACCTGCAACCTGTTTCCCGATGTTGAACCTGTTTATACGTGGCTCCAACGTCAATTTCCGGTATCCTGGGGAATTTATATACCTGCAAGGATACCTGTTTACAGGCAACTTAAAATAAAAAAAGACACCCGGTACCTGTACGTATTTAGCTGTTTTTATTACGTGAATAATTAAAACGATCGATATAATCACGAAAAATATATACACCCAACATATAAAACGTATAATTTTAGGTTACACTTGTAAAATGCTGACTTAAGTTGCCTGTCAAAAAAATAACACACCAATATACTTTTAAAACAAAATATTGAACTAATTATAAGTACTCGCTAAGAGGGTTGTATAATTTAACTTAAAAACTACGATACTACATTATTGATTCTAACATGTATACATGTAGCAATTTGGATAAAGGTATTATTCTCACAAATTCAATGACTATAAAATACAACTCTATTGCGTTGTTATATATTAATATTCCAACTAGTCATCTAGGACACAGTAGAACTATTCAATTCATATTACGTCTCTAAACATTAATATTTCACAATACAATAGAAGCACTAAGCATTAAAAGCAGTATTTTACAGAAATTTTGCTTATGGGGAAAAATATATTTATTTGTTTGGATTGTTACGTGTGACCTACATAATGTCGTTTTCCCTTTGCTTTGTCCAGGTCTGTTTATAAGTAGAGAACGGACGCAATTGGAATTGTGTATAACGTCGCTCAGTACATCCCGGCGTAATTCAATGAAGTACTCGTATTTGTTTGACTTACTCGGACACCTGGTCTCGCCGCGATAACAATGGACAAGCCAGCTATTGTATCCCGAGAATATAGTGCTTTTTAAAGTGTTTTCATGAGCGTAGATAGAAGCGGGGTTTTTATAATGTATTTTGTTTATTAGTTTATATTTCGTAAGATAAATAAAGTGCTGTGAGTAAGTTTCTTGTTTTCATAGTTTTAACTGTTAATTACATCGTAATTTTTGTGATAGATCCTGTTTAATATCGTGTGATTGAATCTATTTCTACCAATTATTTCGACGTAAGAGTGTGCATTGAATTTCGTTCAGTTTCAATAGCTTACGCACACATTTTTAGTTTTCATTTATTTAGATCTAGAGCATTGTTTAAGTTACTTTTTCAGACATGATATGGAAGAATGTCGAGATCGGCATTGTAAAACAATGGCGAGTTGGATTGACGGTCATACTGATTGTATGTCCATTGTCAGTGATTCCGAAATTTATTACAAAATCCGTAAAATATCGTCAAAAATTCGTCACTTAGGATCGCAAATACATCTGAACTCTGTAAAACTTTTATGGCGGCTAATATTCCATTAAATAAACTTAGCAATCCCACTTTAAAAATATTTCTTCAAAAATATACTGGTCGAAATGTTCCTGATGAATCAACTTTACGCAAATATTATGTTTCTAGGTGCTATACGAGAACAGTAGAACGCATAAGAAGCCATCTTTTAAATCAATACATATGGATAAGCGCCGACGAAATGGTGGATATGTTAGGACGCTGTGTGGTAAATGTCGTAGCTGGTGTACTACATCCAACTATTCCCTATAACTCATATGTAATAGCAACAAGCGTTATAAATAGAGTTGATGCGGAAACAGTTGCTGAAACCATTAAGGAGAATATGCAAAAAATGCTTCATTCGGACGCCACGTACAAAGAAAAAATACTTTTATTTGTCAGTGATAGTGCTGCGTATATGTTAAAAACAGGCAGACTATTGAAGAAAACATATCGTAATATGCTGCATATTACTTGTGTAGCACATGCTCTCCACAGAATCTGTGAATATATCAGAGACACTTTTCCGGAAGTTGATACACTTGTACCAGCTTTTAAAAAAGTTTTCAGAAAAGCATCATTGAGAGTAGCTCTTTTCAGCGAAAAATTTCCATCTTTGTCACTGCCTCCCACTCCAGTAATAACTATATGGGGAACATGGCTGGAAGCTACTAGTTATTATGCTGAGAATTTCGATAGTCTAAAACATTTCGTAACACTGCTAAAGGAGGATGCTAGAAGTATTGGTGAGTGCAAGGAGCTGACACAAATCCCAAATTTAAAAAATCAGTTGTACTTTCTTCACGAACACTTTGGAAAATTGCCAAAACTAATCACTTACTTTGAAAATCGAAATCTCAAATTAAATGACGGATTAACCACATTAGATGTGGCTGTTAATAATTTGAAAAGTATTCCAAGTGACTTCGGATGTGGCCTACGGCAAAAGTTTGAAGCAATTCTTAATAGAACTCCAGATTTAATTACCTTGCAGCAATTATGTATGGAGACCATTCCACAAAATCTAACGGCTAAATATGAAGAAATAAAAGAATATTTCCAGTATGCACCTATAACCAGTTGCGATGTAGAAAGGACGTTTTCTATTTATAAGGATGCACTTAATTCAAAGAGAACAAAATTGACAGAAGAAAACCTTGAGAAACTATTGCTAGTCAATACTAATACTCCTTTACTCAACTTGAACGACAAAATGAACAAATAAAAATGTTCCAATTATAGAAATAAAATTAAAAACTTTAAAAATACAACTTTTCAACAAATACATATGTATTTCGTTTGTTTTCCAATTATATAAATAAAATTAAAAACTTTATAAATACAACTTTTCAACAAATAAATATGTATTTCATAATTTTATAGATCACCACCCGTTCGTTTTCCAATTATATAAATAAAATTAAATATTTTAGAAATACGGCCTTTCGCCAGTACTGCACTGGGTGGTAAGCGTGTCCGTTCTCTAGTTATTACAATATATATACTTACACAGTGATGCGCAAATGTGTGGGGCCATGTAAATATCTGTTAAATTAAAAGAGATATGGTAACAAAATTTCAGACACGAATATAAGGAATGAAGTATTTTTAACAAAGTGTTCAAAAAAGCCTACCTACCTAAAGATATATTTTTTTAAATTGAACATTTTTACATTTTGGGATTCTCGTCGATAACACGATTTCAAAAAACTATAACACTTATTGTCTAAAGTCATTTTTAATTATTAATTAGAAAGGAAAAGAAAATTAACTCGTCATTGTTACGTTTTCAAAATTTCTTTAGAATTTGCTATACAATTATCGCCAGGTATACTCGTTTTGCCTTAAATTTCATTTCTAATATTTCTTTTTATATTCTTTCGGGTTGATGTTGACAATTTGTGTGTTTTTTTTTTTTTACAGTATTGCCATCCCTCTCCGCGATTACCTCGTCTAGGTTTCGCGAGATAATTCATTCATAGCAAGACGATCAAGGAGTTAGTTGTGTGATAGGGTATTTTCGATTGCACCTGAAGGGGTTAAGTGAAAGGACGTCAGGCTGCCTATTCTGAGAATTAACGCTTCGGCGGATCAAGACACAGTAAGTTGAACTAATTAAGGAGTTTGCCAGTATCGTTTCCTTATATGACGAAAATTTACTGCAGAAGAGGCTAGCTAGTTTCTTTATGCCGAGTTATTGAACCAGCAACTCCGCAGTGTTATAAAATTTTACAAAGTATAATTATCTCCTGGGGTGACACTGGAATTCCAAGCAACTCCGTCTCCCGCAACGAATCACCTTCCATCAAGGGAAAAATCTGACAACCTTAGACCTTGCAACTCATCTCGGTCAGCCAACGGACATTTTGAGTGGTATCTATATCTAATTTATTAATTACTGATTTGTCAACTTATATCCAGATATTACTGCGGAATGATTGATTGTTGAGATTCTTATTATTTTCCTTTTGTATAGTTTTATTTAATATCAATTAATCTAATTTCAATTTGATTGCAAAGTAATGCTTACTAATTTATATATCGAGTTTCAATGTCGTAATTTGTTTAATCGTTATCGCAATACAAACATTTCTTTTTTTTAAAGACAACTTATAGTTAAATTGTAACGTGAAAATTTATTTCGCAATGTAGTTTTTTTTGTAAGAACATCTGGCGTACACGTATATAGAAAAAAAGTCCGTCTGCATTTTGTTGTATTAAAAATCATTACCGTTTAAATTTTAATATATTTATTCTAAATTTGCAATTTATATTTTCTTATTATGTAGTAATTATAATTTTTACATTGTAAACATGTTCTTGGTATACCGTAGAAAATTTCAAGTTTAATTTTGTTTATTAATCTGTTGACACGATTTTGGAAGTCTTTCGTTTTCTTTTTTTTTTTTTTTGATTATTATCGTAATAATCTTTTAATTTTTGAATTTAATTACTAAATCATTATTCAGTAGGCATTTGTTTATTTTTTCTCTCTGTAGTAATATTACGTTCAAGATTTTTTGACGATTTTTTTTATTTTTGAATATTATTACGAATTATTTATACTTTCCACTTATAGAGGGTGTATGTTATAATTTTTTTTTATTTCTTATGCTATGAACCAAATTTTTGTTTTTATGAATTGAATATTTGTTAATATACGAGTTAATTGTTTCCAAGCTTTGTTTTTTTTTTTCCATTTGGTTATCCTATCTCGAAAGATCTTTTCAGGTTGCAGGTATCCTGTGAAGCATTTTAGCATATCGTAGGTATTAAGCCTTTATTTTGTGTTCTGTATGAGCATGCGCCCAAGATCGCGCGATTCCTTTATCAGTTTTCAGACTGAGCTTCTTTAAGCAAAACTGAGTGGCGCTACCTTCTATCTTTTATTTTAGTCACCCACACCCGTCCCCACTGACTAACACATACATTGTGCGATACGACTACGGGTTTCATTCAGATTTCAACCATCTTTGAACACCTGAATATTCCCGTAGGTAGTGGCATAATACTAACAAAGTCAAACTTCATTTCTGAGATTTTCGAAACCGGCGCCACCTAGTTGCCGCCAGTAAGCTAATCTGTCTGTAATATCTCTTGTAAAACTCGCTATGATGTCTGGTGAAATGCTTAGTATCTCTTCATTAATTCTTTCAGCCAAATCTTGCCAATTTCTAGGTAGGGAAAGTATACTTTCTGTTTTAGATAGCCCCGCAAGAAGTAACTTAGTGGATTGAGATCAGGAGAACGTGTGGGATATTCAATTTCGCCTCTGTGGAACAAAGTTCGATCTAATCGATCGCACACAATAACTGAATAGTGAGGGGTGTCCCGTCCTGCTGAACCCAGATGTTTTGTGGAAATTAACCATTTTCCTCCAATGTAAGAATTGTTTTGGTATTTAAAAGTTCTAAATATGTATATCTCGTATATGTAATAAAAAAAACCCTGTTATTCTGTTTCTGCAAATACTAGCCTAAACGTTAAGCTTTCTAGAGTGTTGCGTATGCGCCTCTTGTATCCAGGAGGGCTTACTGTGTGCCCAATACCGATTGTTATGTCTAAAATTGTACCGTTCAAATAAAAAATACTATCTTATTTATAAAATTGTTGTCACGGTTTCAAATGTAGATCATTGATTCACAAAATTCTTGCCTTCTGTCGAAATCATCATCAGAGAGTTCTTGAACGAGGCGAGTTTTATAATGATTGTGTTTTTTAAGAATTCTTCCTAGTGAACGGTATTCTTCCTAGTGTATTATTTTTGGTACTGCAGATTTTGATCTTGATGTTTAATATATTCCTGTTGGTTGCTGAATTATTTTCGTTGTGAATAAATTCCCGATTGTATTGTTTTACATTTGTTATTTTATTGTTATGATAACAACGATGCACGCAGATACCTATAATTTAGTCAAGTTACCGTCGTTGTATGTTCATTGTAACGGCTAAAGAGTTTAAACTTGGTGGCGCCTACATAAAAGAAAAGAACTCTCGCTCCGCTTGCCTCTAAACTGAGTTGAGTCTTTAGTCGAAGATCTCCGGGGCAATCATGTTATTGGGGTAAATTGTTAAATCGTAAGTAGGTATGACGGTGAGGCACGAAACTATTGCTCGTGGGGGCACATAACAATTGATATAACCAAAACAATATATTAAAAACTTTGAACAGACCTATATATATATATATTGGCAGGCAGTACATTACATTTGAATAAAAAGAGATAGATCTTCGTAGACGCTAACAACAACAAGAAATAGAAACATACATACGAAGCGAAATGTGGCGATAAATATATGTAAATAATAAATACAACAATATTAAGATCAGATAGTAACTAGTAATTGTAAAATGCGCTAAAATTGCTTATTAAGTAACGAAGGCAGAAGCGGCAAACTACAGGAGAGGATAGGATCTAAAGCGCCACGGATATTAGCTGATAAACTAAATCAAATAAAGAGACCAAATATGAAATAAGTATGAACTATTTTGTGTCGATATGATGCCAACGATGGGTGAATTTCAATGGCATCTCTTCTGCTACCACTAGAATCCAGATGACATCCGGCCCAATGACTAATTTATATCGCCCAAACGGTAACTACAATCAACGGTAATCACTTAATTAATTCAGCAATACCTAAGGCGACTGCACGTAAGTGGCAACCAGGACAGCGGTAATCTAAGAGCCCTATAATTGCTTAAGGGCGTCGATAAATAACGAAGTCTGTAGGGCACAAATCCAATTATATGGTGCTAAAACCTAGCTCAAATTTTAACAAAAGGTCCTTCCAATAGGTGCTTTACGGTAATTCCACAATAACTATTCATAAAACTAAAAACAGCTACACTTTCTTACATCTGCGATTTTATCGATATCGCTAACGGTATCCAAGTAAAAGGGACGCGTCCTTATGCGCACGTATACGTGATCGAGAGGGGAAACGGTGGCTGTCACGTGATACATATGGATTTTAACGGCATACACTGCATGTCAACACCCATGGAACGACCCGACACAGAACGCACAGTTCCAAGACATATCATATTTAAACGTAACACCAGAGAGAGTCATTTAAGGCAGCTCTATATAATATACATAATCGTGAATCTAAATTTGAATCTTCGGGTACACTCGATGTTGCCAAAAATTTATTAGAATATAATATTATTGATAAAAGAAATTTTTCAATTAAAAATTTCGAATGATTTGCTTTGTAATTTGTAGACAGCAATGTTTACATTCACACTTACTTCGCAACTACATAATAATTTGATAATATTTGTAAATATTTCATATAAAAGCCGAAAAACTCCAATAATTTATCAATTGATATATATATATATATATATATATATATATATATATATATACATATATATATATACATATATATATATATAACATTTGATAAATTATTGGAGGTTTTCGGCTTATCTAATTGTAACAGTTCCTCTTTTTTAACCCTGTTATTGGCGTTATATTAACAATGCCCCGGGCTTTGAGGAATTCGGAGTTGCTGCTTACAAATGGATAACTTTGGTGTTGAAATGCTCAAACGCCAAAGTTATCATCAATATTGAGATATAGATTGATAGTAAAATTGAGTGATTGATTTTCCTCAATTTTGATTTAAGTTGGGCGCCAAGAGATTAACCCCTCTAAGGTTTATAATTCAATTTATAAAGTTGCCGGTTAGCTAAAATCTGCGTAGATATTAAAATGAGAACTCTATATTAAGTTGGTAAGTTGATATTGTACTTACGCCTTCTTATCTCAAGGAGTGTATGAAATCGTAAGGTGAAACTATGGAATCCCTCTTTTTTTTATTAATTATTTCAATCAAATCTCCTTTGATTAATCGGCTAACTTATAATGAAATTTATAGTATTTAATTTGAATAAAACAAAATATGTTATAAAACCTATACATATATATTGACAAAAAACATATTATTTACTACATATAATCCTAAAACAAAATTTTCAATCGTTACTTTGAAATGGTAATTAGAAACTATACATACATACAGAACAAAATAAGACACATTTTACATGTACTTTAAACTGTTTTGTCTGATCAGATCTTTATAAACAGTAATAGTAACAACTAACCTTGATATCAAGACGCAATGGCCATATCACTTCACCTCATCGCTTTCTTAGTAGCTAGCGCACTTTAACACAAAAACCGAGCTTTTCCTCACGCCTCAAAGTGCCTGGAACCCCAAACAGAAGCTTTGATGTAATTAAACGTGGAATTTTATGGGTCGAACGAGTTATTTCACTTATATGTGTGAACTAACTAAGTCACGCTTTGTACTTATATGCTTATATTGCGGTAACCCTATCTTTATTATCACTTTATTGGGTCTACCTGTGTGACTTGCTTCGCTACCCAAGGCGAAGTCCCCCTTTTTTCTTCCCATTCTTCGTTCGTCCTGATTACTCTTTGTTTTCGCGAATTCCCGCTTACTCCGACTAATCTGGATCATTCTGGTTGTGTGTATGAGGTGATGCGGCGACTCTGATGAATTGTGCTTATAATACTAAGTCATTTTATTCGAGTCCGTACATGGCTAACTATTCACATTACTACATAAAATGACAACTTAGCATAAAACTGAAACGACCGACACATTTGATATTATTATTGTGAACTAATTTCACAATAATGCTTAATGTGTGGAAGAGTATTAACACTTATACAGTGTTACTAAAATTTTAAACAAACCAAATCCTAATATTCATTATAATTTATACCGTGTGATAGATTAAGTTTAAGTATTATTTAGACTTTTACTGACTGATAGCAATTATTTTATTTTAAAATAAGATGGCTGTAATGTGTCCCATTACATAATCACTTATATATATATATATATATATATATATATATATATATATATATATATATATATAGGGTAAACTTAATAAGTCGGCGATTAAAGGTCTGGTTTATTACTTCAAAGTATATATATTTAAAACAACCCTACATGTTTCGGCAAGGATATAAAAAATATATTTTTTATATCCTTGACAAAGGCATCATTGCCGAAACATGTAGGGTTGTTTTAAATATATATACTTTGAAGTAATAAACCAGACCTTTAATCGCCGAGTTATTAAGTTTACCATATCATACAAAGGTCACGAAAATATTATATATATACAACGTGTCCAGGAAAGTATGCAAAAAGGGAAAACTTTTTTATTGTCTATTTCTTAGGAAATTTTATTGTTTATAAAAGTTTTTGCTTTACTTAAAACCTATTTCCCCGTTAAAATAAATAAGTTATCATATTAGATAGTAAAAATACAATTATTTTATTAATTGTTCAAAATTTCCGTACCTACTTAATATCGTGTGTGCAGTCATTACTTTTTACTTTTAATCACGTATGCATGGTATTTGACAGTAACTTTGACATCCTACAAAATACATTACTATGGCAGAACGTTTAACTTTGCAAGAAAGAGCAGAGTTAATGCTTATATGTGGCGATAATTATAAGGCATGTAGAGATGCAGCTGCGACTTTTAACGAAAGGCATCCCAATAAAAACGTTAGTTGGTCTACGGTATCCCGAATTTTGCGACAATTTAAACAAACAGGCTCTTTGGAATTTAATTTTAAAAAGGAACATGATAGACCAGCAAGAAATTTAGATAATTCTTTAAATGTTTTACAAAGTGTAATTGAGAATCCTAAATTATCTCTAAGAAAATGTTCAACTAATTTAGGATTTTGTAAATCATCAGTACATCAAATATTGAAAACATACAAGTTCACTCCATTTAAACCAAGATATGTCAAAACGTTGCAAGAACGATATTTTGACCAGCGTTTAGAGTTTTCCTTCATGATACAAGGTGAAATAGAAACAGACATAACATTTCCCAGAAAAATATTATTTACCGATGAAGCGACATTCACCACAAATGGTGTAGTTTGTTCGCAAAACTGCCGTTGGTGGTCTCAAGAGAATCCACATTTCCAAATGGAGTGTAAAAACCAATATTCACGAAAGATAAATGTTTGGTGCGGAATTTTGGACAGAAGAGTGATCGGGCGGTATTTCTTTCAACAAACTCTAAATGCTGAAAGGTATTTAGCATTTCTGACTACTGAATTAGAAGATGATTTTGACAACTTACCTTTACAAACAAGATGTTCTTTGTGGTTTTTGCAGGATGGTGCACCTGCACATAGTTCTCGTCGAGTCGTGCAGTATTTAAATCAAGAATTTCAAGAAAAATGGATAGGAAGATATTCAGCATTTCCATGGCCTCCACGCTCGCCGGATTTAAATCCTTTGGATTATTTTTTATGGGGTTAGTTGAAAAATCGGGTGTATTCAGAAAGGCCATTTGATAACCAAGAAGATTTGCAGAACAGGATTAAGGAAGCGGTAATGCATTTAAATAATATTCTCAATTTCCTGCAAAATGCCGTCAGGGACTTAAGTAGACGTACAAATTTATGTATTGAGCGAGAGGGGCATCATATGACGTTTGTTTAAAACATAAAAATAACATTTTTTGTATTTTCAAGTTATTAAAGAATATTTTCATTATTTAAAGCGATATTTTATTTGTTTTAACGGGTAAATGGGTTTCAAGTAAAGCAAAAACTTTTATAAAGAATAAAATTTCCTGAGAAATAGACAATAAAAAAGTTTTCCCTTTGTTGCATACTTTCCTGGACACGTTGTATATGTGTTTAGATAATTTCTTAGCCGTTCATTAAATATAACATTTGATAAATTATTGGAGTTTTTCGGCTTTTTTTATAAGAAATATTTACAAAATTTAATATTTGTAAATATTTCATATAAAAAAAGCCGAAAAACTCCAATAATTTATCAAATGTTATATATATATATATATATATATATATATATATATATATATATATATATATATATATATTGTTATGATGCTGAGTTTCTAAATAAACGACCAGTTCTTAGGTATAAGAATCAGAGAATTAGAAATAAGTAGAATTTAGAAAACCGAAACTGTATATGTGAAATCAATGAAAATTTATGTTTACATTGCATTTAATGTCTCAATTGTACAGACATTAATTTTACGCACGACACTATATTTGAAGTTTCGAAGCGCGCGGAATGACAACTAGTAGTATGCCAAATCTCAAGATT
Organism: Melolontha melolontha; assembly: GCA_935421215.2. NCBI lineage: Eukaryota > Metazoa > Arthropoda > Insecta > Coleoptera > Scarabaeidae > Melolontha > Melolontha melolontha. The sequence goes on along the minus strand of OW285237.1, from coordinate 126,052,397 downwards.
TCTATATTGAAAGTGGAAATAAATATATATGTAAATTAATGAAATAATTGTATACAGGTCTAAATGATTTATACGGTAAAAGAATCTAAATTAAGTAATTAAATTTAGTATCAATTTAGAAGAATATATTGAATAACAAGGCTTTGATAAGAATAAATGAAAGAGGACGTCATATTTTGCATTTGCAAAATTAAGCTTCACAATTATATTAGAAAAAAGTGTTAAAAATTAAGAGAACATACCTGAATTTATATAAAAACAGTGCTAAAATATATATTATCCATGCTGAACCAAAAAACTCAAACGAGCAATTCAATTTTGAGGTTATAATCAACTTAGCACGTTCCTGATTCCAACCTATCCTAGAGGCATCTCCAACAAACCTTTGCAGATGAGTAAAACATCCAAACACTTCCAAGCTATTACGGGTCCTGTAACCTTTCCTATATTTAACAAAAAACACATCAACATTATATCTTGTTTACTTAAATATCCACTATAAATCATTTAGCGATCTTAAAGATACAATAGAATATAGAACATTATTATATAATAACTTACCTAGAGATATGTTTATTCAAAAGTAATGGTAGTATTTGAAGTAGTAACTTTGAAATTAATAATGTCCACTAATTATTGACACATACGATCACGTATAGATTAAGAAGCAAACAGTATATTACATATTCTTATTAATAAATTAATAATTTCTTTTATAAATCATACACACTTTGTTTCTTTTATTCATGTCATTAACATCAAGAATAATTGCTATATTAATTAAATATGAGCTATATTAATATGTCGACCCGAAAATCACCCTGAGGAATATCAAATAACATTTCAAAAGTCTCTAAGCCAGCAGCTCCCTCTCTAGAGGAGCAGAAGTACTAAAAAGTAAGTAAGTAATCTTTTAAATAAATTAAAATTTACAATTTATGGTAACAAAATTTACACATGTTTAATTTATTTACCATTTAATTTAAAAATTAAAATATAACGACCAGCGATATACATATATACAGGGTGTTACAAAAATGTAGGGCTGGCTATAATAGACGGTTTCTACAACTAAAAATAAGCAAAAAAGTTTAAATAAATTTATGTCCTAAAATGGTTCGTTACTGAGTTACGGCCACTTGAGGTTTTTTTCTTTTTATTTTAGAAAAGGTTACAGAAAACGGGAGATTCTTATGTTTCTTATAGTAAATGTTCAAAATGACCTCCACGGGAAGAAACACAAGCTTCAGCTCGTCGTATCATGGACTGCCTCACGCCCTGAAAAATTCCTGGTGTATTTCGAATTTGGTGGCATCCATCTTCCACTCTACGTTGAAGATCTTCAATATTTTGAATTGGAGTAGAATATACCATAGACTTTAAATGTCCCCATACGTAAAAATCTATTGGATTTAAATCTGGAGACCGTGCAGGCCATGCTACAGGTCCACCGCGACCAATCCATCTTCCAGGATATACGACATTTAAAAATTCGCGTGCTGTGTGACTGAAGTGAGCCGGTGCACCGTTGTGCATGAACCACATGCGTCCTCTAACATTTAGTGGAATATCGTCCAGCAAACCTGGTAAGTCGTTTTCTAAAAAATAACGATAATTCTGCCCAGTAAGTCGTGGTGGAAGTACAAAAGGACCAATCACAAATTCGTTAATAATTCCGGCCAACACACTAAATGAAAACTGCGCTTGATGTCTGGACTGAATAATAGCATGAGGGTTTTCTTGTTGCCACTGGTGTAAATTATGAAAATTGACGATATCATCTCTTGTAAAGCCAGCTTCATCACTAAAGAGCACACACGACAGAAAGAGATGATCGGCGGCGCATATCCGTAACAACCATACACAGTAAGCTTCTCGTGATGGGAAATCATTCTCACTAAGTCCCTGTACTCTTTGCAGGTTGTAAGGAAAAAGCTGATTAGTTCTTAAAATACCCCATACACTCACATGATCGACATCTTCCGCCAATGCCATTCTTCGAGTACTAGCACCTGCATTTTCTTCAACACGATCCAACAAACGTTTTTCCAATTCCAAATTTCTTGTGGCTCGTGGTCTGCCGCGATCTCGGACTACTGGTTTGAATGATCCTGTTTCTCTTAATCTAATATGAAGCCTTTCGAAAGTTTTTTCATTTGGTAAACGTCGGTTTGGGAAATATTCTGCGTAAAGTCTTCTTGCTTCTGCTCTGTTGCAATGTGCCAAACCATACATTAAATGCATGTCGGACATCTCTTCGAAAGAATAATCTGCCATTTCATACTATTAATTAGAAAACAGTACTAATCACAAATGACTTAATCAACTTTCACGACTGACAGCAAAAAACACGGACTGCCTACTGAATATGTTTAACATAAGTAACTCACTTGTCGGCGACTTGTTCAAACATGCAATACGAACGCTTCGCGTCTGCGCGATAATTTGTGACGAGATACACACGTGTCGGACATGCAATACGAAAAACTTCAAGTGGCCGTAACTCAGTAACGAAACATTATAGGACACAAATTTATTTAAACTTTTTTGCTTATTTTTAGTTGTAGAAACCGTCTATGTATAGCCAGCCCTAAATTTTTGTAACATCTGAACGACTTTTTTTTTAATTCCAAATCCCTTTTGGAACAAGACAAATTCTAATAATTGGTATAAAAATGTTCCAATAGGAACAAATATGATATCTAAAAAACTTGTCATTTACGCGAATCCAATAAAATAAGACAAAACAATTATTCAGCATGTGTAGAAAGCAACAAAGAAAATAATATTAAAATTAGTACACTAAACCAAACAATTTATAATAATTGTACATTTAATAACTGTTCTCCTGCTTTCAAATAAAAATAATTATTTATTATTTATTTAAAGCGTTAATTTATCTTGCCAAAAAACACTCGAGCTTTTCTTTCACCGATTAATTTTCTTTTTAACTCAAAATTTTTCCTATCAGTAATTTTTCTCGAAAAACTTGTGTTGCTTCCCGTGGAGGTCATTTTGAACATTTACTATAAGAAACATAAGAATCTCCCGTTTTCTGTAAACATTTCTAAAATAAAAATAAAAAAACTTCAATTGGCCGTAACTCAGTAACGAACCATTTTAGGACATAAATTTATATAAACTTTTTTGCTTATTTTTAGTTGTAGAAACCGTCTATGTATAGCCAGCCCTAAATTTTTGTAACATCCTGTATATATAGGTCAGGAAAAATCGCATTATGAATTGACAAATTTATAATTTGTGTGAAAGAGTTGTCAAAGACGAATCTGCCATCACGAATTCTAAAGCTTAGAAACTTGTCGTTGCTGAATGTAAAATGTATTAGTTTGTGTTTATTACAAACAATATTATAAATATAATTTAGAATCTAACTTTATTTGTAACAGTCTTTTATATTTATATGTTCCTGACGAACCGAATGTAAGTTCAAATAAGTAAATAAAATCTCTTTCATCTGCATATACAAATTTACCCCGAAGCGAAACGCTTTGAAATTTTCCTGTTTCGACATTTTAATATTTAAAAGCGAACTACAACAAATATTGGCAATTTAAATGGAAATCATTTGGAAGTTTCTTACGGAAGATATTTTATTTTATTGTGTTCAAGAGATTAAAATAGTATATTAAAAAACAAGTTTCATAAGGCACCATTTTGCCGCACGAGATCAGTTTAGAAAACGAGCCGCGATAGCGGCGAGTTTTCTAAAGAGCGAGTGCGGCAAAAGGCCTTATGAAACGAGTTTTTTATACTATTTTTTCTATTTTGCGTTTTTTACATTAATAAATTGCTTAAATTGGAATTATTTAATTTGAAAGTTCAGAGTTTAATTTTTATATAAAGCATGCAGTTGGTCACATTGATACTTGACATTTTCAAATTTAAATCTTGCTATCCGCGAAGTATATTATATTACATATTATTTATTAATTTTCGTTAACATTACTTGATATTTCATTTAAAAATATAAACATGAGTGACATAGAAACGTATATATGTTGTTATCAATTGTATACAACATACGTTGTTTGTGTAAAATACGGACATATATCATATCTGTCAAATGTACATAAATTCTTAAAATCAAATGACAGCAATGATATTTATTTCTGTATTCGAACAACGCCAACTTTGAAAAATGAAAAAAAGTGTATCGAAATGAAGCTCATTTCGATACTGTTCTGGGTTTCATAATGAGTTCATTTCGAACGCAAAATAGAAAAATATTTGTTTGAAGGTAGAATAGTTTTTTCATAATAATTACATTGATGAAGATACCGGTACGTCGAGGAATTCTAATATTTTTTGAATTATGCTAAATCAAATATTATAGAAGCAATTAGGTACTTTTTAATTATATTTTTCTTTAGATACAACAAAGAAAATAAATTTTACGGTTAAACTTGTTATCGAGGATAAATGACTTAGTCAAGGAAATATTTCGGGAAACGGTTGTTCCTGTTTTTATAAAAAAAACTATAAAAAGTGTTGCTATTTTTGGTAGTGTTAATAGCAATACTTTTAGTCAGTTGATTGCGGGTGTCAATAGTGTCTAAAATATTATATAATTTAAACAGCTCATCATTAATAATAATAGTAATAATAATAATTCACGCCTTAGCATCCCCCAACAACTTAATGCCAATTATAAGAGGCATTGACAGGCCATGAATTATTATTACGCCGGCGCCCGTGGTGCGTCTTAAAATGTTTAGCTGTCGGCATTCGCCTTAAACAAAAAGGAAAACCACGAAATCTCGGGATCCCTGGCATAATAAGCCAACGGGTTGCCACTAAACAAAGTTTATGTATCAGAAAAAAATGAAATTTAAATAATTTCAATATGAATATTAGCTCGAGCGGGTAGTTGGGAAAAACAAATACTTGAATAATACAAAGTTCAGAAAATAATGTACTAATTTTTATAAAATAAAATCTTCAGGGTTCGAAAAATTAGTTTCAATAATTAGACCTAGAACAAACCATACGAAATCGGAACTGTAACATTAATCAGGCTTATGTACAGAGAAACATGATTATTTATAGTCAAAAGTTAAACGAGTACATCAACTTTAGAGGGTAGCAACGCGGTATGGTTTTTCCCAGGCCTTTGACGTGTCGCTGAAAAACAGTATTTAATTAATTTGCTAATTTCGGGTGCCTGTCGACTACTGGATGGTTTGGAGAAAGTCATCCTAATCAACTAGTTCGGGCGGTAATAGAGGTATTTCGCGATTCAGGGCAGAAAAGAAAATGCAAAAAATTACATTAAGATTCGACAGAAATCGGTTACTATGAAAGAATACCTACGGTGGCTATGATTTCTACATACTACGGCTATTCTTCCTAGACAGCAAATTCTGCCTATAAGACGTCTTAATATTTTTTTGTACTCGCTTATCAAAACCTGTCATTTCACGATTCGATTTGCGTGCGTAAAAAGTCACTTTAAACACGAGTGCGTAAAAGTAAAGTTGGTACTTCCTGGAACTTGATTAATTTAGTGACATTTTAAAATCATAAATCCCTAATCTTAATAATATGCTACCCAGTTCGTTGTTTTTCTATGATAATAAAAGGAAATGAAATAGAAATTGTTATATTTGGAAGGTATGTAATTCAATGTCAGAACAGCAACAAATTATTTTTTAAATTTATAGAAAACTAAAAAAAAAATTGTCAGAAGTGGGATTCGAACCCACGCCCTCAGAGATGACCAGAACGCTCGAGAACCCGTATAACCTGCAAGGTAAACCTTGAGTCTGGCGGCTTAGACCGCTCGGCCATCCTGACAGATACAAGTAATATTGTTAAAAATACTTATAAATATAAAAATTTTGAAATTATATTTATATTTTATATAAATATTATTATTGTTTATAGTTCTCGTTCAAAAAATATTGTACAAACTTCGTGCGTGAAACATTTCGCGAATTCGTGTCCATAAAGCGCTCGCCTGCGGCTCGCGCTTTAAACTGGTCACTCATTCGCGAAATATGATTTCACGCACTTGGTTCGTAAATAACTATTATCGTGGTTGCAATTCAGAGACCGCGCCTTCACGATATTACACTAAAACTTGTTACTGTAAAATTTAAAACATCTTGTGGTTACTGGATGGTTTATGTTCTCACCAAGTTAAATTTTATAGCAAACCGGGGCTGTATTTATATATGCCGGACATCACGAAATAGTGTCATGGAGATTGTGGAGACATGTACGTCGACACGAAAAACGGATTTACATCCGCGTAGAATAAGATTAGGAAAATGTCTTCTAATTTTTTACAATCTCTCTCATTCTTTTTCAAATTTTTCCTGCGCTTATGACTTTCCTCACTAAAATGTCTTAATACTTCCTCACTTGTTTTCTTGTACTTTTAGATAATCCTTTTTGTATAGTTGGTTGCCTATATGTTGACTTTTCTTTTTATCTCTGATTTTTCTTATCATCTTTCTCAAATAGTTCATCTCTGATAATGATTTTTGCATAACGCAAGACCGGCTTGCATACATTCCTGCTCACAATGCCATCGTGTTATGTATTCTTGATTTCGTTTCTATAGATAATTTTTATTTTTCTAGATACTACTTTTCTTGTTCTATTCGCATCAGACTTTGCCATTTTATAATCACATAATAATATTATTACTCTATCCGCCCAACAGAAAAGTGCAAAAATGCGTGATCAACTCGTGATCACAAAAACTAGCTCTTTGATTAGCTGGCTATAATTAAAGAAACGTCAGTAACAAAGACATAACCTAACTTTGTCAGCTACGTTGTTTACTCAGAATTTTGTCGTGATTTTGACACTATTTGCTTTTTATTTTTTATTGTAAACTTAAGTCTTGCTGCAGATAGCATATAGCGTGCCATCGATTCCTTTGAATAATGAACAAAAAAGGCAAAGATTTTATTTTCACAATGAAGATGGAACATATTAGTTAAATAAATATTCACACATGTAATAATCCAAAGCTAACAAAATTTGCTAATAATATTGGTGCTTTAGCTGTATTCGACTATAAATATTTTTTTCTATTTTGCGTTCGAAATGAACTCATTATGAAACCAAAAACAGTATCGAAATGAGCTCTATTTCGATACACTTTTTTTCATTTGTCAATGTTGGCGTTCTTGGAATACAGAAATAAATATCATTGCTGTCATATGATTTTAAGAATTTATGTACATTTGACAGATATGATATATGTTCGTATTTTACACAAACAACGTATGTTGTATACAATTGACAACAACATATATATGTTTCTATGTCACTCATGTTTATATTTTTAAATGAAATATCAAGTAATGTTAACAAAAATTAATAAATATTATGTAATATAATATACTTCGCGGATAGCAAGATTTAAATTTGAAAATGTCAAGTATCAATGTGACCAACTGCATGCTTTATATAAAAATTAAACTCTGAACTTTCAAATTAAATAATTCCAATTTAAGCAATTTATTAATGTAAAAAACGCAAAATAGAAAAAATAGTATAAAAAACTCGTTTCATTAGGCCTTTTGCCGCACTCGCTCTTTAGAAAACTCGCCGCAAGCGGCTCGTTTTCTAAACTGATCTCGTGCGGCAAAATGGTGGCTTATGAAACTCGTTTTTTAATGTACTAATAAATATCGATATATATAGAAAAAGTGTGCTCATATGTCAGTAAAGTTTGATAATGACATTGTATGTCGAAACCGCGGTCACGATTATACATATGTGAATAAAGTGGTATATATCGTATAACAAAGTTATTGTTTTATTTTATTTTATTTTCAAAATGAATTACCACAAAGTTACGGCTACCAGTATTAATTTTCTTAAGTACCTGTGTATATTCAGGCACTTGATTTTCAACAATTTAACACTTACTTAATCTTCATACGTAAATTTGAAGTGCTCCAATTTTCTTTATGCTTTGTTTATATACATATATATATATATATATATATATATATATAATGTATTTAGTACCCTTTTTATTTATTAATTAATTACTTTTATTAATATTTGGAAGCCTTAATATTATCTGGTTCGTTCGTTCATTTTATTAAAAAGGTTACGTTCATATACATATACATAATTTTGAACTGTAACGTAACGTTTTTAGTTCTATCTGAGAAGAAAATTACAAAGGTATCTTTTAGTCTCCAAATATTTCACCATTTTATAATACTTAAAACAACCAGAAATTTCAAGAAATTTACACAATGGGTTATGAAAATATTTTAATAATTTGTTTCTCAAGTATCAAAAATAACACCGGTACAGCGACATCTATCGCCTATAAAATCAGCGAGTATTCTCATTCGTTAGTTCAAAACCGGTTTGACAAGTGCCTGTGTCGTGATCACTCTATCTGCTCGGTGAACATATCATAGTTTGTTGTTTATTCTCGCTTATTATTATTATTTCGTATGACAAACGAAGTAAAAATTTTGATATTAATGTATAAATCACATTTATGACAAAAAAGGTCATAATACTAATTTATACACTAATATCCAAATTCCTCAACCAGTCCGGAATTGTAGGAGTTGCCTTGCTCGGCTTGTGGATGCCACCGGGGAAAATTCTTCTGGGGCTTCTCCATTTACGATGTGGGCCATAGTTTGTTCCTTACTTCCGCAGTCGCAAAGGCTAGTAGTTTCCATTTATAAAGCATGCGGAACATATTTAATTTAAACAAACGCCTACGTCCACCTGACAGATATTCTGAAGGATTATAGATTAAAGTTCTCTTCCTCAACTCAATTGTTCTCGCTCAATAAATTCCTAGGGAAATATTTCCTGATGATTGAAAAGACATCCCTGCGTGGTCTAAAATAGTGCGCGTGCCTCTTTCAAGGCAGAGTAAACTTTGAGATTTGTGTTGCATGCTTTTACGTTTTATTAGTGGTAACAGGCATTCATTGTCCGTAATTACTAAAGACGGCAGACTATGTGCCCGAACAGTAGCGTGATGTGGAGGGATCGAGTAGAGGCGTACAACGATCAATTCAGTTGCCGTTGAGACGTTGTAAGCGATACATTGTTAACACAATCGTGTTGAAAATGTCGGGAGTGCGTAGAAACAATGCATTGACTCGGTTGCATGCTAACGTGGTAAAGAAATTTTTACATCGGTTTCCCGATTTAATATATGACGGTACCGTAGTGAAATGTTTAGTTTGTGAAACAACTTTATTAACTTGGAAAGCAAGTCAGTGCCATAGACATATAAATAGTGACAAACATAAATCGAATAATAGTGGACGCAGATCATATAATAAATTTGTGTGTGATTTAACAATTATGTTAATTGCGACCAATATACCAATGCAGAAAGTGGAACACCCAATGTTTCGTCAGTTTTGGAAGAAATACAATCCAACGTGGAAATGTCCAGCAAGAAGTACGCTACGGAATTACGTACCGTCAGTGCGTGAGAGAATTGTAAATTGTACGAAAAATACGTAAAAAAAAAATTCCTGTGGTTAACAATAGACGAAACTACAGATATTAATAAACAGTCCATCCTAGCCATTCTAGTACGGACGCTGACTCCGCAAGGACCTTCTCCTCCTTATTTACTAACCTGTAAACGAATGCAAGGGTGTACTGCCAGAGCGATATATGATGTATTAATAGAAACACTACACAAATTTGAGATTTTACCGAAGCAAGTGTTAATGTTAGTTACCGATGCTGCTAAGGTTATGTGTTTCACGGCAAACTTACTCAAAACGATTCAACCAAACCTGCTGCATGTCACATGTTTGCTTCACGCTTTACACCTTGTAACAAACACTATACGTACAACTTATCCTGATGTAGATCAATTGATAGGACAAACGAAAGCGGTTTTTCTTAAATCTCCGAAACGGATTCGGCTATTTAATTCGCTGTGTCCTGATATACCCGAGCCGCCGCAACCAATTCTTATACGATGGGGTACTTGGTTAGAAGCAGCATTTTATTATTATAAACATTTTGAAAAAATTAAATCAGTGATTTTACAACTAGATGCCAAAGAAGCAGCTGCAATACGGCTCAGCCAGGTTCAATTTAACAATCCTCAAGTTGCAGCAAATTTAAAAATTATTTACGACAGTTACGTTCCAATACTGGACGCAATAAAAAATTTACAGAACACTGCGCTGTCCTTATCGGACTCATTAGCAATTATTGACCACGTAAAGCTAGTGCTGCATATCCTTGAAGATGAAAAAAGTGATTGTGTCCGTGAAAAATTTAACAGTGTATTAGATAAAAATGTAGATTTTACAAAATTAGGGCAACTTTTTACCAATACTGAAGATCCGTTGTACAGATACAAAGAGCGCTTTAACTATGCAAATATAACATCTCTCAACGTCGAACAATCCTTCTCTGTATATAAACATATATATATATACATCGCTACGTACGAACCTTTCCGAGACTAATACAGAAACATATATTATGGTGCAGTTTTTTCATCGCGGACATCCGCATTTTTTTGCAACAATGTAAACATGTTGGGTAAGTTATTTATGTTTTTTCTTAACGTTTTGTGTAGGGATTCGATATATTTATTTTTAAGTAAGCGCACTGTTATTCTGCTAAACTCTCCACGCAACGCCACTGCTGGGGCGCATAGTCTGCCGTCTTTAGTAATTACTCTCGGAAACAATTGAGTATTCGAAGAATGCTTCTGTTAGTTCCGAGGCACAAAATTCCCAAAAATCCTTCTCATACATATTTTTCAATTCTAATTACTTAACTGTTTCTCGATTAATGTGCAATTCTTCAGCTATCAGTTTCTAGACTTAAAAGTAAATTACGTATGTTTAGAATTAATAGATATAGAAAATAAGGCTCGGTATTAAACGACTACACTCTGTATCAGCTATGTCATTAACGTGTATTCTGTAGTAAGTGTGTAACAATCACCTGAGGAAGCCAATGAAACTATCGTAGGACATTAAAAATACAGGAAACTTTAAAACTACAAACAAAATTTAGTTTTATAAAAACCAAAGTCTTTATGGAAGTTATTATTTTCAAAAAGGTAATTGTATATGTTACACTGTTTGTTTAAATTTAAACTTTCTTTTATTGGCCGTCTATATGTTAAGCTGATTCCTCTATAAAAATATTACATATCTAGTAATGTTATTTCTGTTATTGTTTGTTTTTATTAATTAAATCAATCAAATTTATTTTTAATTTAAAGGCATATACAAAAAAATATTATATAACAGTTTGACAATACAAAATACAGAGTGTTAATTAAATACATGCAATAACTTTAAGGATCGATTCTTTGAGTGATTTTAAGACAAAATGTTCATATAAACATGCAAGAAGCATGATTGGCATTGGAAAATAATTTGGTAAACAACTGGCAGTTGTCAAATTAATTATGTGCGAGGTATTAATTTTAATTACTTAGAAAGTATTATTTGTTCAATATGGTTCAGTATAGTATGGCAGATATGCATTTCTGTTATTAAATGGGCCAAGGAAACTCTAATGCAGTAAGACGTATTTATCATCAAAGGTTTCCTCAAGCTGTAGTGCCTGATGGAAGAAGTCTTCATGCACGACGCTCTGAAACCGGCAATTTCAACAAATTGACGGTTGTTATCGAAAGGCCTGTAACGCTACGAACAGTACAAATTGAAGAAGCTGTTTTAAATGAAAATGAAGTAAATCCTAATACCAGTACCCGGAAAATAGCTGTAGAATTAAACATAACCCTTGTATGTAACCCCAACAGTATGGCAGGTTATAAGAGCCCAGCAGCTATATCTGTACCATATGCAACGCGTGTAAGCTTTATTGTCAAGAGATATACCTCTAAGACTTGCTTTTTGTCATTGGTTACATAGTAAAATCATACGAAATACAGGATTCTTAAGTCAGATACTATTTATCGCTAAATTCAATTACTAATTTTCACAACAATCTCGTATGGGCCGAACACAAACCACATGCCTTGATAGAAAATAATTTTCAACAACAGTTTTCTTTTAATATCTGGGTTGGAATTATCGGTGACCAACTCAGTTGACCAATTCTTCTTTCTACCAAGACTTAATGGGGAAGAATATCGAAGTACGTATTACCTGAACTTTTAGAAGAGGTTCCTGTTATGGAAATATTTCGTCTGTGGTACACGCACGATGGTGCTCCACCACACTTTGGTCTAGTGGCGCGCCAATTTTTGAATGAAAATGACCATAATCGTTGGATCAGGAGAGCAGGGTCACAACTATGGCCACCTCACTCGCCCGATATGAATCCCTTAGATTACTTTTTATGGGGAAACCTTGAATCGTCGGTCTACAAAACACATATTGAAAGTGAAGAGGTTCTACGAAATGGAATCTTAATTCATGTGAAATAATAAAAAATACGCCAGGTATTTTCCAAAGAGTGTGTATTTCGGGAGGTGAGGCGGCTAGATAGTTGTATTGAAGCTCACTGGGGCCATTTCCAACACTTAATTTAGTTTTAGCCGTTACAAATATTAAATTAGAATTTCTTGTAGTAGTACTTTTATTAATTAAAAAAATGTGAATTTCCTAAAGAAAATTTTTTAAACCGATTTAAAAAAAAACTGTATTTACAAAGCATTTGCGAGCCCATATTTATATGAACATTTTGCCTTAAAATCACTCAAAGAATCCACCCTTAAAGTTATTGCATGTACTTAATTAACATAGTGTATAATGATGTAAATTACACTTCCTTTGGATTAATTTTAGAAATACGCTGCCAGTCATACAAATTCTTAGAAACAGAATTTCAGTAAGTACGAAAAAATTTAATAACTTATGAAAGCTTAACGATTAAACCAAGTTAGAGCGAAGAATGTGAATAAAAATTAATGGCAGTAGGTACAGCGTGTGAGCTCATTTCTTAAGGTATCGGCGAAAAGCAAGAACGGATTTTCTTTTCGAATAGCAGGCGTGACAAAAAAACTTTTCTAATATAACGCAATGAATAAATTACATTTAATATCAATTTGTGCGTACCCATCAATCAAACGCAAAACCTGAGTGACCTAACATTTCTGAAAAATGCGGGAAATCTGAGAACCGATCGTGGTTATAAATTGCACTTTTTTTCTTTTGGAAGAATAATGTTCATTACTTGTCGATTTATTAAGATTAAGAAGTAGGGAAATTAAAAAAAGACTTGTGGGGTACCCATTATTTACACTGTTAATCCACCTGGAAAACTTTTTTATGTAGTGTTGTTTAGTAATGTTGTTCTAAGATTAATAATATTGTTCATGACAGGCAGGATGAAGAGATAGTAAATAACATTTCTTGCAATGGTACACCAACGCTTAATTTTGATGAGCGTAATCCACTACGTACATTGTTTATTTGACAGCTCTAATTGGTGAACTGATCAATTTGTAACGTTGTATATTGTACACAAAGTAAGTAGGTAACAAGGAAATAAACATTGCGACTGAAAAACCGAAATTGGAATTTAGTTACTTGGATGAATTTTTAATGAAGTTATAATTTACGACCGAAACGCTGAAAATGGAAATAACCTGCAAGAAAGTATAGATATATGAAACGAAACACTTAATAAAAAAGGAATGAGCATAAATAAAAATAAAACAAAAGTAATGACCACAGGTGAAAAACAACTAATATCCAAATTGAAGGAATAACTATTCAACAAGTAAATGAGTTTCATTATTTAGGTGTCCTGATAGAAAACATTGGGAAAAATGAGTCAGAAATTAATGAAAGAATTAAAAAGGTAACCAAATTGTTACGCAATGAATAAGAACTTCATTATGAGAAAAGAAATATCACGACACACCAAGATAAAAGTACTCAAAGGAGTCTACAAAGCAGTTCTGGCATACGGATGTGAATCATGGATACTTAATAATAGACAAAAAGCAAAATCTGCAGAAATGAGATATCTTAGGAGAGTCAGAGGCGTAACTAGAAAGGACCAAATGAGAAATTCACAAATACGAGAGGAACTGGATATATATATATATATATATATATATATATATATATATATATATATATATATATGGTAAACTTAATAAGTCGGCGATTAAAGGTCTGGTTCATTACTTCAAAGTATATATATTTAAAATAACTCTACATGTTTCGGCAATGATGCATTTGTCAAGAGAATACAAAATATAAATGACAGAATATAGATGTCAAATAATTAAGTTGCTATGGTTTAAATTATTCAAAAATACAGTCCAATAATAATAATAATAGATCATGCCTTAGTATTCCAAAAAATAGATAGCAAGGTGTGAACATATGTGTTGTTCGCTGCCAGAAGCTTGTGTCTCTTTCTGGGAATGAACCTGTGTGTTGGTTGCTGCTGGCAGCTTGCGTCTCTCTCTGGGTGTGTGATTTTGTATTTGTGTGACCGCGTAAGTGTAGGGTTTACGCGGTCACACAAATACAAGATCACACACCCAGAGAGAGACGCAAGCTGCCAGCAGCAACCAACACACAGGTTCATACCCAGAAAAAGACACAAGCTTCTGGCAGCGAACAACACATATGTTCACACCTTGCTATCTATTTTTTGGAATACTAAGGCATGATCTATTATTATTATTGGAATGTATCTTTGAATAATTTAAACCATAGCAACTTAATTATTTGACATCTATATTCTGTCATTTATATTTTGTATTCTCTTGACAAAGGCATCATTGCCGAAACATGTAGAGTTATTTTAAATATATATACTTTGAAGTAATGAACCAGACCTTTAATCGCCGACTTATTAAGTTTACCTTATCATACCAAGGTCACGAAGATATTATATATATATATATATATATATATATATATATTTATATATATATATATATATTTATATATATATATATATATAATATCTTCGTGACCTTGGTATGATAAGGTAAACTTAATAAGTCGGCGATTAAAGGTCTGGTTTACTTCAGAGTATATATATTTAAAACAACCCTACATGTTTCGGCAATACGCCTTTGTCAAGAGAATACAAAATATAAATGACAGAATATAAATGTCAAGTAATTAAGTTGCTATGGTTTAAATTATTCAAAGATACATTCCAATAATAATAATAAATCATGCCTTAGTATTCCAAAAAATAGATAGCAAGGTGTGAAAATATGTGTTGTTCGCTGCTAGAAGCTTGTGTCTCTTTCTGGGTATGAACCTGTGTGTTGGTTGCTGCTGGCAGCAGATTTTGTATTTGTGTGACCGCGTAAGTGTATGGTTTTGTATGTTAGTGCGCTCGTGTGTGTGTTTAGTGACCGGTCGCGTAAATTTAGAGAGATCGGATAACCAGCCGTTGCGTAGGGCCGCCAACCCTTTCCCGGCAACTTCTTTACTTTTCCGAGCAGTACTTCGACGGCCCGACCCCCGCCCCAACGAGGCAATCTGCGGAAATCGTTAAGATGGCACAAAGTGTGACCATCGTCGACTGAGGTAGCCACTAAGAGTGTTCCCTCGGTTGGCGATGAGCAACCCCGTGCAGGGTGCGCTTCGCTGGTCTGCGCCTTGCCTCGTTGAGGCAGGGGTCGGGCCGTCGAAGTACTGCTCGGAAAAGTAAAGAAGTTGCCGGGAAAGGGTTGGCGGCCCTACGCAACGGCTGGTTATCCGATCTCTCTAAATTTACGCGACCGGTCACTAAACACACACACGAGCGCACTAACATACAAAACCATACACTTACGCGGTCACACAAATACAAAATCTGCTGCCAGCAGCAACCAACACACAGGTTCATACCCAGAAAAAGACACAAGCTTCTAGCAGCGAACAACACATATTTTCACACCTTGCTATCTATTTTTTGGAATACTAAGGCATGATTTATTATTATTATTGGAATGTATCTTTGAATAATTTAAACCATAGCAACTTAATTATTTGACATTTATATTCTGTCATTTATATTTTGTATTCTCTTGACAAAGGCGTATTGCCGAAACATGTAGGGTTGTTTTAAATATATATACTCTGAAGTAAACCAGACCTTTAATCGCCGACTTATTAAGTTTACCTTATACATATATATATATATATATATATATATATATATATATATATATATATATATAATTTACGACACAGAATCAATTGTCATTTTTAGAGGTCTCTGTCAAAAAACCGTACTTATGGTATACTAGGTCACACCTCCTACAGAAAAACAATCACTAATCGGTATCTAAACGCTGAATCACTCCACCATTCCACGTTATTATACTCCGTTTTATAAACAGTTTTCGCCAGATTACTGGAACTACCCTTGCTTTTCGATAGTTCGAAAATCTAGAGAATAAAAGAGCCTTAAATGAAAAGAAAAATATAACAAATATATATATAGATATAATAAATATACAAATAATTATAATAGATGAGCATATTAAAATAACAATATCAACTAATGTAATTAGACCAATACAATTTAACTAGTAGTTAGCTATACAGATTGACTGAAGCAACGGTGGAAATTGCGAAGCGTATTACACACACTAGCACTTGCATATTTACACGTACGTGTAACTCTAATTCCCGTAGTCGTAGTTTAGTTTAGCAAGAGTGGGGATACATTCGTCAGTATTTAATATGTGTTTAGTACGGCAGAATGAAAGTGTGGATGTACAGATTTGCTTTAAGGAATTGCAGCCCCTATTATAATAATTGATATATATATATATACGTTAACATTTAACTGAAACAAAACTCATTAAAAATTGTAACTAAAATAAAATTATTAATGAAACCGAAATAAAATTTTTATAAAAAAAAACGAAACAAAATTCTAACTGAAATGTACAAAATTTATTTTAGTTTTTCGCGAGAGTTTGCTCAGACGCACGCATCGTGATGCGAACAACGAATGTTATCCCAGCTCTCCACATACCCCACTACATGAGTGAAAGCCATCTCTATCAGTATTCTTGAAAATTGTTATACATATACGTATATGTATACGTGTGTGAATTTGAAGCTAAATATCTACTCTTAACTACGCCAATCTTACATATATGATTTTCCATATTCACATTTATTTAGTCATCTCTTATCTTTGACAATGGTAAGGCGTCTTACCGAAACATACCTAAGAGAACTCTAATAAAGTAGCGAAAGAACTAATGTTAAGTGATATCATTTATTCGAATATGAACATAATTGTTATTACAGATTTTAGCACTGGACCGGAAATTTGACGTATATTGATTTATTAATTCAGTTAACCTCCCAATATTTACCATTTTTCAACATGAATTAGTCGAATACATGTTTATCTTTAATAACTTTAGCTATTAAATTACTATTGTAGCACTTCTGCTTCATTCAAAGAAGATTTATTCATTCACTGAGACAATAACAAGCAACTTTATTATATTATTGAATAATAGAATAACTATAAATTACACAAGAAAGAAAATATAAAGGACAAATTTTGATTTATACAAGTGTGTTGTTCTAAAATATATCAAAGTTACAGATTTCTTACTTGTCGAAAGAAGAAAATGAAATTTAAAAAATATATATGAAATGAAACTCGAGTACAAAATTGATGATATCCAAGTAGGATGTAATGGAAATAGTTTAAATAAATCTTTACTGGGTACATTAGTTAAGCTCAATATTCTGGTTTCGGTAAGGTCAGGTATATTATAAATTAAAATTCTTACTATCTAAATCTTTACTTTATTAATTCTCAAGTATATACAGTATGATTATAATTTTAAAACATTACGTTATGTATATAGATATATAGGGTGTTTCCCTGAGGTAACCGACAAACTTACACAATATATTGTAGAGGTGATTTTGAACAAAAAAGTTCATATTCAATTTAGCTTAATTTTTTTTGTTAGTTAGATTTCAACAAAAGAATAAAATTGTTTCAGTAATGTATTTAATCATGAAATTACATAAACTAATACCATAACAATTGCTCGAAATGTTCGCCTCTTCTTTCTAAACATGTTAATAGTCTTTGTGCCATATTCTATTTCCGGTTAATATATGTAAGTTCATTTCGTAAGGAATTTGCACCTTCAACTATTCTTTCGATCTATTCTTCTCCAGTGTTTGGCTTACCGTTATAGTAAACACGATAGTAAGCACATTTTAGACAACTCCAAATAACTTGCCTACTAAAATGCGGTGGAGTACCGTCATGTTGATAAAACATGCGGACGCTCGTGATACATATTTGTTATGACTGGAAACATGTTTAGAAAGAAGAGGCGAACATTTCGAGCAATTGTTTAATAATAGTTTATTAGTTTGTTATTTAATTTCATAATTAAATACATTACTGAAACAGTTTTCTTCTTTTGTTGAAATCTAAAGAACAAAAAACTTAAGCTGAAATGCATATGGACTTTTTTGTTCAAAATCACCTCTACAACGCATTGTGTAAGTTTGTCGGTTACCTCAGGAAACAGCCTGTGTATATATATATATATATATATATATATATATATATATATATAACATTATATAATATAGTACACTGATATAAACCGGCAACGACATTAAATAAAAAATGTATGGCACTTACTATTTAGATCTAAAATTACTTTTATTTTTATTCGTCCAGAAATATTCTTTTCTGCAATTTTTTCTGCAAGTTAATATTTAACTTGCATACTAGTATATTATTGGAACTATTACAATTAAACATCTTTCTTACAAAAAATTTTCTTTAAAAATGTAGCATTTGTTTAAATTAAGAAAAAGAGTCATTCGTTTAAATTAAACAATAAAAAATCAAAAATATAATCCTGTACAAGTATTGAACCAATCTCACATATGTTAAATAATACATTTTAATTTTTATTATAGTCAAAAATGTCGTTTGAATAAAATTTAAGCAAATATTGCTCCTGTATTACGTTCAGAAGGGTACATACCTTCTTGATATAGGAACCGTGTTTGCTGGAGAGCTTTTCTTATGTATACTGTAAATATTTGCTGTCGTAGTCTGTGTTTCTTACACTGACACTAATCTTCACTCTAGGAGTGAGTATAACCAAATATAGACATAGGTATATTGAAAATATTAGAAATACATTGATATTTAGGCTATGGATAACACAATTATTCCAAAAAAATTATATAATCATTAAAATATTAATTATATTATATCATTGATATCCAAGCTCTTCAAAAATGTTAGAACCGCTTCATATAAAAGAACAGATAATGTTTGTAGTCAGGAAAAGAATACTTATAATAGATAATATGTAATTACAATAATAAAACAAGATAGAAACTATAGAAATTTCCAAAAACCAAAATGTGAAGGAGTAAATAAAGTTTCAAAACAAAACGGAGAAAAATAGCAATTGCAAAATGCAAAGTTGCCGTATAGAACATTCAAATATTCATAATATACCGGGTTTTTCTTTTATCATTAATCATTACACATACGTATAATGCATTGACTTATTTTCACTTATCCTTACACATAGGCATAAATGTATGGTGGTGACATAGTAGGCAACCAGCTATACACCAGTAACATTTTTCAAATTTTTAAATATTTCTATGTATTTCATTCATACTTAAATCTTAAATTAAATATATTTTATTGAAAAATACATGATTTAATTAAAACAGTTAATTATCCCAACAGGCGTATACCTTTTGCGAAGACAATTTTAGGTATTTTTAACAAATTCAAATAAGATGGATAGTATTTATTTAAAGTTGAAATATATCTAAGATAGTAAACGTCATTACATCACTTCTAATATTACCGAACGTAACTCACGTATCGGGGGTATTTCAGTAACACCATAAAAACAAATAACACCTCGTGGTATCTTACGAATAAGTACTTTTATAAAATGAAAAAATTTATCTTAAAAAGCAGTAGTTGGAAATTCTTGTAGGCAATAAATATGTTACTATTTCTTTAATAATCACAATAACTTTTGGATAGTAAAATTATCTGACAGCACCAATACTGGAATTAAAGATTTTGGAAAGGAAGACATTATGCAACAAATTTTTGGAATCTGTTAGAGCAAGACTATTTTCATATAAAGGACTCTCAGTTACTAAAGTAGCAACTGTCTGAGAGATTTAAACGAGAAGGTTTTCAGTAGTACTGAAAATGCTATCGGGGCTACTTCTTTTCTAGAATAATAAAAGTTTAATATTGTGAAGAAAATAGATTCTGAAAATAAAGAACAAATGCCTGTAATCGAAACAGATATTAGTTCATATCAAAAATAAGTTTCATTATTTGGATTTTTGCAAGAAAGGATTGAAGAAAGTAAAATCAATTACAGCCGATGTAAAAATAATCAAAAGGCAATACCTCGAATGGCCAAATCCAAATAAGGACGTAGATCCTCTTTTATTTTGAAAGGCAAGTTTAAAAAAGAAGGGTAATTGCATCTTTTATTTGAATTTTCTTTAAGGTTACAGGAATGGAGCTGACACCTTTAGAATAATGTGCTTGGAAATACTTCTGTATTCCAACAAGTTCAGCAGAAAGTGAAAGAGTATTTAGTACAGCTAGTTTAATAATAATAGAAGAAAGGCGTACAAGACTAAAACTGAAAAATGTTAATATGATAATGTGCCTAAATAAAAATTTAAAAAAATTAGAACTAATCTAAGCAATTATTTTATTAAAATTACATCCAATCTTTTCCTATTAGCTAAAGAAAGAACTCAATTGGTTTCATCTTACTATACTTTCTAACTATTAAAGATATACATGTATAAACATTCAAAGGGAAATTATTTAAATTTCCATACAGAATGTACATGAAACTCTTTAAATCTATTTTGGAACTGTTTGCTATATCAGTAGAAATTATTTTATTTAGAATTTCGTTTTCATTTAACAAATTAAACATTATATCACAAGAATCAGTTCATTTTACTTTATTTTCCTCGAAAAGCTCTTGATGGTTTTCTATCTTGTATGGCTTATATTTATATTTTTCAGGGTTTTGAACATCGAACAGGACGATATTTCAAGATGGCCTAGCTACATCTAACAAGGATCCTACAAACCGTGCATCTTCATAACACAGGATATTTAGCTTCATGTGTTCTGTTAACACTTGATTGGTTTTAATTTATTTTTTTTTGTAGGAATTTAGAAAACAACAATCTTCTTTGAATTTGTTAAAAATATTTAAAATTGTCTTCGCACAAGGTATACGCTTGTTGCGATAATTAACTGTTTTAAACAATTTATATATTTTTCAATAAAATGTATTTTATTTCAGATTTAAGTAAGAATGAAACAGACAGAAATATTTCACAATTTGAAAAATTGTACTGGTGTATAACTGGTTGCGTACTGTGCCACCACCAAACATTTATGCCTATGTGTAATGGTAAATGAAAATAAGTCAATTCATTATACTTATGTGTAATGGTAAAAGAAAAACCCGGTATCTTAACAACAGTTACTACACACATGAGGATGAAGAAAATATTTTCTGAAGTATTGTGTGATTGTGCCATAAATAAACAGATAGTATGTTGACTGAAAATATAAACATAATAGGAGAATTGGCAATACCGGCAATAAAAAGATTGTATAAAAAAAAATATTTAAAATGATATGTTATGACAGTAGCTCGACAATGACTAAAAAAGTATCCAGAAATTGACAGGAGAAGCAATATTAAGTAATAATGTGAATTTACATCAGCAGGAGAACAATACATCTTATTTTTAATTTAAAAGAATTAACAAGAGAAACTATGGCAAAAGTTAGTAAATGATTCTTATGTTTTACACATTTATAGCAACATATTGCTGTATTATTTCAATATAATAGCAATTAAATAAATAAAGTACAGAATAAATGAGAGCAAAACGTAGTCAAAACGGGTTGTGCTCAAGTGCACCTGTATAATACGCGACGCAATATCAAATTCATTGCACAATGTAAAAGAATAAGTGGAAATGCATTTTATATAATGAAATAATACAATACGAGGGTTGGAACGTAAAAGGTATGAAAATGTATGAAAATGTAAGAAAACCAAGATTTAACACAAATCGAGAACGTGAAAATTTAGAGTACCTGAAAAAGTGTACAGGGACCAGAGTTTATCTAAGGCATGAATTCAACAAAATGAGGATTCGAACGCGAGCTACAGTCTTAACCAGGCCAAATAAATAATTTAAAAATTCAACATTTATTTTATATATGTACGTTTATAATATTAGAATATTTTTAATTTCGATTTATAAGGAATGTTATTATATTTATTTTTATATTCTTTTGTTTCAATAAATTTCAATTATTAAATCAGAACTAACATGTATAAGGAGGATTTCGAAAATATGTTTGAGGAACAAAGATTAACATGAGTAGATAGCTAAGTCTGTTAAATTTGGATCAAACAGTTTTGATGTATATATTGACAATTAGTTGGAATGAATTAACAGTAAATTTAACATTGCAATAAAACATTTATGTAAGATACCTAAGTAACTGGATAGGGACTTACTTTTCGCAAAGGACCACAACGAATGGACATAATTGAATTTAACGATCAAATATTCGGAGAATAGGGATCAAATAAACAATTTACAGTGTGCAGATAAACGTTTTGTAGCGTAGGGACTAAGTTTTCCGCAAAAACGTTCAATAGCACACTTTGTTTATAATAAACTTATCAGTAGAGTCAAGAATAATCATATTTTAATTTATACACACAAGGGTCACACCAAATACCTTGAATTATTACTTCGCGGGGTCAAAATCCCCTAAGCTACATGAGACACTCAAGTATTTTAAAATATTCTATCTGAATCTAAGAGAGACTTCAAAGAAAGTGAATGTGCCCTATACAATTTTTATGTTTATTATATATATATATATATATATATATATATATATATATATATATATAATCAGTTCACTTCTACAGTTATGGTGTAGGATTTACAAAATAATACAATAACATTTAACTTTGTATGCATTCACTTAAATTTACTATTTACTCCTTACGCACAAACTCAGTCCACTCCTTTCTGTCGCTTGCCATTATTTTCGCTTCGGTCCATGCTTTTCTTTTTTTTTGTTAGTATTTTTCCTATCACATTATCCCAGGTCTTCTGTGGTCTTCCTCGTTTTCTTCTTCCTACCATTCTAGCTTACCATATCTGTATTACTATTTTTTTTCTTCCTATTCATTGTAGATGTCCGCACCAGCTTAGTTGCCGTTTCTCTATAAACTCCGACAACGATATGATTTCCTGTTCTCGTCATATTTTAATTGCTTCTTATTCGGTCGTTCAGAGTGACTCCTTTTATTTGTCTGAGATATTCTATCCCGGCTGCTTCCAGTCCTATGTTGTAGTCAGGTTTATCAGAATAATTGAAACATGCATGAGTGGGTAAAACCCCACCAGTTTTGTATAATACAAAGGTATTTTTAATAATATAAAATATTATTAAAAATCTGGTGTGAAGAACACAAATACAGGTTCACTATTAATATTTTTTGTGAACGTGTCCGAACATATCCCTCCCCAGAGACGCGTATGCGTCTGTGTAGAAAGGCGAAGTACATATCTGCGTCTCTGGGGAGGGATATGTTCGGACACGTTCACAAAAAATATTAATAGTGAACATGTATTTGTGTTCTTCACGCCAGATTTTTTATAATATTTTATATTATTAACAATACCTTTGTATTAACTAGGTATAGGTAAAGCCACAGAATATACAGGATGTCCAGAGAAAAAACACTACAAGTCAGAAAAATATTTTTTTATTTTTAGTCTATAGTTAAAGTTTTGGATTAAAACCTTCAAACTCCCGTAGTTGCGGAACCAGAAAGTTTCTTAACATGTCGCAATACCGTTCACTGTTTATCGTAAGTGCCGGCCTCGCCGGTTCTCAAAAAAATAAGGCCCAATGGTGCCTTCAACCAGACATGGCAGCCCAAACAATAAGTTTTGGACTATGTAATGGTCGTTCATATTTCTGTCTCGGATTTTCGTTGGCCCAGTAGCGACAGTTGTTTTTGTTTACGTGTCCATTTAAGTGAAATTTTGCTTCGTCAGTAAACAGAATGTTTTCGAACGTTGGGAATCGCTGAAGCATTTCGTTTGCTAAATTCAGCGGGAGAGGATGATTGGTAACGTTTAGGCTTTAAACGAACTGAATTTTGTAAGCTGTAAGTTGTAAATCTTGCTTCAGAATCTTGTGCAACGACGAATTTTTAATATTAAGTTCTTAACTGCGTTTGCGTACTAATTAACACTTCTTCAATCATTTACAGACTTCGAACAAAGCGCGGGCGACCTTGATTGATAATTTTTACATAACCGGTACATTCGAATGGCTATCGAATCACCATTGCGGTAATAAGGGCGTTCGCTAAAAGCGAAATGGTCTTCCGCGTACGCTTCCATGGCTACTATATCTCCAAAGAGCAGTCGAACAACCTATCCTTAACGCACCCCTCCAAACCGCGCCGTTACATGGACGGCGCAGATGCAAATACCCCTGCCCTTTCTGGACACATGGTATATTAAGACTACATACATGATTTATAAATATTTAGGATATACAATAAAAGCATTGTAACAGCTAATGTCTTTTATCATTTCTTTAAATTTACATTGGATGCTAGGCCTAGCTCCTTAGAACCCAATAATATCCCTGAGACACACATAAGATATTAAAGAGTCTAGAAATATGTATGCATGAGTGGCAGCCCACGCAGCAAATATATATATATATATATATATATATTGAAAAAATTTGGACAACTAAAGATGTAAGACACGAACAGTGTTGAGCTTGCTGTTGTTAACTCTTATTGATGATATGGAAAGTAATATCAAGTATTTCCTGGATATGTGTCAGTGATGACTTATGCATGTGATTAAGTAATACTCTACAGCAATGAAGATGGTTTTCAGAAGAATACGAAAATGGTAGCAATGAAGTAGTATAACATAAACATTAATGCTACTAGTAATGCTACTAGTAATATCGAATATTTAATTTTCAATATTTAAGTACGCCTTATAATGCATCCGGTGATGCATGACAAGAAATAAATACTAAAATGACAGGTACCAAAAAACAACATTTATCTATGAGAAAACATTTATTCGTAAAATCTAGAAGTAATTTTTTGTATGGTCAAAAATAAACTGGCTACGGTTGCGTTACGATATAAAGCAGAAACACTGCAGATGTACGAAGAGTTACCTATGTGGGAGGGTTGACGATAAAGATTGAATTTAACTAGCCAGTACCCGGTCTACGGTCAGTGAAGACGGCGCGAGGTTCTTATCGAAATGGTAATAAGTGTCTGACTATAATAAAAGATAATAAGAGCACCACCGTGAATTATGGTTAAATTGTAACTAGAGTTCATACGTCAGATAGAGGACATATATCATATAACTACCCAGGAGGCGCAATGCCTATAAAAGGGATACAATTTCAATATATAAATCAACGACGGCACGAGGACATAATACTATAACAATATTTATTAAATACGCTTTCGCAAAATATCTCCACAAATATATAAATTACAAATGGACCTGGAATAATTATTACCGGTGATCTTCGTTAATGTACATAAGGTACACACGAAATTTATGAAAATAAATATGAACATGAACTATTTAACTATTTAAAATTGACGGGTAAACTTATAAATAAACCATTAAATGCAAATACTAGTATCTGATGCAAACTAGATTTATATGTGTCTGAATAAATTTGAAATATTTATTGAAGTCATAAACAGCGAAATGCCATACTACTACAATGCACTTATCTGCGAAGGTATAATTATACGTATAACGGTCTCAATCTGGTCCTAAGTGAAGCTCGCACATACACCAGACGGCCTACTTCTTTAGATCGCTAATAATTTGCAGAGGATTCTCTAACTACTTCGTAACTAATTAACTGTTTAACTGTTAACTGTTGCCTAGATCATAATACGAAACGAACATTAGAGAACATTCTGACACAAATAAGCGTAGTGTTTTAACCCATTACACACATACCGCCTCGAAAATATATCGAACGAAAGTGAAGTCGAAAGCGCTATGTCATCGTTAGAAAATCGCAGAGTTCTTAATATGTATGCATATAGATGCCAGCGTCGCCCGACTTTGTCGCCGTCTTCAATTCGTCAATTATAGACTCGCTCAACCAGGCTGGTTAAACACAATGAATATAAATACGCTCTAATAGAATGGTTCGGCAAATGACCGTAAGACTATTTAACCATAGGAAAACAGTAATCTAAATTTAGTCAATTTTTCAGGATATGCGAAAGAAATTACAGAAGGTCAGGAATAAACATAATTCATGCATTTTAGATGCTTCCTTGCAATACTTTCTGCACATCCTCTATTACAATTTGGATATCTGTTCTTAAAACAAGTGCTGTACTTATGATAAACTCACGAAATGCTTCAATAAAGATATTTAGATATGTAAAAACTTTACTATATTACGATCGGTTATTTCGGAAAGAGTTTTCTTTAAGGAAACTGCCAAATTGCTTCCTAAACCTAAACTTTTCCTTGCTACTCCTTCACGGGATATATTTTTGTAAAACAAAAATATTTTCCTTATAATCCATGTTGTCAAGTTTTGGCTCCGGCAGTGTTGCATTGTCGAATTTAAAATACGACTCATCATCAGCAATCGATTTTCTCCATGACTAACTTATACAAAAATCCCCATGTCTTTATTGGTGCATTTGCTTGCTTTGACAAATTCTGCTTTCTTTATGTCCAAATACTTGTTTCAGTTCTTTCGGCATCACGCACTTACATGCAAAGTTTTTTTTTATATTTGTATTAGATCTTGAATCCTTCCCTTTCCTTTTTCTTTTATTCTTTGATCCTCAAGGAGATTATTTATAGTTTGTTTTGCCGTCCACCGACTTATATTATACTCTTTTGCTGTCACAGATTATGTTTTACTTCTAATTTACCGAATATTTTCAAAATAGTATATCGTACTTCTTCACCTTTGCGAGGCATTAATGCATGTTAATGACTGTCTTACTATGCAAGTTATGAGTCATCAAGAGTTTTTCCAATTTTCAGAAGATCAGAAAAATTTCCCGCGTTTTTCATAGACCGAAAAGCCGTGCACATTTTCTGGCAAAGTACTTATGCAAGAGTTCACTCCAAATTTCTTCCTAGTACTACCAATAGAAGACCAATAAAAAACACATTTGTTTTAATAATGGCAACAATGTTCGCTTCTAGGCTTTGCACATTCTACTCTCTAAAATAGTTATTTGATTGGTGGCAGTTGTAGCCTTTAAAAAAATGTTAATATTCGAATAGTTGTATAAAAAAAAGTTAATAATATTACTTTGAAGCAAAAGCAAATTTATCCATTTACTTATATGTGGAGTGGGCCAGCGTGTTTGCATATCAGGGCTGGGTTCAGTACATATCGTCGCGCCCAGAAACAGTCACATTTTGTATTAGTTCACTTTGGGTCTCGATAGGATATAGTTTAACGTTCACCGTTATTTTTTACGCGTTCAAATGTAAGTCATAGTATATCGGACGTACGGAAGCACAAAAAGTGACCATCGCTTGATAACGTATATCGGTAAATTTCCCGATTTATATTATGATGGGGTAAAATTAGTGTGTAAAGTTTACGACAAACCATTATTTCAGCAATCTTATCCAAATTGTGCTACGTAAATAAGGCAAGTGGGTTATATATGATATTTTATAATTAAATAAATGAACTAACATATATATAAAACTTAGTACTGTCTTGGCGTGCAGACAAAAGTGACCCACTATACTTATATTTTTATATATAACCTAAACATCATACAAAAAAATTAAAATTATAATTAGCTCTGTATAATTAAAACTTTTCAATCCATATTTCGCGTTCGAAGAAGTTAAATTCGTGAATTTGTTTCAGGATTTTTGAAGACGGGAGCTACGGGTAGTGCTCAGGGTAATTTCGGTCTAATGGACCTCGTTGCCGGGTTACATTGGCTAAGAGAAAATCTTCCGGCATTTGGAGGCGATCCCGAGAGAGTAACATTAATGGGACACAGCACTGGAGCGGCACTGGTCAACTTTATAGCAGTATCCCCAGTCGCCAAAGGTAAGCCAAAGATAAGATTTGCATTGACATTGTGTTTACTATTTAAGTTTAACAAGAACGTCACTTAAGAATTTAGCTTTTAAAGCATAAGCTGATTTTGTTAAATCAAATGTGAAATAAAACTAAAACATGTTTTAACATATATTTTTCCTTCAAAGTAATCATAACAAAGTAATAAACAATGAAAATGGAATAACTTCTATGTTATATGCGTTTGAAAATCCTTTATTTACAGTATCTATTGAGTTGCGCTAATTGATTTATTTCTTATGGACGCGGCTTTAATTTATTTGGTATAATTTTTATTATTTTTGTAGATCACTTTTCATTATCAAAATTCATTAATTTATTTTTAATTCCGAAAATAATTACCTCGATTGATAATAAGGGGTGTTCAGAAACATTCAAAGTCAAGTGGGGTCTGAACAAAAAATCGTATATCTTTACTTAAGCATCTGATTGGTAATAATTAGTAAATGTCAACTGTTGTCTGTCAAAAATCAATCTATCTCAGACATGACTTCATATTTTCAAGGACTACTTTGACTTCGAATGTTTCTGAACACCCGTTATTAATATCATATGGAAATCTATTTTATCTACCGTAATATTTTTTGATTTGAACTAATTCACCGCGGGATTTATCGATTTTAACTTACATACATATGACATTAATAGACATTTAAAATAACGTAATTACTATTTTATAATTATTATTATGTCAGTTAATATGAGATATAAATTAAGTTGATTAGAATGAATACTAAATTAAATACTTGTATTAAGCAAAAGTAAATCATATGCAGGCCAAGGAAAAAACAATAGATAAGAGCATCGCTTGGGTCGTTCCAAGAAAAAACTACGTTAAAAAGTATTGTATACTTAAAATATCATTTAAAATATTAAAAATGTTATATACTAACCCAAAAATGTTCACAATATACGAAGACAGTATACATACATCGTCCGAACAATAAAATGGAACAGCTTTTCTGAAATATACCGACCAATTCTCCGAAAAACTGTTGGCGTCATCCCAGTACCTTGTTGTCTCAAACATACCTGCATCAAATTTCTGTGTTTCCAATTGAATCCTATACCACCAAGAAAATTCTTATAATAGACGTCGGACTACACGTAATAACAAATAAAAATGTTTATTTTATTTGCATATTTAGATATCATAACAACATAACCTTATTATTTGTACTATAATAATATAATTTAAAGATAGAAACATCAATTAGACTAAACTTACCCGAAACTGAATGGTCTGTTTCAAATTATATTTTTATATAGTTTCAAATCAGCTAAAATCACTATTTTAAGTAATATTATCCACATTTATTACACCATATGTCTTTTATAAATAGTTTTACCAATTGTAACCCTATCATGTGACGTGATTTACGCACAACATCAGCTGATTGAGATATGTAATATTTAAACACAATTTTTTAAAAATAGCAATTAAACTTGATTTGTCACAAGCTTTATGCAATAACTTAATGTCGTATGCTTGTGTTATTACATTTTGACCTATATTAAGTGTAAATGCTCGAGGTTGTTTATGGAGGCAAAATAAGATTTGATTTTATTAAAAAGAAGAATCGGCTCCTGGGAAAGAGATCTTGCTCTACCGCTAAGTAACCGAATATCATAAATTTGTTAATTTTATAAAACCATTAAATGAACTGGGGCCCTTGTTTCTTAAAGAATCATTTAAAAAATTATGTATTTAATCTATACCTGCCAATATACATAATTTTCAGAGCGACATGTTATAAACTACAGTCAAACTAAGCAATACAATAAGGTAGGTATCCCTATACTTTGCATTATAATTATTAAAATTAAAACCAATTCAAATTATTTATTTCTCATATCTACTTATATTTTATTAACATTTGATAAACCTTTCTTCTTAGTATATATATATATATATATATATATATATATATATATATATATATATATATAACAATTGATAAATTATTGGAGTTTTTCGGCTTTTATATGAAATATTTCCAAATATCAAGTTAGTATGTATGTAATTGCAAAGTAAGGGGGGATGTAAACATTGCTGTCTACAAATTACAAAGCAAATCATACGAAATTTTTAATTGAAAAATATTGTCTATGTTGGGACTCGAACCCAAGTCTACAGTTTGCCGGACTGTCGGTTTTACCACTCACCCACAGTAGACCTAGGTTCAAGCTATTTAGAAATGCATTATAAAGTAACAGTGTTAATGAATCAGATGTCAGTTATTGAATGTAGATGTCAAGTTGAAAGCAGAAGTCAGTTTTGAAAGGTCATATCATATATATATATATATATATATATATATATATATATATATTCTTCTGATGTTCTCGCCATTATACGAGTATGAAGTGAGGCCCGATTACTAGCACCATTCTCTGGGAAGCAAATATAAAGTGTTTAAATGGCAAATCCTAAAACGCATAATGCCTATTCATAATGTCATAAACGCATCTAAAATTTTGGTTAATATGCAATAACCTGGCTGACAATTCTCCTCCGGAAGTCACAATTTGTCATGGGTTGCGCAATTTAAACGTAACGATGCGAGCATAAAAATTGATGTGCAACTGAGATCATCAAAGACTACCCCAACTTCGAAAATGATCTATAAAATGAATGATAATTTTTCGAACAAACAAGGAATTGGCATTAAGGAGAAAGTGCATATCAACCATCGACTGAATAAGTACATAAAATATTTTAGACGTAGAAATGCGCATGTCCAAAGTGTCAACAACGCCACGAAGCTTGAATTGTGAAAATTCAAATTCTGAAAAAATATCAACGTTAAATGATAATTTGAAGGTGCAAAATTAAACTTTACTTTTGTGCAAAGATTTGTTATGATTGATTTGCCGCTGTTGGATGCACTAATATATTTAAAATATATAATCTAGTTTCCGCAAAGCGACCAAGATTGGTTAAAAAAAGTTGTCTTTGATCACGAAAATTCGTCTTCTTATACCAGTAAAGCTTTTGGAGATTTCAAGTTTTGTTTCACCCACCCTATTCGCCAGATATAGCCTCAAGTAACTTTCACTTATTCTCAAAACTCAAAATTTCCTTGCTGGAAAGAAGTTTCGGTCGAATGAAGAACTTCTTGCAGCAACAGACGATGTTTATGGAATCTTCAGAAAGTTCATTACAAAAATGGCAGCCTTGTTGGTCAGAGTGCGTTGAAGTTGAATGGCAAGTGCATTAGACAATATGAGAGTAACAGTTCATCGAGGGTTCGAATCTAGAGGCCGGCGTATAAGAGGTCGTTTTTTTCGGGATCGGTGTCCTCTTCAGTTAGCCCTAAATGTTGAGGTAGTGTAAGTTAAATCAACATTTCTAATCTCTTACGTCTACATTAATCGTTATTTATATAAATTATAAGATTACGGTTCTTCCATTTTTTCAGGTACATTAATTTCTTTTTATTTCCATTTTCTTCTATTCTTTTTTTTTCTCAAGGTCTTGTTGCTTTTCTTGATCTGGATGCATTTTTCCCTCCATTACTATATTATTTTTTATCAAATCCTTAATTATTACAAATGCATTCGATATTAATAGAGAGATTAATAGATTTTACTTTCATGAAAATAAATAATTCCAAAAATTTTTTAAAAATAAGTGTCAGGACAGACCAAAATTAGGAATTATTGTATTCCTTATTCTCACTTCTTAACAAAACTGTCTTTCTTATCTATTGCCACAATTGAATATATGAATGGTGTATATGATTTCTCTATAATCCTATTTTACGACATATTAGTTACTTCTTCTTTTACTTCATTTTTAAATGCAGGTCGTATTTGATCAATTTTTGTATTAAAATAATTCACTTCTTTCAATTGTAAACGATGTTCATATATTGGTGCTATACTATGTTCTTCATCCATTATCTTTATAAATATCTTTGTTTAATTTCATTTAATTTCTTGTAGCATTATGAACAAATCTTTAAGTTTTTCAGTATTATTTTTACCATTTATATTATATATTAATTTGAAAACTAACTAAAATTATTATGTACTTTTATGTAAGCATATTTGTTTCATTCCAGATATCTACACTTCAATTTAGTATTTTTTTGTTATATTATTATTATATAACCTAATTTTTGCTGTTTAATCTGACATATATTCGGTATGCACCTTCATTTGCCTTATTTTTATTCCAAGAATTTATACATTTATAAAAACCACATACTGTATACAGATTACATTAGAAATACATTAGTTTTCGTTCTAGATAATGCAAAAATAATAAATTTGCGAGTGTTATAACTGGATATGTTAAAGCCAATATATGATAGTATCGTTGGGCAAACGAATTTGTTTGATCAAATATTTAGTAAAATTTACCACTATATATTTCGAGGCGACAAGATAAACATTTTACGCTAGGATAAACCAATAGACCATCGTAATCCGTTCCCCGTTCAGAATAAGTGCCAGTCATTCTGAAGGAGAGGTATTTTAGGAACATCTGGATTCTCTTAACAGAAATTAGTTGGCGTGTGTAATAGGGAAACATATTAAACCTCAGGTATAATAGTCTTAATTACAGAATTTATTGAGGTTCTCTAATGATGTAATGATTTTGAAGCTGAGGCACAAATCGATGAAACATGTTTCAGAAAATAAAATGCAAATCAAGAAGTATACCCAGGTCATATAGAGCCAGATTTTTTAGTCATTGATTTAACATAATAGTCAAATATTCTAGGGGCAGTACATTGGGTGTACGGAACAACGAAATATTTATAATCTATCAATAAATAAAATTTGATTATGGGTACACTATTCTCCAATTATTGAGAGGTTAAATTTTGTAATTTGATACAACTGGCGTTTCTGTGAATGATCCCAGGTATTCACAGTTTCATTTATTTAAGTAATCACTGATAAAGATGTTAAAGTACTGCTACGTAACTACTGGTTAGAAAATACTACTACAGGTCTTAGCTCGTACCTTGTTGGCTGATATAGAATGTACTATTTTTTTTTCATTCACTACTAATTTTATTGTAACTCGTTATTATTTCTGTTGAATTATTTCATTTAATATTCGTAATCGTATTCAAAAATAGTTTGCTTTTGATAGTTTTTTATATGCTGTTGTACATAGTTTGTATAATTCAATTTTAGAAGCATTAGTTTATTTTAGAATTGAATTTACTTTTAAAGATTTATCTGATTATTTACTACAGTTACAGGCTAATATTTGAACATTTAATATATTATTTTGAAGTAACTGCAATTCAATTTTATAATTTTCGGTGCGTATTTTGAAATAAAATAGTATATTAAAAAACGAGTTTCATAAGGCACCATTTTGCCGCACGAGATCAGTTTAGAAAACGAGCCGCTTGCGGCGAGTTTTCTAAAGAGCGAGTGCGGCAAAAGGCCTTATGAAACGAGTTTTTTATACTATTTTTTCTATTTTGCGTTTTTTACATTAATAAATTGCTTAAATTGGAATTATTTAATTTGAAAGTTCAGAGTTTAATTTTTATATAAAGTAAAGTAAAGTAAAGTAAAGTATATGCAGTGGGTCACATTGATACTTGACATTTTCAAATTTAAATCTTGCTATCCGCGAAGTATATTATATTACATATTATTTATTAATTTTCGTTACCATTACTTGATATTTCATTTAAAAATATAAACATGAGTGACATAGAAACATATATATGTTGTTGTCAATTGTATACAACATACGTTGTTTGTGTAAAATACGAACATATATCATATCTGTCAAATGTACATAAATTCTTAAAATCATATGACAGCAATGATATTTATTTCTGTATTCGAACAACGCCAACATTGAAAAATGAAAAAAAGTGTATCGAAATAGAGCTCATTTCGATACTGTTTTTGGTTTCATAATGAGTTCATTTCGAACGCAAAATAGAAAAAACATATTTCTGATTTAGAAATTTCATTTATTTACTTTGAAATGATAGATTACATTTATTTTTAGAAGTTTTTGTGGTAAGATACCAATTCACTTTTCTAATTAAAATGATTGCGAATATTTTTTATTTATGAACACCAGTATGTACTACATTTAAGCAAATATAAATTTTTAGCTTTAAATAATGAGTGTCCGGGTCTGCAGCTGGATAAAAATTTCGATACAAGACGTATCTATAGATACTTATAATCACACTGCTGTCTAGTATTTAACTACTTGGGATTGTGTAAGGAAACTAAGTGGGGAGTTTATAGAAAGAAAGCGTACGCATATCAAAAGTCCGCATAGATAACGTATTATATATACCAATTGCAAGCGGCAGCTGTGTTGTTCATATGTATGGAACAAAAGATCATCCATAAATTCTTACCAGGGCGGTATATCCATATATAATAAATTGCCTTGCAGTTTTCAACATCATCAGTTCTAGTAATTTAAAATTTTTGTTCATATTTATGAAAAATGTATTTAATAGTAAGTTTCATAAATCTAAAATGAATACTATGTTTGTAAACAAAAATTCAGGAAAACAATATCAATTTCATCAAAAAGGAACAGTTCAACTTTATCGAAAAGTGTATCTTCTTGGCGAGAATTTCTGATAATCAATAACTCATCTGTTCGATAAATTCTATCTTGTGATACTGAAGTCCTTTTATCATTAAGTCGTACGATTTAGACTAGAATGCCGAAACGGTTATAGAAGGGTGCTCTGCCACTTACGCAAATAAATTCACGGCGTTGATATTAAATTTCCCAGAGCTCCGGTGTCAATTGGACGACGGATAAATTGTCGGTCGCTTATTGAAATATACGCTTTCGACGTGCGCGCACATAAATTTACCCGTTTTTGTTTACGTATACGTGTGCTTGGATTGTGCTTTTTTATTATTTTAGAATTAATTTTGGGAAGCTTATCCGCAACCAACGAATTTACTGTATTTTTACAAAAATATAGGAATGATTATTAACTAAGTGAAGTGAATATTATTATTGATGCAGAGACGCGTTTTGGAAAAAAATAGTAGAGATTTTATTTGTTTTGACAATATTTGAAATACTAGGAAATTTAACTTACCTCATTCACCAAGTTTTTGAATAGTTATTAAAGTAACAAGGGAGGTAAGTAACATTTACTAGTCGAGGACTAGTTTGCGTCCGAGAGCTTGCCCCAGGACTTGCAATAGAGTTCGAGACTGGTAAATGTTACCTCCCGAATTGCTTATAACATTTTTCCCACTCCCCAGACAATAAAATCCTCAAAAATTAAATGTAATCATGATAAACAGTAACGGTGAACAACCTCGGAATTTAATAAATTAGACACATCTGAAACGTTTCTAGGCAGTTCCTACATACAATTGTTTATAAACACAAATAAAACGAAATTTGACAATTCAGTTATGTTAATTGTGGTTTAAAAATGAGTGTTCTCAATGTAGAAGACGAAGCGAAAGAGGCTTGTTTGGATTTGCTTCCGGAGAAGTCGATGAAACGCTACGAGTTAACATACAAATTGTTCAAGAAATGATGTCAAGTTAAGGATACCACCATCGTTTCGGAGTCCCTGCTGTTAGCGTATTTTCTGGAGAAATCTAAAAAAATTCAAGGCTCCATCAAGTTTGTGGTGTGAATACTCGATGCTCAAGAGTACATTATTTATAAATGAAAATATTGACATATCAAAGTATCCCAAATTACGTGCGTTTTTGAAAAGAAAAAATGATGGATACAGGCCTAAAAAGTCATGTGTGTTCACAAGGGAAGAGATAAATTTATTTATTGAAAGCGTTCCGGATGATATGTACTTACTTATGAAGGTATGCTAAACTTTTAATTGTAATCTCTTCTAAATTGAACATTTCAGGTAGTGATGTTAATGGGAATTGCTGGAGCATGTCGCGGCCAGAAGTTATGCGAAATGAAATTGATGGATGTGAAAAAATAAATGAAATGATTATTGTTACAATACCAGATTCGAAAAATGGAATGCCGCGTACATTTACAATTACAGCCTCTAAAGGAAATAACTATTGCTATTTACAAATTGTCAAAAAATATATCAACAATTAGATCCAAAATTGCAAATGTACGTTTTTTCATGCGTTATCATGGAGGGAGATGTTATAATCAACCTGTCGGTAAAAATACAATAGCGGAAATACCTTGTAAGATAGCAAAATATCTGAATTTAGACAACCCCAAACTCTATACAGGTCATTCGTTCAGAAGAACGTCAACAACATTATTAGCGAATACTGGAGTAGAAGTTCTCACACTAAAGAGGCACGGGGGTTGGAAGTCTAGTAGTATTGCGGAAACCTACGTAGCCGATTCTATTGCTAACAAAAAAGCGATTGCTAATAAGGTTTTATATGATAATCAGGGTACAAATTATACTGAAGCATCTTCGGCGATGATAGTGACAAATGAAACCACGGAATTAAGTGTTGCTGATAAAGTAGGTGATAATATCATTGAATTATCAAGAAATATAAATAAATAACCCAATTTTGTTAATAATGTTACTAATTGTACAAACTGTAATATTACCATAAATATAAATTAATAGAACACGTGTTTTGATGCACTTTTTTTCCCTAAAGGACGTAAGTAAATTACTTACGCCCCGTTGTCATAACAATCACAGTCATTTCAGTAAAACCAACTTACGTCTATAGAAACAATTATTAATGGTATGCTTACTATAAGGGGAGTGGGAAAATATAATTTAGGAAATATGGAGACTGGCGTTTTTTTTTTAACATCTCCAACCCATTACCACATTACTATTTATATGTTACATACGTGTTTCAACATCTAACTTTTTATATTTAGTTGAAAGTTACTTACTTCTTACTGATATTATACTATTGCCTGATCCATTATTAGCCACTATTGTAGTGATCCAAAAAAAGTTTTCAAAGTATGCCACGGATTGCCAGTTTGATTTATGATTATTTACAAATGACACTTCGTCAATTCTCTAAGCTCAGACGTGACATATGTCTATCTCAGTCGTTCACGGCCTACCTAGGAAACAAATTTTGTAGCTCGCTTGATACTAGGATTAATATGGCAAAAGGTTTATTCCTTTTTTATGCACTTAGAAAATTGTTCAATACAGACTTAATTATATTTTGCGAAGTATTATAGTTAGATAATCACACAGTCATTTCGAAATTCTAATTGTATTTCGTTTTGAATTTAAATAATTCCATACGTCAACAGGTATATAATTGATTTTTTTCTGGATTCCAAATAAATAATGATCATTAACGTTTTCAATTTCTATCTATAATATCTCTTAATATCATTAATTTAACAGAACAACTGAAACATACATGAGTGGGTAAAACCCCACCAGTTTTGTATAATATAAAGGTATTTTTAATAATATAAAATATTATTAAAAATCTGGTGTGAAGAACACAAATACAGGTTCACTATTAATATTTTTTGTGAACGTGTCCGAACATATCCCTCCCCAGAGATGCAGATACGTATTTCGCCTTTCTACTGGATCATCGGTACACCCCTGCTGGAGAAAGGATATCTTTAGACACACTCACAAAAAAGAACCACATCGTTATCTCACAGAAATTATCCAGACCGAGCACATAACCAATGCGAATCAACGACGCCCTTCCAGAGATTTAATATTAAATTTAATTTCATATTTGAACCAATGTGAAAATCTAAAGCAGCCTCGAAACACTTGGAGTCTAAAGATATAATTGAAGATCTTGTGTACTATTTATCTATAAGCACGGTTGAGAAATAAATGTTGGGAATTTGTAATTGTACTATATTATTAATTATAATTATAATTAAGAATCATTAATCGCAGTTGTAAAGAGTTTAGTGTTGTTGACGCAATAAAAGCGTTTGTTGGTAGCAGATTTGAACACGTTACCTAGAATTCCAATTATGTCTGGCATAAACTGAAATTTGATTAGATTTAGCATTATTTTTTGAAATACCTAACATTTAATGAAACCGGTAACTATTCTCAGAAACATTTACCACAATTATTAGGATATTGTAGAAGCTTATTCAAATGTTCTTAAATGTAAATATTTTTGAAATCATAATAATTTTCAAAAAATTTTTCAAACAAATGTTTTTGGTTTTAAGCAAGCTATTGTAGGAATATATTTCTAATCTACATGTTGCTCGTGTTATAGAAACTGTATTCAATTTGATTTTTTTTACTGAAATACCCTGTATTTTTTTACATCGCTGAAATCCTCGTGAGATTTTAAAGTGCTTTTGTGTATACAATTATATCTCTATTTTGCTCCATTCTTGAGATATTTACTATTATTTGTAATTTTTACCAAGCTTATGTGTTCTAGTTAGTTATGAATGATATACCTGACATTTACATTTCGACAGTAACTCAATTGTATATCAGAATTCTAGGTTGATAAATTCTAACTAGAACTTTTACTACCAAAAAAGGATCTCACCTTAAGGTAACTAAAAGTATGAAAATAATAAATTTCACAAAATGAAAGTGTCTACTTAATTTTTATCTATAATGCATCAGAGAAGAATAGTGAAACCGACAATGGATCAATCAATATGACTTCAGACCAGGAATGAGAACAACGGATTTGTTTTTTGAAGCGGTTGGCCGAAGAAAATAGCGTATATAGTGTATAATGCCAATATGTATTTTTAGTTCATTGATTTAGAGAAAGCATTCGACACCGTACCAAGGGGGAAAATCTGGAAAATACAGAGAAGGGGGTGAGGAGAAGAAATATTAACATTCAAAATGTTGAATATTACAAAATAAAATAAGAAGGAACAACCAGGTATCCCAAGAGGTTGTTATTAGAATGTGTAAAGCAGGATGGGGTTCTGGGCACATCTTTATTCAAAATAGTTATGGGTGAACTCATTAAGTATTGTAGCAAAGATAGCAAAAGGATCAGGGTAGTGCTTAGAAATCTACAAGTTTTAGAGACGGAAATGATATATGCTGACGACCTGGGGATATTTGTGCGATCGGAAGAGGACATATCAAGGAGTGAGAATGCAGTTTATGTTAGTATAAATAACAAGAAAATTCAGTAAACTGATAATTCTAGATATCCGAGATCCATTCTGAATGCGCGTGGAGAATTAGGGACTGATATAGACGCCAGAACAGAAAGTGCGAATAAAATAATCTACGCTTTGAGTAGAGATTTTAATTGGAAAAAGAAATCAGAGGGACTACAAAGATAATAATATTTATTTAATAATTAATTTAAGTTTGCAAAACAGGGGCTTTAAATAATAGGGACGGAAGTAACGTTTAGGGTTGTGAAAGGCGGTTTCACAAGCCTGAATTTTACTACTGCTTTTTTTTTACATCGTTTTCTCAGAGCTGAAGTGAGAAGAACAAGAAGAGATCAAATCGAAAATGTTACTATGCATGGGAGAATTTGTATTAAACAAAAATGAAAAAAAAAAATTAAGACAGTTAAATTAGTTCGGTTACACACGCGGTGCCGATAGACGAGTGTAGAGAAGCTAAGCGGGGATAACATTAAAAGCAACCAATATGATTAAATAAAAGAATTCTCTCAAATTACACTGGTCTGATAGTTTTAAGTGGTTTTAAACATGCCAAATAGAATATAATGTGGTAATTTCAAATCTGCTAAGACGTTATTGCTAGTCGTAATAAATTATTCGACAACCTTTTTCAATGGAATATAAAACAATGAAATCGAATACGAATTGAACCTTTTATTCTTTTAAATCACTCAGCAACAGTTTATTATTGTAACTGATTCCAAAGCAGTGCTTTTGAAACTTTATGAATTCAATTTGATTGGTTCTCTGCATGCGCGCAGCCTTCATGTGTTCATATAAGGACCTTCAGAGGTGATGCAAAACTTGCAATATTTACCCATTATTGTACAAATTAGAGTAATTTTTGATAACATTTGAAAAGGTTATCGGCATTTTGAAAAATACCGTCTGTGAGAACTCGATAATTCGTTCACGACACGTCACGTAGAAAGAAGCTGAGATTAGACTTGTGATCGGCATTTCAAAAAAAAACAAATCTTACCACAAACGTCTGTGGTGATTATTCCTTGTAGATCAGTATTAACTACTTGTTGGTAATTGTAATGTATCTTGTCGGGAAGAAATTATAAGTGCACATAACCATGGAATTATTGAAGTAACCACATATAAAACTTCCATTCTTGTAAAATTATACAATATAATGAATGTAAGTAAAACATTTAATTTTGTGTAAAACATGATTCAAAATTAATGCTTTAGTTATTAGCCTAAGTGTAAAAGAGTGGCATAATAAGACATGCACTTTTAGGTTAAGCACATTGTACTATGTGAAAAATAAATATTCGGCAACAATAGTAATTTTAACTTAGATATGTATGTACTTACGTACCTACAGTACAAGTTTATGACATAAATATTAAAAAAATATTTATGTAATCTAACTAAATGTTAAATTCAAGTCACCTTTCTTAAAATTACTATAGTTTATAGTTGTTAACTAAATACATGAGAGGAAATTTTATGAATTTATGTCTACCGCCTGCATTGTAAACTTATTTGAACGTATACATATGCAAATATCAAATGGTTGCGTCGACCTTAATAGAACTATATTTGATGTATTCTATTCTATTTTGAACTGCATTTAATTTTATTCGAGGATCTAGTTTGTAATGGCGTATAGGAAATTACACAAAGGAAATTTGAATTATAGTAATTTTTTAACGAAGCTAGTCATTTCTCTAGATTTTACGAGCGCATTCGAATCTGTAAAAATGCAAATAACTTCTTCACGTTTAAATAATAATTCAGGCAATGTAGCAAAACCGACTAGTAAGAAAATCCGCAGAAAATAAAATAAAAAGTGCACTCAAACATATTTTTCCAGAGCACACAGATAAAAGAAAAGCAGCAAGAAGAATAAAGGGCGAACGCAATTTTGCTTTAGCTTTGTTAAAAATAATAAAAAAGAAGCCGAATATTCATTATGCCGTCCTTAGCCTCGTCTTCTGTGAAAATTGAATTATTACCATACCTCCTTGCGTTGGATTTGATCCAATTTCCAGACTAGATTTTTTATTTGACATCATCTCTTTTGTTGAACGAATTGTGACGTCTACAAGAAACTTTATGATAACTAAATGACCAACGTACATAAGATAGATAGAAATGCAGAAAAGGAAACAAAACGTGACCTTAATGCGAAAGAATTACGAAGCATTCATTTGCAAGTTCATCGTGAATCTGTTTAAATATCCGCTATATTTTTTTTTTAACAAAATGCATTTTACGAGACAAAAGCATATAATATGTACATATATATATATATATATATATATATATATATATAGTAAAAAAGTTATTATATATATATATATATATATATATACATATGAAGATAATTATTTCGTGACCTTTGTAAGGAAAACTCAATTAGGTGGCGATTTAAGGTCTGGATTTACTTAAAAACGTATATATTTAAAACAATCTTACATGTTTCGGCGTATGATGGCTTTCTCAAAGAATTTAAAATTATTTAAAATTTAAATATTTTAAATTCTTTGAGATAGGCATCATATGCCGAAACATGTGAGATTGTTTTAAATATATACATTTTTAAGTAAAACCAGACCTTAAATCGCCAACTAATTGAGTCTATATACAGGGGGGCCCAAAATGACCGACGGGGTTTTAATTCCTTATAACTTTTTTATTATAATTTTTTTTTTGTTTTCAGTATTTTGTAAAGAAGACTTGGGGAATTTAAAATGGAACAGTACACAATTGAACAACGTGCCAAAATCGTTGAACTTTATTTCTCAAATCAACGATCATTGTTTTGACTCAGCGTGCATATCGTCGTTATTTTAATGTGCGGGTTGGACCCTCAGAGTCAACAATAAACCGTCTGGTTGCAAATTTTCGAGAACCAGGGGCAGTAAGGAACCTTCCTGGTGCCGGCAGATGACGAACGGTGCACCCGGATGACAATATTGAACCGGTACAGGAGAGTATTCGGGAAGATTGGAGAAACATCAACCAGGAGACGTTCGACACAACTTGGCCTCTCAAGAGGGTCGCTGCAGAGAATTTTGCATACAATAAGAATGTTTCCATACAAAATTCAGCTTATCCAACAATTGAAACCGACAGAGTACCAGCAACGACTTGATTATGCAATTTATTTTCGTCAAATAGCAGAAGAAAATCATGATTTTATTCATAATTTAATTATGAGCGACGAAGCCCATTTCCAATTAAATGGGTTCGTTAATAGGCAAATCTGCAGGATATGGGCTACGGAAAATCCAAGAGTAGTTCAACAGCGAGAATTACACCCACTTAAGTGTACCGTTTGGTACGGTGTTTCGTCGGAAAGGATAATTGGCCCATATTTTTTTGAAAATAAACACGGTGTCGCCGTTTCCATCACTGGTGTTAGATATCGGACAATGTTGGAAAATTTTTTAAGGCCAGCCGTGGAAAACCATCCGCAAGCATGGTTCTAACAGGATGGAGCCACAGCGCACACTGCGAGGGACACAATGGCTCTTTTACGCGACATCTTTGGTGAACGAATTATTTCCCGTACAAGCGATTTTAATTGGCCTCCTCGTTCACCGGATTTAACCGCTTCAGACTGTTTCCTTTGGGGTTATTTGAAAGGAAAAGTCTATATTAATAAGCCTCGAACCATCCAGCAATTAAAAAATAATATACGCGACAAAATCAACAACATAACACCTGAAGTTTTGCGAAAGGTTAAGGAAAATGTTTTGGAAAGAGCACGAATATGCGAAGCAGAAAATGGCCACCACTTGCGAGATATAATTTTTCATAATTAAATTAAAAATATTCTCCATTAATATACTGTATTTAAAATAAAAAAAATTTAATAATTATGTCTTAAATAAGAAGTTATAATGAACTAAAACCCCTTCGGTCATTTTGGGCCACCCTGTATATATAGGTCTGGTTTTCTTTTATATGTATATATTTAAGACAATCTTACACGTTTCGACACATAGCGCTTTTTCAAAGAAATTAAAAATATAAATGACAGTATATCAATGTCAAACTTATATATCTGTAGTTGTCGTGGATAAAATAAAAATATTCAAAGATACATTCAAGTTTAATAATAATTCATGCCTCAGAACTTTCGACAATAAGATGTCAATTACGGGGGATTAGCAAGCCATGAGTTATTATTATGTCTGCGCCCTTGGAACGACTTAAGATTTTAAGCTGTCTGAATTCGCCTTGAACGCAAGAAAACCTACTCGGGCAGCTCAGTCAGAGATCCGAACACGGAACTGCCATCATAATAAGCCAATAATATATGATAGATATTTATATAATAACAACATATATTCATGATGGGAAATTGCAGATCGTGTTGTTTCTTATCGATTACACAGGCCTGCGTTTTTTAACTTTCTAAAAATTGTTTTAAATTTGATAGCTGATTCTTATGTGTTTTTGGGCGCTGAATCCAAATACGAACTTTATTTTTCTCCATCACGTAAGGATTTTTCACAAAAAGGCTTCAAATTATATTTTTTTAAAATTAAAAATAATTTTTAGTTACATTTTGAATTTATTTACAAAGGATATAAAAAACAAAATTACTTACAAATATCATTAAATCTAATGAAAAGAAACAGTAAAATACTATTTATGTCTTTACAAGTCCTTATAATATCTTTTTCTTTGTCTTTCCATACTCCTTTTTGTGCTTTTTCTTCTGTAATCTCGTAGTGGACCATCCCTTTTTAACATCCAACAATAATCAGCTATCATGCTTATATTCCATCTTCCTTGGTATCTTCTCTCCATCTCTTTTAGGTCTTGGTGGAACCTTTCCCCCTGCTCCTCACTTACTGCACCAAGATTTTCAGAGAAGTAGTCGAGATGCGAATCTAGAAAATACACCTTCAAACTCATGCTACAGCCTAAGGTTTTAAATTTTTCTAACATATTTTGCACAATATTTTTATAATCTTCATGTTTTTTGTTGCCAAGAAAATTTGTAACCACATTTTTGAAAGCTATCCATGCTTGTTTTTCTGCTTCCTCC
Organism: Melolontha melolontha; assembly: GCA_935421215.2. NCBI lineage: Eukaryota > Metazoa > Arthropoda > Insecta > Coleoptera > Scarabaeidae > Melolontha > Melolontha melolontha. Next base: position 126,008,115 of record OW285237.1, on the reverse strand, counting down.
ATTTTAGATTCAAAATTTTCATCTTTCATAAACTTTCTTATAACCGGCCCAACAAAAACACCCTCCTTTATCTTTGCTTCTGACAAGCGAGGAAACTGGCTGCAAAGATACTTGAAGCACTCTCCATCTTTTTTTAATGTCTTCACTAATTGTTTCATTAACCCTAGTTTTATATGTAATGGAGGAAGCAAAACTTTGCTCGGGTCTACTAAACTTTTTCTTTCAATGTTTTGCATTCCAGGTTGTAAGGTTTGTCTTGGTGGCCATATCTTTTTACAATAGTGCTGCTTTCTATCACGACTATCCCACTCACACAAAAAGCAAGGATATTTAGTATAACCGCTTTGGTGTCCAAGTAACAAACAAAGAACTTTAAAATCACAACAAATTGTCCAGCCTTGATCCTTGTAACGAATTTTAATTAAAAGTAGCTCAAGATTTTCATAAGACTCTTTTAAATGAACTGAATGTCCCACTGGTACAGAAGCATATTTACTTCCATTGTGTAGAAGAACGGCCTTAAGGCTCCTTTTTAAAGAGTCAATAAAGAGTCTCCATTCAGAAACATTATATTCTACGTGGAATTGTTCCATGAGCCCGTGTACTTCATTACAGAAAACTAGTGCATCTTCTTCGGAATAATATCGAGCAAACCCTTTTTCTCTGTTCCTAAACCAGTAAAATGTTGTGCTAGGTGCTAACAAATTTTTTTCTTACAACCTTGAGCCTAAAAGCTCAGCTGAGTCCTTAGGAAGGTTTAAGTCCCTCACCAAATCATTTAATTCAGATTGGTCAAACAGTTTTGGCTCATCACTTCCAGTATCATAGCAATCACTTCCCTCATCCAGATCACTTGCGCATGTACGTGAAACCATTTCGTCATCAGATACATCATCTAGTGTATCTGGTAGTGAAGGAACAGATACTTCTGGTGCATGAGGTACAGGGCGTGTTGCGGATCGAAGGTTTGGGTAAACGATGTCCTTTTTGTTTTTTAAATTGAATCCGTGTACTACACACGAACAAAAATAACAATCATCGCTATGATTGATCGGTTCTCTCCAAACCATAGGCACTCCAAAGCGAAAAGACTGTTTTTTTCCTTGTGACCACTGGCGAAGATCTTCAACACACACTGAACAAACCTTATGAGGAGCCCAAGGTTTGTCTTGGTCTCCTAATTTCACACCAAAATATGCAAAATACTTTTTTTACAAAATCTGTAATGTTTCTTTGTTGTTCTTTTACTGTAAACTTTCCACAAATATAGCAGAAGGAGTTGGGAACATTGACACAGCCTCTTGATGCCATTGGAATTTAATTTTAAAAAACTCGTAAAATAAAAATTAAATTAACTCAGCAACTAATCACAAATGTCAACTAATTACACAAATTCACACCACAGTTGTAAAGAAGATATTGAATGAACTAACTGTTTTGTCTAGAATAGCAATATGTTTGTAGTGGAGGTGGGGAGGTGACATGCAGTAACAGGAAGATCATGATTCATGTCTTGCGACATGCTCAATTATTTCTATTTGTAACTTCTTTATCATAAATCTAGTGTATGTTTATTCAGAATATCAACTTCTTGCATCATCATAAGTAAAAAAAATACAATAGTTTATTTAAACAACGGTTTAACAAAATTGTCCTTTTCAAAAAGACTAATACATGCAGATAGGTCAGATTGTAAAAAAAAACCTTACGGATGGAATTTTTTAAATAATTTTCCCAGCACCAAAAAATCTATTGAAATCACTGTATAAAATACAGACAATTTTACCATCGCAGGCCTGTGTTATCTGTGTGTTTTCAAAATCGAAATGGTGATCGCGTTGTACTTTGTGTGTAAATAAAGCAGGTTTGTTTGTTTTGGAGTATTTGTGGGCTTGTATTCTTTTGATTAAATATTGTTTAGTTTACCTAAGTAGTAACTATCGCAATCACGACATTGTAATTTATAGATGACATGTGTTTCTCGATTTTTTTCTATTTTAGGTTTTATTTTTGAAAATAGATATTTATTAGTATTACTAAGTTTATATGCTATAGCTATATCATATTGTTGGAAGTATATTTATTTTTTTCTGAAAAGATAACATCAAGAAAATTAAAACGATCTTAACAGATAATAACTATCCACCACAACTTATAGAACAAAGAATTAAAAGACGAATCCACCAAATATACAGTCCGATAATTTTTGTTTACTTTCCTTTAAAAAGCTTAACATTACTGGGAGAAAATCAAAACATACCTTATCATTTGAAAAATCATGCGGTCACCGGCCCCATTAAATAATTGCATAAATTATTAATTAATTCATGCTGCTTCAACTGCTTCCAGTGCCAAACTCAGTTCCTTATGAAGGATTCGATATACTGCTACAGATGCAATAGCAAAAGTAGTATATATCATTTGCTAGATACAGTGGTAGATCAATTTACGACCATAAAAATAGAGGAATTGGAACTTGTCTGACAAAACCTTAAGATATTTATCCAACTATCCAACAATATTTCAAGAGTCTGGGAGCTAGTGATAACTTTGCGATTTGATAACCTATTTGAAAGAAATAATTCTTATCTTTTTGGCAAGAAAGAAAGAAAACAGAAGACTACAATTTCCTTTATTTTTTCTCATTACTCTTGAAAGTTTGTTCATTTTTTTACGAACTCCTTCCATAACTTTCTTTTCTTAATTAAACTTAATTAAAATCATAAACAATTGGTAGGAAAGTGTCGCTATGTACAAATTTCTGTAATATCAAACATACATTATTCATAATACAATCTAAATCAATTTCAAATTAATCAATATGAGCCAGTAAGATCTAGCTAAATCTATTTGGTGACTCACTAGGTTTGCCAATTGCTAAAGTCTTATTTCGTCATCGTCATCCGTTAGTCTGGAATCCGGTTGGTCTAGTTTGTTGTATGCAAATTGACTCTCATCATGCTTTAAACACGATTTTGGTTTTCTCGTTTCATAGAAGATATTTTTAGGTCACTTTGGATTATCACATTAGGAACATAGGTACTATAGTGGGGTTACAATTAAGCAAACTTTGAAATTTCCGTTGGATTTTCTCTTTATAATCCAGTATTACAAGTCTAATCATTTCTTTTTCGGACAATGAATTTGTCAACTTATTTTCAGTCTAGTTAGATTTCTAGGTATCGATTCAACTGACACTCACTGATGATGAGCACTGAGCAGTTAGTCAATTTTGCCTTCTACTAGTAAAAATTATTGGACAGATTGTTCTCGTTAGCGTTAATTCGCCAATATTTCAACCACTACTGAACTCTATTTAACGTTTTAGGTTTTGCGGGGCTGTTATGCGATCTGAAACTTCGCATTACTATTACTATTTATTTTATTTGGAAAGCACAACCACCAAATGTAGGTTATATTTGTAAAAATACGGGAATTTTAGTTATGTGTTGGCTATGATAAAATCACTAAAATACACTACAATTGCAACTAGTTTGCAATAAAAATAGAACACGTTCTATTACTTGCAATGCAAGAAATATTGCAAAGTTGTCCGAAAATGGTTCGATGGCGCATGCGTGCCATAAAAGTTTCTGCAAAAAGAAATTGCATGCTATGAAATTTGCAAACTGTAAAGCGGCCTTAATAAAAAATGAAATAAACTAAAAAAATGAAATTTGATATAATTACACAAGAAATACTGTAGGACCAGGTACATAATGCTGCGATAGGGGAATGAGAAACGAAGAAGCTTATAAGGATACGTAAATGAAGAAAGTCAGCAGATCGGATTATTTCATATAACCTCAATAATAGACTATTTAATTAGGGCGTTTGAGATCTACACAAATATTCGGTATTATTTTAAAAGCAGAAAAACCCATTCATGTTCACCAGTTTGGTTTCAGCCGTAAACAAAGTATAATAAAACAAATCCTAAAAGCTAAAAAGCTAATAGATATTTAGATGGGAGAAAATACCGCAGCTGTATTTTTGCATACCTATATCATAAAACAAATTGACGTACGCTCCTTTTATAACCATATGCCTTTTATGCCATATAACATATATAAGATTATAAAATTTTATCTGTGAAATAGGCACTTTCTTATTGAAAATAAGAACGAGTGCACATAATGGTATTGGGTATAATTCTGGATACTTTATCTAATTTATATTCCAAGTATAGCTAGAACGAGATTGAAGAATCACCTAGCGGTCGATACCGCTATCTTAGTTTCAGAACCACATCGCCCTATCACCGGACGGTATGCGAGGTACTTCGGCTGTCTGACAACAGGCAGCGCCGAATTTACTTCTGCGCTCGGTCTGGATAATTACGGTGATAGGGCGATGTTGTTCTTTTCTGTGAATGTGTCTGGGAATATCCTTTCTCCAGCAGGGGCGTACCGATGAGCCTGTAGAAAGGTGAAATACGTATCTACGTCTCTGGGGATAGGATATATTCGGACACGTTCACAGAAAATATTAATAGTGAACCTGCATTTGTGTTCTTCACACCAGATTTTTAATAATATTTTATATTATTAAAAATACCTTTGTATTATACAAAACTGGTGGGGTTTACCTACTCATGTATGTTTCAATTATTCTGATACATTACACATGCGGTTAAGCCGTAGTATGAGTGAAGGCACAAACAAAATGCAGTTTTCTAGAGAGATTGGCTGTGCCAACCTTTGGAAGGGCGTCGTTACTTCACATTAATTATGTGGACGGTATGCGAAGTACGTCGGCTGTCTGACAACAGGCAGCGCCGAATTTACTTCTGCGCTCGGTCTGGATAATTACGGTGATAGGGCGATGTGGTTCTTTTCTGAGAATGTGTCTGGGAATATCCTTTCTCCAGCAGGGGCGTACCGATGAGCTTGTAGAAAGGTGAAATACGTATCTACGTCTCTGGGGATAGGATATATTCGGACACGTTCACAGAAAATATTAATAGTGAACCTGCATTTGTGTTCTTCACACCAGATTTGTATTAATATTTTATATTATTAAAAATACCTTTGTATTATACAAAACTGGTGGGGTTTACCTTCTCATTATGTTTCAATTATTCTGATACATTACACATGCGGTTAAGCCGTAGTATGAGTGAAGGCACAAACAAAATGCAGTTTTCTAAAGAGATTGGCTGTGCCAACCTTTGGAAGGGCGTCGTTACTTCACATTAATTATGTGGACGGTATGCGAGGTACTTCGGCTGTCTGACAACAGGCAGCGCCGAATTTACTTCTACGCTCGGTCTGGATAATTACGGTGATAGGGCGATGTGGTTCTTTTCTGTGAATGTGTCTGGGAATATCCTTTCTCCAGAAGGGGCGTACCGATGAGCCTGTAGAAAGGTGAAATACGTATCTACGTCTGGGCATAGGATATATTCGGACACGTTCACAGAAAATATTAATAGTGAACCTGCATTTGTGTTCTTCACACCAGATTTTTAATAATATTTTATATTATTAAAAATACCTTTGTATTATTCAAAACTGGTGTGGTTTACCTACTCATGTATGTTTCAATTATTCTGATACATTACACATGCGGTTAAGCCGTAGTATGAGTGAAGGCACAAACAAAATGCAGTTTTCTAGAGAGATTGGCTGTGCCAACCTTTGGAAGGGCGTCGTTACTTCACATTAATTATGTGGACGGTATGCGAGGTACTTCGGCTGTCTGACAACAGGCAGCGCCGAATTTACTTCTGCGCTCGGTCTGGATAATTACGGTGATAGGGCGATGTGGTTCTTTTCTGTGAATGTGTCTGGGAATATCCTTTCTCCAGCAGGGGCGTACCGATGAGCCTGTAGAAATGTGAAATACGTATCTACGTCTTTGGGGATAGGATATATTCGGACACGTTCACAGAAAATATTAATAGTGAACCTGCATTTGCGTTCTTCACACCAGATTTTTAATAATATTATATATTATTAAAAATACCTTTGTATTATACAAAACTGGTGGGGTTTACCTACTCATGTATGTTTCAATTATTCTGATACATCAGAAGACCCAATAATTAGTAGCAAACTAGCAGCTTTAATTTTAATTTTACGTTGATTTTTGTGATAAATATTTGTGTTGGTGTACCTGATTGATAAAAATAATTTCATGGACTTGCACGTAAGAATTGCAAAGTGTAAAACCATTGTAACGCCACGACTTAGCATGGAAGAAACATTGCATGCGATAAGAATTGCTGTAAGAAAAATTGCATGCAGTGAAAATTGCAAACTGTAAAGCGGCCTTTACGTTCCGAATCTCTCTAGCAGTAATTGGTAAATTTCAGTGATATCGTATATGTAAACGATTTTGTTTTTCTGAAAATACATCTCTCAGAAGTTTCACAAAGAACGATGATTTTTCTTGTTAATTTGTAGTAGTTTAAATCAATTATATATGTTCTAAATAATTTTGGATACTTTTATTATAAACTAAGTCCTTAGGATATTTAGTTCTTTGGTTATTCTATATAATATAGTTATACTCTCGGGTATGATACATTGTCAACATTTTTGAATTCGTTCGTTTTCTGCTAATTGGTTTTTGAGCTCCTTAGCTTTGAATATATTTACTTAAAATAAAACTGCTACATCGATTTCTTGAATCGTTTTCAAATAAATTTTTATGTCGATTGTACATATTTTCTGTTACTTCTAAATAGCTCCAAATTAATACATTTATTATACGAGATTGCCTGTTTTTCAGTTTTATTTATTTAAGAATGCTAAAGTGACGGTCTCCAGCGACTTCATAATAAGATTTAATTTGGTAAAACCTCGCATTACTTAATTGCATATAAATAATTTAAAAAAAAACTAATTAAATTGGATTCTTTCCTACGTACTAGATAATGACGAAAAAGTACGTATCTATAAATATCTGAATACATTAGACACTGATTGCAACAAAAAAGTAACTACTAACTAAATTGTTTTCATTTGGAATCATATTTTGCTTAGATACCATAGATTTAATTAACTTGTTCAATTTCATTTGGTTTATACTTTTTTAGTTTAATTTCTTTCTTTTTTCTTTCTACAAGTAAATAATTCGAAACTTTGATATATTTTAGAACCAAAATCATTTGCATAAATTAAAATTAAAACTAGTCTATAACATTTTAAATACCTATGTAAGTAGCTGCAAAAACTAACTGCCTCAGTGACTTTTCTCTGAACCCTGTAAAAAAAACCTGAGATATAAATAAAAGTTGAAACTAGTTATTAAAGAAATTTTGTTGAGATCTTCGTAAGATATTACTGTGGTTATACTCTAAAAATGAGAGAAAAGATTAAACTTTAAGGAATGCAATAAAAAAAGCTATATATATATATATATATATATATATATATATATATATCAATTGCGATAGTGATATGGAAATAAGCCCTCACATTTTAAATTTCGCCTAACTGTCGCTTGTGGCACTCCTAGTTGTCTAGCGATTCGAGCACACTGAGAGCACTGTAACAATAGTTACTAAGTCGGCTGGCAAATTTACCCCTCGGTCGAAAAGATAATCACGCAGTCCGCATTCCCGAAATTGTATGTGTACTTCCAGAAACGTTCTGTAATGAAGAATGCGCCTATCGGGAAACCGATGTCGGTATTCAATAACTGCTTGACATGCACTGCTGTTACAGTAGCCATACACAAAATGCATGTCCGCATACTCTAGAGAAGAAAATCGGTAAGGCATTTTGAATAAAGAAAACGTATCCACTCACTAATAAGCTGTTGTATGAACTGAAACGTAATGTAATTCTTTATTAAAAAATACAACGTTAACAGTCATCTGAACATTTGTTTATTGTATGATATTCATGGCTCAGCACTTGCGAAATAAGTAAGAACCTTCTTTATCATAAATCAATTTCCAGTACTCTTTTTTGTAGATCTCCAAGAAATTACTGTATGCACTACGACACGTGTTTATTTATTTTAGGATAACATTTTATTATGCGACGTTAACAATCACAGGCCTGTTATTGAATCGTATAACGTAAGCCACGATAAACCTTAGTTCAAGCTATTTAGAATGCATATATAAAGTAACAGTGTTAATGATTCCAGATGTCAGATATTGATAGTAAATGTCAAGTTTGAAAGCAGAAGTCAGTTTTGAAAGCAGATGTCAGTTATGAACGCAGATGTCAGTTTTGAAAGCAGATGTCTGTTATGAAAGCAAATGTCAGTTTTGAAAGCAGATGTCTGTTTTGAAAGCAATGTCAGATATTGAATGTAGATGTCAGTATTTTGAAATCAGATGTCAGTTTTGAAAGTTTGAAATTGATAATTATTACTCCATAGCTATATGAATGTTTAAGATAATTTCTTAGCCGTTCATTAAATATATTAATTGATAAAGTCTTGGAGTTTTTTGGCTTTTATATAAAATATTTACAAATATAAAATTAGTATGTAATTTCAAAGTAAGTGAGGATGTAAACATTGCTGTCTACAAATTACAAAGCAAATCATACGAAATTTTTAAATGAAAAATATTGTGAAAAAAAAGTTGAGACATGAACCCAAGTCTACGGTTTGCTGGACCGTTGCTTTACCACTTAAGCCACGACAGCAATTTCAAACCTTCAAAACTGACATCTGCTTTCAAAATACTGATATCTATATTCAATAACTGATAATGCTTTCAAAACAGACATCTGCTTTCAAAACAGATATATTAATTACAGATACGATAATTTATTACCAAGCTGACGATATCAGCTGACGCTGATGTCAGAATACCGTAGTCAACGATGGTAACATACTCAAAACTAAGATCTTATACGAACGACTGGTTTATTCCAATTATATGCTATACCCACCAGATATAATTAACGTTCAACATTCGCGTACGTAAATTACCAAATATAATAATGCACCAATAAGTTGTTACAAGCAATAAATATTCTAGACAGAAGTATTCTACTAGAAATATTCTTACAAAGCAAGAAAACAGCTATAGAATGATCCTAACAAATGTGTTAAATAGTTCATACGAACAAAAGCAACTCGTAAGATGGAAAACAAAATGGAGCTAACCTTTCATAATATACATAGTTATTCAAAGATAACCGACGAACCAAAATGCAAAATAAGGTAATGTAAATTTAAGAATTTAAGTAGCACAATAGCTTAGTAATAATTATAGAATATACTAAAAATATACAGGGGTCGAAATCGGCGTATAACACAATTGAGGAGGTTACACAGTTTAGCGATCAGTGAATGATTATTATTAGTTTCCCTGGGTTATTTACCATATTAAGCATATAAGAATGGAATTTACTAATGCAGAGAAAGCAGATACGTTACGATGCTTTTATTTATCAAATCAGTGCCCTAATCGAAGACAACCACACTAGAATAAATTTCTAAATTTGCACACTTCATTAATGAAGCACGGGATTCCTAAAACAATAAGAAAAGTAAGAAATAGAGATATAAATCTGATCGATGCCGAAGAAAATGATGAAGTAAACATTTTGTCGTGTTTTAGAGAAAACACCGCTTCTTCAACTCGAATTACTGAACAAGAACTTGACATCACCAGGTATAATATCATGAAAGTCCTTAAGAAACACATAATGAAACCCTTTAAAATTCGTTTAATGCAACATTTATAACCGCTTGATCTACAAAAACGAATGAACTTTTGTCATAGGAATGGTGTGTTTAATAAACACAATAATCACTTTTGGGATGACGTAAATCCCCGTAGCAAACTCGATGTCAAATACGTTTTTCTACAAATATCTGGATAGGTGTGATAGGGGTCAGTTAGTAAGACCTTATTCTTATAACGGTACCCTTAATCAAAATCGATATTTAAAACAAATGTGGTTCCAACAACACGGCGCACCACCGAATAACGCGCAATTAGTAGCAAATTTTCTGCAATTAGAATTTGAAAATTGGTGGATTGGAAATAAAGGACCACATTTATGGCCTCCTAGATCACTTGACCTTTCAATATTAGATTTTTTTGTCTGAGGAATTATAAAAAATAAAGTCTATTGCATTTTGTCGAATACCTTAGACGAACTCTAAAATAAAATGCAATTGGCAGCACAGGAAATTACACCGGATATGTTAAGAAGATCCCAACGTAATTTATTACGCCGAGCTTGTATGTGTATAAACAAAAATAGTGGACATATTGAACAATTTCTTCAATAGGTTTTTTTGCTCTATCGTGTCATTGTTTTTCTATTGTTCTTTAGACAATACATGTATCCATACTTGTGTGTTTGTTTTTGTTGTTATTATGATGGTGATATTCATTGCCCAACGAAAAAAAAATATTCTCTATTCAGAATTGAATAAGCTAGCTAGATATTCAATAGTATACAGGGTATTCAATTAAAAACAAAATCATTAGATCATCTTTTGTTTTTCGAGTGATAGCACTCTATTTCACAGAATCGGAAAAAGGGCTAAAAATAGTATCAACGAAAATATTGAGTGTACTATGAAAAACCAACCGAACTAATAATATTTAAATGTAATGCAGAGACATCTATAGTTTAGTTGCACGTAACAAAATGAACGAGGTTATAATCATGGCTATTTTAAATTGTAAATAGATTATCCTTACAAACTCAAATATGTATATCTAAATTAAGATTAAGATTAAGATTTATAATATCAATTAGTATACTTATTCAAATTTTTTATAGAAAAAAATTCACCCTTAAGTAGGATTCTAACCCACGTGCATGGCTTGCTGGGTCATCGCTTTAGCCACTAAGCTATCAAAGGCAGTGAGTTCGAATCTTTGTGGGGATGCCTTGAGTTATATCAAGGGAACAGATGATATCGGCTTACTACGGGCAAGATATATAACATTTTTTTCCTGCAACTGCAGCAAATTAGAACTCAAAAGATCTTTAAAGAATGCAAATTTAAAACCTAGTCAATTGTATTTACTTTCAAATTAATTAAATAATAAATAAGTTATTATAAGAAGTTGTAAATATAGAAATTACCGTAAGCATATTACTTTAATATGATTGAATAATTATTAATTTTGACTTTTAATAAACACAGTCAATTTCGTTTTAGAAATAATCAAATTTTTGTAGGTTATATGTTTAATTAATTGATTCAGCTTTTACTTGAAGATCCATAATTTAAAATAGAAATAAAACTACGGTTCAAATCTTCACTTTTTAATATTTAATCGTAACATGACAATTGTTTGCCAGCACAGTAGCTTCTTCAGGTACTTATAACAAGAGAGTACGTCACAAACTAAATTAAAAAAATATATATATAAAATCAAGAAGGTTGGTATTATTTTACAACGTTTTTAAAGAAATCTATGAATTTACACAAGTATTGTCGGTAGTGAGAAAATGAGGCTCATCTGGTCAGGCTTAACTGTTATAACACATGGTTACGCATAAAATTTGTTTTAATAAACTAAACATACATTTCTATTATCATCTAAACAGATTTTAAGTGAATAAATTTAACAAAGGCGAGATATTTAAATCTAAGTGACCATTAAGTAAAATTTGTGTGTTTTAATTTGATATTGATTTCGAAACTTTCCAGTAAATTTAATTTGTTGCCTTTATTTTCTAAATGCAGGACTTGCAAATCTTTATTGAAAGTGTGGTTTTCTTCTAATAGACGATTCGCAGAAGTGGAATCTTGTTTTTTATTGTTAAACGAAGCACAATGTTCGACAATGCGTTTTTCAAGCGATCTTCCTGTTTGACCGACATATATCTTACCGCATCCACACATTAACTTATAGACTCCAGACTTCTTATTTTTTTCTGTTTTATCTTTATTGTTTTTAGTATGTTTGGATAAATTATTATTAGTTTTGAAAACCGTGTTAATATTAGGTTTTTTTGAATAACTTGAAATATGCTTATTAGGTATCCCAGTTCGTAATCTAAATTTTGGACACAAATTAGCGAGTTTTCATAGTTTTTACATAGATTAATTAATTATCCACTATCCAAAGAAAATTATGAAGAATAATTAAATTTAGTCAAACAAATAGCTAGGCAATAATGGCTACACAGAGACTTTAATTGAAAATATGCTGACAAAAAAACTTTTCAAAAAAGCAATCTCTATGGTATATCATGCAATAAAGGATAAGGGAAATTCAAAAGTTTATCATAAAATACCAATTGTAAAAAAACTTGATTTCGTGTATTTGGCTCTTTGTTTTTACTCAGTATATTATACGTGGACACTTTGTAAAGTAGTACGCAATTATTTGCGTTAGTTTTACTATGTTCTACACTTTGATTCGTAGTTTTACCTACTGATGATAACAACTTTGTTATCGAATACATTTCTATTATCATCTAAACAGATTTTAAATGAATAAATTTAACAAAGGCGAGATATTTAAATCTAAGTGGTCATTAAGTAAAATTTGTATGTTTTAATTTATTGATTTCGAAACTTTCCAATAAATTTAATTTGTTGCCTTTATTTTCTAAATGCAGAACTTGAAAATCTTTATTGAAAGTGTGGTTTTCTTCTAATAGATGATTCGCAAAAGTGGAATCTTGTTTTCTATTTCTAAACGAATGACAATGTTCGACAATGCGTTTTTCAAGCGATCTTCCTGTTTGACCGACATATATCTTACCGCATCCACACATTAACTTATAGATTCCAGACTTTTTATTTTTTTCTGTTTAATCTTTATTGTTTTTAGTATGTTTGGATAGATTATTATTAGTTTTGAAAACCTTGTTAATATTAGGTTTTTTTGAATAACTTGAAATATGCTTATTAGGTATCCCAGTGTACGTTTGTAATCTAAATTTTGAACACAAATTAGCGAGTTTTCATAGTTTTTACATAGATTAATTAATTATCCACTATCCAAAGAAAATTATGAAAAATAATTAAATCTAGTCAAACAAATAGCTAGGCAATAATGGCTACACAGATACTTTAATTGAAAATATGCTGACAAAAAACTTTTCAAAAAGCAATCTCTATGGTATATCCTGCAATAAAGGATAAGGGAAATTCAAAATTTAGATAATAATATAACAGTTAGGGCCGACCAGATGAGCTACATTTTCTCACTACCGACAATACTTGTGTAAATTCATGTATTTCTTTAAAAACTTTGTAAAATAATACCAACCTTCCTGATTTTATATATATATTTTTTTAAATTTAGTTTGTAACGTACTCTTTAGCTGTAAGTACCTGAGGAAGCCACTGTGCTGGCGAAACAATTGTCATGTTACGATTAAATATTAAAAAGTGAAAATTTGAACCATAGTTTTATTTCTATATTAGGTTATATGTTTAATAAAACTGTGGAAAACTCTATGTATTTTAAGTTGGTTGTAAATTTGTTAGATCTTGCTGCTTAATATAAACATTTACATAAATAGCAATCTCAACTTTCTTTATTCATTAAAAAAACTTTTATATTTATTATTAATCTCATAATTCAGAACTATGTCGAAAATAATAATACATATAATAAAGTCAATATTTTTGCCACATTCAGCCTTTAACGCATTAAAAATATAGAATCGTCGCAATCTTTTTTACTACGATTACGTTTTGAAAGAAAGGAAACGATTATAGAAAAGAAAACAAAAACATAAAGCTTGGTTTCGTCAGAGCTATATGTGTAACTTAGATGATTTTCGACGACGGTTTTCATTATGTCTTCAACTTCCCTTGGGTTTTTCGACGTATCGAACTTTTTCAATCTGCAACAGACTCGAACAAATTATTTACACAACATAGTACGCGAACGACGTGAACACGTCACAGACTATCAACATTCTTCTCCATTGAGAATTTGGTATGAGAAAAATATATATTTCTGATAAGTTATTGGAACGATTGGTTCCTATACATTGCGACGTCGAACTTCATATCTTAATACACATACCATTAATGTTATTTTTAATTACCTGGTTTATGTAAGTACTTGTATATATCTAATAATAGTAATATGTATTGCTAGACAGTAGACACTAATTATCGGACAAATATAAAAAGTTTAGATTGAATATATACTTAATAGTAAATTTAAAGTTAAGCTGAAACTATGAGATAAGTAAGTTTATCAATAATTTAGATCTGGGTGCCGGTAATATAAATGTTGAAATTCATATATCTTACTGAGTGATTACGAACGTGGGCTAATAAATTGTTGCACTCATTATCTAATAACCTGGCATTTACTAATGTTTAGTTTGAAGCTATTTTCTCGGTACCGCTGAAACAAAACGTTGACATTTTGATGCAAGATCCGAACATGTCACTCGAAATGGAATGATAGAATTTGATATAGTCAGCATGAGCCCGTGTATAGTTTACCAACAAGGTTATTTATATATAATATACATAATAGACCTAAATTTTAAATTTGAGTTACCCCCGATCTTGTTCAAAGTTCATCATAAAATACCAATTGTAAAAAAACTTGATTTCATGTATTTGGCTCTGTGTTTATACTCAGTATATTATACGTGGACACTTTGTAAAGTAGTACGCAATTATTTGCGATAGTTTTACTATGTTCTACACTTTGATTAGTAGTTTCACCTACTGATGATGACAACTTTGTTATCGAAAGACGAATTTGAGATACGATTATTAAATGTGGTAAGGGGCTTTATACATTTTTTCTATACAGTTTATATTAAGGATAATGCATCAACAGAAGAAACGAATTACTCACTCTGGAAGGCGACAAGAAAATTGAAAAAATCTGTTCAACACAACCCACCAATTAAAAATAAAACAAGCAACTGGGCAAGAAGCGATAAAGAAAAAGCTTATGTATTCGCAAACCATCTGCAACAAGTATTCCAACCATTCGCTTCTGAAATCTCTACTAAACAAGAAAAAGAAATACAAAATTATCTAAATGCACCGTGTCAGATGGACCTCCCTCGCCATAAAATTCAAATATCACATACAAAACAAACAATCAAGGCAGACATTGATATTCGACCTCATCACTGGCAAAGTTCTCCGAGAATTGTATGAAAAAGATTATAAACATTGATTTTCAATGCCATTCTTAAACTAAACTACTTTCCAAATATCTGGAAAGTAGCACAGAGAGTCATGATCCTGATACCAGGCAAGAAGCCAGAAGCAGCTTCATCTTACAGACCAATCAGTCTTCTACCAATATTTTCGAAGGTATTTGAAAAAATATATGTTCAAAGAATATTAGAAATATTGCAGGAAAGGAGCATGATACCAGAACATCAGTTCGGATTTAGAAATAACCATGTAACTATAGAACAGATTCATAGATTGACAAAGAAAATTAACAGAGATTTTGAAGCAAAAGAATACTTCGCGGTAGACATGTCCCAAGTCTTTGATAAGGTGTGGTATAATGGACTATTCTACAAACTCAAAACATACTTGCCTCATCCTCACTATCAACTTCTAAGATACTACCTAATTGACAGACGTTTCCTTTTGAAACAAAACAACACCTACACCGATCTATATCCTATTTGATCTGGTGTCCCACAGGGAAGAGTATTAGGTCCAATCTTATTTTTAACAAATACGGCTGACATACCAACTACTAAGCTGACAACCGTAGCAACATATTGCAGTGGAATTTGCTTTGAAATTGCTTATTAATTTTTTATTCACACTACAGCTTATATCGCCGGCTAATCAGTCTAGTAGAATCCACGAACTGCCATCTCATGAATCGTTCCTTGCGGATCAGGTTTAGATTTCGTTTTCCAAAATAAAACCATAAACACAAATAAAACACGAATCAGTTCCTTTATGTTAGTATAATTAAAAATAAAAATAAAAAAAAATCCCTCTACAAAGTGTATAGGGTGCTAAAGCATCATCAAACAGTAGCAATGGAGGAAACACTCTTTGTGAATAATGACTCGCACACAGAGAAAAACCTCTTTTGAATCTCGATCAAACATAAAACTAATAAATACTAGTGAAATCTGTCAAGTTTAACCTCTAATGTGACCCCTTCAAACAAATATCAAAAACAAATAAGTTTTCAAAACTCACGAAAATTGAAATTTTGTCATGCGCCAAAATAACATAACAAGGTCAAACCCCACTACAGAAACTCCAACCTTGAATTCAAAATGTTCTCGAAATATTATTTTAAGAAAAAAAACTTCCCTTACAAAAAACATGACAACTTTCGCTAATATCCATATACTACTTTCAAATATAAATTATTACAATAAATACATGAAATTATAATAATGAAAATAATCATGATATCAAATATATAAACAAAATATTTTTTTTATCAACTTACATAGATCTGTGTGCGATTTTATAAAATACACGAGAGATATCTTTTTCACAAAATTTCAAATAAACATAAAACACTCGCATAAATCGAATTTAGATTAACTTGCACCTTACACTAAATGCAAAAACAAAATACAACCCGAATTTATACAACAAAGAATAAAATTGATTATTTTATCCTTTAATAAACCGAACACTTTAGCAGTCAAGATATCTCTAAATCAAAATGAAATTTCCATATCCGCTTGTCCATTCCCACCATCTATAAAATCAAAATCTATACAGACAACACATTTTAACAAATACAATATCCGAAAAAGCGGCAAGTTCAATCCTTTGGACAACCTATATATACAAGGGCTAATCATAATTTCATACATTATAAAATTTATTTTATTTATAAAATAATATATATATATATAACGATCCCCGTCTGAAATAAATAAACATACAACTGAGATAGCTAATTTTTTTAAAATGTCCCTATTACTGAGTTCGATATAGTTCAATCATTTTCCTTACTTGTCCAAGGAAAATCCATAACATGATTCCCCGAAGTTATCCGAGAACAAAGTCAGAACATCCCTGAGCTTTTTTCAAGGATAAACTTCAGCACAGCACTCGAGACAGTAACGCACCCTGTCTTTGTTCCCCGCACTAACTTGTTGCATTGTTGTCGAACAGGATCATCCTCATTCTGATGCTGTAGTGTGGTAAACGGTTTCAACTTCTCCATATACATTCTGTATATGATTTTTGAATATATATAAATGTCTTATTTAACTTAAAACATTTTATCTTTTATGTCGTTTTACTTGACATAATATAGTTAATGTCATTTTTAACTAGACATTTTCGAATGGGCTTCGTTACAAACATCACAGACGAAGGAACACGCCGAAGCAACAGTCATCCCCGTCGAATATTCGAGCACTCTCTCGATCACATGGACATGAACATCCCCAACGAATTTTCATAAATAAAAAAAAACATAGCATCAAAATCTCATATATCAAATCATCATCATAATAAACAAATTCATAACACCATTAATTTCCAAGCAATAACAATAATAATAATAACAATAATAATCATATCCTATATCATGAGCTCAATTTCTTCTTCTTATATTTATATAATTTTAATTTTTTTCAACGCAATTCCCATTATCAATAGAGCTGAGGATGTTTGCGGTACGGCAGGACCGTATGTAGTGCATCCCCACATTTAACTATTTACCTAAATATTCTCTGAAATGATTTGCCGGATCTCATAAATTAATAGAGTGATATTTTAGTATGCACTGGATACTGTTATTATACAAAATCATAATAGCCATTTGTATTTATGGATCATAAATAATAATACGCATGTATTTGTATTTGGTTGTGAATTCAATTTAAACTTAAAACGAATCGTAATATTTTAACGACAAGCCGTCCTTACAATACATGCATTCGAGACAAAGTGTGCAACTCTACGAATAACTTCCATAATTGATCGAAAATGGACATTTTGGAGCTGAAGTAAAGCCCCTATTCTTAGAATGAAGTTAGAAGTTATAAGTTATAACTTCTAACTTCATTCACCTAGTTCAAGTAGGTAGTATATATAAAATATATGCAAAATATGTGCTGCCAGGCTTTGAAAGGCTGTGTGACAAGATTTTAATAAATCGAGGTTTCTTTTGTTTTCGTTGCTTTTATTGCATTTGGTTATAAAAATAATATAATAAATAGTAATAAACACAGCTTCTAATCTAGTAATATATTATCAGAATGTGTTTTTCTGGATTTTAGTTAAATTTACACCTTGTTTTAGAATATTGTGAATGAACACTTTACAATTGACTACTTACAACATGGAAATTCAATGAAACTAAAACTTCAACACTAATAAAAGGCCTTTGTTGTTTATAATAATAGTTCTTAACGACAGTAATAAAATTTTCTAAGAATAGGGGCTTTACTTCAGCTCCAAAATGTCCATTTTCGATCAATTATGGAAGTTATTCGTAGAGTTGCACACTTTGTCTCGAATGCATGTATTGTAAGGACGGCTTGTCGTTAAAATATTACGATTCGTTTTAAGTTTAAATTGAATTCACAACCAAATACAAATACATGCGTATTATTATTTATGATCCATAAATACAAATGGCTATTATGATTTTGTATAATAACAATATCCAGTGCATACTAAAATATCACTCTATTAATTTATGAGATCCGGCAAATCATTTCAGAGAATATTTAGATAAATAGTTAAATGTGGGGATGCACTACATACGGTCCTGCCGAACCGCAAACATCCTCAGCTCTAATTATCAATAATTTTTTATACGCAGATAAATTTTAATTAATTAATTATATCAACAATAAATTTTATTTTATAACTCATCCTGTATATATCCATTTGCTTAATCCAATTATTACCAGGTCAGTTAAATCAGCACATCGTAAACCATCCTATTCAAATATTTTTATTCATTAACCTTTTTAAACATGCCAATAATTCTTTTTCTATATATTCATAAATACCATAATTTTATTTCAACAATATATATATATATATATCTCTATTATCATAATAACTTTTTTCATATATCAACGACGAAATTCTATTTAAATATACCGACGAAAATTTTTTCATATTCAATATCATATACCTTTTTATCACGACGAAATTCAGTAAACACCTTTTTATTTTACTTCTACATCCTCTTCTTATACTAATAATCTAATCCTAATTATCTTTTACGTTAAATCCATTTCAGTATCATTTATCAAATCCTATTTACTTTTCCAAATTTTATTTATATATATCCTTTTGTTACAACACATTCCATTTAGTTAACTCAAAAGCAAAAATCCTTATACCTCGCATATACATCTAAATAGTTTACAACGAAATTTCTCATTAAGTTGGGCCTATTCAATATATCCGCCAGTAAATAAATTGTAGTTTCATTTTTACTTTTACCTTACTATAAAATGTGGGTCTATTTAATTTAAATTTAGTACCCCTATACTTCCTAATTTTCAGAGTATAATATTTTAACATTTCATTATTGACATGGGTCTGACTTATATTATTTAAAAAGCAGTTGATTTTAAAAATAGCATTACGGGAATTTTTGCGTTTACTTTCTATATAATTATTCAAATTATATTTATAAATGATATTTCTAGAAATCAATTTCATTTTAATTTTAGTTCGTTTATCATTAATATCATTAATGACAACTGTTTGTTTATTTAATTGATTGATCATTTTCTCATGATTAGTTCTATCCATCCTACTTTCTAACTTAGCATTTATTTTAATTATATTAAATTCTTTTCTCTCGTTAGTTTTAAAATTAATTTTATTTAATGTAACTTCTTCGCTTACCCTAATTTGATTATTTCTTCTTCCTATTTCTATATCCATATCATTTCCCTCGTCCTGTGGCATAGATTCCTCCCCAGGCACGTCCTCTAAACTTTCTTTTGTAATTGTTGATTCGTTTTCTCCTTGTAGCATTATTATTGATTCCTTTTCTTCTAGTTCCATTATTTTTAATTCCTTTTCTTCTGTTGCTTGTTTTTCCTCGACGTGTGCTATTTTACTTTTATTTATAGTGTTTTCCTTGTTTATTCGATTGTTACTGCTATCCATTGGTACTATTTGATCCACTATTTCTTCCACTTTTTCTTCTATATCATTATAGTTTTGTTTTATTTCATTGTAATTTTGTTGCATTTGTTGTTTCATTTCCATTTGTTGTTGTTTCATTTCCATTACCATTTGCATCATTGTGTGCATCATATCCATCATCCCTTGACTCCTGTCTTCATTGTGTCCTCCTTCATGTATGTAACCAGCATTACCCATTCTTTGTTTCAAATTTTCCATTATATTTTCCATATTTGAATTATATTGTTTTATTTCTTCCATTTATACGTTGGACTCGCCAAAATTGTAAATTATCTTGTATTTCCACTTTGCTTCATACGCCGACAAGCTGGATTGCGCTATATATTTGTGAAGTCCAATTATTAAATTATTTATTCTCGCACCACGTTGGGATAGCCATAATTGTGCAGTGGAATTTGCTTTGAAATTGCTTATTAATTTTTTATTAACACTACAGCTTATATCGCCGGCTAATCAGTCTAGTAGAATCCACGAACTGCCATCTCATGAATCGTTCCTTGCGGATCAGGTTTAGATTTCGTTTTCCAAAATAAAACCATAAACACAAATAAAACACGAATCAGTTCCTTTATGTTAGTATAATTAAATATAAAAATAAAAAAAAATCCCTCTACAAAGTGTATAGGGTGCTAAAGCATCATCAAACAGTAGCAATGGAGGAAACACTCTTTGTGAATAATGACTCGCACACAGAGAAAAACCTCTTTTGAATCTCGATCAAACATAAAACTAATAAATACTAGTGAAATCTGTCAAGTTTAACCTCTAATGTGACCCCTTCAAACAAATATCAAAAACAAATAAGTTTTCAAAACTCACGAAAATTGAAATTTTGTCATGCGCCAAAATAACATAACAAGGTCAAACCCCACTACAGAAACTCCAACCTTGAATTCAAAATGTTCTCGAAATATTATTTTAAGAAAAAAAAACTTCCCTTACAAAAAACATGACAACTTTCGCTAATATCCATATACTACTTTCAAATATAAATTATTACAATAAATACATGAAATTATAATAATGAAAATAATCATGATATCAAATATATAAACAAAATATTTTTTTTATCAACTTACATAGATCTGTGTGTGATTTTATAAAATACACGAGAGATATCTTTTTCACAAAATTTCAAATAAACATAAAACACTCGCATAAATCGAATTTAGATTAACTTGCACCTTACACTAAATGCAAAAACAAAATACAACCCGAATTTATACAACAAAGAATAAAATTGATTATTTTATCCTTTAATAAACCGAACACTTTAGCAGTCAAGATATCTCTAAATCAAAATGAAATTTCCATATCCGCTTGTCCATTCCCACCATCTATAAAATCAAAATCTATACAGACAACACATTTTAACAAATACAATATCCGAAAAAGCGGCAAGTTCAATCCTTTGGACAACCTATATATACAAGGGCTAATCATAATTTCATACATTATAAAATTTATTTTATTTATAAAATAATATATATATATATAACGATCCCCGTCTGAAATAAATAAACATACAACTGAGATAGCTAATTTTTTTAAAATGTCCCTATTACTGAGTTCGATATAGTTCAATCATTTTCCTTACTTGTCCAAGGAAAATCCATAACAATATGCAGACGATACAGCAATTCCTGCTCATGTTGATCCTGTTATGGCTTCAAGAAATCTTCAGGAAAACTTAGATAAAATCCAAAACTGGATTACGAAATGGCGTATTAGGACCAACGAATCCAAATCGACACATGTTACTTTTACATTGCGACGTGAAACCTGTCCACTCGTCAGAATCAACGGTGTGAACTACCGTAACCTGATACCACAAAGTACTTAGGATTGTATCTCGATAGGCATCTAACATGGCAGACACATAGCTTTACCAAACGTAAGCAGCTAGGCATTTGATTATATCAATTGAAGCTATTGGCTAATCGGTAGCAGATCACAGATATCTCTCGATAATAAGCTGTTACTATACAAATCTGTTCTAAAGCCAATATGGACTTACGGTATCCAGCTCTGGGGGCTGCCAGTAATTTGAACATCGAGATCCTACAGAGGTTCCAAAATAAAGTGATACGTGCCATACTTGACGCCCCAAGATGTATACCCAACTATGTCATCCAACGTGACCTCTCGATTGCCATCATTCAAGAAGCTATTGCTTACCACAGTGATAAATACCGTAACAGAGTGACACATCACCCAAATATGGTAGCCAAACGGGTATAGACAAGACGGGAAAGTGACACGACTGAAAAAGATCACACCTTCTGATCTAAGGATTGAACTTATATAATGGTGTTACATAGTTCTATATAACCAATTGGAGAAATGAATTTAGTTTTAAAAGTATGTAGATTGTTTCATTGGAAACAGCCTACTCAAGTCATTTTGTTATATTATCAAACCATTGGGTATGCTACTCTTATGTAGATTTCTAAATAAAGGCAGCTAAAAAAAAACTGTTGAAATGGTTGATAAAATAATAATCGGGTTATAATTTCTTACCAGTGAAGAATCAACTTTTAGTACGCAGGTATAAACCTTGCCTAGTTCTGTAGATCAAAAAAGCCCAATGAGTTAACAATTTATAGTTTGTGACAGAGGTTTCGCAAAGGCGAATCTGGCATTACGAATTATCTTTGTCAACTTAACTTCACTTGAAAATTATTTATTTTTACGAACAACTGCAATTTAAACACATTTTTATTATATCGTTAGTTAGGTCGCCAGCTCACAATCAAAATTTAAAAAATGACGCTGTACATTCATTTATATCTGACATATAGCTTTTATTTGCAACTTTTACGAATGATTTAGCAATATTCGGAATGTATCTCGATCTTAAACACTAAACTTTACCCTGTAAAACTAATTGACGGCAGAAACAAAAAATTGCCTTGCAGATATTCTATTAGATCTGCAAACAAAATTGCAGGATAAAACTGTTTTCTTATGAATGAAATTAGTTACTGTATCTTATTAAATAATAATCATTGCATTTACCTGTTTGTTATTGTGTTCAAGTTTCTTTATTTATATTAAGTTGACATTTAAAAGACTCCAGTTTTACTACTGGAGGCACAATGAAACTAATGAAGGAGATATTAAAAGTTCATAAAATATTGAAAACCATGCGTTTATCTCATATTTAGAGTGCTTAGGATACGGTCAAAATTAATAAATACTATACTCTCTTTTATAAACTATGCTCCGCCCCATATCTTGTCTATTATTACATTGTTTTAGAAATATAGTTTACATACAATAACAAAAGATAGATTGTGGTTTTAGTATTTATTGCCATTAAACTGTATATATTTCAAAAGGAAAACTACTGGCAAGATCATTATGCTTATCCCATCTAAAACTTAGTTTCTAGACAACTAGTAAATAGATAAACACGATTACTAATTAATTTTCTTAAAATCCTTTGTTGTAACTTCATATATTTATCTATAAAGACACATGTTGAGAAATATAATTTAGATATATAATAAACAAGAACGCTTCAATAAAAGTTTTATTTGAAGACGGTGCTCGATGTAAACTGAGAGTAAAACACCTTTTCACTTTTGATGCTGCAAGAGAGTCATTAATTTTACCCTGTAAACGACTGTCTTTCTATTAAGTCTTATCTGTCACCGAGCGCCTTGGATTTTGGTAAAACTTTCCAGCACTCCGTACTTCATCCGTCTTTACTTTTGCGCTGAACGCTCGCTAATATATTATGTGCGTCATGTGAAGCATGTTAATCGCCACCTAATTCCGTAACGTTCATGCGAGAAAGCAAAATGACTGGTAGGTAGATGATCGTCGTCGACACAGAGAAGGCGCTTGCATTTATAATGCGGCAATTTCTCATTACGATTAATGCTTAGACTCGACTTTAGATAATCTCCACAGAACGTTGACTATCTAGCGCATCCGCAGAAGTGTGCTCTCATTGTTTGTTTGCGTGCGTCTTAATATTCAACTCAGAATACTGCTGTGAAATAGGAGTGCAGTAGCACAATATTAAGTGAAATTACAGGCACAGTAATCCTCATGTGTTTGTTGAATGATATCCACTTGACTTTTGCGATAGCACTTCCAATTTATAAACACGAGAATTATAGTTTCATGTTCGCTGAAAGATCTTCAATTAAATACCAGTTTTATATAAACCATTTAAATAAATAACGTTGAAATTGTTCTTTCTACAATAAAACGAGTAGGTACAAGTCTTAACAATGTCAATTCATGTAGAACAGAATGCTTGAAATAAGAGAACATTTGAAGACAGACAAACTAGCTAGGCAAGCAAGATGGAGAAGTTCAACTACTTCTGCAGTAATCTAATGAATTTATAATATGCGAGAGAAATTTTTCTGATGTCGAGCCTAGTACGGTAATAGATATTTATGTAACAAGTACATAATGTAGAACTTTATTGACGAGCCGAATTTATTTGCTAAGCGAACTTTTGCGAGCGGGGCTAATATAAAAGGAGAGTCAATAGAGTCCATTATATACGAGTTGCATATAGTTTTGCATATAGTTTTATGTTCGACTGCTTTGAATGCTTAAAAGTAGGTAATCATTTTTTGAAAATTAATAAATGATTAATGATTTTTGCTGTTGCCTGTAGTTGCCCATATTAATGTCAAGTTTAATAATTTTGGCATTTGGTAAAAGTAAATTTAAAATCAAGGAGTTCGAACAAATTCAAACATCGTCAGGGATTACCATAACTTATAACACAAATTGTATCATTAATATAAATTATCAATAAATATTACTTCCATTTTTTTTTTAATCGAAGAAATAATAACATTAATTTTGGCAGTTGACGTTTATTTTGACACTGACAGTAGCGCCTGTTTAAACTGCAATCGTACATAAAATATAATATTTTATGTACGACTGCATTGGAAACAGACGCTTTATGATACTTTTTTACGGCTGTAAAGCTGTACTTTATTGTACTAGTAAAATAATATAATGCAAAATACTCCACTGTCAGTGTCAAAATAAAAGTTTATTTTTTGAACAACATTTGCAATATATAACTAATATCCCTTCGTATAAGTGATTGACTTATTTGGCAAAAGTAATTGTTTCGTATTCAACGTTATTTCATTTATATCGGCCGAAATTATTTCTTCAAGCTCCTTCATTTTAAATTACTTTTGCCAAATGTCAAAATTATTAAACTTGACATTTCTCTGGACAACTAATGGCAACAGCAAAAATCATTAAATGAGACTGGAATTTAAAAAAAAATATTAAATACTTTTGAGCATTCAAAGCAGTCAAATATAAATATATATGCAACTCTTACATATTGGACTTTATTGACTCCCCTTTTTTATTAGCCTCGCTCGCAAAAGCTCGCTCAGCTAATAAACTTGGCTCGTCAATAAAGTCCTACATACATAAATAGCTATTATTCTGAAAGTTTGTGATATACTTTCTCAGAATAGTCTCCTTTATAGTATAAAATCACTTGAATTTGGAAAAAATACGTACATATACAGGCTTATTCACGCTATACGGCACGGAATATTGTGGCCAAAATACTTGACTTTCAAAAAGTTTTACTTTTGGAATATATGGGGATCTATTATGGTTACATTTTAAAATCATTTTCATTTCATATTATATAGGATGTTCCAAAAGCTCAAAAAGTATAAAACCATAAGGTTTTTTAAATAATTGGAATTTTGTCAAGATCTAAACTAATTTTCCTGTTTCAAATAATTAAAAAGTATTTAAGTTATGTAAGCGAAATTTACAGTGAAGTGTAAAAATAGATCATATTTTATATCCAAATTATAATAAACTTATACCATCTTATACAGGGTGTACAAAAATTAAAACTTAATCAAATAAGAACTTTAAGTGGCTATAACTTGATTAATTTAAATAGAATGCCATATTTTTTAATTTACCAGCAAATACACTTTTTAATTACCTATCGAATGGTATTTATATGTCAAACTATAATTCTTCGCGTTTCACAGAATACTCATAATAATCGTTTTCAGCACCATTTGACACTTTCTAAATAAAAATTCTAATGTATCCAGTTGCCTATTGTATTTAGAAATGTCAGATAAGTAATTTAGTCTAACATTTTAATCTACAGTCTTTGCTATAGTGGTATTATTTTTTGTAATTGTGGAAATTTAGATTGATATTATTTGAATATTTTTGTTGTATTGCTTGGTCAAAATGAAGATTTACACAAGAGAAGAGCATGTTGATATAATTTTTATACTTGGGGAATGTCATCAAAATTGTTTATTAGCTTCTCGAGTTTATGCTCAAAGGTTTCCCGAAAAAAATTACCCTAAGCCAGCCATTTTTGAAAGGCTATTAAACGCGAATTAAAGCTTGACATGTAAATACCATTCGATAGGTAATTAAAAAGTGCATCTGCTGGTAAATTAAAAAATATGGCGTTCTATTTAAATTAATCAAGTTATAGCCACTTGAAGTTCTTATTTGATAAGTTTTAATTGTTGCACAGCCTCTATAAGGTGATAAGTTTATTATAATTTTGATATAAAATACTTCTTAATTATTTGAAACTTGAAATTAAGGTTAGATATTGACAAAATTGTTCAGCTTTTTTGTTCGAGTCCTCTGTTAGTTTCCTTATATATATCATTAGCCTGGTTTCCATTCCTTCTTTGAGTTGCCTGACATTTGCTTGGATATCCTCTTCCTCTGACATCATTTTTACTGGACTTGTTATTTTTCCGCTTCTCAGGAACATAAATCATATTTATAAAATTTAATTGTCTTTAAATCCCCGGAGTTTTTTGTAATTTGTACTGTTATGTAATTATACTTGCTTATTTATAAAGCCAAAACAACACACTTGTGGTTGATAACCGGATGCGAAATAGTAACAACGAAAGTTACATATTTATTTTGCAATAATCCGTGATGCCAACAAACTTTATTTATTTCTCAACATAGGTAAAATTCTTCTACGGAGGCTATATTTAATTTATTTTTGCCTTAATTGCGCAGTCAATAATTTTATCTTGACTATTCGTGCTACCCCCACTTTTCTAACACTATCTGCAAAATTGCCCTAAATATGGCCCACTAATGTATCTCGAAACTATTTGAAATTTGAATTTAAAATATCAACCTCTTATATAAGATCACCCTGTATATTATGCACTAATTTAAATTAATTTACTATGACGCACAAAATATTTCATATATCATTAAAACAATTCCTGAAAATAAAATACTTTACATGCAAACACCCTGTATATTACTTGACCTATATTTGAAAATGATGCTTTATATAAAAATATTTTATATATTTATTACCAAAAAATCTTTTTGTTTTGAATAATGATAATTTAAAATTTATATTTATCTGAAAATTACTGAAATCTATTCTCAATATTTTTTTAAATTTATTTAAAATATTTCACCCTTAATAGCCCCTATAGTTGGTTCGCCATATTGTAACATACCTTATCTTGGGCATATATTAATAATAGCTTGTGTATCGAGGGATTCGAGGTCGCTGTTAACAATGATAAGTTCGGTGATGAAAATAACTAAATGCCGCAGTTACCATGAATATTGAGAAATAGATTTACAAAGTTGAAAAATAAGTAATTAATTTATTCAATTACTGTTCAGTTTGGCGCCAAGAAGATTTACCCCTTCTAAGGTATATAATTGAATTTATACTAATTGCCGGTTAGCTAAAAGTCTGCGGAAAGATTAAAAATGAGAACTCTATATTAAGCTGGTAAGCTGCAATAGTACTTACGCCTTCCTAACTCAAGGAGTGTATGAAATCGTAGGTGAAACGAATGAATCCCTCTTTTTTATTAATAATTGCAATCAAACCTCCTTTGATTAATATGCTCTACAATGAAATTTATATTACATGATTTGAATAAAACAAAATTGTTATAAAACATATACTTATATATTGACAAAAGAGCTTTTTAATTACAACATACAATCTACTACAAAATTCTTTATTGTTACTCTGAAATATTAACTAGACACTATACATACATATAAGGCGAGATACGATAACTTTTACATATATTTGAACTGTTTAGTCTGATCAGATTAAAGAAACAGTATTAATAATGACTAACCTTGATATCTTTACACTATGGCCATATCACTTCACAATCTAATCGCTTCCTCTGGAGGTGATGCACTTGTACACTAAATTTGACTTATTTTTCACGCCTCAATGTGCCTGGGACCCCAGACAAAGGCCTTGATGTAGTAAACGTGGGAATTTACGTGTCAAACAAACAATTTCACTTGTATGTTAGAAATAACTCTTGCTACACTATATACTTCTTTTCTTACTTAAGTACATATATTGCGGTAAACCCTCTCTTTACTATTACTTTTAGGGGTCCGCACGTGTGACTCGCTTCGTTACTCCGAGCTAAGTTCTCCGTTTCGTTCTCCTAGATCCGTTCTAGCGTCTTTTGCTCTCGGTGAATCCCCAGCTTCTTTTTGAAGTTCTTGATCGTTCTTGAATATTTGGATGATGTAATAGAGTTACTCTGTTAATTCGCATATGAGATACAAGGTTATTCTATTCGAGTTTATACATGACTAACTATGCAAGTTGAACTACAGAAAATGATGTCATTTGCATAAATAGATCTGATTGAAATATGCATTTAATATTATTGCGAAATGTTTCACAAAAATACCCAATGGCGGGAAAAGCATTAATATTGACATAATTTTACTTCTTATTTCATACAAATTAACTTTTGATATCATTAAAATTATAACAGACTGATATTTAAATGTCTTGAGAATAAGATGGTCATAAATGAGTCCCATTACAATCGGAGAGCCCAAAAATTCAATAATATACAGGATGTTCCATTTTACAAAAACACAATTTTGATTCTTTTTGGGCTTTCGGAACAAACCTATTTAAAATGAGAATAATTTTAAAAAGTAGCCATAGTAGACTCCCATATATCCCAAAAGTAAAACTTTTTGAAATTCACGTATTTTGGCGACAATATTCCGCGCCCTATAGCGTGAATAACCCTATATATGCATATTTAAAAATATTTTTCTGTTTCCAGAAGTAAATCATTTATTTTTCATTTGAAAACA
This sequence comes from Melolontha melolontha, assembly GCA_935421215.2. Lineage (NCBI taxonomy): Eukaryota > Metazoa > Arthropoda > Insecta > Coleoptera > Scarabaeidae > Melolontha > Melolontha melolontha. Next base: position 125,978,958 of record OW285237.1, on the reverse strand, counting down.
CAAAAACGCGACATGATTGATGCTTTGCTTGTTTAAATAGTCCACTACTCGAATGGAGATATGGGATGAACATTAGAAAGACTCTATCTAAACAGTCCGTAGCATACTATGCATCATATATAATTGACCGTACTACGATAATCCTGGGCTATAGATGCAATATGTACAGTAATACTAAAAAAATCATCGACTACCTTCTTGTTACGGTTTTTTTTTTCGTAAACCATTTTTGTTCGTACAAACTCAGTTTGCAAGACTCACACAACATTCACAGTCGCATGAATGGATAGGAATTTAACCATCCATTTCAGGGAGGATAAATCTTGCTACAGTGACGTAGCACCAATAGAAGGTATTTGCCGTTTGAACTGATGTAAAATTCTGGAGTATTCAATAATCACACAGTTTCCATGTACCTGAATTATTGTGTAAAAACTCATTCAGCGGTTTCGCGGCAATACCTAAATAATAACATAATGTTCTCCTACCACGCGTAAAATCGGCATTTGACGCCTATGTTTTTAAATAACCTACATGCCCATCCTCCAAAGTTTTTTTCTTAAAAACTAAATTCATTATTATGTGTGTGTGTGTGTGTGTGTTTGTGTGTGTGTGTGTGTGTGTTTGTGTGTGTGTCTGTGTGTGTGCGCGTGTGTGTGTGTGTGTGTGTGTTTGTGTGTGTGTGTGTGTGTGTGTGTGTGTGTGTTTTAACTGGATTCCGGGTTTTCTTCCGCGTTTCTACTGTTTGGCTTTGTAAAGACCGGTGCTGGTTTCTGAGCAACGTTTCGGAAAAATCACATTTGCCATCTTCCGGTCTACGATAACTGCTTCTGCTTCTGGTTACTCGTAAAAAAAAGGAAAACATATATATATATATATGTGTGTATTGGGGCAAATTAGCCAACAAAAATGTATATACCAAATTAGATTTGCAAAGAAAATTTTCGACATTATCTACTTTAAAAATATTAAAAATGTACCTATTTAAGAATTAAAGTCTTAATAATATAATATTAAGTCAAAAGGGAATATAAGCCAAATATTTGAATAGTTTTTTTTATCTTTTAATTTTAAATAATTAGTAATTAAGTTTAATTTGATTTTGTAACAAGTGCTAATTGTACAGAAATGTATACCGCCTGATTCTGAGCAAACGCAACGGCCTGAATGTAGGAATATTTCTCCCGCTCCGAATAAAAATCCCCTGAACGCGTTAAGCCAATCACAAAACAGTCTGTTGCTAAACCCCCTCCTCGCGCCAACTTAATTGGCGCTTGCTATATGTATGACATCGATGTTAAGCCAATCACAAAACAGTCTGTTGCTAAACCCCCTCCTCGCGCCAACTTAATTGGCGCTTGCTATATGTATGACATCGATGTTGATGCGCCTACAGCATTCAAGGGAATTGTATTCGAAGCGGGAGAAATATTCATACATTCGGATCGTTGCGTTTACTCAGAATTAGGCGGTATAGAACTTATGTTTATTAACGTATCATCACCGTTGTGGAATTTTGACCAATGTGAGGGTAGATAATTTCAATCAAATTTAGTCTTTTGTTATATAATTCCGCCACGGCAGCCGCGGCCAATATCCCATAAGTTTCGGACGTCACTTTTCATCATTTAGAAGCATCTTAGGCATTCGGAAATTTCTTAAATTCGTGATAATTTAATCATTAACGACAAAAATTGTTAAATAATATTTACAAAAGTTAGCCTTATATATTAGCTATTCAATCTTATCAATTTACATCGACTTCCACAACGTATTTAATTAATTTTTCCAGAAAGCATAATTTTCAATTTCAAAAACCAATATGCCGACTATTGATATTTGATTTGAAAATAGGATTTATTAAAAAGATTACCTCATATTTGCTACTTGAAGAGATATATTAATTTATCCTGAACATCCAGCCCTTAATCAAGACCAGTTTTTAAGTTTTTAGAAATCGAGAAGATTTTCCCTATCTCCTACAATTACGCAGAATCCACACACAGAACCACACACAGAACTTCCTATTTATACCGTCCAACCAGTTTATTTAAGTAGAAGGTACCTACAACTAACCTTATTTACTTTTAATTTAACCATATATTTAAATTAATCAAATATATTTCAATAATTTAACCGTAATTGCACGATTCAAGCATAAACTATTCAAATGCTCTCCGTATAAACACATCTTTGCTTATTAATTATTATTATTCACAGATAATTGATCTGTTCTATAAGAAAACGTACATTTTTGTAGAGTTTCATTTGGAAGACCTCGGCAAGGTTCATTACTGTCCGGTTTATTATCGGATGTGAGTTTGTATTCGTTCACATAAGTTTATATACAAATTTAGACAGTCAGGCTTATATTTCTATTGACAAAGTAGAATACCAGCTCTATAAATCAAAAGTATAGTATATTAATTGTTAATATTGTTAATTTATTTATATAGCACCTACCTTCAGTTAATCCTAATTTAATATTTACATCCATAGCTGATATGTCCTATGGTAATTTATTCTATAATAAATATTGTTTTTGTATGTTTTTAGGAAGTGTTGTTTTTATTTCAACGTCGTTCTATCAAGAGTAATTACTGTTAAGGTTATGATAAAAACTAACCTATAAATAACTTTATTACTGGCTTATCATAGAAGTACCTACTATCATCACATAGATGTCAGGTTAAATAACTTGAGTTTGTAGATAATGATATATTCCCGATAGATCAATAATAAAATTGCAATAAATTAAAATTTTAGGTCTGTATCTGAATTCCTCTAGCTTCCTAAGGACCAATCACCTTTTGCCGCCGAGTTTTGTAACAATGAATAAATAAATTTGATTTCGATATTTTTCTATTCAACCTGTGGTGAAATATAATTTTTCAGCATTATTTTTTTTCTTCTTCTAACGGGTTACAGCAATATAATATATAGGTAAAATTCCCTTTCAGTATAAGATGGCTAATATAATATTTACAGATTAGCCATACAAAGTAAAATATAAAAATGTACTTACGGTAGTAATTAACAGATTCTTAAGCGATCTTATAGAATAAAGATACCAATTAGAAATCATATTTTAATTGTATTTACATTTGACAAAAACAAAACTAAAAAATGCGAAACATATTATGTGAATTTAAAAAAAAAACAAAGTTTAAAATGTAATAATTCAAATATGAGTGTATTTTAGTCAGAATGAAAATGCATACCTCCCAAGAAAGATATGTGAAGCGATAAAGGATAAAAAAAACCAGATGTGTTAAATATATATATATATAATTAAGTATGTAACAGTTTGAAATTAAATAAAATTGAATACGGGACACAAAATCAGACCAGAAAATATATTATTATTATTAATCTAAATTCCCTTCTACCATATAATGGTGTCGGGACGAACTGTATTTTTTTATTCTAGGCGTCTACAAATTCTTTCCATCCTTTTCTTTCTTCCGCCATTTCTTTTGCTTCTGTCCATGTTCTTTCCTTTGTCTCCAGTATTTTCGCTATTACTCCATCCCATTGCGTTCTTGGCCTACCCCTCCTTTTGTTTTTCAGTATTTTTGCCTCCCACACTCTTTTAGCTGGTCTTACGCCTTCCATTCTTTGCAAGTGGCCCCACCAACCCAACTGTCTCTTTTCTATGAATTTGAGTGTTGATTCTATTTCCAGGTCTTCTCGTATTTTCATGCTTCTTATTTTATCTAGTTTGGTAACTCCTCGGACTCTTCTCAGGTATTTTATCTCGACAGCCTGTAACTTGCTTTTTTGCCTCTCGCTTTAAACCCAGGATTCGCAGCCAAATGTTAGTATGGGTCTAAATATCGCTTTAAATATTTTCATTTTTGTATCTCGCGAAATTTCTTTATTGTTTATGAATTTCTTGTTCATCATATAATAGAGCTTTAACGTTTTCTCTATTCTCTGGTTTATTTCTACTTCTTGTGTGTCCTTTTCGTCTATTGGGACTCCAAGATATTGGAAAGTCTTCACTTGCTCTATTTTTACCCCGTCTATTTCTATATTTATGCTTTTTGGTGCATCTCCTATCGTCATTACTTTTTTTTTTTTCTCTTTATTTTCATTCTGTGGTTTTCCAGCTCCGTGTTCCATATTTCTAGATTCTGTTGTAATTCTTTTTCACTTTTAGCGATTATAACGACATCATCTGCGAAAACTCCCTCCGAGATATCTACTCTTTCTAGTTGTAAGTGTCCAACATTGTACTTGCTAGTTTTTGTGGTACATTTCTTTATTATTTCATCCATATATGTTACGAAAAGCGTTGGGCTTAAACTGCCTCCTTGTCTTAGACCGTTTTCAGTTGTAAATGTTTCAGATTCTATATTATTATTTATGATAGTGTTAACGTTGTTACTGTAAATTTTTCGTATCAATCTTATTATTTTAACACTTACTCCTCTTTCTTTCAAAATATTTAATACTTTTTCCCTCGGTGTTTTATCGAACGCTTTCTCCAGGTCTATGAACCCTATAAATACGGTTTTTTTTTGTCACATATGGCTTTTTGGGTTATCTGTTTCAACGTGAAAACGTGATCTTGCGCACTTCTCCCTTTTCTGAATCCACTTTGCGCCTCATTTAATGTACTCTCCACTATATTTCTAATTATTCCATCTAAAATTTTCTCGAGTATCTTCATGGCTGTACTCAGTAGTGTTATGCCCCTGTAGTTGTCACAGTCTCTCCTGTCTCCTTTTTTATGTATTGGTACTATTAAGGCCCGGTGCCAGTTTTCTGGGAAGTTCCCTTCTTTCCATATTTTGTTAAGAATTTTCAAGAACAACTCCCTTCCTGTTTCTCCCATGCTTTTGATCATCTCTGTTGTTATCTTGTCATATCCTGGTGCCTTTCCGTTCTTTAATTTTCGTATTACCTCTTCTAATTCTTGCATAGTTATCTCATCTTCTAAATTTTCTTCCACTTTTTCTTCAAGTTCCCAATTCAGATCCTTCTCCGTTTGCTCAGTCAGAAGTTCTTGAAAATATTCTTTCCATCCAGAAAATATAAAACAATCAAATTAATTTAATTTTAATGTATTTCATGACACCATTGTAAGGTAAGCATTTGTAAACGTAGATGTGCGTTCTCTGGAATTGAGATTATCATTAAATTTTTTTATAGCAAAATTTTCTAATGTAATAATATGTATAAATGTAATAATTTTGTAATAGTTATTTTCGTTGAATAAGCAATTTACACTGTTAAAATGGACATTGTGTTTGTAAGTGCTGATATGGGATTCCAAGGCACATTTTTTGGGGTTTACCGTCGAATCACTACGATGTTTGGTGATACACATTTGGTTCACGCCATCTCTGGGCTGTCTGACCTATATAATATCGGGAGCATTAATTGCATTTGACTGCATAAATTATATGATTTTTTTGGAAGTGGAGGTATTGGGCTCTTTAATTGGGATAGAAATCTGCTTCCTGGGATAACAGACGTAAAAACTATTTTGGACTGATGATTACGGAAAAGGGTCTTAATTTTGTCAGTTAACTTGGTTATATATAGAAGAGATTTAGAGGTGTATTGCCCCATGTCTGCATTGTTGTTAATGTTGTTACTTATGGATGGTGGAATATTATCAATGCCAGGTTTATATTGTTTATAAATGGAGAACAGTAATCTATTAATGATACTTTTTGGGTAATAATTTTTAACAAGAATATCGAAACGTATCTTATAGTGAAGTGTAAATGTAGATAACGAACGTCCTCAATAGCGAGCTATTTGTGGCTTATTTTAGAAATTTTATATTTCGAGATTAAATTTTATCTCATAGGACAAATTTCAGAATATTGTTGACCGTGTATATGTTGATGTCTATAAATGGCAAGACCCATGCTTTTCTATTTCAACAGTGCATTTGAGCCTATTGAAGTTTTGAGGTAAAGTTAGAGTGATGTCAATATACTTTTCAGGTAAAAACACGCAACATTATCAACGTATTGGAAGAGAAAAGCAAAGGAGAACTGTAATTTTCTAGTAATATTCTTAAGTATGTGGTTCATAACTATGTCCACAATAATAGGCGATAAAAAACTACCCATAGGAGGAAAATATTATCATAAAAAAAGTACACTGACTGTAAAACCCATCAAGAGGATTTAGAAATTCTGCTTTAGGTATGGTGGTGTTGGGTTCAATAGTTGACCAATTTTCATTTAAAATATCGACTACTAAATTTGTAGGGATGTTAGTGACCAGACTAACAGCGTCAAAGGACAGCAAAACGTGACCATGGGGTATACTAATGTCATTTATACCTTTGGCAAAATGAAAAGAGTCGTAAACTCTGAAGGTGTTATAGTGTTTGAATGATATTTTAAGTGATGATATTTGGTCAGATATCTACTACGCCGGATAGTAAGCACTTAGACAATTTGTTGGTAAGGTTGCTTCGGTCGGGCTCCGTGAGTTACTCCAAGCATAAAAGGTCAAAAACTATGGTTGCAGAAGATAAAGAAGTGACAATCATTCAATCTGTTATAGAAAATCCGTACAAAGTGTCTTCAAAGGCAATTATGAAGCAACATGGAATTACGGGAAAAAACATTGGTTTCACCTTATAAAATTCATATTCACCAAGGCTTATTACAAACAGATTTTGAAAGCAGGCTTGTGTATTGTGAATGCCTGCTTTTACGATTACGTCATGATCAAAACTTTCTAGACTATGTACTTTTCACAGATAAAGCAACATTTGCCAATTCTGGAATAATTAATAGGAAAAATTCAAACTACTATCACACAAGTAACTCTAATTTTGTGCAACCTATTTTGTATCGACACAAATAGAGTGTTAACAATTGGGGAAGCATCATAGGAAACACCATTGTAGGTCCGTTCTTTTTTAACAATACTTTAAATTTTGAAATTTATAGAAGCTACCTACAAAGTAATTTACAAATGCTACTTGAAGGCCTACCAGAGAATTTTATGGTACCATCACGATGGTGCATCACAGCAGTACAAAGCTACTGCAATAGCGCACCTAGATATGGTATTTACTAATAGGTGGATTGTTAGGGAAGGCCCAATAAGCTGGCCACCGCGATCACTAGGTCTCGCCACTTGTGATTTTTTCTCTGTGGCCTAATATAAGAAACATAGTTTGCATGATATCCCTGCAACCCCACAAAATATGAAGCAACATATAAGAAGTGTTTTTCTCCACTTGCACGAGAACAATATGACTGAAAATGTAAGGCATTCCATACAGAGAAGGTTGAGAATATGCATAGAGCAGAATGGAGACATATTGGGCATCATATGAACTAAGATTAATTTATTATTAAGAAATCAAAAAGTATACATAGTAATAATTTTGTATTACGTATTATGTATATAGCTATGTTGGATGTACTGAATATTGAATAGTATTAAACATATTTAATGATAAAAACACACAATGTTGTATTAGATTTACACTTTATTTAAATAATAAATAAAGTGTAAATCTAATACAACATTGTGTGTTTTTATCATTTGATATGGATTTACATCAAGTAAAGGCAGAATCGATTCAATTTTTTAAACATATTTCTTATGAAAGCGGAATATCGTTGAAAATACTGTAAATAGGTATTACGTTATTGGTACCAACAACTTTTTTTTACTTCAGGTAGGTTTACAGGAAAATTGCTGAGATTAGTGAAAAATATAGGTTCCATTTAAAAAAATCGAGAGAGAAGAGTTTGAATTTCGACAAATACGGCACGACCTATTCAACACCCTGTATATATTTTTACGTTATTCCATCTTGAAACATATAAAATGTTAGGCCCCAAATTAATATCCAAAGAATAAATCGATGCACGATACCAATCTTCAGCCTGCGTCTTAAAACGTCAGATGCTGCAACTGAGAAGTTTTTGGCAAAAATTCCAATATATCCAAAACTAGTTGTCGGAAGAGCACATACCCATAACCAAATCACGAAATAGTATGTTCGCATTTTGGGCTAGCTAATAAACATGAGTCATGACTAGAGACGAGACGCATCAGGCCGAAATTACGATGGGCCATACAAATAGTTTATAACATCGCTAAGTACAACACGCAGTTATTGAATAGCACTATTCATTCGGTTAACCGCACATCTGTTTTTTTGTCGTTGAATTGTGACGCAATTACTTAGAACAGTTATATTATATATTATTATTTTATTTATTAGTTTATATTTCGATAAATAAAGTACGGTGAGTAGATCCTTTCTTTCATTGTTTTAACTGTTAATTACATAGGTACTTCGTAATTTTTTAAATAGATCCTGTTTAATATCGTTTCGTCGAATCTACTTCTCCAAATTATTTCGACATAAGTGTCGAGTTAATTTCATTAAGGTTCAATTACTTAAGCATACATTTTTAATTTTCATTTATTTAGATCTAGAACATTGTTTAAGTTACTTCATCAGATATGATATGGAACAAGGTCGAGAATGCCATCGTGAAACAATAGCGAGTTGGATTAAGGGTCATACTGAATGTACGTTCATTGCCAGTGATTCCGACATTTATCGCAAAGTCTGTAAAATATCGTTAAAAAATTCCAAGAAATCGCACGTAAAACGTCACTCAGCATCGCAAACACATGTACAGAAATTAGGCCCGTTTGAATCTGACAATTTTATCGAACAACTCTGTGAAACTTTAATGGTAGCAAATATTTCATCACATAAACTTAACAATCCCACCTTCAGAACATATCTCCAAAAATATACTCGTCGAAATATTCCTGATGAATCCACCTTACGCAAACAGTATGTTCCTAAGCGCTACATAAAAGCAGTAGAACGCTTTAGAAGCCATCTTTCAAACCAGTACGTATGGATAAGTGCTGTCGAAACTGTCGACATATTAGGACGCTGGGTGGTAAATGTTGTAGCTGGTGTTCTATATCCAACTATTCCATATAACGCATATGTAATAGCAACAAAAGTTATAAATACAGTTGATGCGGAAAACAGTATCTAAATCTATTAACGAGAAAACAGTAGCTAAATCTATTAAAGAGAATATACAACAAGTACTTCATTCGGACGACAGGTTCAAAGGAAAACAACTATTTGTCAGTGACAGTGCGGCATATATGTTAAAAACAGGCAGACTATAAAAGGAAACATATTCTAATATGCTGTATATTACTTGTGTAGCACATGCTCTCCACAGAATCTGTGAATATATCAGACACCTTTCCGGAAGTTGATAGACTTCTATATGATTTTAAAAAAGTTTTCAGGAAGGCACCATTGAGAGTAGCTCTTTAGAGGGAAAAACTTCCATCTTTGTCACTGCCGCCCTCTCCAGTAATAACTATATGGGGAACATGGTTGGAAGCTACTAGTTTTTATGCAGAAAATTTCGATAGTTAAATGACGATGCTCGAAGTATTTTTGAGTGCAAGGAACAAATTCCAAATTTAACACATCAATTATTTTACTTTCTTCAGGAACACTCCAAATTTGACATAACTAATAACTTATTTTGAAAATCAAAATCTCAAATCAAATGATGGATTAATCACATGAGATGTGACTATTAATAATTTGAAAAATATACCAAGTGACTTCGGATGTGGCCTTCGACAAAAGTTAGAAAAAGTTTTTAATAGAAATCCAGATTTAATAGCTTTGCGGCAATTGTGTTTTTGAGGACAATGCCTCGAAATCTAACTGCTAAATAAGCTGAAATAAAACAATATTTCCAGTATGTACCTATAACCAGTTGCGATGTAGAAAGGACGTCTTCTATCGACAAGGATGTATTTCATTCTAATAGAACAAATTTTTCAGGGAGAACCTTGAGAAAGTAGTACTAGTTAATGTTAATACTCATTTACTTAACTTGAACTACCAAATGAACAAATAAAAATGTGTTTCGTATTTTATAGATCACCACCCATTTGTTTTCCAATTATATAAATAAAATTAGAAACTCCTTAAAAATACAAATTTTCAATAGTACGCGATAGCTAATTAAAAGCAACACACACGAGAGTTCAAAAATAGAGAAACTTTTACAACAGTTAAACCGAGTACATTACAAGTAGTTACATTTTAAAACTATAAAACTAGTAGGAAATAGATTCAGTGACCCGATTACAAGAAATTCGCTAGGAACATTGAGGTTGAAACACTATCGTAGAAGAGAGAACACAGACTTATAGACTAACGAAAAACATAAAATGTGACTCTAAGAAGTAGTAAAAACTGTACATTCTATAGTGGTTGTACGGAGTGCATGTTAATACTCAGGCGAGAAAAAGTCAGCGAAACTTGTTGCGGCATGAATTTAAAATATAAGAGATGGCTTGCAAGAGGTAATACTGATTACGCTTTGATCATGTAACATCATTATGCAATATATTTTTCATATATTAAATTATTTAAGAGTAACAGCAATACCTATTACTAATTTCTAGAGATCATACGTTTGATTCCTTTTTATATTGTTTCCATTGTGGACATATTTTTGTATATTTTTCATATATTAAATTATTTAAGAGTAATAACAATAAATACTACTAATTTCTATAGATAATACGTTTAATTCCTTTTTATATTGTTTCCATTATGGACATATTTTTGTATATTGTGTTAGGTGGCTCAAATGAAAGATTAATAATTTAATGTTTCGACCTTTCGCTTGACCATCTATGCTGGTACATAAACGAAAAAATACGTATTAGCGAAAGCGAAAGGTCGCCTTTTTCGGCATAGTCTCTTTCGTCTGCCAGATGTCACTTATTAAATAGTGCCACCTTATAGGACGAAATTTGCTATATCTTGTAGACGATTTCAGCGTAAATGTATATACAGATACAAGTCTGTTCTTAAAAAGATTTGTATCATTTGTATTACATTGCTTCACTAGCTTGACTGATGACGCCTATAGATGGCAGAAACACGTGTCTTAAGCAGAAGTAAATGCTGAAAATACGAGGTGTATTGTCCATGTGTACAGTTACAGATATGTATATTGCATGTCTGTTTCATTTGTAACAAATGCGTAATACGTGCATAACGTATTGATATACTTAAACCTTTTTGAATCTTTAATTTTATGTTAACTTATTAACGTCTGAAGTTTTGCAATATAAGTAGATCGAATTATATTAAAAACATAGAGGACATCAATCGTTCGTAAACAAGAATATCTTATCATCCTTCTGATGCGCTTTGAGTTATTCTATGTTGATATTCTACGTGAATTGTAAATTATATATATATATATATATATATATATATATATATATATATATATATATATATATATATATATATACAGTAGTTCTAAAATTGTTAATTTTAAAGAATAATTATCTTTTATTTTGAAATATATTTCAAAATTTAAGTAATTTATCGTACTTAAATAGCGACATCTTATATGATATTGGATAATTAACCTGATAGAAAAAAAACGTCAACAAGACGTTTTATTAAAAAATGTAATAATATAAAAACAGTTTTGAAGTGACATTAATTATAATACAAAATTGAGTTCTGGTACAACGTGGGCATTGTCTGTGATCTATTACAATATATATATATATATATATATATATATATATATATATATATATATATATATTAAAAATAATACTAGATTTTTATTGGTTTTAGCGACCTTTTATTGAATTTTGATGTTGTTTACGACGTTTCGACAAAATTCAATAAAAGGTCGCTAAAACCAATAAAAATCTAGTATTATTTTTAATATTAAGACACGGCCAATAAAAGAAAAAAGATAAACAAAATTCTTTAAACACTAAATATATATATATATATATATATATATATATATATTGTATAGGATTGAAAAGTAAACCATATTCTGTATACAATTCAATTTCTGGAATCTCGGATAGCCCTCAGAAAATCAAGTTTGTTATATTCGTATCGTATATAATTCAAATGAATTATAAGGAACATTCCTAATTCGAAAAGTTAATTAGTGTCCTCGGTATTCTTCCTTCTTGGTCGACGTTTCGGCCACTGTTGCAAGGGGCATCTTCAGGGCTGCTACTACTGGAACAGTTTCAGTGCACAAACAGCCCGGACTCCTAGAAACAATCATGGACAACGACCGCTGACGCCTACAAACCAAAAGAAAATGAAAGTTATTCACTGATCATCTAATGGGATCTTTAATCAGACTCGTCAGACGCTTTACAGGTAGATCCGTAAATTATTTACTATATAACTTAGTATTAAAAAGTTTTATCTAAATTAATAAACGTCTATAAATCAATAAATAGTTCTTAAAATTATTACTTCACACTCAATAAATTTGATTTACTATATACATCTTTCGTTTTCATAGAGGTTCTCGAATTCTATCTTGTATAAATTATCTGACATCGCTTTAACCTTTTTCCTAAATTGTCAAATAATTATTTGCTGGTATTATAATTAAATTGAAAAAGTATAATTTTAAAATAAGTAGATTACTTAGTTTGAACTATCATTAACTTAAATAATGCGACAGGTAGCTCTAAGTCGAATCAAGTGATTTTATTCATGGCATACTCTGGAATTTTTTTTGGATCGCACATTATAAAGGACATAATTATACCGGGTGTCCTTGAAATAAAAAGACGACGTATAAAAATGGAAAGGTGTAATTATATAAAAAAAATATTGGGCCACCGTGCGACCGACTATATTATAAAACGTTCAGAGACGATATTTTAAAGTTGACTAAAAATAACGTCTGTCAGCATTAAGCGTCGTCAATGATACAGTTTGATATAATTTACATTTACGTCTTTGTTTAAGGATAGAGTGTTACCAACTAGGACGTAGAGAACACATCTTATAGGTTATTTTAATATATCTAATCTAAAAATTCAATTTTTAACAGCTTACTTTCGTACCAGGTCATCGAATCATAACATAATTACCATAACAAAACTTAGACAAAATGATATCGTTTTTACAAACATAAACATTGCAGCTTTTAAATATAATAGCAGCATTTTGATTGAATCGATTTTCATATTTCATATTTCTTACTTCTCCTAACAAAAAGAAAAACATTCTCGTAAAACACATGAAATATTTTGAATCATAGGCGGAACATGATACAATGTTTATGAGCTTTTTGATTTTAGGGTTCACGTCATAATAGACCCACGACTTTTCATACATTGTCTTTTTAGATAAAAGACACGCCGTTATAAGTAACTATTATAAAATTATGAACACATACGAAGATGAACTATATATATAACACCATCTAAACGAATTCCAAATATATAAATTATATTTAAAACTAGGTGAAATCTATACACATAATTTATTAGATATTTATTTATAAAACTCATTGGTGTCCTTGAAATATAAATTCTTTTCCATTTCTTCTATTTTACAACTTTTCTAAGTATACATCACTGTACACATGTTTCGCTAGTGTAGCGAAACATGTAATGTGTAATAGTAAAATAAAACAATTGGAAATATAAACGTTAGTTTTACTTCATATATTTCGTATATTTTATACTTCATAAGTAAAACTCACGTTTATACAATTTACAATTGATTTGTTTTACTATTATGCACTACATGTTTAGCTACACTATAGCTTCATCAGATGTTAGAATTATTATTTCTTAATAATTGTTTAACATGTGACGAAACTACAGTATAGTTAAACATGTAATGTGTAGTAGTAAAATAAAACAATTGGAAATAAGGTAAACGCGAGTTTTATTTCGTATCCTGTTAGTTATGTATTTCCAAGAAGTATCGACCTATTTAATAAAAAAACCGCATAACTATTTAGTAACGAAAAACGAAAACTAAATTTATACGTATTTATAACTTATACAATGGTGCTTCAACAGTTTTTTAAAGGTTATTCTTTAACGGTGAACAGATTTCCCAAAAAACCTTGTCTCACTGTGAATATCAAGAACAATTTTAAAAAAGAACATGTCTTTATACAAAATCACATTCAAGCATATAAATTCTGTGTAGTAAAGATGCATACACTTCAAAATCAATATGTTAATAATAATATTAGTAATAATAATAATAACCTTTATTATCCAACAGAAAGCATTTACAAGATAATAATTATCATAATTATTGTTACAATATTTTGCTAATCTAACTGTATATATCATCTTTCCATATTACACCTCCCACCATCCGGAAACAGGAACGCCTGGTCAGAGAATATAATAAAATAATATCGAATCCCCATCTTCCAGTACCCAATGATTTGCCTGATGCTGGCCTGTCGAGACTGAAGTCGAGATCTCCTCAAGTACTGCTAGCAGAACGACTTATAGCAAAAGATTTCAACCAAAATGATAGATGGAGAGAGTATTGGGCAGCGTTGAAACCCGCTCAAGGGGCCCATATCATTCATCCTGCTTTACCCTTACCAGGAGCTGCCTCGCCATGAGTGGAAAACACTCAATAGAATAAGAACGTCCCATGGAATTTGTCGTGACTCTTTCTATAAATGGGGACTGACTGATACACCAACTTGCGAATGCGGAGAACCTTGCCAGACTATTCACCATATTACAGCTGAGTGCACCCTTACAGCATATGGAGGTGAGATGAGTGACTTCTTCGAAGCAACTGACTCCGCGTTAGACTGGATCAATGGCCTAGATTTTGAAATTGAACTTTTAGATGTATAATCCATGTTAGCCATACGCTAAATAAATAAATAATGTTTAAATCCAGTTAATCGTCTCTTAGGTACCCACGAAGACTCGTGTGTTGTTAGTTTCCGAGGATGCGTTTGTTCTGAAAGTTAGCGAGTTGCCAGTGGATTTAGTACAAGTGCTTTTAATTTTTAGTTTTGGCATTATCGTTTATGAGGAATTTTTTTTAAATTAGGCGCCCTGAAGGCGCATAATGTTTTAAACTAAATACCCAATTAAGAAAACAATATACGCTAGTTTAAGCTATAGTTTTTGTCCTTCCTTTTAATCCTCTCAGGGTGTATTATTTATCTACTGTCGAGATTTTTTGTATCTTAGGGTGTCGAATATAACTATCTAGCTTGGTTTGGTATCCAAACTCTGAAAAAAACGTGTTGGAGAGCGGAAAATCGCACGATATTTAGAACGCGCGGAGAGGTAGCAGATTCGAGGCATTTGCCACAGATTCGGACTTTCTATCGACCACCAGTAAAAGTTAAGTGCCTCTTATTTGTTGGGATCCGGGAGATGCCGGAATTAACTAATTTGCAACCATAAGCGCCCAAATCAAGAATCCGAAAGAATTCACGGCCATTTTGTAAAACTTATCGATTCCCGATGTTGTATTACCGAATGAACGAAAATTTCATTTATGTAATTTATAATTTAAACTAAGTAATTTACTTTTCGATCTTTCTTTTATTATTTCCATGGTTCAAGTTTTACTTAATTTTGTTTCCGAACTTACGTATATTGATTGTATAGCTAAGACTATGTATTCATGTTGTAAATTTTATTTCCATTGAATAACTAATTAAACAGAAATTTCATTTCGCGCTCTAAATACTGAATATTAATTTCCCTTTTGCCTTAACTATAATTCATGAAATTTGAGCCTTTCAAGAGTCGAATCTCATGATTAACTATAACCGTGCTAAGGGAATTTTATTTGACTGAGAAAATTTAAAGTAATTACTTATTTGCCTTTTGGTTTTTACCTTAAAGTCATTTTGTTGAGATGCAACTCTTGTAACGTCAGGAAATTTTATTCTATTGTTTTTTTCTTTGGTTGACGACATATGTTAAAGTTCTTTAACTTTTCTTTGTACCTCTTTTCATTCAGCAGGGCAAGTTTCTATTAATAATTTTAATATATGCTATTTTTAGATATTTCCATGTTACTATATGTTAATGTATGTTTTCAACATTAAGTTATGCACTGATGTTATTAAGGTATATAAGAAATTTTGTAAGAGATCGCTCCCGATTGATTTTTTTAATTATTATTTAATACATGCTGTTAAGATGAATTAGTTTTCCTTTGTTTTTTCATTATTATACAAGTCTGTGTTTGATTTAATTTCAAAGTTTCAATGTCGAATTGATCATGCATTTTTTTATATTTAAGTGGTACTTGATTTATACTGTGGTTTTTATCAATACAGACCCTTTAATAAGATTTAGCAGTTTCCTTATCGAGCGCTCTCTCTATTTTAATATCACCTGGTGGATTTTCATATCCTCTATAAGTTCCGTGTGGCGTAGACCACTGCATACAAACCAACAAAATTATAAATACACGGTGGTGCCCTTTTATCGATTTTTGGGCTATATTAATTTAGTCAACGTTTCGAAAGGAACCGCACGACCATCTTCACTCAAAGCTAGTTTGGGCTCGTTGGTTTTTGTATTTGGCTACAACAATTCGCTCACCAAGGTAACTCCCAGGAGCGCTAATAAGTTTTGGAAAATTTAACTGCTAGTTTAGTTTGGTTAAATAGAGTTAGGATTTTGTGTGACATTATATATACGGTTGCTATTTACAATAGTGCATACAAAAATTAACGACATAAAACCAAACAAAAAAATTCGAAATTAAAATTAATATAAATATATACAAAAAATTAAAGGTGATGTTATGAAAACATTTAAAAGAAAAACAAAGGGTAAAGGTACGCAATGCTAACTGAAAAACGGGTCCAGATGCAAACTGTTGCAATTCTGCATCATATGCACTAGAGGTACCTTCTTTAAAGCTTTAGATCTGGATAACGGAAGCGAACGCGTACAGTAAGAACGACACAGGTAAACCAATCTGCGATAGTATAGTTGATGTATTATGGAGTTATTGACAAGTTTCAAAAGAATCTTGTCAATAACTAAACTCGGTTCTTCTCTCCTACTAGGCGAGAACCATGTCTGATGAGCAAAGAATCATAATCCGTCCCACGTATAGGATAAATTCCATCACACTTGAAGGTGATGTATTTAAGAAAACGATTTTGAATTCTCTCTCCAAGGCGATCTGTTGGTAGACGTAAAATGGATACCACACGCTCCGCACATAAGCATTTAACAAACATTTTTAGAAGGATTGCTGAAATCATCAGTTCGTATGAAGAAGTCCAGCCACTTTGAGGTTGCATTACAAATAGAAAAAATGAGCGGTAAATTGAAGGGACACATCAAACCAAATCCCCAAGTCCTTTATTTCTACGAGGTTATCTTCATTTGATCTACACTATATGTTAAGTTAATTTTAGAGTAACAATAACTGTGCATATAGCCGCATTCACTTTCATGTGAATATACATATCTTACTATTTATTTAAAAATATTTTTAGTAATTGCCAACGCAATATAAACAAACACTACCACATTTTAATATCGAATTACTGTAAAAGGAAAATTCCATAGTACAGAACTGCAAATGTTATGGTCACACAAAGGGATATTGAAGCCGATGAATCGGTAATGTATAAAATGTACTGATAATCATGCCAAAACGTACTAGAGAAGAACGTATTGACGTAAAATGTATAAACCGTGGAGAAAACCGCTCCTCAATTTACATAGGGTTCAGAGTATAGAAGCAACTACACCAAATAAAATTCCTGACCTAGTATCAACTCTGAAGATATCCCTTGTAACAATGGACAAAACGTCGAGCAAGAAAGAAACAGTGCCGAAGACGCAGTTCCAGCTGGAATCCCAGAAGCGCCATCTATATTATTAATTTAAGTACCTCGGTTCTTCTGCCTGGGACGTCCTTTTAGTACGGCTTATAGCCTCATAGAGGGTAATGAAACGTCAGATGTAAAAATTAATCTCAATCTTTCGTTAAACTAAATCTAAAGTTTCAAGATACTGCTACCGATTTAGTCATGGTGAATTTTTAAATTTTATAAGTTGGCCGAAGAATTGGATTAAGTAGAGAAAATTTTAGGGTAATAATTTCGGAGAGGGCTAACTCAACAACATCGTCTTAATGAGGAGTTGGTTTCTATTTCTGAAGATAAAGCACAACATTAATCGGCAATTTCACATTGGTAATGTGAATTCCAACGTGAACGTACCAGTATCAGCGACGATCCAAGAACAAGTCCGCCAAGAACAGCAGTCACCCAGAAAAAAAACATCGATGCTGTGCGCTACTTGATTAAGAAATATAGACATGTGATATATCGTAAAATTGAGTTATCCACGGGTATGTCAAAGACCTGAATCCAAATTATCTTACATGATCAAGGGTGTGAGAAAGTTTTCCGTTGGATTCTGCATCTTTTAACCGAAGAGCAAAAGTCGGCTCGCGTTAATTGGTGCCGAAAACATTGAGTCGGTTCAATAACGGAAACTCAAAAAACATCTATAGTATCGTGAGTAGTGATGAATCATGGATTTATTCCTATGAACTCGAAAATAAACGTCAGTCTGCTGTTACATAGGTACCAATTTATTGGGTGTTTCAAGATGAAATGTATCGCAAAAGTCGCTCGCAACCTTTGTCTTAAAATAAGGTCAAGTAGCTAAAAATATTTTGCAAGATTCAAGAACAGTTAGTGCAGATTGGTACACCCCCGTTGGTTTATCACAAATAATTGTCATGCTCCGAGAAACCAACCCACAACAACAAATCATCTTACCTCATGAGAATTCGAGCCCGCACGGAGCTCGAAAGAGAATTGAGTTTTTGGAAGAGCAAATTATCGAATTATTAGTTCACCCTCCGTATAGTCCAGATCTAAGTCCAAACAATTTTATATTTTCCCAAAGATTAGGAATAGAATGCGTGGTCGACGATTTCAGTCGCCAGAAGGAGCAGTAGATACCTTCAAAACAGCAATTTCGACTGTTCTAGCTGATGCACTGGAATAACTGCTTTAACAATTGGTATGGATGAATGCAGATGTGTACTAATTTTTGTGGAATATTATGGCTATATGTAACAGTAAAAATACACGCTTGTACATTTTATATTTCAGTAGAAAATAATCAAAAAATATTTTCCAAATGCTAGGCGAAAACTTCGGACTTTCCCGTCATTTATAAAACCCTACCGTGGGCTATTGTTCCATATTAGATTTATTTGTTTAAGTTACTGTATTTTTAATGAAATATATTAGAAGCTTAAATTTTATTTAGATCATTTATTATTATCAGTTTAATTTTTCTTTCCAACTTAATTTTCTTAAGAAACAAGAACTTTTTCTTCGAATTTATATTAGATAGTTGTGTAGTTTTCGTAATTGCCAATGTCGAAGCCATTCTTATAGTTATGACTACTTATTACAACTATAATAAATGAATTTTCTTACTGCTGAAAGAAATATATTTCTTTAAAAATAAATCGGTGTTAATTTAAAAAGTTTTTGTTATATTATACATAATCACTACTTTATTTAAATTTCTAAACTATAAATACTGCCACACGTAAATGTTCGTAATATTTATTAGATGGATAATAATCATACACTTAAAAGTGTGTGCTTATTGTGAAAGGGCTTCTTTCTTAACATTCAGATATTTTGTGAAGTCATCGGAAAATACACACTAGAATACAAAGTACCTTTATTTTTAGAATCCAACGTAACCGATGTGCTTCATTTTGCCGACGGCACGCAAACCGTTTCTAACAAAAATCTATCTCTCAGGGCACATTTTATCAGTAACCCAAACTATATTACCAGTAATTCCGACGCCTTGTCCGAATATTTGATTCGAAGTCGGCATATTGGGGTACCTCTATTCAACAATTTTAGATATTTCTATACCCACATTTCCTTTCCGATAGCAAAAAAGGTGGTAGTTTCACGTGTGATGTGATTTTGTCGCAGGATAACGTTTCACATATTAGTTGCAAATACTTTCTTTAAGTTTGCTGTTGGTTATACAGTATCCCCTACGTCCCAAGCAAACTATAGAAAGCGGAAATAATTATTTTTCGTTAAATAAACGCGTAGAAATTAATCGTTTTTGTTGATCTGTTTATGTATTAGTAATATTTATTATCAAGTAGAATTTAGCATATGCGGAAATCGAAATATTAACTTAATTAAATCATCTATACTTAATGGGATTATACAGTTTATAAAGTGTTTCTTTACAGTTCGTACTGCCCAAGTGTGAATCGCAAA
The DNA here is from genome assembly GCA_935421215.2 of Melolontha melolontha. Classification (NCBI taxonomy): domain Eukaryota; kingdom Metazoa; phylum Arthropoda; class Insecta; order Coleoptera; family Scarabaeidae; genus Melolontha; species Melolontha melolontha. The sequence goes on along the minus strand of OW285237.1, from coordinate 125,958,838 downwards.
TTTAACTTTATCTCTTTCTAACGCATATAAATACTTGCTGTAATACTACACATGTTTGTTATTTTAAGGGCATTTTATGCCTTAAATTTGGTCATGTACCTGCAAAGAAACACTTTATGAACTCTACTAATATGCATAATGGGTACCAATTTATTACAAATTAACTACAATAGGAAACGAATATATTTGAAATTGTACTAAACTTAAGGCTAGACTTATAATTAAAAGAAGTGCATCGACAATAGTAGATTGAAGGAAGAATATCTGTAAAATGCAAAAGGGAAAACAGATTCCCAGTAAATTTAAAGGGAGCATAATTTTAGATTAATCATAATAATTAAAACATTGTATTAGAAATATGTAAAGGGCGGGTAATCGCGCAACTAATTTTTTTTTAGTAGTTGTGATCAAGAAAATATTAAAACAATTTAAAGTTATCTATGTTTAATCATCAATTTTGAATAATAAAATTGCACTAAACATTAATAAAACATGGGCTTCTTCTACTTTGATTATTGTACTGGTTAATAAATTTTCAGCCTCTTCAAGGTTGAGAATGTCCACTCTGCAAATGATGTTGTGAATAGTATTATTGCCAAAATTGTGAGTAGAATTGTCATGTTCGGAAACGTTTTCGCATTCAAGGTTTTATACCATTCTTTGGCTCTGTAGACTCTGTCACCTTTCAGTGTGAAACCGAAGTTTCCACTCTGCTTCAAATATATCTCTGCTAGTGTGTTACTAATTATCCTTATAAAACTCCTTGTAAAATAAGGCCCTGATCCTATTATTGACAATGAATGTATACTAAGTTTGCGCTGTTAAGTATCATTAATACATTTTTGTGGTTTGTAAATGTTTCCTTCAAAAATGCTGATATGTCGTCCAAATAAGGATAAAACACTATACGCATATATACTATACTACTGAGTGCAGTAATTACACCTTGCAATTCAATTAAAAAAAAATTATCAAAGAACAAATTAGATGCACAGGCAAGGAAGCAAAATTGAGGAATGCACAACATAAATATTTGTGTTTGAGAATTACACTGATTATAGTATTTATTAAGTCAACATTTTTAATTATTTCCATTTGATATTTATATGTAATAAGAAAGACAAATACAAGTTTTGCAAGCAATATTTTGTAATTATTTAGTTATTTATGTAAAGAAATGTCACACTGTATATTAAATTTGTAACCTGAATGTAACTATAAAGATGTATGATGTAATGATGTATGATATATATGTAAATAATGCATCAGCATGAACACGTATTTAAAAGTAACACATTTTATTTTCTATTTAACATTTTCTCTAAAATAATTTATTTCGATATTAACTTTTTTAAATATTTCAATTTTCAATTTTATTAAAATCTATTTAAAATATTTATAACCGTTTGAAACTATGTTCATGGCGTACACGCGAATATCTACGAAAAGAACACGATCGCGAAGAAAAGTTTTGCATTTTAGGATTATACGACAATCGCCAGGGCGAGTAGATACGTTCGTGGACCCTACGTAAAATAAATTTATATTTGTGCGGAAGTAATCGTTGTGCGAGAATTAAAGTAGTGCTAAAAGATAGATATAATATATTTACGAATTTTAAACGATTCGGTGAGACAATATTTCTTCTAGGAGTCGAGATATTTTGACTTAAAGAAAAATCTTCTACCGACGCCGAACAAAGATACATAGAAACGAATATAATAATGCATAAAATCTGCGACTTAGAAGAAAAGGTGCCGAGATAGCAACCATGGAAATTCGGCTGTATTAACTATTTTAAATTAGATGTTATTTCGTGAAGAAATGTGAAATGTATTTGGAATTCCAACATTCCAAATTACATATACATTAATTGTACGGCTAAGAAATAGATTATTACTAAATAGCTAATGGATGAAACATTTAGCAAAATTCCACCGACCACAGAATATGATTATGTGCTCCTTAATAAGTAACTTAAGGCATTTCTAATAACTCGAATCCAGGTCCTATGTAGCGCAGAGGATAGAGCGTTAGTCTAGAGAACTAAGGGTTCGTGTCCCATCTTAGGACGAATTTAAAAAAAAAAAATTTCGTAAAATTAGCATTGTAGTTGTAGATAGCAATATTTATATTGCACATTACTTCGCGATATAACATCTAATTTAAAATACAGCCGAATTTCCAAGACTTCAAATTATATATATTAATTGTACGGCTAAGAAATATATTTATATATATATATATATATATATATATATATATATATATATATATATATATATATGGTAAACCCAATCAGTAGGCGATCAAAGGTCTGTATATTACTTCAAAATATACGCATTCAAAAAACTCTACATGCTTCGGCAGTACGCCCTTATCAAGAGAATACAATTTTATATTTTGTATTCTCTTGATAAGGGCGTACTGCCGAAGCATGTAGAGTTTTTTGAATGCGTATATTTTGAAGTAATATACAGACCTTTGATCGCCTACTGATTGGCTTTACCATATCATACCAAGGTCACGAAGTTATTATATATATATATATATATATATATATATATATATATATATATATATATATACAATGTGTCCGGGAAAATGTGGAAATCTCTCGGATTCAGATAGAACATTAAAAACTAAGATGACAAGTTACCGTAATTTTTTTCCTAGCGGCCCTCCCTACTGAGATACGGCCTCCTAAAGGACGCCACTGGAAATCAATTTTTCTTGAATAACTTTTAAACTACTTATTATAATTTAATGAAAATTTAATATGATAAACAGTAGTAAGGACCTCTTAAAATACTGCCCATAAATTTAAATTAGCTTGTTTAGTTTACCAGGGGCGGACTAGGTTGCACATTTTAATGCTTACATTTTTAACACCCTGTATGATAAGGAGTTAAAAAAACAAATTTGGATATCTTGAACGTTGAGCTAAAGAAAAGATACTCTTGTTCATTGTCGATAAAATGAACCGTTTTCGAGGAAAAAAAATAAAAGAATTAATGTTTTATTTCTATTGAAAAGAACCATGTTTTTCATTTTTTTTGTCTGCAACAAAGTGTGATACAAAAGTCTGAAATAAAACTGTTTTCAGTAGTAAAAAACGCATTGTTTTTACGAACGTTACTATGGTACCCACGAATTAATAAATATCTTGCATTGACTTGTAAATTTTAAATCTTGTAATCTTTCATATTGTTAACAAGTTGATCCTTTACTTCGATATTAATTTATTGAATTTTGAATATCTTGGTAAATTTAGTTTGATAATGGGATACACATTTAGTGAGTATGCAGATATGCATCTTATGTACGGTCTTGCATCTTGCAATGCTTTGGAAGCAAGAAGGTTGTATGAAGAAACATATCCTAATCGCAATATTCCAAATCAGAAAACATTTCAGCGACTTGACCAACGTCTAAGAGAGACTGGTGGGCGATTCCAGTTAATAAGGTAACATTATTGACTTTCTTTAATGTTTTAGGAAGTTTTGCGAAAAAAAGTACTGATGCTGGTGTGAGAAGAACAGTACGTATTGGAGGAAAATATTTTGGATACTGTAGGTGATACTCCTTCAATAAGCACTCGAAGATTAGCCGCGCAGCTTAATACGTCAAAAACGACAATTCATGAAGTACTTAAAGAACAGTTGTTTTACCCTTATCATCTGCAAAAAGTGCATCTACTACTTCCTGAAGATTTTCCTCGTAGAATTCAGTTCGCAAACGAGCTGTTAGATCAGCAACGAACAAACGCAAACTTCATTAGCACTATTCTTTTAACCGATGAAGCAGGGTTTACCAAAAATGGTATTGTAAATTTACATAACTCGCATGTATGGGCCGATGAAAACCCTCATGCCATTGTCGTTCATCATTATCAACATCGGTTCCAATCAATTAATGTTTGGGCAAGAATAATTGGCAATTTTTTGATTGGACCATGCGTATTGCCGCCACGATTGAATGATGAACTTTATTTACAGTTCCTTCAGAACGCTTTTCTGGATTCAATAGAGCATTTGCCACTTGCAACCCGCCAAAGCATGTATTTTATGCATGATGGGGCCCCACCTCATTTTAGAGTTGCTGTACGCGACCACCTGAATAACGTCTATCCAAACAGTTGGATAGGCAGAGGAGGTCCCATTGCCTGGCCTCCACGGTCTCCCGACCTTACGCCAATGGATTTTCACCTGTGCGGTCATCTCAAAACCTTGGTGTATTCCTCTCCGGTTGATACTAGGGAGGAACTTTTACAGAGAATCACATTTCATTGTGATGTGATAAGAAACAATGCTGGGTTGTTGTGGCGAGTACAGCAGTCCTCTATTCGTCGTGCCCGCTAGTGTATCAGAGTTCACGGAGGCCATGTTGAACCCACTTATGAAGTTTTTAATTGATTATTTCTAATTAGCGTATTTAGGTTCAATCGTTGCAAGCTTTAGTGAGTACATTTCTAAACATAATTTTTGTTAAGGTGCCTTTTTTGGGCCAAAACTGCATTTCTAAGAATCTTTGTAATTTTGTCGTATTAAATAACCTAAACTAAAACTTTTTTGTTCCTGGAATGACTTTTGTATCACACTTTGTTGCAGACAAAAAAAAATAAAAAACATGGTTCTTTTTAATAGAAATAAAACATTAATTCATTTATTTCTTTTTCCTCGAAAACGGTTCATTTTATCGACAATGAACAAGAGTACCTCTCCTTTAACTTAACGTTCAAGGTATCCAAATTTGTTTTTTTAACTCCTTATCATACAGGGTGTTAAAAATGTAAGCTTTAAAATGTACAACCTAGTCCGCCCCTGGTAAACTAAACAAGCTAATTTAAATTTAAGGGCAGTATTTTAAGAGGTCCTTACTACTGTTTATCATATTAAATTTTCATTAAATTATAATAAGTATTTTAAAAGTTATTCAAGAAAAATTGATTTCCAGTGGCGTCCTTTAGGAGGCCGTACCTCCGTAGGGAGGGCCGCTAGGAAAAAAATTATGGGAACTTGTCATCTTATTTTTTAATGTTCTATCTGAATCCGAGAGATTTCCCACATTTTCCCGGACACATTGTATATATATATATATATATATATATAAAGATAATTATTTCTTGACCTTTATCTGTTATGGTATATTAATGTCATTAATATACTGTCATTTATATTTTATATTCCTTTGCCGAAACATGTAGGATTGTTTTAAATATATACATTTTGAAGTAAAACCAGACCTTAAATCGCCAACAAATTGAATTTACTATATATATATATATATATATATATATATATATATATATATATATTGTTATGGTTCATGTAGCACCCATAAATCAGCTTCTGAATTAGAGGAACAGATAGAACAATACTTATAACTAATTACAAAAAGGGTTAAATTGACGAATTTTGCTTGTAAAATTAGTATCAACATGTAAATAAATTAATACAACGAAAACAGTAATACAAATCAATTTATTTTTACTTTTATAACTTATTATTATATTTCTAATTCAAATTTCATAATTCAAATTATTGGCGCGTAAATAACGGTATCTAATTTATCTACATTGAAGTATTGTATTGATACCGATTAGACACGCCCTCTTTTAAAATTTAGATTGAACACAAATGAATACATCTAGAAATTCATAACAACAACATAACCTGCATTCACCCGAAGACAAACCGTATTTGAAAATTATTAATAAAATGATATGATTAAGTTAAGAATGTAATATCAATTAAAATATAAACACAAAGCGATGTTGGGATAATTAAATTTTGAGGCTATTTGTATACATTAAAATAGGCGGTGAGAATAAAAGAATAACGAGGGACGCGGAGAGATATTGAATTTTACAACCGATGGCTGTATTTTTTTTACGTAATGTCCAAGTTTTAATTTCAATTATTTTAACAAATCTTTAAATACAACATCCAAAGTGCACAAAATAGAAGCATAATTAAACGGCCAACCTGCTGACGTATAAGCGAGTCTGCTATCATCGAAGATACACCGACAATCGTCCATAGCATCATCACCAGTGTTCCAGCGGTGAAGCGTGGGTGAATTGGGAGAACTATAGAGGCAACCCGAGACCAAGTTTTAGTACACCGGACTTGGAAATACATAGCTACGAGCCCAGCCAGATCCAACGCCGTATATCCAGTGAAACACAGGTTCTTGACGTCCAACTTATTCTATCAATACGTATTAAAATCACATTATAATAAGCCAATTCAGAATAAGAGAATCTAACTTGCTTTAACTTCGATTTTTAATATTTAAACATCGTTTTTACTAAGATTTATTGCTTTAAGTATAGTTTACCATGTAAAATAAGTCAGTGGTACTCACCAGATTCATATAAGCAATACATTTATTTGTTAGGTAACGTAGTTTTGTCCACAAGTATATTATTCAATACAACATATTAGATTCACGTAGGTTAAGTTCATTATTTTTACTATAAACACTAGTTCATATCATATGTTTGTTACATATTTCTATTTTTTAGCTCAATATATTTTTTTTTAATCATTTCATACTGTCGTATTATTTGTTAACGTTTAATTGATGAGTTTAGCATTTTATTTATACCAAATTACCAAAAAGGAGATAGTTCAAGACCGACTTAGAACCCTGAAGGGAGTAATTATTTTATTTACTTAATTATCTTGCTCTTCGACTGCAGTTAGTGCCTTTTTATGTGTACAGAGGACGCAGTTTAATAATTGTGATTAATTTAATCACTGGCGCTCAATATAAGTTAACTATTAAAACACAATCACACCACAGCTAGCATCTTATCAATATATATATATATATATACATATATATATATATATATATATATATATATATATATATATATATATACGGTTATTTTCTTGTCACACAGAACGCATAACCCTACATTTAAATATCCTGGTCAACCATTTGAAAATTATTATTTTAATTTTGTTCATAAGTTGGAAACAATATATTATTTATATTTATATTATTATAATATGTAATTTGAAGTAAAATTCGAGGCTATTTCACAAAAGTAAAATAGGCTTTGAATGAAATAATTGCCATCGAGCGTCGGTTATAAAATTTTGATTAGAAGTGATTAAAAAAGAATGACTCCAAATTTAAAATTAAAATTAAAAAAGAAGAAATACCTGAGTTAAAAATTTATAAGTGACCACAAAAGTTAAACAATAATTTGGGGCTACCTTTGTGATATATTTGAAGGCGATACCAGCGAAGTACAGTTAGAAATCGAACTTAGCATCTTTCGATTGAACACCGGTCCGTGGAGAGATCCCACGCCGCAGCAGTACGCTCATAGACGGTCAACAAAACTTGAAATCTCCGCACTCTGAAAGCACGACGAATCGACCAATCTTCATCCATACTATCAAGATTCCTGCCTTAGACGATAAAAAACAGGTGTTATTAATAAAAATTATTTCGAATAAAGACTCTTTGAAAACAATTTACATTTAAAATATTTTTCTTTAAACGAAATAGAAATCCTCATAACCTTACTTGAAAATTACATTTCAATATTATTGATTATTGTGAAAGAACTTTGATTGGATAAAAAACTGTAGTACTTACCTAGATATAGTTATTATTTAATTCATAACGTAACTCACTTGATAACATTATAACCATTAAAACATAACGCTATTTAACTTCTTGATTCACACGTGTACGCAATCATATACTATTATTTGTCGTTAGGTACGTTACATGTTATTGTGTACAGAAAACTTATTTATAATAAACTTTTGTATACATTTATTTAAATCAAATCTTTTATTTATCTATGTTTAGCTGATGAGAACTTAGTTATTTTGTTTTACATTTCACTACCATACACTTACCTGTAGACGGTCAACTTTGCTATAATATTCATGCTCACCGACACCTAGCCGTAACTAGAGATAATACATGTAACTCGCGGATGATCTACATTGTGTATTCAATATAAAGGCGCCTAATTCAAGTATTATTCTTATACTATACAATTAACTAACATTATCTTTTATTATCAAATTATTATTATTGTATCCTTTAGTTCATTCAGCATCTTTTCAATATATATATATATATATATATATATATATATATATATATATATATATATATATATATAGATATATATAATACATATATTTTCTATTTTTCTTAGCCGTTCTAATAATTATAAATGGTTAATTGTTTCTTGGATTCGACTTAATTATTATTCATCAATTAAAGATATTCATATTAGCGTTTCGACTTTTTATTTTCTTCGTCAGAATAAATTGTTGATAATACAAGTTGTTTTAGATTGTTTTAATCAGTTTTACATGTTATATATTTTAAATTATTTGACTTAAATGTACTGTGAGATATTGACTATTCTACATATAGACGCAAACTGAGCAGTTTACTTCTATATGTAAACTATTTATATATTAAAATATATGAATATCAGATTATGATTTCTTCTACACTTTTAATTATTTAACAATTATAGTATTCAGTACTTAATTCTTATAAATCTGTGATTACAAAAGGCACTCCAAATATTTTTATTTAGTAATATCTTAAATTTGTCTTATTGAAATTTGTATTCTATATTTTGAAGTATTCAAGTGAAATTATAAAACCAGATGTCAAAAATATGCAAAGGACAAAACTTATATTAACACAGATTTATGTTATATATATGTTACATTTATTTGAAACTTAAAAAGGCATGCAAATTTTCAAATTTATAACATTTTGAATAGTATTTGAAGCTAACTTCTCTTATATAGTATTTTGGAAAAATATATTCAAATAGTAATAGAAACGATTATTGAAAAAAATGGAGATTATTATTTTTTCTGCGTGAGAAACACACAGGAAATTTTATAAGCATTTAAAAAAGGCGTAATACAGAAACATTTCATTATAAATTAAGAAATACTTCCAAATACTACCAAAGAAGCACCTGAAGAGATACCAGCAAGATTACTTCTTCTGTTGACTGCATATTAGATATATTTTGGTCTGATACGAAGGATTATTTTGAGTTCCGAAGGATTTAGATCAAGCTGTCCTACGATACTGAACAAAAAGCTGTACCATACCTTCGATTCAAGATCATTAACATAAATATCACAAAGGTGAATTGGAACTTTATTGAATATTCAGCTTGGACTCACTATATTACGATTTCAGAGATATTGCTTTTGCATTCGAAGCAGAGTTAGAGCTTCGATACGATTAAGGATCAAGGGATTGTTAAGGCAGGGGCCCAGGTATTTCATAAACATCCCTAATGAGGAAACAAGAATTAATAAAATATAAAAAAGTATTTAATATCACTAATTTAATCAAACTAGTTATTTTGAAAGTGAAGTTAATGAGTAAATTATATATGAGGTTTAACCCTTGCAACAATATTACGAAGTAAAAATACGAATGCTCAAAAAGTTATTATATATTCCTAATTCATATTGACCCTACCGTAAATATTTATACTATAGTAATTTTCTCCAGATATTAGTTTCTGATATCTTTCATGATTAATAATGTCCCAGTAACTTTGCATATTTATTTTAGAAAAAACGGTTTGTCCTAAAACAAGATAAAAATATACATAAATCTAATCATAAATCATATTTAAATGTACATGCAGGTAATCTAGCTATATTATCACATTTTAGTAAATACACCTATACATTGTATTGAAATAAGATGCTTTTATTTACATATTGATATTAATAAAGAGAACTTACTTGTATAGTATCGTTATATTGAACTCCCTTTGAGATAAGTAAATATACTCAACTGGTCGACCGCGACAAACCAATAAATAAATTTTTAAGCTACAATCTCTAGCATCGATTCAGCACATACGATCATACAACGTGTTTCAAAAAGAATTGCATCTCCTATAAATTATAATGTTCTGCATTCTTGAACTGCGGATATAGATTTAATGGTATGAAGGTTATCTACCTATAACTGTCAAAATTTATCAACAAGATCAACAATTAGATAATTAATTTATTTAATAATAAAACTTTAAAGATGGGATATTAATCAAACAACCAAGGTAAATAACTAATTTGTAGAAATTTTAATTATTATAATTTATAACAAGTTTTCAAAATTGTCACCATTCTGTTGAATACGACGTTTCATGTTATAAAAATATTCTAGAATTCATTTGGTGTTATTTTATTACATTGCATTGTAATGGTATTCATCAAGTCATAAAGTTTTTATTATTATTATTTAAATTATTCATTTTTGTCTCACATACTTTATTTTTTAGCAATCTGAAAATAGAAAAATCTAACGAAGTAAGATCTGGTGACCTTGCTAGCCAAACACCACTATGAGTGAAGTAATTTTCTAAAAGCGCTAAATATTCACTCGCGAGTTGTATGTGCAGTAGCCCTATCTTGCTGGAAGTAATCCCCATTGAATTCGTCTCGTTGCAATTGAGTTAAATATAACTGTTCTCGGTATCGTTGGCTATTAATGCTATTGTGAAGATATATTGGTCCTATTTTTTCTACGACGAGATACAGCTAGCCATACTCCAACTTTAACAGGATGTGAAGGAACTTCGATGTGGTTGTTTGGATTGTTTATAGTCCATGTTCTGTGGTTTTTTGTTCATTTACATACCCGCTTAAATGAAACCATGATTCTCAGTAAAACAACTTAGATCAAGAATTTCGTCATTATTTGAGTTTTTTTTAAGAAGTTGCAATAATTAAGCCTACTAGCGTGATCTCTATGTAAGATCTGTTGAACAATCAATACTTTGTATGGATACATATGTAAACGACGCTTCAAAATTCTATGTTTGTCAAATTTACATCGAGGTATGTAGGTTTAAACAGAAAAATGATAATGTTAGAGTAGCTTATCTTGTTTGAAGTAAGAGTTCTCAACCTCCGTCTAAAACATATGGCATAACAGATTCTTGCAACAAATTAACGCAAATAGCAATTGCTCAAGCACCAATCTATTAATTTCTCTACTTACAAGTTGTATCGTATGGTAGTTCCTAGTAAATTAACATTATATGTGGATCCTGAGATCCTCTGAGAGTGCAATTGTGGTGGTTAATTGTATCATTTAAATGCAGCTTGAATACTCTAAATTCCACTTGGTAAAATAATATTCTCTACGTTTGTCCAAGTATCCTTAAAGTACTCAAAAAGATATTTCTTTATCTGAGTCATTTTCAATGAAAGTATCTACTAATCTTGGAAGACAATTTTTTCGTTGAAAGTACCTGAAAATGCGACGGACACTAGATTTTGATACTTTTCGTTTACTAAACGCGTTCCAGATGTATTCTCTAAGTATTTAGACAATATATTTCATCATCGCTCTTCTCTAACTGATCGTTGCTTCTGAATATTTACATCTGCTTCAAAGTTATTTCTAATTCGAGCAATAACTCATATAGATCTTGCACTTTCTGCTTTTTCATACTTATAATTAGTAGCCAATGAGAATAAATTTTCTTTTCTCAAAATTTTAGTCAAGTTTCACTCGCTACCCCCGGATCAAATAAATCGGAAATCGCTGTAAACGTGGCATCAGATATTGAAATACATAAACATTTCTTCAGACATATCGATAATTATAATTTGTAATGAATTAATTTCCAATTATGTATAATAAAAGAAATAATGTATTAATTTCAAATTTTAATTTTCTCATACCATTAGCCATCAGAATTGTACATTAAACTCATTTACCATTACTTGTAAATCAATTCTCTATTAAATTAATCAAATATCTTCGGACAAGTACTATTTACAACAAGAGCTATTATTATATACATAAATGAATGGATGACATGGTGTACATACACATTTATACCCATTTGTAGACATTATAATCAACGCCCCAAAGGGACTAAGAACAATGGAGTATTTAGCGACCATACACTACAGAAGAACTTTTCCCAGAAATAGAGGTGCAGTTGCGGAAATGGTCGAAAGGAAATATGGGAAGACAAGGGTGCGTATAATCGTGAGGTCTTGCACTAACTATCACTGGCGTTCTATTATAGCTTGGTAAGTTAACATTCAACAATACTGCTTTAAAAGTAACTATATATAACACGATGTCCTAAATTATATTTCAATAAATAACTAAATGATAAAATTAAGATTTTATACAATTGAATCATTAAGTGGTTACGTTAAGAAAAAAGAAGAAACTGTATATTTGACATAATAAACCTATGGAAATTTACTTTAAATCATTTTCTTCCAAGCTTCAGTCTTTCAAAGAAAAACATGGTCAATGGAAAATTATTGACTTTCAAATATATTATTGTAAACGTTGGAAATATCTTTTAAATTACACTTACAAATACTGTAAATTGGATAACGTGTTTCAGATTGAACTCAAAAACAAATTAATTGATTATTAACCCTGCACCTGAACAATGGGGTCTTAAAAGCCCCAGACATTTTTATAGAGTTCACACATGCGCAGTAACACTCCTAATATCGTAATCTTTGTATGTAAAGTCAGTATTGAATAACAAGTGCAAGGTGGTGTGTAGTGGCAGTCGATTTGTGTAATAGTTAGGTTACTATAAACGTGTATGTTTATTTATGGGTATTGCAGACCCCAGGCTTCAGTCTACTAAAGTTTTATAGGAATGTTGTTTTACATTTTCTAGTAAGATGACAACTTCTAATCAAGATAGAAAGCGTCCATTGTCTGACGTTGAGTTACAACGTATTGCAGAAAACTTATGGGACGAGGAAGATGACGATAATGAAGAGGATAACGATCTGTTTGGAGATTATTCTGATGAAGATGAAGACTACATTCTAGAACAAACAGACAGCTGTAGTGACCAAAGCGTTCACGAAGATGAAGAGATATTAGAAGAAGCACCTAATGAAAATGATGCAATCTCTTTGTAAAACAACGAAATAAGTTCAGTTTGCAAGGAAAAAAACGGACACAGGTGTAGTTATATTCCAGCCCAACACAATATAGTTTTACAATTACCTAGGATAAAACTGGAAGCCCGAAATGTCAAGACATATGAAGAAGCTTGGCGTCTCATGATATCTGAGGAAATGTTAGATAGTGTGTTCTTTCATACTAACGAAGAGATTCGTCGTAAAACTACAGGTGATCTACAACCGAGCCACAAGAGATTAACAGATAAGACCAAAATACAAGTTTTTGTAGGTTTATTATACATGGCTGGTGCATTACGGGTTCAAAATTGTAGTACAGAAGAACTATGGTCTACGACATTTGGCAATGGAATATTTCGAGCGACTATATCTGAACGTAGATTTCAATTTTTTGCTGCTTGCCTGAGGTTTGACGATCAAAATACTAGAAAAGTGAGAAGAGAGTTAGATTTATTTGCGGCTATTCGCCAAATATGAATTATTACCATTTGAACGTGAGGCTAAAAAGAACTTCTTTGTCACGATCACTGAAAACCAAAATTTGTGAAATATTGGGCATATCAGAAAATTTAAAAAAATATATAGAAGCAGTTTTACCAAACAAAGTCAGCTGTGGTATTTGTTCAAAGAATAAGGATAGAAAAACTAACCATTCGTGTTTAAATTGCTGCAAACCTTATTGTGTAGAACATAGAGCTAGAATATATGGTAATTGTGAGTCACATATTTAACATCTTGAATAAGTAAAGTTATGTGTCTTATGTCAAGAAAAATTTTTTGTTTGTTTAAACCAGCGATGCACATACAGCGGCCCGCAGGCCGCATGCGGCCCACTGTCGATATTTATGCGGCCCGCCAACGAATTTTAAAAAATCATATTTCTTAACTTTTTATTTTATTCTAACTTTTGTATCTTTAAGTACCTACTACTTTCTTCTTCAGGTTTACTACGTAGGACAGGTGTGCTCCTCGTCGTTCCAAGCATATTGTTACGAGACAAGAAATCTATCGAACCAACTAGATTACTCGAAGATTCGCGAAACACGCCGGTATTAGCCCCGAACAATGTGGTAGGTTCTCGATGTTAGGTAACTCGTATAAATACAACGCTTCGCCCGCTATCGGGGCAGTTAAGTTTTAACTACGGACAAGCGAACGTTATATTGTTTGAATTGTATCTGTGAAGAATAAATATTTCGTCGTTCGAACTTGGCATCTACCTACGTAACAATATAATATCAATTTTGATATGGATAAACCAGGCCCCAGTAAAAAACATAGTCGTAAGGTTGAAGATGAAAATCGACAGTTTCAAGATATTTGGACCGAAAAATACTTTTTAATTTCATCGCATAACAAAAGTGTCTGTTTAAGAGTAGTGTTTCTATTCCGAAGGAATATAATGTGAAAAGGCATTATGAAACCCAGCATCATAATTTTACAAAATTAACCGGCGAAAATCGAACGCAAAAAATTTCCACTTTACAAAGGGAACTAATAGGCCAGCAAGCTATGTTTACAAAACCAATTCAGATGCTGAAACAGCTACTGAAGTTAGTTTTGAAATATCTCGAATAATAGCGAAAACTTGTCGGCCTTTTAAAGATGGTGAGTTTGTTAAGCAGTGTCTAGATATCGCGGCAAAAGAAATATGTCCGAAAGATGCAAAGAGGTTTGAGAAAATTCAACTAAATCGGATGACTTTTCAAAGAATACTTACCACAAAAGCAGCTAATATGTAAAATTTCTTCCAGATTTTCATTTGCCAGACGGTTTCGATTTTTTGTTTTGTTAAATTTCATCACTGAAAACGATTGCTCACAAATATACGTCGATCCAAATAAGCTTGCGCATTTCAATGGATTTATTCGAAATTCTTTATAAGCGGTTTTGTCAACGCAACGGTAAAAGTTGAGTAAATTACCTTCATTAAACTTGTTTTGTAAATTATCATCATTTTGCATGTCTATCAATTCCAGCTGTATTGATTCGGGTGCATTTTCGGGTGAACTGTTGAAAGGATTGCTGAAAATGTCTAATAGAGGTTTAACTTTTTTGAAGTCTAGAAAAGGATCATGAAAAAGCTTGTATTAAAATATCAATTTTTTCAACGTAAGCGAAATTGACATCAGTTTTATTGAATTTCTCAATATTTTTTTTTGTAGTTCGGAAAATGACTGTAGTTGGCTGAATTGATTTGTGTCCTGAAAAGACTCAGTTTGCATTGAAAGGACGAAATATGAGAGTATAACTACGAAATCAATTGATCTTTGCCTTGGAGTCGCGTATTTAAGACATTAAGTGATTTGTGATGTCTACCAGAAACGCTAAGTCACACAGCCAATTGTCGAGTTCGGAGACGTCCTTTTTCTTTTCCGCCAGAAATATTTTGATTTCTTCAATAAAGTTGGGAAACTGCTCTAATGACAACCCACGACTTAGCCACTTTACTTCACTGTAACACAGGAGATCACTATATTCGCTTTCAATATCCTCGAGAAATTGTGTGAATTGTCGGTGATTAAGACCTTGTCATTTTATAAAGTTTAAGAAGGTACTACAACTTTCATTACATTTTCAAATCCCAATAATTTTGAACAGAGGGCCTCTTAATGTATAATGCAATGAAACTGCATTAATTCCTTGGTATCTATGTTTCTAGTTTGTAAATACTCTTTTAACATAATTATTATCCCAGATTTACTTGCAACCATTGAAGTTGCTCCGTCAGTCGTAATTCCAGATAATTTCGTTAAATCCAAATCCAGTATAGAACATTTTTTCAGAAGAGCTTTGAGCATGTCACTCCCATGGGTTTGACGTCAAAGAACTCATACCAATCAGTTCTTCACTCACTTCAAAATTTTTCGTTACACGTGAAAATATTTAGAGTTGAGCAGTGGAACTTATATCTGTAGATTCGTCGAGTGCTATAGAAAAATACTCAAAACTTTTCGATTTCGTAGCTAATTGCTCTTCTGTGTGGCGACAAGTAATGTTAAGCCAAACATAAACAAAATTGTTAGGTCAATGCAATGTCATTCATCAAAATAATAAAACATGAAATATTACATTGTAATGATTAGATTACATTACGATTACATAATTACAACAAACATTTTTGAATGTTTTTTTATTTTTATCATTTGTAGTAATTCATACTATTTCAAAATAAAAATATTTGTGTTAGTAAGTATTCTTTGTAGTAGCCCCCCTTGGCTTATAATTTTCCCGAGTGGCCCCTGTTCCCTATAAGTCTGTGCATCCCTGGTTTAAACTCTAGTGTATATACAGGGTGTTACAAAAATTTAGGTTGGCTATACATAGACGGTTTCTACAACTAAAAATAAGCAAAAAACTTTATATAAGTTTATGTCCTAAAATGGTTCGTTACTGAGTTACGGCCAATTGAAGTTTTTCTATTTTTATTTTAGAAATGTTTACAGAAAACGGGAGTTTCTTATGTTTCTTATAGTAAATGTTCAAAATGACCTCCACGGGAAGCAACACAAGTTTTTCGAGAAAAATTACTGATAGGAAAAATTTTGAGTTAAAAACAAAATTAATCGGCGAAAGAAAAGCTCGAGTGTTTTTTTGCAAGATAAATTAACGATTTAAATAAATAATAAATAATTATTTTTATTTGAAAGCAGGAGAACAGTTATTAAATGTACAATTATTATAAATTGTTTGGTTTGGTGTACTAATTTTAATATTATTTTCTTTGTTGCTTTCTACACATGCTGAATAATTGTTTTGTCTTATTTTATTGGATTCGCGTAAATGACAAATTTTTTAGATATCATATTTGTTCCTATTGGAACATTTTTATACCAATTATTAGAATTTCTCTTGTTCCAAAAGGGATTTGGAATTAAAATAAAAGTCGTTCAGATGTTACAAAAATTTAGGGCTGGCTATACATAGACGGTTTCTACAACTAAAAATAAGCAAAAAAGTTTAAATAAATTTGGGTCCTATAATGTTTCGTTACTGAGTTACGGCCACTTGAAGTTTTTCGTATTGCATGTCCGACACGTGTGTATCTCGTCACAAATTATCGCGCAGACGCGAAGCGTTCGTGTTGCATGTTTGAACAAGTCGCCGACAAGTGAGTAACTTATGTTAATCATATTCAGTAGGCAGTCCGTGTTTTTTGCTGTCAGTCGTGAAAGTTGATTAAGTCATTTGTTATTAGTACTGTTTTCTAATTAATAGTATAAAATGGCAGATTATTCTTTCGAAGAGATGTCCGACATGCATTTAATGTATGGTTTGGCACATTGCAACAGAGCATAAGCAAGAAGACTTTACGCAGAATATTTCCCAAACCGACGTTTACCAAATGAAAAAACTTTCGAAAGGCTTCATATTAGATTAAGAGAAACAGGATCATTCAAACCAGTAGTCCGAGATCGCGGCAGACCACGAACCACAAGAAATTTGGAATTGGAAGAACGTTTGTTGGATCGTGTTGAAGAAAATGCAGGTGCTAGTACTCGAAGAATGGCATTGGCGGAAGATGTCGATCATGTGAGTGTATGGCGTATTTTAAGAACTAATCAGCTCTTTCCTTACCACCTGCAAAGAGTACAGGGACTTAGTGAGAATGATTTCCCATCACGAGAAGCTTACTGTGTATGGTTGTTACGGACATGCGCCGCCGATCATCTCTTTCTGTCGTGTGTGCTCTTTAGTGATGAAGCTGGCTTTACAAGAGATGGTATCGTCAATTTTCATAATTTACACCAGTGGCAACAAGAAAACCCTCATGCTATTATTCAGTCCAGACATCAAGCGCAGTTTTCATTTAGTGTGTGGGCCGGAATTATTAACGAATTTTTTGAACATTTACTATAAGAAACATAAGAAACTCCCGTTTTCTGTAACCTTTTCTAAAATAAAAAGAAAAAAACCTCAAGTGGCCGTAACTCAGTAACGAACCATTTTAGGACATAAATTTATTTAAACTTTTTTGCTTATTTTTAGTTGTAGAAACCGTCTATGTATAGCCAGCCCTACATTTTTGTAACACCCTGTATATTGTTTTTGTTTATATTTTTAAAGGTGGTTTATTCAATTTTGTTTCCATTGTTCACTATGTAAAAACGTTTTAAAAATGTCAATAAAAATCTAACTTATCAGCTAAAAAAAGGTTTTGAATGTAATCCCATCTTATGTTTGTTACATAATGATTGATTCATTATCCCCTAACATGCCTATAAAAAAATACATGAACATATTAAAAAAAAAGTAAAAATGTTTATTTTTAAGCTGGGGTCCGTAAATCCCCAAGTTTCAGTCTATGTTAAGTTAAAATGAGGGTTCAGATGCAGGGTTAATATACTTCAATAATATACTTTAAAAATATTTTTTTTATTCACCGCCAAAAATAATAACCAGATCTCAAATAACAAATAACAAAAATATCTCACTTACTACATGTAAGATAGTCATAAAAGACAGCATAGAAGAATATTCAGCACCGCAGAGTCGACAGAAACTGTAATAACATATCTTCACTATAGATCGTACTGCTCTGTTAGCGTATCTAACAAACAAATTTAAAACGTGATTGAGTTGGTAAAACCTCACCATTTGCCAAGCCTTACACTGGTCATGAGCTGGTTAATTTGGCGTTCGTGATATTAGACAATGAGCGGAGCTGAATGTTCGCTATGTTGTCTTTAATGATTTGACTGTAGGTAGTAAAGGAGTTATTTTTGTGAATTTTGTCTATCCCAGCATCTTGTGCTGACGAGTCTCTAGCAAGACAAAACACGTGTCCGACGGGATGGTAAGTTTCACACAAAAACGGACTTATACTGTATTCTCCACATCCGATTTTTAATATTTTATATTTTTAAAAATGTTTTTGTTTTATACAAAAAATTGCTGTTTTACCCTCTCAAGTATGTTTCAAATTGTTTTGTTTAATATTTTTTAGGCAAAACTTCTTCGGATAATTACTCAAAATACTGACATGATGGAAACTTTCTTAAATTAATTTCGGAATCGAAAGAAAAAATGTATAATATAGTGTTTAAATAAGCGTAAATCTACTATTCGAATTGTGATTATTTTTGTAACAAGTAGCCTTTCACTGCTTTTGAAAGGAATGTACATTATCTCAAACATACGTCTGAGCGTTTTAAAGTTGATGGGAATGTGGATGTAGAATTTAATGGTAGTGGGAGAGCTATTTCATATAGTAACGTGTTCAATGACTGATTATTAATAGAAATATAAAGTTTTATCATAATTGCGTCAATATTATTTGAATTATGGTCGACCAAGCAACTCAATAGCGAAAAGTTTTGAAATATGGAGAAAATCGTATATCGCGCCGTTATAAAGTTCCTTATAAAGCAAAGAAAGTCTGTTCAAACCATACTGAAAGAAATGTCATGCGTTTACGGCGATTGGAAAAAAACTATGATGTGACAGTCTCTTTAAACAAGGTAGGCAATCACTTGAAGACGTTCCACAGGCACAGCGGGGTGGCTTATTAAAGTGACCACTCCAGAACTTGTTCGAAAAGTCGAAAAACTAATAATGAAAGATGCTCGGTTAACAAGACACAACTCGCCGGAATCATTGGAGTATCTAAAACAACCATTTTTTAAAATTCTTCATAATCATGTTGGCAAGACTAAGATCAGCGCTAGATGGGTGCTGTGAATGCTCACGTCGCTGCAAAAACAACAGCGCCAAAATGTTCCCGTGCATCTTTAGACCTCAGGAATGAAGACAGGGATGGTGTATTGAGTCAAATTTAAATATTAAATTTCGATATAAATTAAGCAAATTGCTCTGTCCGTCTTTTCCCCCATACTAATTAAGAAAAATTAACGTTGAAACATCAATGATGCTCCAGGCGACGATATCGTGAAGAAGCAAGACTCTTCGTTGTAGATTTTGTTAATAAAGCAAATCACAATTATTTAAATAACACAAAAAAAGAGGCGAATAAGGGGTGCAAATAGACAGAAAGAGAAAATCGAAGTAGACAAAGAATGGTAATATAAACGGCATGGAACATCACTTGCAATATCCGTAACGTTTCATTATGTAAAGATATTGAATTTCCACTAATATCAGAGGTTTTGGACAGGAGTCTCGAACAAATTGAGACGTTAATATTACTTTAGAGTGAGTTTGCCTAGATCTGTTTATCTGAAATAGACGTATTTGGATTAAATCAATATGGTAATAGGTAGAACCAGTTACTTGGGATAAAAATTGGGTTCATCATTATGAACCTGAGTCCAAGCCAGACAATGGCATAAAAAAGGCGCACCACCACCAAAGAAGTTTAGGATGTCGCAGTCGGCCGGAAAACTTTGTGATTTTTCGGAGACTAAGAAGGAATCCTGTTAATAATGTACAAAGATAAAGACGATTCTATAACTGGAGAATACTACGCTTCAATCCTGGAGCCGTCAAACTACGTCATTAAAGAAGAAAGGAGAGGAAGATTGACGAAAGATATCCTGATCCTGTACGACAATGCTCCTGTCCACCCACCTTATAGTCCAGACCTCACTCCGAGGTCGTCGAAACAAATTTACGAGCTATGAAGACGTACCTAAAGGACGCAGTTTCGGCGTATTTTCCAGACAAAGATAAAACATTTTTCTAAGAAGGAATACATACACAAGCTAATTGAAAGATCTGAAAAATGTATTGAGGTTGCAGGTGAATATATTGAAAAAGAAAAATAATTTATATTTTCTCTCCTTTTCCCCCATTCCACAACTTAAAAACGTCATATTAATTTGGTGTGGAATTATGTATTAGCATGGTCCTGCAAATGATAGATTCAAGTTCAAATAAGAAACTGTGTACTGAAATAATAAATACTAAAATGTCTCCAACAAACCGCTTAAACGTAACAATATAAGGTGTCTGGATATTAAATACATTTGGTGCATTAGTCTTAATTTTAATTTCATAAAAAATTTCTATTTATGGTCTGTTAGGATGTAAAAAAATGGATTTAAATCTGTTGGAATCTGTTTTTAATTAGCGAGCTAATAGTCTTATGAAAGTCGATACGTACAGAATTTTAGTTCATTAGCATCCCGAGTGAAAATTAAATAATTCTGTATAAATTATCGTAAGAACGTGTGTTAATTTGGTTTTCCTGAATTCATGGCTTGGAAAATTGGTTGTAAAAACAAGCAATGTATCAAAAAGTATCATTTTATACCTATAAAATGTTTTTATAAACAGTCAGATATTCGATGTTATTGATCCAAAAGGAACAGTGGTCTTCACTTAATCCAGTTAATAACAAAACGCGTTACAATAATTTGAATGTTTATGTTCACATACATCATAGGAAATCGTTTAAAGACAAATTTACCAGTCTTAGTGCGTGTTCAGCCTGTTGAACAATATTAATGCTATTGTTAAATGCGGAGGCAAGAAAATAGAAATCGGGCATTTAAAAGTTGGATCAAATTGTTTTTCTGATGATTTCTGACAAGCGGAAAATAGTCTCTGCAGATGCAGCGGGACAAAATTGAAATGTGCGAAGAGCGTTTCTTTACACATCGTGTTATACTTTATATTTATGGACAATAATATTCTACTGCATCGAGACAATATTATTAAAGATTCCGCATACTGGCTTGTTTGTAATCCCACTGTACATCAAGAGATTATCTTGAAAACGCCCATGAAACTCAATAAATAAAACTTTAAATATTCTTGTACACTTCATGCAACGCAGAGGTAATCCTCTTTCCGACAATTCAAATGGCCACGTAGCATGACTGTTGACTGTTTTGAAATGCATAAAACAATTTTTATGCTAATGTTCATTTCTTTTCACTCCTCTTACATCAAAGTTTAAATAATAAATTATTAATACAAAGGTATTTTTAATAATATAAAATATTATTAAAAATCTGGTGTGAAGAACACAAATGCAGGTTCACTATTAATATTTTCTGTGAACGTGTCCGAATATATCCTATCCCCAGAGACGTAGATACGTATTTCACCTTTCTACAGGCTCATCGGTACGCCCCTGCTGGAGAAAGGATATTCCCAGACACATTCACAGAAAAGAACCACATCGCCCTATCACCGTAATTATCCAGACAGAGCGCAGAAGTAATAATATTTTATATTATTAAAAATACCTTTGTATTATACAAAACTGGTGGGGTTTACCTACTCATGTATGTTTCAATTATTCTAATAAATTATTATTATTTTTGTTATTTATTATGTATACTATAACCGATATTGTGAAAATTTGATAAATGTTACTACAATATACATAAATCTTTAATCCCCTTTATTACTAACTGTAATTTACTGGTACTAATGTGAGAGAGACACATTTAGAGTGAAAATCAGGTTTTATGAATGTCAAGGTATTTTCAATAGGATATAGTTATGTAACTGTTAACTTATTACGATAGAAAAAGTTTAAACATAAAACAAACAAGGAGAGATAAGAATATGATTATAAGTCAAGCAGTGTTTAGAATTCAGCGTCTAGATCGTCCAAGTTGTGAATTAGATAATGAATTATTTAATATCCTTTTACGAAATACATTTAGGCCCGGTCTTTCCACCTCTGGTTAAAGTTCTGATTAAGTAACCATTGGTTAAATAAAAAATCTGACGGTTAACGAAAATGGGTTTTTCCAATGTATTTTAACCATTGGTTTGTAAATCGGGAGAAGCGTCAAATTTATTTGTGTTGGCAATGTTCTTAGAAAAAGATAGAGAGTGTTTCGAAGAAGGACGACGATACAATAACTTCCGGCAATACAATCGGTTTTCAAGATAACCTATACAGTTTTAAGCGCGTTAGCACCCGTACTCTTCTGTTGTAGTTGTTGTTTTAATTCTATACCATAATGGATCCAAATAGTAAAAAAAGAGAAAGGAGCATCAATTTTAGCATAGCCGAAGTAGCACAGTTAATTTCACTGGTGATAGAAAAAAAATATATAGAAAACAAAGAAAGCAACGCAGTAAGTTGGAAAGAAAAAGAAGAAGCATGGGAGGCTATAACTCATAAATTTAATGCAAATTCAGGTTAGTATGGAATAATTTAAAGTTTGAAAGCTTTGGTATTATCTTTGATATAATATTTAGGTGTAAATCCCAGATGTGCAAAATACTTCGACTCAAATATGACAACATTAAGAGAAATTTAAAAAAGAAGAGAAAGTATGTAATATTCTTGTATATGGATCACGCTACTCTGAAGAAAAAATGCATTGTCCCTCCAATATATTATAAAAAAAGGAAAATTTGTATGTCCTTCAAAGTTCATTTTTTCAGTTTGCAATTAAACTGCTTTATTGCAAGTTTAGCAATGAGCAAGGAACGAGAATTCTTCAAAGGGTATCTGTTGTGAAAGCTTCTTATTAAATTTGGATAGGCGGTATATTGGATGACTATTATTATTCTCTTTTTATTTGAATGCAACTTTGGCGGCTCCTACATATATACATATAACAAGTTTTGAAATTGTAATATCATAATTTATATGTACGTATGTACAATCTTTATGGGACTAGATTTTTGAATCGAAAGGAATAGAAATTACATAAAACTATATTCCCTTAACTCATTATGGCCGGAATTTTTTTTTCATATTTCAAGGAATGGTGTATATGAATTCTTTTATGTAGAAATAATAACGTGTGTTCATTTGAAAAGTCAATCTAGATTACTTTGAAATTTTGATAGAATAAGACGCATATACCGGGTGTCCCAACAAGGGTAACGAGGTACGGTATTAGGGAAACGGATGTACCTAGAAATTTGAAACAAAAAAATTGTTGAGTAAATCGGCTAAGAGAAAATGCTGGAAATTATTTTCGAGTTTCTGAAATGGCCTCCAGGGGGCGTAATTGCCATCCTGAATTTTAAACCCCGTTTTCTGCAAAATTTTCTTATATTAATGATAGTCATAGTGAATACTATTTTAAAGCTGAGACAAATTCAAATATTTTTTGTTAAATGCTTTTTGCTCTATCTCTGAAAAGAAAGTGGTGGGGGGCGCTAGAATATTTTCGGAAATAAATGTCGATAACTCTAAAAAGGCTTAGCGTATCTTAATAAACTTGGAGTTGTTAAAAAGGGGGTTTCCTAGACTATCAATTGAACTGTGAGTGAGGTGATTGTGTTAGCTTACCTTGCCGCCAGATGGCGTTTTCTGACATAATCGCAAAAAAATTAACTTACTGCATAAAAATTAAATGCAATGATATCACTTTTTTTACGTCATTACATAGTCAATCAAGAGCCTAACAAGCCAGTGAGAACCGCATCTCAATATCTTTATCCTAACCTAAGATATGAATAAAAGAAATTTATACTAAAAAAAAAATTACATTTTGGGAAGCATTTCCACTTTAAGGTTTGTTATTAATGTCTAATTATTCCTAATTTACCAAATAAAATGATAATTTATTATTTGGGATGCCAAACGATATTTTAAATCGAAATAAAATTTTGTTATTTATCTTTATTACTTTTTTTACAATGCCTTTAAGGACACCATAGTGTTTAATATCTGATATTAGTACTACGTTGTGATATTGTCACCCGTTTTCAAATATTTAGTATTATCACATACTTTTTTATTAATGTTAGGTTTTTAGTCAATAATCGATTGTTGAGTACCAATTTTATTAATTATTGACGTAATGTAAGTAATAAAATCCTCTGACAGAAATCATTCTTTAGTAATTATCAAGATTGCTATGAAAACAAATGTCGTTTATATCTGACATAACTCTACGCGTTTTTCATGTCGTTGTTTGATGCTTGTCAAAGTGTGAAAGTCTTTTGATATCCTGTTTTAAATAGTCGGTTTAAATTTTAATATTTAAATTAATTGTCTTACTGTGATTGTGTTTATTGCATTAAAAATGCCTTATTCAACTGCGGAAGCATACGTCATGTTGGACGTGTTTTTCCAGTGTCATCAAAACGCCTGTGTGGCTGAGCGTGTGTACGCAGCAAACTATCCCAATAGAAGACATTTTATTAGAATGGTATTTAGACGCTTAAGAAGATGTTTGCGCGAAACAGGACGAGTTCATCCTAATCCAGTGCCTAGAAGAAATCGACACACTAGGAACGAACGAAACGTCATTAATGTTCTTGCCTATGTTAACATTAACATTTAAGTTTAAGAAGAATAAGTTTGGACTTAGGAATTAGTAAATCATCGGTACAACGAATCCTAAGAGATCACTATCTACACCCTTATCATATTGAACTACATCAGACTCTTTTAGAAACTGATTTTGATAGGAGATTAGACCACTGTCATTGGTTGAATTCTATGATAGATGAGGATCCCGATTTTTTATCTCGAATATTATGGACCGACGAAGCTACTTTTTCAAGCAATGGAGGAGTCAATTTGCATAATATGCATTATTGGTCGCCAGTAAATCCACATTGGATGCGTGAGATAAACTATCAAAATCGTTGGAGTGTGAACGTCTGGTGTGGTATCTTAGGCGATCGAATTATAGGACCATTTTTTTTAATAATAATGTTAATGGCGAAACTTATTTGGACTTTTTAAGAAATCACTTGCCAATTTTATGTGAACGTCTGGTGTGGTATCTTAGGCGATCGAATTATAGGACCATTTTTTTTTAATAATAATGTTAATGGCGAAACTTATTTGGACTTTTTAAGAAATAACTTGCCAATTTTATTAGAAAACGTGCCTTTACAAACGAGAAGAGATATGTGGCTGCAACACGACGGATGTCCTGCACATTTTTCTCAACAAGTCAGGAATTTTTTAGACCAAGCTTATCCAAACCGTTGGATAGGAAGGGGCAGTTTGTTTCCATGGCCTGCCAAATCTCCAGACCTTACTGTCCTTGACTTTTATCTTTGGGGTAGAATAAAAGATATTGTTTATCAGACTCGCCCTACTACCTCAGAAAACATGATTGATCGTATCCGAAATGCTGTAGCCAATATTTCAAGAGCTGAAATCAGCACAGCCGTATTAAATACACGACGCAGGATAAATTTCTGCATAGAAAATGACGGAAGGCACTTTGAACATTTATAAACACTTTTTGATTTTCCTTTCAATCAACCTTGTTGTGTTTTATCGTTCTCAAGTTATTAGTTTCATAGATTCCATAATTTATTGTTATTATTTTATAAGCATTGCGGCTCGTTGGACTTTAAGTTAGTTTCCTTACTGTTCCCACACTTATTATTTTATAATTGTTTTGGCCTGTTGGCTTTCGAAGGTATTGTAAAAAAAAGTAATAAAGATAAATAACAAAATTTTATTTCGATTTAAAATATCGTTTGGCATCCCAAATAATAAATTATCATTTTATTTGGTAAATTAGGAATAATTAGACATTAATAACAAACCTTAAAGTGGAAATGCTTCCCAAAATGTAATTTTTTTTTTAGTATAAATTTCTTTTATTCATATCTTAGGTTAGGATAAAGATATTGAGATGCGGTTCTCACTGGCTTGTTATGCTCTTGATTGACTATGTAATGACGTAAAAAAAGTGATATCATTGTATTTGATTTTTTTGCTGTAAGTTAATTTTTATGCGATTATGTCAGAAAACGTCACCTGGCGGCAAGGTAAGCTAACACAATCACCTCACTCACAGTTCAATTGATAGTCTAGGAAACCCCCTTTTTAACGACTCCAAGTTTATTAAGATACGTTAAGCCTTCTTAGAGTTATCGACATTTATTTCCGAAAATATTCTAGCGCCCCCCACTACTTTCTTTTCAGAGATAGAGCAAAAGCATTTAACAAAAAATATTTGAATTTGTCTCAGCTTTAAAATAGTATTCACTATGACTATCATTAATATAAGAAAATTTTGCAGAAAACGGGGTTTAAAATTCAGGATGGCAATTACGCCCCCTGGAGGCCATTTCAGAAACTCGAAAATAATTTCCAGCATTTTCTCTTAGCCGATTTACTCAACAATTTTTTTGTTTCAAATTTCTAGGTACATCCGTTTCCCTAATACCGTACCTCGTTACCCTTGTTGGGACACCCGGTATATTAGTATTTGTTTGTTGTTCCGTAAACGTAAATCCAAATGATATTTGATAATGTCAATCACATTTGTTATTTATTTGTATGTATGAAACTGTCACAATATACGACTTCGTAGGTTAAGTAGTAAATTTTAATTTACGACATACTTCAAAATGTTCTCAGTAAATCACATGCTACTAGATTGACTTTTCAAATGAACACCCGTTACAAAACCAGTATTAAAAAATATTTATTATTTCTAAACGATATAAATAGAAAGTGTTACATATATGTAACGCTAGACTGTGGAGTTTATTTGATCGATATATTTGTTATTATTATAACGTGTTTTAGATTGAAAAACGATATTGCATTCAATATAGATTCCCACGTCGCTTTTCTGCACATTCTTATAGTACTACTGGAACATCCATTTGATTCGTTACCTTTACACTTAGATTGTTTTCCAGAAAACTTAGGTGATGTTAGTGAGGAACAGGGGGAAAGACTTCACCAAAACATCAGCATTATGGAAGAAAGGTACCAAGGAAGATGGCCGATTACTGCTGAAATGCTGTTCCGGTAAACCTCACGCAAAGAAATCTTGTAATAGGAAATTTTTAACTGATGATTGAAAGTTGTATATGTATTTTTTCTGTTAAATAAATACCTCCTACCCATTTTTTTTTGTTTCAGTTAACAGTTATCAAATAGTAATATTTTAAAAAGTTACATAAATAATAAAACATTATTTCTAATTTTGGCGAATCTTTCCTAAATAGGGCAAAAAGAGTGAATTTCTAAAACTAGATCTGATAGAACAAATCTGACGACAGTTTTGGCTCAGGCACCCCAAAATTGCTTAATTACACTTAAAAAACCCGAGGCACCAAAATGTGTGTTGGCCAGTGTTATTCATGTTTATGTATAGATCTATTGACATTACCAAAATCACCGGAACTACTTTTATTCCACGCTCCTGATTTCGCACTAATAATTAAACATGGGAAGCAAAACAATTTTTTTAGATAATAACTACCGCACAACCAATAATAATGATTATACCGCGATGTTTTAAATTTTCGTACACACGCTTTATTTTTACATTTTTATACTTTACTAACATCCAAATCTGGCACAGGTTTTTCACTTTAAAAAAGTCTTTTTATCTTCTTCATGTCACAACAAAAAAGGCTTTTCAAATAAAACACGCACAGTGGTAATAACATTCTACACGACAATGCAAAACACGCCTAGAAATACATAACACACACAGACTGAACGAGTGTCATACGCAGACTAAACGAGTGAAGCAACGCACCGTGTTGCTTCACTGGGATAACGTAATGCGATCCGCTCTTGCTTACAACCTACGTGTCGTTGTCGTGGCAACCGCATAAACAGGGGTATCAAGTTGCGGGGAATTATGAATTGATTCACTTTGTCGAGTTTGTCGTTTTGCTTAAGGGAGGAGCGTTCCACTCTCGTTCAAAATATGAAAATATTACAATATGAAAATATGAACATATTAATAATAGTATTTTATTGTAGTATTTTTAGTATAAATAATACTATTTTTGTTATACGAAAGAAATTAGTTTTAACTTATTTTCCAAGCGAAAAAATTAAGAACCACGGAATAAAATATTCACTAATTGAACAGAAATTTAACACAGTCCTTCATTCGATGCATCAAGAAAGCCGTCATTGCTATGAGCTTCAATTTGCTCAGTAATTATTCTCTGAGCCTTGGATAGTTTGATTTCAACTTTTGCTCCGAGTAGGCGGCCACTCATTCAAGTCATTCAAGGTAACTTCAGCTTCATCTGTCAGTGAGAACATCTGCTGGTTCAATAAATATTTCCTCCGCATAATAAATATATACCATTTATAACGCCTCCTGTAACGTCAATCCTCGTCTAGAAAAACATTATTACAATAATTTTTAAATAATACTTATCTGACCCCGTAGTTTAGCGTTCCACATAAGTAACACTGGCCAAAAACACAAAAAATAGGGGTATATAATTACTAGAGCTGAGGATGTTTGCGGTACGGCAGGACCGTATGTAGTGCATCCCCACATTTAACTATTTATCTAAATATTCTCTGAAATGATTTGCCGGATCTCATAAATTAATAGAGTGATATTTTAGTATGCACTGGATATTGTTATTATACAAAATCATAATAGCCATTTGTATTTATGGATCATAAATAATAATACGCATGTATTTGTATTTGGTTGTGAATTCAATTTAAACTTAAAACGAATCGTAATATTTTAACGACAAGCCGTCCTTACAATACATGCATTCGAGACAAAGTGTGCAACTCTACGAATAACTTCCATAATTGATCGAAAATGGACATTTTGGAGCTGAAGTAAAGCCCCTATTCTTAGAAAATTTTATTACTGTCGTTAAGAACTATTATTATAAACAACAAAGGCCTTTTATTAGTGTTGAAGTTTTAGTTTCATTGAATTTCCATGTTGTAAGTAGTCAATTGTAAAGTGTTCATTCACAATATTCTAAAACAAGGTGTAAATTTAACTAAAATCCAGAAAAACACATTCTGATAATATATTACTAGATTAGAAGCTGTGTTTATTACTATTTATTATATTATTTTTATAACCAAATGCAATAAAAGCTACGAAAACAAAAGAAACCTCGAAGTTATAACTTATAACTTCTAACTTCATTCACCTAGTTCAAGTAGGTAGTATATATAAAATATATGCAAAATATGTGCTGCCAGGCTTTGAAAGGCTGTG
Source organism: Melolontha melolontha (assembly GCA_935421215.2). Lineage (NCBI taxonomy): Eukaryota > Metazoa > Arthropoda > Insecta > Coleoptera > Scarabaeidae > Melolontha > Melolontha melolontha. Next base: position 125,929,068 of record OW285237.1, on the reverse strand, counting down.
TGACAAGATTTTAATAAATCGAGGTTTCTTTTGTTTTCGTAGCTTTTATTGCATTTGGTTATAAAAATAATATAATAAATAGTAATAAACACAGCTTCTAATCTAGTAATATATTATCGGAATGTGTTTTTCTGGATTTTAGTTAAATTTACACCTTGTTTTAGAATATTGTGAATGAACACTTTACAATTGACTACTTACAACATGGAAATTCAATGAAACTAAAACTTCAACACTAATAAAAGGCCTTTGTTGTTTATAATAATAGTTCTTAACGACAGTAATAAAATTTTCTAAGAATAGGGGCTTTACTTCAGCTCCAAAATGTCCATTTTCGATCAATTATGGAAGTTATTCGTAGAGTTGCACACTTTGTCTCGAATGCATGTATTGTAAGGACGGCTTGTCGTTAAAATACTACGATTTGTTTTAAGTTTAAATTGAATTCACAACCAAATACAAATACATGAGTATTATTATTTATGATCCATAAATACAAATGGCTATTATGATTTTGTATAATAACAATATCCAGTGCATACTAAAATATCACTCTATTAATTTATGAGATCCGGCAAATCATTTCAGAGAATATTTAGATAAATAGTTAAATGTTGGGATGCACTACATACGGTCCTGCCGTACCGCAAACATCCTCAGCTCTAATAATTACTTTACATTTTGCTTGTAGGTTAGGATTCAAATAGATATATTTCTCTACTTTTACATAATGAATTAAAGTATTCACCGAAAATAAGCAATAATATAATACTTACTTTATACGTAAGCTTAAATTTTCATTGTCCGACATCTTCGTGTCGGAAATGCTCTTCTTCACCAAGTAAAACAGTTTATTTGCCACTAAAAAATTTGTCGAGAAAATAGTCTTTTTTCTATGAATTCCTGACGCAAAAAAAATGTATAAAATTGCATATATGTAGCGCTAGGTCATAATGGGCTAAGTTTTAACAAAGGTTTGCAAATAAGCTCAATAACATCCCTTGAATGAGGATGCGTAATAGAGAGAAGACTAGTAAATTGTACAAAAATGTTTTGTGTCATTCATAATATATTAGTTTATCAAAACATCTAAATATTTTGCTTTTATTTAATGTGTTGAAGATACGATTATATCATATTACAAATATCTATGTAAAATTACTTGCGTGCGTGTTAAATGTATATTAAATTTTCTCAGCGGGAATGGAGTTCTAGGTGCTTACGCTACTTGGAATAATTAATTTCTTAATTGGAGCAGACATTGCATCGTTGTCTGCTCTAATGTTCCCTCTCCCGTGGGATAATTTGAATGGATATGCTTTTCAAGAGATATCTTCAAGCAAGAATAGTCTGAAAATATAACCCTTACTCCTACGTTTATTCAACCGCGTTTAATTTAAGAAAGCGACCGCTGCGTTTGTTATTAATTTTCTTTTAAACATTGTACACGTAATAATCCAGATTGTGGCATTTTCATGAACAGAGCACTATATTAAAATTATAATATAAAGCTTTTCGCATAAAATTACACCTTAATATTTTTCTTGTTGTTTGAATATAAGACCAACTTATCAAGATTTCATTTTACAAACTAAGTTACTTTAGTTTCTCAGTTTAGAGCAAAATTAATAACTTTCCGTCAGCGTGTATACATATAGCCAGCGTTTTAAAGTAGCAGATGTTAGAATAAAGCTAAATGTGTTTGCATCGACTCTTCAGGATAATTTTCCCTTCTTCTCGTTTAATCGACGTCAACCCATCGATTTAGAGACTTTACATTTTTTAGATCATAGAAGTGAAACAAAGAACATTCTTTTGAACCACCATTTGGTTTAGTATGCTTTTGTGATATGTAAACGTGAAAAAGATGCAAGAAATGTTCGAATGAACCAGTAAGAAACGTTCAGAAAAAACATAGGACTTCCTTCTGCTAATTAGAACCTTGTACCAAAAAGAATGCTATCAGTGATAAAGAACTCCCAATTAGCGAAAAGATTTAGACAGAAAATTTTGTATTAGTTATACGTTTCTAAAGTTACAAAAAACATATTGAAAAGAGTATACCTATCAGATTTCGATATCTTCTTTAATTAACTACAAATGTCTGTAAATATATGAATGAATCCAGCGTCCATAGCATTTTTCATGGTACTATTTTACCATATATCATATGCTACTGTCTATTTCTAATGAAAGTTAAACCGCATGAATCTCTCCATTGCCTAAGTAGTCATTTCCTTTCATATTTATTATTATTTTTACAATACCATATTCATACTTTATAAATACGTTTTAGCTATAAGTATTATTTTGCGTAAGTCCAGTTTTATTCTGCAAATGACACAGAACTGACTAAGTTAAAATACACGAAACCAAACCAAATAACAATAATTACGAAGAACTTATCTGAAGGTGGTTTAATCGATGGAAATCGTCAGGTTGGTGATTCCAGCTAGCTAGGGAGGACACGTGATGGTCGGAATAAAATTTTGTATTACGCGCGACATTCTGTATATGGATCTTCATAATGACAAGTCAAATAACTCGTCCCGGTTGACGTATAATGATCACCTCAAGTAAATTTCGATGAACACAAAAAAGGCCACAGAGTACGTAAAGCAATAAATCTTTATTAAAAAACAAAAACAAAAATAATTAGTGATATTATAATTATATGATTAACTAAGACAATTCTCTTATAAAAATAATATAAAAAATAGAATAGCGAAATTACGTAGCTCTCAGTTAGATAAGAAAAATCCTGTTGTCGACAGAATTTGTGATTTTATTAAATTTACCTACAAGTTAAATGATGGCTGTCGGTCGATAACTTACATAAATAGTCTCATAAAATTTCTGTTTTTGCTACTACTAATTCAACCAATTTAATATTCAAAAGGCAAAATTTAAAATGGTGTCAGAAGAACAATAATAAAATATTAAAAAAGTATCTATAAGTTAACAAAAAGAAAATATTGCACGAAAGGCTCTTAACTAATAAAAATTCATTCAGTCATTCAAAAGACATACTTTTAAAGTAAATTCAAAAGTAAATTAGGCAGCTGGTACAAAACGTTGATTAATTTTTAGCCAGATAATTTATATATTATGATAGAAAAAGATGAAAGTAAAGGTAAAGAAAAATATGAAAGTAAAACCCTCAAAGGCACATTCAACAATAAAAGATGTATTAGAACGATAAGTTAATATACGCGGCCAAGATGGTGGACATACCTTACATTCAAAATGAAAGGCCTCTAAATCAATTCGAAATATACTGTCCAAAGATAACCATCTATCTAAATAATAATCTAAACTTAAAAGATGGACATCTATAGTGGCAATTTCATATAGTGGTTAACCCTTAACTGTGCTAGTGGGGTCCGCGCGGACCTGGCGGTATAGTTTTCTGTTAGCATTCTTTAGAGTATTAAACAGATGGCATTGTGGGTCAACGTAATCTTAAATTAGGTTAGTTATAAGAGACGTGTGTAGCTGTAAAGTCAACAGCTAAATTATTCTGAAAATTATAAGACCTCGAATCTTTAAAGACCCCACCAACACGTAAGTGTACAGTGAAATTATTATTAGCTCTTCAAAAACCTAACTATATAATGCATTATTTTTAGTGTATTTTTGTCAATTTTACCATGTCAATGAATGAGTGGAGTAGACCTTTGACTGAATCAGAATTAAATGAAATAGCGAATGATCCAAATTTTTATTCCGATGAAGAAAGCGCAGCTGAAGAAAACGAATTTCAAGCTAGCGATCATGAAACAAATTCAGAAGCTTCTTCAGATGGCGATGAAAGCCATTTTGATATCGATTCCGATGATAGTAATGTATTTTATGGTAAGGATAAAAATTTTAAATGGCAGAAGGCATGTAAAAGTCGTTCACGTACTCGCACTCACAATCTGATTATACATCTACCAGACCCAAAGGGAGAGCCAAAAATATCGATAAAAATGACATTACAGCAGTCTGGAAGTTATTTTTTACTGATAATATGCTAGAGACCATCTTGTTGCATACAAATGTGAAAATAAGGAACAGACATTAGCAATTTCAAGTACCTCGGCCATCGTACACAGCTGAACGGGATATGATTGAACTAAACGCTTTCCTTGGTCTTTTATATCTATCGGGTGTTATGAAATCTAATCACGAGGATATATCTGCTTTATTTGCCAATGATGGAACTGGTCGGGATGTTTTTCGGGCTACAATGAGTGTAACTCGTTTTCTGTTTATTTTGTCATGTTTGCGATTTGATGATGCACTTACAAGAGATCAAAGAAAAGAGCATAATAAATTGGCTGCAATACAGGAATGTTGGGATATTTTTATTGCGAATTGTGAATCTTTATATACTCCAGGAGAATATCTCACCATCGATGAGATGTTGGTACCATTTCGTGGCAGATGTTCATTTAAAATGTACATGCCCAAGAAACCGGCGAAGTATGGTCTAAAAATTATGTGCCTCTGCGATGCACGTACTTTCTACCTGTGTAATGCATTTGTTTATACTGGCAAGGAAAATACAGTATCAATAGATAAAGTATCTGTACCAACCCGCGACGTCCTAAAGCTCATACCTCCCATACAAAACACAAATCGGAATGTCACAACTGATAATTGGTTCTCGTCAGTCGAGTTATGTAACAAACTGAGAGAACAAGGCTTGACCCTTTTAGGAACTATAAGAATCAACAAACCGCAATTACCACTTGAGTTTAAGCCTAACAGAAGGAGACAAGTGGGTTCTACGATATTTGGACATAACAATGATATAACAATATAATATAACAATATGTGCCTAAAAAAACCGATCGGTGTCATTGATATCTACCATGCACCACGATAAAAAAATAAGCACTGAAAATGGAAAATCTGATATGATCAATGATTATAATAGGACCAAAGTTAGCGTAGATGTATTAGATTAGTTATGCGCCAATTATTCAGTAGCTAGACGTACCAGGCGTTGGCCCATGGTAATTTTTTACGCTATGATAAATATAGCAGGTGTAAATAGTATGGTAGTATTGAACTGTGGGCGAGAAGAAACATTTAAAAGGCGACATTTGCTGGTAAGCCTCGGAAAAAGCCTCATTACTGCGCATATGCAACGAAGAAATCTCAACCGATTACCGCGTGAACTGCAAACAATAATTTGCAAGCAGTTGGGTAAAGAGCTACCTACAACCTTTACGAACAATGAGCCAACACGAAAAAAGCGATGCGATCTCTGCTCCAGGGACAAAGACCGAAAGGTTAAGAGTGTATGCAAAAAATGCGGCAAACACATTTGCCCAGATCACACCAGTTTAGTTTGCAATATATGCTTTAATGTAATATAATATATAATATAAATATAAATATAAATATAAATATAAATATAAATATAAATATAAATATAAATATAAATATAAATATAAATATAAATATAAATATAAATATAAATATAAATATAAATATAAATATAAATATAAATATAAATATAAATATAAATATAAATATAATATAAATAAATATAATAAATAATGTATATAATATATGTTTGTTGTATTTCTTTAAAAAAATAAATAAGCAATGTAAACATTTTTTGTTTTTATCAACTGGAAATTGGGGTTCGGACGGACCCCACCAGCAGATATGTGTTAGCTTATTTCACCAGCACTGTTAAGGGTTAATACAGTTTTCACTGTGGTAACATCCAACAGTAATTAACACGAACTAACTACCCGAAAGCTAATCGGAAAGTGAAGCACGGCTTTCTCGAAAAGTCAAAGCCGAAAATCAAAAACGCCACCTATGCGCCGTTGAAATGCCCAAGTGAACTTATCTACTAAAGAGAGAAATAAAAAATTACCAAAATCACAACTGTAACAACTTAATCTCAACAAAAATACGATGTCAACAAACATAAGCACAAACCAAAAGGTAAATTCTAGTGGAGAAAAGAAGTTCGATTGTTACGAATATATTAATGTAAGGTCATTAACAGGAGACGCTAATTAACTAACCAACTATAATTTAAAAGAAAATTCATGGTTTAATAACTTATAAACATGACAATGGACATAGAAAAGGTTCCATTAAAATACTAACGCAGGAAATTACAATAAGGTACAAAAGCGGAAGGAATAGTAAAAGACTTAAAAAAGTAGTTTCTTAAGCAAAATGTGATAAAGTATTAACAAAATGTAATTCACATAATACACCAAAATTTTTATTCGATATGACACAAAACAAATCAATCGAAAAACACTCAAGTGTGAGAGCATGACTGGATTAACTTGATATAAATATTAGGAACTAACTAAGGAATGTTTTCACTAGTAATTATTAATGGACGCCAAATTCTCGATAGAAATACGTAATTTATACGAATGACACGAGAAAATAAAAAGTGCTTACCTTCACTTCTTCGAACTCAAAATTTTAGTTTCTGAGGAAGTCTACATTGAATAAAGAACTTGTTGCAATGGTGTAATAGCACTATCGTTAGTCCAAGGGCGTTGCAAGTGAAGGAGAAGTGTTGAAAAATAATAATTTGGATGATACGTTTATCATGTATTCATAAAAGTTACTCTCGAATGCTTAAGCAAGCCTACAAAACAAAGCGGCCTTATAAATTTTTTCGGTTATTCATCGGATTATAGATATTGCAATTACTATAGCTCTGTTTCCTCTAGCTCTGCTTATATCGATCTGGAATTTCCAACGTTTTCAGCGCAAGCTTTGGAGTTGTACTAAAAATTGTGATGCTTTCATAGTTTTCCAAATGTATATTGTTTTTCTTAGAAATAATAACAACGGTAGGGAATTATCTAATGTTGAAAAGTATCTCGTCTATTATAAACTTTTTTATATGACTACTAGTTGCTACACGATGTATATTGCTGATTTGATGAGACTTATAAAGTGATTTTATTACAGGAGTCATTATTTATATCATTAGACTGAATACTTCTAAACGACATATGAAAAAAATGTAATAAATGAATTTAAACAAAGATAATTACATGGCAAGTATCAAAATTTAACAGGATACTAGGCTATCATGTGTTTGAGCCCTTATATCTATGACTTAGAATTTATGAAATTATACCAAAAAAAATGTACTTAACAATCAGTATTTAACTGCAGCCAAAAAAATAATTAATCGAAATTATATCTATTTTATATACCGAATGGTAAACACGTTTTTCCTTTGTGAGCTAATCGTATTCTTCAGTATTATAAGCAGAAAGAATGACTACCTTATATCCAATGGCGAATACCGAAAAAAATGCTACCTCGTGGTCAAGACCAATTAATATCTCGTACGGAACTTTGTGGAGTGATGGATTAAATTGCACAGGTTCTGATTACGTCCTGGATAATATCCGTTCTTAGTAGATATAGCTCTAGCTGAGTTCTACTATGTCAGTATCAAGGATAATCAAAATCGTGTCTCTAGGTGTGCTTTAAAAATTAATCGAAAAGAATTCGCTTCTTCGAACGCTATATCCATTAAGTAGACCATTGTCTAAATTGGATATATATATAATACAATGGGTTTGTAAACCGCAAAACAAGCGAGTCAACCATAGACTTCAATTAAAATCTACTGCACTAATAAGTTTTGTCGACACTGGACACAGATGTTTTAGCCTAAATATCCACTTCCTTATGAAAAATATCCAGGTAAAAAAATTCGAGGAATGTTAGAAAATGGAATGCCGTAGAAAAAAATATTCTATTATGTTTACTACAAGTTTATTTAGATCTTTTTACAACATAAATTAACTATGAAAACAATTTAGAATCACATATTTCTCAAAGTTTTCAACAGAAAAATTGTGACGCTTGTCTGAAATCATGTATTTATAGATTGAAAAGGTTCGTTCTACGTCGATGCTTGTTATAGGAGCATATTTCAAATTAGAAATATCATAACTCAATATTTTCTACCTAATCACCACGCAAGATTTTAGAAATGTCCTTTAGCTTTTTAAAACCCCCATTTTTTCCTATTACACTTAAAAATTTTTCTCCCACTTCTCCTTTAACATCAAAACATGACTTTTCAAATTTGTTTATTATTTCAACGCTCTCGATTAGCGACATAAATCGTTTTTCCAAATGCAATATAGAAGTAGAAATAAAACTGTAATTGGCTTTAACAAACGCCAACTGTTGAGGTATTTCTTTACTCGAATACACCTTTTGGGCTTCTATCACAGATTGTGCATCCCTATCAAGATCCATAATCATTGTTTTTATTCCTTCATAATGATTCACATGAAAAATAGCAGCCTACAACCACGTTCCCTATCATGTGATTACTGGTTGAGGAGGAAGCGGAACACCGGATAGATGTTGTTTGTAAAACTAAACTCGTAATGTGGCCTTTAAAATTGCTTTCATAATCATAACACTACTACTTAAAGTATTTACTAAAGGAAAATGGTTTCTGACTTCTTCTGCAACACAATTTAATCTGTGCGCCAAGTAAGTTGTGTGAATTAAATTTGGATAAAATATTTTCAAATTGAAAGTTGCCTTCACCCTGTATGGTGCAGCATCCGTCAAAAACAATAGAAATTTATCTGTTGGAATCGATTCCGGTAAGAAGAAAGTTGCCAGTTTTTCCTGTATAAACCTTGTTATTGTCAAATTATTTCCCGTTTCCAACTGTTTGGATGAAATTAAATAAGATTTTGCTGGAACCGATACGTTAAGGATACTAATCATTAAATGAGCTATGTATTGGCCCACACTATCAGTAGTTTCATCTATACATATATAAAGGTAATTGTTTGCAACAACCTTCTTAATGCAATTCAATGTTTCTGCATATATACAGCAAATATATTTTTTTCTTAATGTGCCCTCGTCGGGAATGTTATATTTGCTGATGTACTTTTGCAAAAATAACTTGACATTTAAATTGTTTAATTTATGTAGTGGAATATCTGCCGACAAACATTTTACACAAATCTACCTTAAATTGTTCTTGTTCCGATTTTTTGAAAGTTAATGGTAAACATAGCTGTAATGTTTGCTGATTCTTCTTCGCCAATTTCATCTTTGTTAGTTTTGCAGCATGAGATGGAGTTTTCATATGTTGGTCGACTTGAAACTTTCTCTCACTTGTTATCTGCAAAAAAATATCACATCTCGGTTGTTTGCTTATGAAATAAATGTTAGTAAAAAATAAAGAAATAATTAAAAACTTAATTAATTAATTAATAAGAGGAAATAAACTTAAAATTTTACTCACAATCTTTCAGCATGCTACGCAAAACACTTTTTCTCCATCCATACGCAATTCTGAATAAGGTGCAATCCATCCAGGCACAGTCGCTATTTTCGACAGTTTTTTTTTCGACTGTATATCACAACTGACAACTCACAAGTTTACATTTCGAAAGTCAACGTAAAATGACGTTTAAAATAAAATTACTTTCGAATATGGGAATAAATTTCTCCGAACAGCAAAGAAACACATATACTCCTAATTTTCTGGTAAAATGCATTTTTGTATTTATTTAGAAGTTTTAAGGTATTAGCTTCTCCTGGAATTTTGTCTCAGCCTGGATGTATGCGAAAGGCATTAATAAATTCTTGGAGACGATTATCGGAAATGTAGCGGGATGAGGCTTAATAAAATGCTATTTTTAATTTAAACAGGGCTGTTTAATTTGTGATTGTTTGTTACATCCACGACATATTATTAGTAATCCCTATAATAAATTTGATTTAGTAAATAAATAAAACTCGGATGCTTAAAATAGCAAATAATTTACAAAATGCATATATTATGTAAATATGCAATATTATGCAAACTGCATACAGTCCGGCCTTTACCTATAATGTTACAAAGAAAACAAAGATATTTATAAAATTATATCCAATTAATCTTCTAATTTAAATGTATTGTATAATACTTATGCACGATAATTCAACCAGTAGACTGACAAATACAACCATACATAACCAGATGTTGATGCTGCAAAATACAGGCATAATACGATGATATTTAACCAGGAACTAAGAAATTAAAGAACAATAGGATATTTCAAATCATATGTTACAGATATAACTAACGTTCTAGAACAAATACGTATATTAAGCAATTAATTATAAATGAAACAATTAAACAATACATGGGATACATTATTCTACGCAGTAAAAATTCAGAAAAAACGTTATTGAATGGTCCTTAACAAATTATGTAAAATATTCATACTAACCGAAACAACTTTGGAAGTAGAAAAAAAAGGATAGCGAACCTTTCAGATAGATACATAGTCCTTCAAAAATAAATGACAAACAGACTGTAAAATTAAGGTGGGATTAAATTAAGAATCTAGCTAGCACAATAGGTTTGAAATAATTATAGGCTATTACTGAAAAAATATACAGAGGTCTAAATAGACATATAACAGCGTTTTCTATTCATTATTAAAAGTTGATTATGATTAACTTTTAAAATAAATACGAGAATTATTTGAATTAATTAATAAAATTCAAAAGCTTAAATTGGAAATATGCAGTTTTGTTCTAGATGCGACTGTACATACAAATCAAATCAAATCATGCAACCTTAGACATTTTTGAAAAGTGATCAAAACCATCTTGTGCAATCACTTGAGTGTAAGTCATATATTGTATCTTTCCTCAGTAGTCCATACCTTAACCCCAACTAAAAAAGTAGGCTTGTTCATTGGTGCAAACTAATTATCGTTCATTTCGTCGGCAAATTTATAACGTTGCATGTTAGGATGAAACTTGAATCTGTTCATATAACTCCAGAACAGTTTATGGTTTAGGTATTTCAAAGTAAGAGAAGTGAAAAAAAGCTGTAACACGATCGTTAATTTCTTAAGTATCCCAAGATATTTTTCAACGCAAAATCTGAAAGATTATATATAATACGGCCAATTCTAAATGGTACACTACAGCGAGTCCGCTCGAAATTCTTGAAAAGTTCTATGACAACCAATCAAAGAGAAGAGTCATACTGTAGTATAGTTACGCTTTCAGGCATACCGCTAGTAATTGGATCCTATGGTCTCAATATAGCATCCAAATATTTTTTACGCTGAATGCCGTTTCCTTCGATCAGTTAAGCTGTTAATACTTCCAATAGAGAAATAAATCCCGCACATCCAGAAACACTGATTGTATTAAGTTCAGCACTAAAAAAACATTTCGGGTATAAGAAATGCATTAATTCTTTGAATGAAAAAACTTCTTTTCATTAATAGAGAATCAATATGTTTACGATGGATTCTGATCTATTTGGGTATCTTGCTATTTTTTGAATTATAATATCAAGATACATTTTGAATCTTGAAAGATGTTAATTTTATTAATCCCGATCATTTAACTAAAGGGAGATAGTATAATTTATGTTCTACAATTGAAGTATAAATAGCATCACAAATACAAGATTATATCAGCAAAATGATCCCTACCACGTTTTATGTCAATACAATTTTCCCCCTGACTATATTACGTTTGGATCAAGTTCTCTTCGGCTGTCCTAATTTAAAACTTAAATTTACCAAATCACCTTTCCACTGCAAAATCTTTATAGGTTGTCTACATATTTTATATTGCGTACTTTCACCTAGTGACTTAAAGTCCTGAAACTTTATAGTCTGTATCGGTCCTTTTTTGTAAGATGAGGTCTACCACGGAAAAGAGACTTCAACATTAATATTTAAGGTAAAGCATCATTAATCGCAGAGTCGTAAAGAGGTTGAGAAAGAGTGGTCCCTTACGAAAAGTTTGCCAATTTTTATATCTTTTCATCGCTTCTTCCCATGAAGGATGAAGTTGTAATTCGACTTTATTGGCTTCGAACTTTGTTGTCTCTCAGTTCGGAGGTTAAGTTTTTAGACCGTCTCCCTTTGTCCGTGGCAAGATATTAATGACGAAAATTCATTACATTTTCGTCTGCTTTTTCCACGATTTGAATTAATGCCGATCTTTTTATAGATGCTAATAAAAGTTTATTTTCATTTTGAAAATACAGTAGTTGACTTTATATGCACTTATATATTAGTCGCAAAAAATATATGTAGCACAATTGTGAGCATAACAGCGTCAGAAGTTAAAAAATTATAATCAAATTTTAGTATTTTGTTTAACTTTTCCCAATGCTCCAAGTAGAGCAAATTAAATTTTATTTACTTAAGTTTGTTTAATGAGAATACGCCATAAAATATTTTGTTTTTCTTTTTTCAAAGTATGATTCCGTATGATATCATTGGAAACAACAGATATGAAAAACATGAGTGTATTTTAACAATATTATTGTGTTAATTACATACAAAAGACGACAAAGATACATACATACATTGGCAATACTTTACATGCACGTCATAAAAGCAGTTAGTTATTCTTTCTATTAAAACATAAATATATTTTACATTTCTTGTTTTTTATGTATCAAGACGCATGCATGCGCCTATTTTTTTTTTCAGAACGTTTGTTGGCCAGTTTTCTAAACCATCGTATCTTACATTGTTTACAGGTCTAAAGGCCGGTTCTACAATACACTTTAACCTATCGATTATACCGTCGAATAACCTGAATGAGGATAAAGTTTAGTTAATCTCTAGTTAAACGTTCTACAGTGCCTAATTTTAAATAAAATTTGGAATATATTGCAGTATAACTCCAAAGCGTAGATAAGTTGAGTTTTGTATAAAGTTCGGCATAAATATTTGAAAGCGCAGTACGCATAGACGGATTATAAACACAACATATTAAAACAAACTTCTTTGTTATGAAATAAGTTGTTTTTGTGTCGAAATTATTTATTGGCTGCTAGTATATTAGAACTTGTACAATTACAGAAAGAAATTTTGAAAAAGGAACATTAAATGGAGCAAGAAAAAAAAGGTTTAGTAATTGAACTTTTAAAAATTAAATTAGAGCAAACAAAAAATTTTAATTGCAATAAGTTATAGATTTATTATTAGAGCTGAGGATGTTTGCGGTACGGCAGGACCGTATGTAGTGCATCCCCACATTTAACTATTTACCTAAATATTCTCTGAAATGATTTGCCGGATCTCATAAATTAATAGAGTGATATTTTAGTATGCACTGGATACTGTTATTATACAAAATCATAATAGCCATTTGTATTTATGGATCATAAATAATAATACGCATGTATTTGTATTTGGTTGTGAATTCAATTTAAACTTAAAACGAATCGTAATATTTTAACGACAAGCCGTCCTTACAATACATGCATTCGAGACAAAGTGTGCAACTCTACGAATAACTTCCATAATTGATCGAAAATGGACATTTTGGAGCTGAAGTAAAGCCCCTATTCTTAGAATGAAGTTAGAAGTTATAAGTTATAACTTCTAACTTCATTCACCTAGTTCAAGTAGGGAGTATATATAAAATATATGCAAAATATGTGCTGCCAGGCTTTGAAAGGCTGTGTGACAAGATTTTAATAAATCGAGGTTTCTTTTGTTTTCGTTGCTTTTATTGCATTTGGTTATAAAAATAATATAATAAATAGTAATAAACACAGCTTCTAATCTAGTAATATATTATCAGAATGTGTTTTTCTGGATTTTAGTTAAATTTACACCTTGTTTTAGAATATTGTGAATGAACACTTTACAATTGACTACTTACAACATGGAAATTCAATGAAACTAAAACTTCAACACTAATAAAAGGCCTTTGTTGTTTATAATAATAGTTCTTAACGACAGTAATAAAATTTTCTAAGAATAGGGGCTTTACTTCAGCTCCAAAATGTCCATTTTCGATCAATTATGGAAGTTATTCGTAGAGTTGCACACTTTGTCTCGAATGCATGTATTGTAAGGACGGCTTGTCGTTAAAATATTACGATTCGTTTTAAGTTTAAATTGAATTCACAACCAAATACAAATACATGCGTATTATTATTTATGATCCATAAATACAAATGGCTATTATGATTTTGTATAATAACAATATCCAGTGCATACTAAAATATCACTCTATTAATTTATGAGATCCGGCAAATCATTTCAGAGAATATTTAGATAAATAGTTAAATGTGGGGATGCACTACATACGGTCCTGCCGTACCGCAAACATCCTCAGCTCTATTTATTATATCAAACATATAATATACAAAAAAATAGTTATTTTACGTCTTAACTTCACTGAACTGTATGAATTTTTTTATATTAAAGAGCATGAAAAATAATCTTTTTATGTAGAAGATTCTTTAAGTTGTTTTCAATTTTTTTTAAGTGACAATTCCACTGATAATCTCAAAATTTTTAAGTTAACGATAGATAATTGGAGCCAATGGACACCAAAACAAATAAGAAATAAGTCAGTAGAAACACATTTCATGCAAAAACTTGTTACAAAAAGATGAAAACACATTCAAATGTATTTAATTGGACATACATTTTTATACACATCGTATCTTTAACTTCAAGTATAAAAATGACAAAAAGAAAAAGAATACATAGGAAGGAAAAGGAGCAAATTAAAACAAAACTTTCAAATACATTAAATTGTCAATGTAACAGGAAATTATAATTGTTTAATAAATTAATATACATATGTAATTATTTAAGAAAATAACCAAAATTAACGTGAGTACATATATATATATATATATATATATATATATATATATATATATATATATTCATATAATAGAAACATATATTATGATGGTAAATTGCAGATCGTTACATAATTAGGTTATAGTATATACTGCTTAAATGTTTTACATCACTTCTGTTGTTAATTGAATTTTTTTCCTGTTTAATACTAATCATTTTATCAATTATCTGTGTTTTCAAAATCGAGATGGTGATCGCGTTGTAGTTTCTATGTAAATAAAGCAGTTTTATCTGGTTTAAAGTATTTGTGGGCTTGTAGTCTTTTGTATAAATATTGTTTAGTTTGGCGTATGTAGTAACTATCGCAATCGCCACATGGTATTTTATAGACGACATGTGTTTCTCGATTTTTTTCTACTTAAGGTTTTAGTTTTGAAAATAGATGTTTATTGTTTATATGTTGTTGCTACATCATATTTTTTTAAAGTGTATTCAATTTTTTCTGATAATTGTGGAACATATGGAATCGTGATATATGTTGTTCCATTGTTTAAATTGTTATGGTGTCTGCAGGGTTGTGTATTTGGTGGACTCTTTTTTAATTGTTTGGTCTATAAGTTGTGGTGGATAGTTTTACTGCTCTGTCAGTAAAATTATTTATAATCATTTTATTGAATACTGTAGGTGCATTTGAGTGGTAATGCACCTACAGTATTTAATAAAATGATTATAAATAATATCACTGATAGAACAGTAAAACTATCACATGCTCAATACAGAAGAGATAACATCTAGCAAATTAAAACTATCTTAACAAATAACAACTATCCGCCACAACTTATAGACCAAACAATTAAAAAAAGAATCCATCAAATATAAAAAACGGCAGACACAAATAACAATTTAAACAATGAAACCAAATAAACATCTATTTTCAAAACTAAAACCTAAAATAGAAAAAAAATCGAGAAACACATGTCATCTATAAAATACCATGTCGCGATTTCGATAGTTACTACATAAACCAAACTAAACTATATTTTTACAAAAGAATACAAGCTCACAAATACTCTAAAACAGACAAAACTGCTTTATTTACACACAAACTACAACGAAATCACCATTCCGATTTTGAAGACACACAGATAATTGATAAAGAACAACACACAATGAAAAGGGAAATTAAAGAAATGATTAGTATTAAACAGGAAAAAAATTCAACTAAGAACAGAAGTGATATTACAAATTTAAGCAATATATACTATAACCCAATGATGTAGCGATCTGCAATTTACCATAATAATATATGTTGCTATTATATAAATATTTATCTTACGTTACTTAAATATCTGTACATTTACTTATCATGCTGACAGTTCCGTGTTTAGATCCCTGACTGGCTACCCAAGTAGGTTTTCGTGATTTTCCTTCTCGTTTACAAACGTGAAGTTTTCTTGTCTTATCTTACGGAGTTTTGGTGTTCGTCTCTTCTTACGTTTACTCCTGTTTGTTTGGCCGATGTATGTCTTGTCACATTTAGGGCATGGAATTTCATAAACTCCCTGGTTTTCTAAATGTATTCTTGTTTTTGAATTTCGAAGGACTGTGCAGATTTTTCGGTCTGCCTTGAATGTGGTTCCAATGTTGTGTCTTCGTAGCACTCTGGATATTCTGTCGGTGGTATATTTGACATAGGGTAGTTGGTTGTATGATTCTACACTTCCATTGTGAATTTTATTTTACATCTGAACCTAAGTAACACCATCCACCCGATAATTTAGAGAGTATTGGACTAGCTCAGTAAATTCTGTTCGGATACAAATACCAGCCTGACAACAGCGAAACAAATAAAGAAGTTCAACTGCCTGCGAGCAGAACAGAAACTCATAAACACCAGAGAGGAGAAGAAACCACTAAAAGTTGTATACAACCTATCCACCACACATTGGATGCAGCATCACAAAAGGTATTGACGAAGAGATTTAACTACGGAATAGCTCCTGCCCGTATACCAGTAGAATAGATCATTTGTGGGGCAGACGCTACTATATCTGGGATTGACAAGAATACGGCCGAAGCAATCCGCCAAGATGTATCGCAAGTACTACGAAGAACCAAACCACCAACGAAGAACTTATCGCACGAAGAATTACTGGCACTTAAACAATTAAGGAACAACGAAAACATTATAATACTACCAGCGGACAAAGGAAATCCTACGGTGGTAATGAATACAACCGACTACAACACAAAGACAAAAACTCTCTTATAAGATCCGGCATACCAACCAACCACTACGGATCCAACAACATGCCTGGAGAAAACTAAAATTAAAATCAAGGAGAGTTCCATCGACAAGGCCTTATTCCAATTCAATCGTTAATCGAACACCATAATAACTAAATCAATTACATCAAAGACCACCTGTACAGTGAATTTTTTTTAGATATAGGTATTATTGATCACAAAAAAGAGGCAATTTATAAAAATAGTCAATCAATCTCTACTTTATATTTCCTCATAAATTTTTGATATAACTGATAATATTGATATCGGTCTATAATTTCCTGGGCCGTTCTTCACGTCTTTTAAATCAGTTCTTCTGTGCTACTCTTGCAAATAGCTTTCCGATATTTTTATCTTTCATGGGTTTAATAAGCGTCGTATAAAAATACTATTGTAGCATTTTAAAGTTACAATCATTCGAAATAAAAAGTCCTTTTATGAGAAATTATGATATTTAACTAAAATCATTTTCGAGAGATAATTTTCTAAAACTTCAAGCATCTATTAAGTAGCTAATAATATTTCGATGAACCGAAGAAGGCGTTTGCTAGTAAGTAATGTGTATTACTATCAGAAAATTCCTCCTGGTTTGAAGGAAATTAATTTACACGTTCACGCCGTAGTAGCCGCGGAGTACAATCATGGATTGTTTTACCACTTGTGCACGTGTGTAAGACATGTACAATTTTATTTTGCTCTTAGCTTCAATATTTAAATAAAAGTATGGTATGGTCATGAAGTATTTTATTGTGATATTTGGCTCTGAACTTAATATATAAATAATATATATAAATAATATATTCGCAGATAACTATCATTTTGATTATTTTATCCAAATAGAAGGTAAAGCCCTTAGATATAGGAATTATAAAGAACTATTTCCTTGCAGTTATGAACAGATATCTACAGATATAAGCTGCTTGTTTTACTCGCATTGGAGAAGTTACATAAAAGGTTGCGTGTTATGCTCGAAATTCCGAGTTACAAGAAAACTGATGTCTTAGTTATTGTCAAGAAGGCAAACTTATAAAAAAACGTATTCTCACTCGTAATATAATTAGTGAAGATCGCAAAAGAGCGTATTGAGATTCATTGCCTGTGTAGGCACGTGTTTTACTAGACATCGAACGGCTGTATCCTAATCTTTCAAATGTCGTCTACTATTCCGCTGTTTTTCTTGTAAAGAGAAATACCACTAATATACACTAACAATATGATACTACAGTTCATGTCACCCTTACTTCGAAGTATTGCTTTTATAGTGTTTGCACTAT
This sequence comes from Melolontha melolontha, assembly GCA_935421215.2. Classification (NCBI taxonomy): domain Eukaryota; kingdom Metazoa; phylum Arthropoda; class Insecta; order Coleoptera; family Scarabaeidae; genus Melolontha; species Melolontha melolontha. Next base: position 125,910,893 of record OW285237.1, on the reverse strand, counting down.
AGTTACCAAATTTCTAACATTAGGGTTATTTACTTAATATGTTGGCTATGCTTAATATGGATTTTTAAATTTGACACTTAAAATTGTTGTTTTTTTAACATTTAGGTTAGAAAACTCTATCGTAATTCTGTAGTTACAAGACGTACAATTTCGTAGAAACTAGAAATACAACGTGTTTCAGAAAGAACTCATCTCAATAGGCACTGAGTAACTAATTATTTATCTAATGTAATTTTAACATTGTCATTTCGTGACTAGCAATATAATTTATTATTACAAATATTTTTTTACTTAATAAACAATGCTACTAAATAATACACACATTGCAAGAAAATAATTTTATTGTTGAAGGATATTTCCGAATTGCACAATTTCTTAACGGACAATGGCAATATTTCTACGCGGAATGTAAGCAACAGTTTCACTTGCAGTTTCCTGATAAAGTTGATACCGCTTTACATCATCACATTCGTCTAGTCGTGGTGAAGGTTCGGGCTGCAGGATTAAGTTTAGCGCTTTTAGAAGATTGATTTCCTCATCGAGTTATATGCAGAGGTGTTTGGCCAGTGCGGTCAACCAGATCTTACTCCGTTAGATTTTTCTATTTTCAGATTGCTAAAAAATGAAATATATAAGACAGGAATTCATAGCTTAAATGACTTGATAAATACAATTACAATTATATGTTTAAAAAAAGGTATATAACCCCTTACCACAATTATTAGTCGTATCCTAAATACGTATTTCGACAACTAAGTTGTCATCATCAGTAGGTAAAAACTACTAATTAAAAGTCGCACATGGGGCACAGTTAAACAAGAGAAACGCTTCCGCACAACTATTATACACTGCAACCCTGTATAGACTGCAACCCTGTATAGACTCAGTCTATTCAGGGTTGCAGTGTATAATAGTTGTGCGGAAGCGTTTCTCTTGTTTAACTGTGCCCCATGTGCGACTTTTAATTAGTAGTTTTTACCTACTGATGATGACAACTTAGTTGTCGAAATACGTATTTAGGATACGAATAATAATTGTGGTAAGGGGTTATATACCTTTTTTTAAATTTTTATTTAACCACAGTCTCCATTGAAAGAATTTTCACAATTATATGTAATAAAATAACAACAGCAAATGTATTGGAGAATATTTGTGACAACCTGAAACGTCGTATTCAACAGAATGGTGACCATTATGAACACTTGCTATATTTTACAATTAAAAGATATAGAAATTAGTTATTTACTTTGTTTGTTTGATTAATATCCCATCTTTAAAGATTTCTTATTAAATAAATTTATAATCTAAATGTACTTGTTATTAATTTCATCACCATATCTCTCGATGATAAATTTTGACAGTGACAGGTAGATGAGCTTCATACCATTTAATATATATATATTCGCATTTCAAGAACGTAGAAAATCATAATTTATAGGAGAAATTCAGGGACAACAAGATGTAATTCTTTTTTAAACACGTTGTATTAATGCAAAAAGTGGTAAATGTAAGGATGAGGGAGGCAGGTTGTGTTATATGGGGTAAGTTGTTACATTCAACATATTTCGGATAGTACCATATGATCATATATTTCTACCCTCTAGAAGGCTATGACATTTTTCTTTTTTAAACTTAAGTTGGTACCATAATTTAAGTTAACTTATTTTGCAGCGTGTGTGTGATATAGGTTATTTTATACTGATGACAGATTAGGTTTTGTCATTTTGACAAATAATTACATACAAACGTTTCAGTTGAAAAAATAAAAAGTTTAATAATAAAAACAGCTACAATAAATGTTCAAAGTGAGCTCCTTCATTTTTTTTTTATTTTTTTTTGTTCATTAATAATACAAAAATGTCATACACTAACGAAGAGAAACGAGATATGATAAGTATTTTTTATTCTTCGAAACGAAATTCAACAGTAGCGAGTACAAGATAACAAAAACATTAATAAAAATACATAGAAAAGTAAACAATAAACAATTACATTAAATGTTCAATTATCTGGCCATCTTCGGTAATGCACAATTGGGCACGCCTTCTGGCATTTTGTACTGCCCTTTGTATAGTTCTTCTAGGAACTGCATCGAAGGCATTCTGAAGTCTGTCTCGTAATTCTTCAATGTTTTGTGGCGCATCTACTTTATAAATATTATTTTTAACATATCCCCATAAAAAAAATCTAGCGGACTTAAATCAGGTGATCTCGCAGGCCATTCAACAACTCCCCTATTTCCAATCCAACGGTTTGCAAACTCTTGATTCAAGAAATTTCTAACAACAGCTGCATTGTGTGCTGGTGCGCCATCTTGTTGCCACCATAAATATTGTAATTGATTTAATGGGATATTGTCGTCAAGATAGTCAAATACGTATGTACGCAAAATGTTTAAATATCTTTCTCCATTAATGTTCTTCATACATAACTGGTCCTAAGAGACGATTTGCCAAAATACCCATCCAAACGTTTATTCCAAAACGATGTTGTGATCTTCTAGCCCTGTTTTGTCGGGGATTTTGTACTGCCCAATAGTGCTCCGTATTTCTGTTGAACATTCCAGAATTTGTAAATTTTGTTTCATCGGACCAGATGATTTTGCTTGAAAAATTTTCGTCATTTTCAATCCTTCCCATTAACCAATTACAATATTCTAGCCTTCTCAAATTATCTCCAGGCAGTAAAGAGGGACTAACATGGATCCTGTATGGTTTAAACCTACTTTTATGTAAAGTTCTCCAAACTCTGGACTGGTACAAATTTATTTCTGACGCTACTTCGCGTGTAGAAATTGATGGATTATTATTTATCTATAAAAATACAAGATTAACATGAAATTAGAAAACACGCTTTTAATTTACCATTTGTAAAATATCTTGTCGATTTTCATTTAAATTCCTGTTGTTTTGACCATTACGCGGCTTAGTAAACGATACATTCTCGACCAAATTTCTGTCGGGATCTAGAAAAATGGTACGATTAGGCTGCTGTCGTTCTGGATATAATTGTAGATATCTTGTACTCGCTACTGTTGAATTTCGTCTCGAAGAATAAAAAATACTTATCATATCTCGTTTCTCTTCGTTAGTGTATGACATTTTTGTATTATTAATGAACAATAAATGAAATGTTTGACAGACTGAAATTCCATGGCTACCTTATTTAATCTTATAATTTATTCTTTTAAATAAAACCTAATGTCAAAAACTATAGTCAGCATGTGGTACATGGCTGAAATCAGAAAAAAAAACTCTTCTTTCAGAAGATGTCTAAATCCAATATGGCGCCTATAAGAAATTAGATAGTTGATGATGGCCAGAAAGAAACAAAACGTCGTATAAAAATTTAGAGTAAACCACTGAATAGAGGTTGAGAAATAATAGAGGTTGAGAAATGGCCACAAGGATGTGTTTTTATATTTTCTCTACAAGGCCAAATGTCGGTGCTACAGGTAAAAGAAGAAAATGGGGTTTTCGCGTTTTGTTTTTTAATAACGAAGGTCATTTGACACATGTCTATTTTCTTTACGGATTTATAACAAACACAAAATTTAACAACTTTGCCAAATTTAAACCTATACTCTATCTCCAATAATAAGCGAGATCCCCATGGTGAGGGCCGAAAATGAATCAGCCTGTATATATATATATATATATATATATATATATATATATATATAGTAAACCTAATCAGTAGGCGATTAAAGGTCTGTATATTACTTCAAAATATATGTATTTAAAAAACTCTACATGTTTCGGCTGTATACGCCTTTATCAAGAGAATACAAAATAAAGGCGTACACAGCCGAAACATGTAGAGTTTTTTAAATACATATATTTTGAAGTAATATACAGACCTTTAATCGCCTACTGATTAGGTTTACCATATCATACCAAGGTCACGAAGTTATTATATATATATATATATATATATATATATATATATATATATATGTATATATATGTATATATATATATATATATATATATAATATTTTCGTGACCTTGGTATGATATGGTAAATTAAATCAGTTGGCGATTAAAGGTCTGTTTTACTTCAAAGTACATATACATATTTAAAAAAACCCTACATGTTTCGGCAATGATGCCTTTATCAAGGATATAAAAAATATAGGGTAAACCGTACAGTTATTAGCCACTTAAGAAACTTATCACTTTTGAAAAATTTTATCTTACGTAAACTGAGAAATATAATATAAACAACACATTATTAATAATCGTTCCTTAAATATTTTGAAGGTCTACTTCTATAGTTTCTATGTATATACACAATGCGTTTTGAAAAAAAATATTAGAAAATTGTTGCAAATTTCTATAGTTATTGACCAGTTTTTATAGTTACTAACCACTTGTGTTACAGTAACTGACCGCTGTTACCTACTATAAAATTTAGGTAAAAAATTAAGACAAGACAATTGAATAATTATTTATTTTATACAAAATGGAGTACCTATAAAGAAGTCACATGTCTTTATGTTCGAGATAAAATTTGTATAATTCTTCAATTTCTTCACCTTCCTCTTCTGCTGGACGTAGTTTTTCACCATATATTGTAGACTGTTTAATTTCATCTTTCTTTTCACGTCCTGAGCCGTGAACCAATGCATCGTCATCTACAGTTTGCGCGCTATCATTTGTGTCACTTGACTCTTCATTATAACACATGTGGCATAAAAACAAATCACCGTCGTTTAAATTTGGCACATGTTCTTGATGCTTCTTAGGAATACATTTTATGTGATACGACTTATGGCATGTGTCACAACAAATATTAGTCTTACTATATCCACAAATGAAACAAGTGGATTTTAATTGAGTTTCATTTTTCGGTTTTCTTTTTCGAGTCTGTTGTATGGTCTTTTTATTATTTTCTTTTGCTGCCAATTTTTCTTCCCTCTGCTTCTTCTTTCTTTCCTTTTTCTTTTCTATATTCAGTTTTTCTACTTGTTTTTCCAGAAGCATGTTTTGATAATTTTCAGAAGTAATTGCAAAAGGATATCTCTTAACTTGACGTTTGCCTTTGCGTTTTGGAGAATTTGGCCACATTAAATAATTATTAATAGAAGCAGTATCTGGAGTATTTCTTTTTTCTTCCAAGTTTAGGGTTTCGGATGACTGTGTTTCACTTGCTGTTGATACCAGAGGTGCTAATGCAATGGTGGGTGTAAAATTCAAAAGTTCTCTTTCGTTTTGTATGGGATACGAATTTAGAACTTCATCAGTACTCTGTGTATCATCCATTCGTTCAGACCCCTCTAAAGCGTCATTGATGCAATCCTCCTCAATAGGTGTATTTATAGGATCAGTTTTCAAATGCTTCCATATCTCGTATAATGCTAAGAAATTCTGGTCACTTTCAGATTCTATTTCATTCATTTTTGTGAATAATTCTACTTTGTCTTTTCCTACAATACTCATAAATGTAGAAATGTCTATTGTTTTTGCGTTACGTGTGTTATCGTTATTGTTATTACTATAGCAAGTTTTAGTAGAATCAGTAGTGCCACTTAAGCATTTTGTGTAATCCACAGCATTTGCGTCAAATGGATACAATCCACATACTCTAAATCCATTTTGTAGCATAGTTGGTTTCACTATAGCTTCTATAACTTCATGAAGTATTGGGGCAAACGTTAGTTTTGTTACTGCTACTCCTGGATTCTTATCGTGGAATTGCTTGACAGCTTTTCTCCATCCGACTTTTATCGGTCGAAAAACTGCGACGTCAGCGGGCTGTAGAATTCGCGTTGTATTCGGATATAGAGCTATTAATTCTATTCCTAATCTAGAGCAAAGTGTACTTAATTCAAAGGTCAAGTGAGACTTGTGACCGTCCATAAAAAGAATGGCAGGTAAGTTAACTCCTTCTTTCACTAAATACGGATAGAACACATTAGCAACGTATTCATAAAAGGTTTGAGCCGTCATCCAACCATTGTCACTTCTTCCTATACCCCATGTAGGCGGCACACTCATTGCAATTTTTTCGGGAACTCTTTTGTATGGAAAGATAACCATAGGGCTGCAAGTTTTTCCTTCGGCGGAAAATGTAAACATCACTGTTATATTCTCTTTTGATGATCCGTGTTCGATATTATATACATTTCTACAGCCCTGTGGAGCTAACACCTTTCCCGTTTGCGGACAAATCTGAAAACACGTTTCGTCCCCATTAAAAATTCTAGTTGGATCCATCATCACATCCTCCAGATTCTTCTCCTTAACATATGTCTCTATAGCCTCAAACCAACCTCTAATATCTTTTTCAGTGACACAAGCGCTTGCGGTCGTAACGCCTTCTGATGACCTGAACACGATTGATGGGTTTCTTTTTAGGAAAGCCTGTGTGAATAAGTTACAATAGATAAGGATGATGTTTTAGAAAAAAAATTATCTTACCCTCATCCAACCTTCACCGGGCTTATTATCTCGGAATGGATGCGGCCTTGGATTATTGTTTAAAAATTGTTGCACACTTAAGGCTAAGTCTTCCTTTTTTCTGGGAAACCCCTTTCTGGCAAGGTCCGATATCCACCTAAATAAAGTAATTTAGTAGCAAGAATGACATTATTGGCATACTATATTCCTTCCACCTAACTAAAGTGCTTTCTTCTTGTTCCGTGAGTATTGGTGACGGTCCAAATGTGCTTTTGTGCCCCGGATTACATATTTTAAAATGTAAAGTAGCCCCAGGTATGTTATATTTCTTCGCAATGCTGCGAACCGAGCTCTCACCGTTTCGAATTTCTTCAATAGCTCTCTCCAGACGACCGGGGCTATAATTTGGAGTCTTTGGCATGTTCTGCAAAATATATAATCTACAACATATATCTATGATGTCCTTTATATCAGAAAATATATTTCAAATTAATTCTTAATTAATTTAAAAATGAGTTGCGCCAATTTTGTGAAATGCATAGTAATTAGCCATGCTCGATTGATAGCTATTGGCCATGTGTTAATAACTGTCTAGGGATAAATTTTGACCTTCCTTTTCTAAATACAACTATACATCATGTATTTACATTGAATGAAATGAAACAGAAACATGAAGTGAATACCTTCTTGTAGTATAGTTATTAGCCACCATGGTCAATAACTAAAATCATTGGAAATTTGAAACTAGCTATTAGCCACCCTCCATAAAAATATAAAATGTAAAGAAAACATCATGTACCTACTAGTAACATAATTCTATATACGTACCTTCTAATGAGTAAACACTTCGCGAATTTGAAAATAGGCCACAACCACTTTGTAGAAACGTATAAATGGAAATTAATTTTCTTAATAAAACGCTAACGCATCTCACTGCATCTGATCACAGATTGCAACTGTCAATATTGTGGCGGGAAAAAAATGATGTCATACCATCTATGAGCGCAAGAGTTAATTAGATTTAAAAAAGGTTTGTTACTTATCTTAGAAACGAAACCTGTACATGCTAAAGCTGAATACGGGCCTAATATTGTTGTTTGTCGATCTACTGGTCAACTACTGGTCAATTACTATATAGTGGCCAATAACTGTGCAGTTTACCCTACATGACAGAATACAAATGTCAAATAATTCAATGTCAATAATTTATTTGACATTTGTATTCTGTCATTTATATTTTTTATATCCTTGATAAAGGCATCATTGCCGAAACATGTAGGGTTTTTTTTAAATATATGTTTGAAGTAAAACAGACCTTTAATGGCTAACTGATTTAATTTACTATATATATATATATATATATATATATATATATATATAATATTTTCGTGACCTTGGTATGATAAGGTAAACTTAATAAGTCGGCGATTAAAAGTCTGGTTCATTACTTCAAAGTATATATATTTAAAACAACCCTACATGTTCCGGCAATGATGCCTTTGTCAAGGGAATAAAAAATATTTTTTATTCCCTTGACAAAGGTATACATTATGTTACATAATTAGAAAATTTATTTGGTATAATTTTTATTATTTATGTAGGTCACTTTTCATTATTAAAATTCATTAATTTATTTGTAATTCCGAAAATAATTAACTTTATTGATAATAACGGGTGTTCAGAAACATTCGAAGTCAAACTAGTCCTTGAAAATATGAAGTCATGTCTGAGATAGATTGATATTTGACAGACAACAGTTGACATTTAATAATTATTACAAATCAGATACTTAAGTAAAGATATACGATTTTTTGTTCAGAGCCCACTTGACTTCGAATGTTTCTGAACACCGGTTATTAATATCATATGGAAATCTATTTTATCGACCGTAACATTTTTAGATTTAAACTATTTCACCGCGGATTTTTTAATTTTATCTTACATACATATGACATCAATAGACATTTAAAATAATGTAATTACTATGTTATAATTATTATTTTTTATTATAACTGTAATGTCAATTAGTATGAGAAATAAAACAAGTTGATTAGAATAAATACTAAATTAAATAGTAGTATTAAGCAAAGATAAATCATATGCAGGCCAAGGAAACAAACAATAGATAAGAGCGTAACTTTGGTGGTTGTAAGAAAAAACTAAGTTAAAGAGTATTATAAAACTTAAAATATCATTTAAAATATTAAAACCGTTGTATACTAACCCAAAAATGTTCACAATATACGAAGACAGGTTACATACATCGTCCAAACAATAAAATAGAACAGCATTTCTGAAATATACGGACCATTCCTCCGAAAAACTGTTGGCGTCACCAGTACCAGGTTGTCTCAAACATACGTGCATCAAATTTCCATCTGTTCCCAATTGAATCCTATATCACCAAGAAAATCCCTATAATAGACGTCGGACTACACGTAATTATAAATAAAAATCTGTATTTTATATCCATATTAGCATAGCATAACAACATTTATTGCACCATATGACTTTTGTAAATACTTTTACGATTTGTAACCTTATTATGTCACATGATTTACGCTCAATCATCAGCTAATTCAGATATGTTATTAAATTGAACTAATATCTTAAAAAAATGTCGATTAAAACTTAAATTTCCACAAACCACACACAATATTTTTATTTATCGTTTATCTAACTTAATGTCGTATGCTTGTGATATTACAATTTAAACCTATATTAAGTGTAAATGCTCGAGGTTATTTATGGAGGCAAAATAAGATTTCATTTTTTTAAAAGAAGAATCGGCTCCTGAGAAGATCTTGCACTACCGCTAAGTAACCGAATATCATATAATTTTGTTCATTTAATAAAAGCATTAGATGAACTGGCGCCCTTATTTCTTAAAGAATCATTTAAAAGAATTATATATTTAAACTATACCTGCCAATATATATAGTTGTCAGAGCGCCATCTTATAAACTACAGTCAAACTAAGCTATACGATAAGTTAGATATCCCTATACTTTACAGTATAATTATTAAAATTAAAACCGATTCAGATTATTTCTTTCTCATATCTAATTATTAATTATATATTAACATTTCCAAATCCATTTTATATATCAATATGTGTGTAATATTTTCAATATATTGTTGTGGTTATTGTTTATGTTTTCGTTCTTGTAAGTTACAGTTAGTAAAAATTTGCCCAATATGGGGGCGCATTTTTACATTCAGTAATGTCCTCTTTAAACATCTGTAGAAACCTTTGCATGGATTGATTCGTACAAGAAATTGATGATGTAAGAAAGGAACTTTTAAAATTCGATCCCCAAGGAAGAGCCAGTCACAATTTAGAGATGATCAGATTAAAGTAGATTTACAAACTATACAGAGAAGTTACTTCGCAGTTGTGGAGGGCATAGAAAAATTTCTAAATGTTTAGACGTCGTTAGTGGATTCTATTGAAATTGTGAATAGTGTTCACGAACAGATATGCGCCTTAGAAGGCGAAAGAGTGTGTAATAGAAACATTTGAAAGTTCTTTATACAAAGATTACGATTTTTTCATATTAGGACAAATTTGTGAAGGTGCATCTAAAAGATCCAGCAAGTTCTTTCAAAGATTATTTTAAATATGCAGTTATAATATCACTAATGGTCGTTTTCGGCGTTAAGAAACTGAACTGACTGAAGCAACCGTAGAAACATCTAATAATTGAAATATTTAACAGATCCCGTTTCGGACTTCGCGAAAGATTTTTGAAACGGTAAGTGTTTGAGCACCTTTAATCATTTATGTGTCGAGATTTAAACGTCCATCTCTGGCGCCTGGCGCAATTTCCCTGCTCTAATTTACTGTTTGTAAAAGCTTTTATGAATGTATACTGTTCCCAAATTCAACGAAACGACTATTTATATTTAGGAAAATTAAAGGTATCAAAATTTATTTTATTATTATTACTTAAAGTGTGAGAGCATATTCTTAAAAAACAAGTATTTGCTAGTAATTTATCTTCAATTAAATTAAATGCACTGCATCTACGAACCTACTATATTACAAAGCTTTTGCACTCCACAAACTTGCGAATATATATTTTTTCCTCCCTTTTATTCCATAAGTTGATCATCGTTGCCTTTTGTGTCACACTTTCGATATCTGTTCAATAGCTCGGATATCTCGGCATCACCGGCAAACAAGATTTCTAGGTTCATTTCGTTGCTTGCTTGATTTATTTCATTCTAACTTGTTTTAAGTGAACGCCGTCGATAGAAACTCAGACGTCACACAGGACTGACGCTTTCAATTCAGCTGTCCATATTGTTGGCTCTTATCCATCTTAGTCCTTATACTCACATCACTAATTCCATCCCGTTCGAGAAAATAAAATTGCACAAATGTTCGACGAATAGACTGGGTCTTTCTTTTGACAAAGGGAATTCAGAATTTAAATATTTAAATATTTAAATTTAAATCAGATCGTGTGATTCCACCTTCATTGTTTTCATCACCAAGATATTTCTACCTAGAATATATAGAAATATTGTTAGATTGTTCATTAAATACAAAGTATAAAAAAATATAATTCGCTATAGATACATTACCTCACTGTTATCGTACTCTTTGTTATTTTATGTTAGCAAAATATATTTTGAAATAAAAATTTGAAAAGTTTTGTTGTGCGCCTTAAAAGATAATTAGAATTTATATAATGATAAAAATAAAAAGGGCTCATGGGGTGAACAATCTGTTAACTAAAAATGCTGTGGCTAGCAAAAATGAATGAAAAGAGCACTCGATGATGTAACAAAATATTAACTTGAATAGTATGGTTAACATAAAATGAATGAAATGGCATTTAAATTAAGAAGTATATAAATAACAAACACGATGCTACCTATGTAAATATGCTTTCTACATTTCACGACGCTAATTTACTCGAGTTTTTTATAAAAAAAAATTCGCCCTGAAGTTAGATTTGAACCCACGTCTATGGCTTGCCGGACAATCGCTTTAACTACTAAACTATTAAAGGCCGTGATTTAAAATATTTATGGGAATGCCTTAAGTCACATCAAGGAAGCAAATAATGTATATTTTTTCCGTAGTAGGCAATTGTGCAAATTTATTGCATTTTCGCCAAGTAATGTAAATATGCTTTCTACATTTTACGACGCTAATTTATTCAAATTTTTTTTATAGAAAAAAAATCGCCCTTAAGTAGGATTCAAACCCACGTCCATGGCTTGCCGAAACGCAGCTTTAACCACTAAATTATTAAAGGCCGTGATTTTGAATCATTGTGGGAATCCCTTAAGTCACATCAAGGAAGCAGATGATATATATCTTACCCGTAGTAGGTAATTGTGCAAATTTATTGCATTTTCGCGATGTAATGTAAATGTAAATATTATTTTCTGTGGGAATACTAAACAGTCGTGTTTTTAAATAAAAACATTTCCAGAGTTATAGATTTTAACCAATAAATATTTATAACATATTAAAAACTGTTAATGCATTTTGGAATTTCCTATATAGCAAACAACGAAATAAAATTAAAATTAATTTAAAATTAATTTAGATTACTGTAGGCCAATTAATATATAATACAAAGGTATTTTTAATAATATAAAATATTATTAAAAATCTGGTGTGAAGAACACCTACTCATGTATGTTTCAATTATTCTGATACATTACACATGCGGTTAGTCCGTAGTATGAGTGAAGACACAAACAAAATGCAGTTTCTAGAGAGATTGGCTGTGCCACCTTTGGATGGGCGTCGTTACTTCACATTGGTTATGTGGACGGGGCGAGGTACTTCAGCTGTCTGACAACAGGCAGCGCTGAATTTACTTCTACGCCCGGTCTGGATAATTTCGGTGATGTGGTGATGTGGTTCTTTTTTGTGAATGTGTCTGAGAATATCCTTTCTCCAGCAGGTGCGTACCGACGAGCCTGTAGAAAGGCGAAATACGTTTCTGGCGAGAGATATGTTCGGACACGTTCACAAAAAATATTAATAGTGAACCTGTATTTGTGTTCTTCACACCAGATTTTTAATAATATTTTATATTATTAAAAATACCTTTGTATTATACAAAACTGGTGGGGTTTACCTACTCATGTATGTTTCAATTATTCTGATATAATTAATATATATTTAATAAATCATGAGTTCTTTTATTGTTTATTTTTTGGACTGGTTCGTCGTTTTATTTTGAACCAGACTGGTTCCCCGATTTATTCTAGACTACTCTCTAGGCTAGTATAAGACCGCTTATGGGGATGTTCCGGCACCGAATAATCGTGCTCCGCTAACTGTGGTATCACCACATATCTCTATTTAAAATCCTCTCAGCACTACTCCAGGGTCACCAGCAATATATATGTAGGATTCATACTACTCACTTTGCCAAAGAAAAATAATTTTCGGGTGATTACGCATCTTGAGAATATATAAAAATGCCATGCATATCAAAAGTAAGCAATACATATAATATACAGGGTTCAAAATAGAAGTACCATTACAACATGCATAGTGCCTAATTGTTATAGTCTAAACTGCTTTTGTTTTTCTTTTGCACTGTGTAGGATTAAAATTTCTTAAATCACAGTGTCGTTATATAACGTGTGTTCATTTGAAAAGTCAATCTAGGTTACTTTGAAATTTTTATAGAATAAGACGCATTTATATTAGCATGTGTTTGTTGTTCCGTAAACGTAAATCCAAATAACATTTGATAATGCCAATCACATTTGCTATTTATTTGTATGTATGAAACTGTCAAAATATGCGACTTCGTAGGTAAGTAGTAAATTTTAATTTACGACATACTTCAAAATGTTCTCAGTAAATCACATGCTACTAGATTGACTTTTCAAATGAACACCAGTTATATTCTTTCAAGTTTTACCGTAAAACTAACAGTTACTTTATTATATTTCTTTTTGTTTCGAGATGTGAAAAATATAAAATATAATATCAATTCAGAATGTCGCTATAGTATTTAAAGGCGGCAATGTATATATTTATAGAAACGATAACATTGTGTCTAGGTTTTGTTATGGTAAGGGTTCGAAAACCCGGAACGAAAGTCAGCGTGAATTTTTAGAAACCTTATATTAAAAGAGCATGTAAGATGTATGCTCTACGGTCATTTAATGTCCTGTATTTGATAAAAATCTATCTTTAATCGAAATATTGTACCGAACATACGTAACGATCGACAACTGAACGAACTTAAGCGAGATGGACAATAGCAGAACTGTTTTTTTTTTTGTTATTGTGGGTCAACTCTATGATATCGTCTCTTATAAAACAGTCCCCAGTGGGGTAACAATTTTTTTTTTAATATCTGTCATTTTTTCTCGCTTATAAGAGGGAATTATGGAAAATATTCTATATAATTGAATCTTTCCATTTTTTATACGTTATATTTTTATTTCAAATACACCGGGCATAGAAAATCAAATATTTCGTTCACATATATTTTATTTGTGAAGTGCTACTAAAACCGATTGAAAAGAAGAAATACAGACCGTCGTATTATCGTAGAACATTTCACTGCAGATTCCGCCCTCTCCTATTTTTTAAAAAATCAAGGGAGGGAAGGTGGATTATGAACCAAAGTAAAAAATAGCCTAAAGGTTTGAGGTCCGGAGCACATACTGAGTGTGGTATCAACTTAATTTTCTCAAACTCCTAGATTGAATTCCGTGACATTCTATAAATACTTGGTATAGAATTGTTTTACTCTTAGGAGCTTGACATCCGTTCCCCAATACCATCAGTCATTCGACCTTTTGACAGGAACTTATATGAAGTACTTACAAAAGTACTACATATAGTATTCGAAATAACCATATTTGATAATAGATTTCGGAAAAAATATACACTTTTCATCACACATAATTACTCTCTTGAGTGAGTTTTATATAAATATCATACGTTTCCAATTAATGCTTTGCTTTTTGGTATAAATTCGAATGATATAGTGCGGGAAACCTCTCTTGCTGAGTTATCTTGCACTGCCTATTTGCTTTGCTGCGTTGTATGGAATTTCGCACAATAAGTATTTTGAAAGTAATATGCGATAAATATTTCATGTTGCTTTTGCACAGTGTTATAACAAAATTTTATGCGAACAAAACAATGAAGTACTTTTGACCATGCACTCTATCAACATTCATATAAACTCTTTCCAGCAATTACATTATAAGTCTGAACTTGATTTATACACACTCAATGTGGTGTGTACATCGCGTGTCTTAAGTCGAATTGGAATATCATTTATACAAATATTGCAACTTTTTACCTACCCTAAAGTAATTTAAAATTTTCAGCTATATAATTCGTTAAGTTAGAAATAATTGCCTATCTCTACTAAAGTAAAATTCTATTTTAGCAACGAATTAAATAACGGTTATTCTAACAAAATCAAAGAATAGTAACAGATAGAGAACACACTATTAAAAAGAATGCTTAACACAACTTTACAAGAACAAATTCCGTTGTCATTAAATTTAAACGAAACTTTAATACTTACTAGATTAGTGTTTCCCGATATATTTTATGTTAACTATAAATTATAACTAATAAATTTTTACTTAAACAAAGTTACGCATTTCCCAGTCGGGAACTTGCAACCAAGAACTGTGATTGGTCAGCCACAGCTTTGAGATACATTAGGTCATTAGGTACTCAGCTACTGAATAATTGAAGCTAATATTCTAATCAAACTCATAATCAGATTTTTTATATGCAATTATGTACTCCATAGAACAGCAATAATAGGTACATATTCATTTAAAATGTTTCGAATGACTGAAAGTGCTTTATATAGAATCTTGGCAGTTGTAAATACGTTACAAATATCTATTTTACGTATACAAATGATAATTTTCAACCATCCTTTGCGTGAATTGAAGTTAGGTCATCCAATGTTTCCATTTTCATCCCTCGTTTCCTTTAACATTAGTAGACATCTCGATTATTCAATTCACCCGGCACCGCTCTCTTGTTTATCAGTGCCGACTAGACTCGTTCAATTTTGTCTGAAGAGATTTCCTTAGAGTTGCTTTGTTTGAGCACGTACACGTTTTTGTTCACTCGGCGTATCATTATTAACAATAATAACACTCGGTTAGTTGCTGGTTTCCCTTTTCTCTTGTCCGTCCTTAGCGACATTCGCTAATCTGTATAATTTGAATAGGAATTAATTCAGTTTGGATTCTATTATGAGAAATGCAATTTGATTAATAAGAATTATCTACAGGCTGCAGAAAAAAAGTTGAAACAAATTTGAAACAACGAATTATGAAGTTAAATTTAGAATATAGTTGAATGAGAGTTTTGAATTAATTAATGATTTTGGATTAATTTGGAAAGTCCCAGAGAGAATGTATTTATTTATTTTAAGTAAAATTGCGCAACAAACAAAATGCATTTTACAATTCAAGTTTTAATCTTATATATATATATATATATATATATATATATATATATATATATATATATATATATATATATATATGAGCTACATGTGTATGAGAATTAATAATTATTAAATCTCATTTTACATGCGATTGTCGCTATAATTTGTTGCATTAAATTCAGTTAAAAACAGTGAAATGTCGATATTTGCACATTCCGCGCAGATAAGTTTTTCACAAATTTTTCATTTGTACTGACAACTTGTACAGTTGACGTCGCGGCTTGTTGCGTCTACAATCTAGGGCAAAAGTGATTTGCCGAATTGTAGAATTTAATGCAACAAATTATAGCGACAATCGCATGTAAAATGAGATTTAATAATTATTAATTCTCATACTCATGAAGTTCATTACAGTTCGTATATATACACGTAGTATAGAAGTGAATATCATGTCTGTATTCGGATAAGGTGCACTGATGATCTGTAAAAACAGTGAAATGTCGATATTTGCACATTCCGCGCAGATAAGTTTTTCACAAATTTTTCATATATATATATATATATATAATATTTTCGTGACCTTGGTATGATAAGGTAAACTTAATAAGTCGGCGATTAAAGGTCTGGTTCATTACTTCAAAGTATATATATTTAAAACAACCCTACATGTTTCGGCAATGATGCCTTTGTCAAGGGAATAAAACATATATATATATATATATATATATATATATATATACAACAATTGATAAATTATTGGAGTTTTTCGGCTTTTATATGAAATATTTACAAATATCAAATTTTTTATTTATTTTTTATATACATATTTCGGCATGTTTCGGCATCATTGCCGAAACATGTAGGGTTGTTTTAAATATATATATATACTTTAAAGTAATGAACCAGACCTTTAATCGCCGACTTATTAAGTTTACCTTATATATATATATATATATATATATACCGATAGGTCCAGCCCGCAACGGGCCATACGGAACAATATACGTATGGAACGTAATGCGATGTGGCAACGTATGTACGATGCCACTCCGCGTGCGCATACATAAGTCCGATGATCGAGAGCAATAGACTGCCCGTCATTCGTATCTAGCTGTGCAAATGTAAATGTTGCAACAGTTGCAAGTTCAACTGTTTAGAATTTTCCAGACAATATCCCCTAGAAATCTCGAGGGAGTGAGGCGGGAGTTTTACAATAGGCTCGGCTATTGTTTGGGGAGAGAGGGCGGTATTTTCGAATCCTATATTTAGTGACTTTCTTAGAATTAAAATTTATTCTGCAGAATTATTGATTTTTTTACTTTTATCTTTTAGAAAACGTTATTTTTTTTTTATTACTTAAAATTACTTTTCCGTAGCAGCTAAGAATACAATAATAATAACTTGGAGATATAACGACCTTTTTATATCTGAAACAAATGGGCAAATTACGTATACAGAACGAATATGCAAACGACTATATCCTTACGCGGTTTAAGTCTTACTAAATTCATAACTCTGCAATGTATGGTAATGTAAGCTATTGCGCGTAGAGAGGTAGATATGAGACTTGAATTTTGTTGTGGTCGGAGTTGCCTCCATTTCCACTCCATTGTTTCGTATTTCCCAGGGTTGTGACGTGTTTGTGTCTGATTAATAAATAATCGTGTGTTTTTCTTTTGTGAGGTCCTGTGTTGGGTATGTGTAGTCTGTGTGTCTGTGTGTCACTAGTCATTGGTTTTTTTTGCGTTTCAGTCATGTGTGTGTTTAATGTTTGTTGTTGTAGAGTGTGATTAGTTTCTGTGTTTGCGTTACGAAGTATTGTATCTGTTCTGTTGTTGCGTTTGTGGAGTGTAATGTTATTAGCATATTGCCTAAGGCAAGTGCTAGTGCGTCAGTTGTGTTAGGTGTTGTGTTTCTTTATGTCCATGGGTTCGTTGTTGGGGATGGTGCTGTTATGTATTCGGGTTTGGGTGTGGTTTTGTTTACAGGGTTGTTTGGATTTTTAGGACAGTTAAGGAAAGTGGATAAGTGAGGACCACCGCAGTTTGCACACTTTGGTGGGGTTGTTTTGGGTTTTGTACATAGGTGTGTTGAGTGTTCGTCTCCGCATTTCATGCATTTGTAGTGTATGTTACAGTTTTTTTGGTGGTGTCCAAATGTCTGACATTTGTGGCATTGTATTATGTCTGTCCGTTTGTTTAGTGGTTCGATTTTAATTGTGAGTCCGCAGCAGTTGTGTATGTTGTAAATTGATTTGTATTGTCTCGTCAGTTCTATTAGTACAAGTGGTGCTGGCATTTCGTGTTTGCCGTTCATGCGTTTTATTTTTAATGTTGGGTAGCCTTGGTCAGTCAGGTCGTCGGTGATGTCAGTGTCTGTGATAAAGGTAGGAATGCCACGCATAACTACCTTTAGTGTCTTTTCACTTCTCAGTTGAAAAGTGTAAAATTGTATTTGTTCATTGTCGAGTATGTGTTTAAGTTTTCGGTAGTCTTCGTCAGTTTTCGGTTCGATGTGAATGCCAGGTTTCACATGTTTGTTTTGTACTGTGTTAATGTTATGTGTTTTAAGTATTTGTCGTATATATTCCCATTTGTCTTTGTCTGTTATTATGATTGGTGCGATTTTGTGTGTTTTGCGTGTTTCGGTGTTTGTGTTTTGTGTGGTGTTTGTTTTGTCACTTACCCTGGGTGTGCTGTTTGATGTTGATGGTTGTGGGGTAAATTGGGTTGCTTCTTCTTCTTCCATTTTTTCCTCGGTTTTGGTTTCAAGGGCGGCGTAGGAATTTTTTGTTTCGATTGGTGTCGCTGTGTGGTCAGTTTTCTGTCTTTTTGTTGTTTTTTTGGGTGTCTGAATACGTCGTTTTCGATTTTCGGTTCCGGTTGGCTCTTCTTCGATTTTACGGGAGGCTTTTCTTCTTCTTGTTTTTCTGTGGGGTTGCCTTTTAACTCGATTTGGATCGTCGGTTCTTCTGGGTTAACCATTAGTATATCCCCTGATTTCTGTAGTAGCTTCTGGATATCTTCTTCTTCGTCGAGTATGTTGAGTAGATTTTTAAAATCTTCCAGTATCTTGGGTGTACATTTGTTCAGGTATTCGGGTTTAATCATCAGGTTGGTGATTGTTCTCTTTTGTCCGGCCATTGCTTCCGGCGTCGCTTGACGATGTATCGTCGTCGGTGTTCTCAACTGCGATGCTGCTGTAACAGAGGTCGCAGTGAGAATGCGTAGAGGGGATTAGCTGTTGCCACGTATTGCTCGGTATGGCCCGTTGAGAGCTGGTCCTATCGGTATATATATATATATAGACAGCAATGTTTACATACCCACTTACTTTGCAATTATATACATACTAATTTGATATTTGAAAATATTTCATATAAGAGCCGAAATATATATATATATATATATATATATATATATATAAATATATATATATATATACAACAATTGATAAATTATTGGAGTTTTTCGGCTTTTATATGAAATATTTACAAATATCAAGTTAGTATGTATGTAATTGCAAAGTAAGTGGGGATGTAAACATTGCTGTCTACAAATTACAAAGCAAATCATACGAAATTTTTAATTGAAAAATATTGTCTACGTTGGGACTTGAACGGAAGTCTACAGTTTGTCGGACTGTCGCTTTTACGACTTAAGCCACGATAGACCTTGGTTCAAGCTAGAAATACATTATAAAGTAACAGTGTTAGCGAATCAGATGTCAGCTACTGAATGTAGATGTCAAGTTGAAAGCAGAAGTCAGTTTTGAAAGCTGATGTCAGTTTTGATAGCAGATGTCAGTTATTGAAAGCAAATGTCAGTTATTGAAAGCAGATGTCTGTTATGAAAGCAAACGTCAGATTTGAAAGCAGATGCCTGTTTTGAAAGCAGATGTCAGTTATTGAAAGCAGATGTCAGTATTTTGAGAGCAGATGTCAGTTTTGAATGTTTTGAAATTGCTAATTATTACTCCATTGCTATATGAGTGTTTAGATAATATCTTGTGTGTGTGTGTTTACATAATTTCTTAGCCGTCTATTAAATACAACATTTGATAAATTATTGGAGTTTTTCGGCTTTTATATGAAATATTTACAAATATCAAATTAGTATGTATTTAGTGGGAATGTAGACAGCAATGTTTACATCCCCACTTACTTTGTAATTACATACATACTAATTTGATATTTGTGAATATTTCATATAAAAGCCGAAAATATAAATATAATATAATAATATAAATATATATGATATACGTAATGCCAATGAGAACTCATAATTATTGAATTCTCACATACACGCCATTGCCGCTCTAATTGGTTGCATCAATTTCTACACGTGACAAAATCACCTTTGTCAAAGAATGTAGCTGCAACATGTCACGGCGCTAACCGTCCAGGTTGTCCGGTAAAATGAAAAAATTTGTGAAAGTCGTATCCATCCGCGATGTGTAGACGTCGACGTTTCATAGTTATTACTAATTGTCAATACACCTTACCCAGAAATAGATACGACTTTCATTTCTATACTGCGTGTATATATACTAATGATGATAAACGTAATGCCAATGAGAACTCATAATTATTGAATTCTCACATACACGCCATTGCCGCTCTAATTCGTTGCATCAATTTCTACACGTGACAAAATCACCTTTGTCTATGAATGTAGCTGCAACGTGTCACGGCGCCAACTGTCCAGGTTGTCCGGGAAAATGAAAAAAATTTGTGAAAGTCGTATCCATCCGCGATGTGTAGACGTCGACGTTTCATAGTTATTACTAATTGTCAATACACCTTACCCAGAAATAGATACGACTTTCATTTCTATACTGCATGTATATATACTAATGCTGATAAACGTAATGCCAATGAGAACTCATTTTTATTGAATTCTTACATGCACGCCATTGCCGCTCTAATTCGTTGCATCAATTTCTACACGTAACAAAATCACCTTTGTCTAATAATGTAGCTGCAACGTGTCACGGCGCCAACCGTCCAGGTTGTCCGGGAAAATGAAAAAACGTGTGAAAGCCGTATCCATCCGGGATGTGCACACGTCGACGTTTCATAGTTATTACTAATTGTCAATACACCTTAGCCAGAAATAGATACGACTTTCATTTCTATACTGCATGTATATATACTAATGATGATAAACGTAATGCCAATGAGAACTCATAATTATTGAATTCTCACATACACGCCATTGTCGCTCTAATTCGTTGCATCAATTTCTACACATTTCTTAGACAAAGGTGATTTTGTCACGTGTAGAAATTGATGCAACGAATTAGAGCGGCAATGGCGTGTATGTGAGAATTCAATAATAATGAGTTCTCATTAGCATTTCGTTTATCATCATTAGTATATATACACACAGTATAGAAATGAAAGTCGTATCTATTTCTGGGTAAGGTGTATTGACAATTTGAAATAACTAAAGACGGCAGACTATGTGCCCACACTGTCAAATTTAATAATAATATGTTTATATACTGAGAAGGATTGTTCGACGTTGAGAGATGTTATATTTGCATAGTTAAAGTGCTCTTTGTATCTGTACAATGGATCTTCAGTATTGGTAAAAAGTTGCCCTAATTTTGTAAAATCTACATTTTTATCTAATACACCTTATGTGTATTATTAAATTTAACAGTGTGGGGCACATAGTCGGCCGTCTTTAAATAACTATGAAGCGTCGACGACTGCACATCCCGGATGGATACGGCTTTTACACATTTTTTCATTTTCCCGAACAACCTGGACGGTTGGCGCCGTGACACGTTGCAGCTACATTCTTAGACAAAGGTGATTTTGCCACGTGTAGAAATTGATGCAACGAATTAGAGCGGCAATGCCGGGTATGTGAGAATTCAATAATTATGAGTTCTCATTGGCATTACGTTTATCATCATTAGTATATACACACGCAGTATAGAAATGAAAGTCGTATCTATTTCTGGGTAAGGTGTATTGACAATTAGTAATAACTATGAAACGTCGACGTCTGCACATCCCGGATGGATACGACATTCACAATTTTTTTCATTTTCCCGGACAACCTGGACGGTTGGCGCCGTGACACGTTGCAGCTACATTCTTAGACAAAGGTGATTTTGTCACGTGTAGAAATTGATGCAACGAATTAGAGCGGCAATGGCATGTTTGTGAGAATTCAATAATTATGAGTTCTCATTGACATTACGTTTATCATTAAAGACGGCAGACTATGTGCCCCAGCAGTGGCGTTGCGTGGAGAGTTTAGCAGAATAACGCGCTTACTTAAAAATAAATATATCGAATCCCTATACAAAACGTTAAGAAAAAACATAAATAACTTACCCAACATGTTTACATTGTTGCAAAAAAATGCGGATGTGCGCGATGAAAAAACTGCACCATAATATATGTTGCTGTATTAGTCTCGGAAAGGTTCGTACGTAGCGACGTATATATATGTTTATATACAGAGAAGGATTGTTCGACGTTGAGAGATGTTATATTTGCATAGTTAAAGCGCTCTTTGTATCTGTACAACGGATCTTCAGTATTGGTAAAAAGTTGCCCTAATTTTGTAAAATCTACATTTTTATCTAATACACTGTTAGATTTTTCACGGACACAATCACTTTTTTCATCTTCAAGGATATGCAGCACTAGTTTTACGTGGTCAATTGCTAATGAGTCCGATAAGGACAGCGCAGTGTTCTGTAAATTTTTTATTGCGTCCAGTATTGGAACGTAACTGTCGTAAATAATTTTTAAATTTGCTGCAACTTGAGGATTGTTAAATTGAACCTGGCTGAGCCGTATTGCAGCTGCTTCTTTGACATCTAGTTGTAAAATCACAGATTTAATTTTTTCAAAATGTTTATAATAATAAAATGCTGCTTCCAACCAAGTACCCCATCGTATAAGAATTGCTTGCGGTGGCTCGGGTATATCAGGACACAGCGAATGAAATAGCCGAATCCGTTTCGGAGATTTAAGAAAAAACCGCTTTCGTTTGTCCTATCAGTTGATCCACATCAGGATAAGTTGTACGTATAGTGTTTGTTACAATGTGTAAAGCGTGAAGCAAACATGTGACATGCAGCAGTTTTGGTTGAATCGTTTTTAGTAAGTTTGCCGTGGAACACATAACCTTGGCAGCATCGGTAACTAACATTAACACTTGCTTCGGTAAAATCTCTAATTTGTGTAGTGTTTCTATTAATACATCATATATCGCTCTGGCAGTACACCCTTGCATTCGCTTACAGGTTAGTAAATAAGGAGGAGAAGGGCCTTGCGGAGTCAGCGTCCGTACTAGAATGGCTAGGATGGACTGTTTTTTAATATCTCCAGTTTCGTCTACTGTTAACCACAGGAATTTTTTTTTACCGTATTTTTCTTACAATTTACAATTCTCTCACGCACTGACGGTACGTAGTTTCGTAGCGT
Organism: Melolontha melolontha; assembly: GCA_935421215.2. NCBI lineage: Eukaryota > Metazoa > Arthropoda > Insecta > Coleoptera > Scarabaeidae > Melolontha > Melolontha melolontha. The sequence continues at coordinate 125,887,614 of OW285237.1, read as the reverse complement.
ACTTCTTCCTGGTAATTTCCACGTAGGATTGTATTTCTTCCAAAACTGACGAAACATTGGGTGCTCCACTTTCTGCATTGGTATATTGGTCGCAATTAACATCATTGTTAAATCACACACAAATTTATTATATGATCTGCGTCCACTATTATTCGATTTATGTTTGTCACTATTTATATGTCTTTGGCACTGACTTGCTTTCCAAGTTAATAAAGTTGTTTCACAAACTAAATATTTCACTACGGTACCGTCATATATTAAATCGGGAAACCGATGTAAAAATTTCTTTACTACGTTAGCATGCAACCGAGTCGATGCATTGTTTCTACGCACTCCCGACATTTTCAACACGATTGTGTTAACAAAGTATCGCTTACAACGTCTCAACGGCAACTGAATTGATCGTCGTACGCCTCTACTCGATCCTTCCACATCACGCTACTGTTCGGGCACATAGTCTGCCGTCTTTATTTATCATCATTAGTGTATATACAAGCAGTATAGAAATGAAAGTCGTATCTATTTCTGGGTAAGGTGTATTGACAATTAATAATAACTATGAAACGTCGACGTCTGCACATCCCGGATGATACGGCTTTCACACATTTTTTCATATATATTTATATATAAGTAACATCTGCTATCAAAACTGACATGAGCTTACATGAGCATACATTCTAATTTGATATTTGTAAATATTTCATATAAAAGCCGAAAAACTCCAATAATTTATCAATTGTTATATTTAATAAACGGCTAAGAAATTATCTAAACACTCATATAGCTATGGAGTAATAATTGGCATTTTCAAACATTCAAATCTGACATCTGCTCTCAAAATACTGACATCTGCTTTCAATAACTCACATCTACTTTCAAAATAGGCATCTGCTTTCTAATCTGACGTTTGCTTTCATAACTGACACCTGCTTTCAAAACAGACATCTGCTTTCAATAACTGACATTTGCTTTCACTAACTGACATCTGCTATCAAAACTGACATGAGCTTTCAAAACTGACTTCTGCTTTCAACTTGACATCTACATTCAATAACTGACATCTGATTCATTAACACTGTTACTTTTTAATGCATTTCTAAATAGCTTTAACCTAGGTCTATTGTGGCTAAGTGGTAAAAGAGACATGTCCGGCAAACTGTAGACTTGGGTTCGAGTCCCAACGCAGACCATATTTTTCAATTAAAAATTTCGTATGATTTGCTTTGTAATTTGTAGACAGCAATGTTACATCCCCATTTACTCTGCAATTACATACATTCTAATTTGATATTTGTAAATATTTCATATAAAAGCTTAAAAACTCCAATAATTTATCAATTGTTATATATATATAACGTGTGTTCATTTGAAAAGTCAATGTAGGTTACTTTGAAATTTTGATAGAATAATATTAGTATGTGTTTGTTGTTCCGTAAACGTAAATCCAAATGACAGTTGATAATGTCAATCACAGTTGTTATTTATTTGTATGTATGAAACTGTCAAAATATACGACTCCTAGGTTAAGTAGTAAATTTTAATTTACGACATACTTCAAAATGTTCTCAGTAAATCACATGCTACTAGATTGATTTTTCAAATTTTTCAAACACCCGTTGTATATATAGATAGATAATTATTTCTTGACCTTAGTATGTTATGGTAGATTTAATTAGTTGGCGATTTAAGGTCTGGTTTTACTTCAATATGTATATACCTATGTATTTAAAATAGTCTTACATGTTTCGGCATATGATGCCTTTTTCAAAGAAATTTAAAATATATTTTAAATTTCTTTGAAAAAGCACAATCAGAATTGTTGATTCAATTAGATTTTACATCGTTTTTTTAACTACTAATCGTGTGCGATTGCATAACTTTGGCTGATTTATGTTTCTCCCATTTTCAAATTCAGAATGTGTGACGGTAATCCCTGAACAGCGAGAGAATTCCATTGAAAAATTCACTACTTCACTTTGGTTCATCATAGAGTCAATGGATGTGTATGTCACTGTTTCACCTGCGATTCTGTTTAGAATGATTTTGTTCATATTGTGTACGTCGACAATCAATGTTTTTCAAATATCGATATCTTTACCTTTCAAATTTGACAATTGTCAGTCATATTTTTAAAAAAATAACATATCTCTAACATTTACACGTAACCTATACACATTATTTTAAATTTTCATATAAAAGGAATTCCATCAAGATTAAATTAAAGTAATTTCCCTTTTTAACAATATTTTAGAGTAAATAGAGGATATGGTTAGCAAACGTCAACCTGTAATAAAAAAGTACTACCAAATCAAGTATTTAGTAGATCAAGTAGATTTCACCGGTGCAAAAAAAATTTTTCCCACTCCTCATATAGTAAGCATAATAAAGCATCAATACATTGTTTCTATAGACGTAAGTTGGTTTTACTGAAATGACTGTGATTGTTATGACAACGGGGCGTAAGTAATTTACTTACGTCTTTAGGGAAAAAAAGTGCATCAAAACACGTGTTCTATTAATTTAAATTTTAGGGTAACATTACAGTTTGTACAATTAGTAACATTATTAACAAAATTGGGATATTTATTTATATTTCTTGATAATTAAATGTTATTATCACCTACTTTATCAGCAACACTTAATGTCTAATTTATTAAATTCCGAGGTTGTTCACCGTTACTGTTTATCATGATTACATTTAATTTTTGAGGATTTTATTGTCTGGGGAATGGGAAAAATGTTATAAGCAATTCGGGAGGTAACATTTACCAGTCTCGAACTCTATTGCAAGTCCTCGGGCAAGCCTTCGGACGCAAACTATTCCTCGACTAGTAAATGTTACTTACCTCCCTTATTACTTAAATAACTATTGTATCGCCGTTTCAAAAAATAGTTATTACACATAAACCAGTCAAAATTAAAACGAAATTGATGTGAAATCAAAAGTAAGAATTTTTATAAAAATTACCATCATATTTACAAGTACCTACTATAAGTAAAGATTAATACTAAAGGGGATAAATACAAGAATAGTCACCAAACAAAAATGACGAAGTAACGAAATGAAAGATTTAAACAAACTCGGACAAGCGAATGGACATTATATACGCCCACACTGAAACAAAAATCGAAGATTTTTATCCTACAGCGGAAACGAATCAGACGCGAACAAATAAAATATAGAAGCTACTAGAAGCGAATAAGATTTAAGGTCAGTGCAAAACATTTAAACTATAATAATTTTGAATTAATAAATTATAGGCTATTTTTAAACAATATATATATATATATATATATATATATATATATATATATATATATATATATATATATATATATATAGACAATTTTGTTTGCAATTTAAATTATAAATTCACTTGAAAATCATATTCATGTGTAAGGTACATACCCACAAATGTATCTATATGTAATTTTTAGTATTTGTTTCTAATTCAAGCTAAAAGTCTATATGTACAATTGCGGCATTAATAAACACATACACTTGAAATTTTTCTTTGTAATTTTGATTCTTTTTCAAAAGCCGAGCGTATTTTATATTGCAATTTAATCGTGATATAGAAGTCATATTGGCATGCCACAATTAAGTGTTGTCGTCAAAAAAAAAGAAATAATTACTTTAATAAGAGAAGGATGGTCATCCAAAAGATTAGCTGTAAGGTTTATGGTTAATAAAAGCACCATTCAAAGAGTTAGAAACAAATGAGAGGTACAGCAAATTCTTCAAAGGCCTGGGATCCGTCCGAAAGAAAATATCAGTTCCTGAACAAAATAAAAATCTCTTAGAAGTAATAAGAAACCATACATTTGAGACCGCGGCAAGTGCAGTCCATATAACTAATTTCCCTGGACGTGTGCGCACTGAAAGGAACCCCATTAAGAAATATTCAGATTTAAGAAATCGAGCGGAAAGTATTTCTAACGATGCGGAATACAGGGCAAAGGGTTGGTTTTGCCTTAGAATTTCCCCCCAATAAGTTAATGTTTTTTGGAGAATGTAATTTTCTCTGATGAGAAGGTTTTTCAATCCACTTAAAATGGAAGCATTCGAGTATACGGACCACCGAATTCAAGATTCGAATAAAATTACATCAAAAAAACTTACAACAACGGAAGATTCTCAGTAAATGTATGGGCGTGGATTTGTGTGCAAGGTCCAGGAGTCTTTTGGAGATTTGAGAACAGATTTACTGCCGATATGTATGTTAGAATCTTACAAGACGTTTTCCTGCTATCTGCAGAAATTTTATTCCCTAAATGATGTGACGCGTTTGCCTTCTAAAAGCCCGGATTTAAACCCTGTAGATAATGTATGGGGTTATATCACGAAGCAAATATACAACAATAACTTTAGACCTACAAATTCTTCGGAGTTAGCAGGCAAGATTGAAGAAATTTGGGGCGACTTATATTCGTTCATGCATATGTTCCATGCCTCAGCGTTTTCAATGCGTAATAAATAGCAATGGAGCAGCTTTAAAATATTAGGCCTTTTTTTTAAATTATATATGCTGTATTTTTATTAGAAATATAGGTTATGGTCATTTATATGAATTTTCGTTTGACGTTTTAAAAAAGTCTAAACTGACATAGACTGATTTACATTATTAAAATATTGAGAAATGTAGCCTAAACAGTTGTATACCGGGTAATAAAAAGGGTTTAAGATAATTATTAATTATAAATTGCTTCATTTATAATTAATAATTATCTTATATGTAAATAAATATATTAATAACTTTATTAGTACCTAGGCTTTTAAAGTATTAGCACTTTTGTGCTTATGAAAATATAGTTACTATCGTAACATGACATGGCATAAATCAGATATCTCACATATTACGTAAACTAACCTATATATAAAATTATGTTTTAATATTAATATTCATTATTAAGAGATTTGGATATTACTTTGAAAACAAAGGTATGTAATTAATATGACTTTAGTGTAACTGTTATTTTTAAAACACAATATTGAAATAACTTAGTTTATTTGAATGTTTTATATGTGTCTCGATTTATAACTTTGGTAAATAATAATAATAATAATATACTTTAATACCCAATAGACTAGGCCAAATTACAAGGTACATTATAATTATAATTACTTGACATTTAAGTGCAATCAAATGAATTATAGACTTAAATAGTGCTGTCCATTCGCGAGCCATCCTCAAGCAAACAGATCATCCAGCATTCTGTTGGCCACGTTGGAGAGAATATACGTAGGAGTCCGTTTCAAGACGTTTGGCTTCACGAAGGGAACCATAAATGTAACTTCGTACCTGGAGTTCATACGAGGAACCAATAACAACATTCGCTCAAATATGAACTGGCAGTCAATAATGCTTTCCATCAATTTAATTAGGAATTTTCTACAAATATTCTCTCTTCTCACGCTTAGAGATGACATGTCATGACGCAAAAGCAAATCATCGTGGGATACACCACGCTCCGAGTAGATACCATAAGTTTTGAAAGTGAGGTACTTCAAAAACTTACGGTGAACACGGTCCAAAGGAATGGAATCGCATGCATAGATGAGATACCAAATTAATGAGGCATATTCCATTTTGCTCAAAAAATAAGCATGGTACAGTGATTTAAGGCAAGTGATGTCTTTAAATTTTTTTGATATACGCATAATCAATCCTAGACTTTTGTAGACATCAGAAAACATATGGATTATATGGGATCTGAACGTAACATTAGAGTCAAAGAAGACTCCAAGATCCTTTATTTCAGTTTTACTGGTTAAAATATTGTTTTTAATAAAATACGAAGTGAGTGTGAGGCGTATCAGAACGAGAATAGGTGACCACGCAGGATTTGTCAATATTTAACTTAAGTTTAAAACGGTCACACCATGCAACTAATACGTCCAGATTTTGCTGCAGTTTAACGATATCGTCAGTTGTGGAAATCTCAGAATATATTTTTATATCATCTGCAGAACACTTCACTTGGAAAAAGAGATAATTCATAAACAAAGGACCCAAATTTGATCCCAGAGGAACGCCAGAAGGAAGAACAAAATTATCGGAGCAGAACCCATTGTAGGTCACGTAGCATTTTCTTTGAAATAGATAAGACCGAAGACGACTGATAGAACAACTAGACCAAAAGATCCCAACTTATGAAGTAAAATCTCATGATCAATTGAATCGAAAGCCTTGGATAGGTCTGTATAAATTACATCAGCCTGACCTCTGCCGTGCAAAACCTCACCGATATGCTGAACAATTGACGCCAAATTGGTGACAGTAGATCTACCCGTGACAAAACCATGTTGGTTCGGTGAGATATGAGAGCGCGTGCCACTAAATAGCCTGGCGTATAATATCTTCTCACACAGTTTGGCAAAGTTAGAAATAATAGAGGTCGGCCCGTAATTATTAATCAACGCACGATCTCTTTCTTATGCACGAGGATAATGCTCGTGTTCTTCCACCGATCAGGAAATGTATTAGTTGTTATAGATAGTTTAATAAGTCATTTCAGAGGATATGCCAGAACAAATCTACAGTGTATTTGTTAGGAAAACTCGTCATTAAATCAATTAACTCATCCTCGGAGGTCAACGAAAAGGAAAAGGGTAGGGAACGGTAGTCCGATCCATCACAAGCGAAACCCGACAAGGAAGTAGCCACAGTAGAAAACGTATCTGCGAAGGTATCTACAATAGTACTGGAATCCGAAAAAGCATTACCATTACTGTCATGAAATGAATTAGGTGTCCTACTGCAGCGCTGTGCTGTGTATTGCGAAGAAAACTCCAGAGATTAGAAGGGGTCGTTTTCATTGAAAGCTCGATTGCAGAAAGGTAAAATGTATAATTATCTTAAATTTTCACTTTTGCTATAGTACGAAGACGTTTGAAGGACTCAATATTTCGAGTTTTGGTCCACTTTTTGTGATAGTAATTCCTATTTTTGATAATAAAGATTATATCAGATGAAAACCAAGGCTGGTAAGAGGATCCAGATTGGACCTTACCAGGCACATATAGATTCAATACAGCGTTAATATATTGTAAAAAGAATCGGGGGCTAAGTCGACGTCAGAATAATGTGTCGGAAAAGTCCAATCAATATTAAATAAATTACTGTATAAAGAAATGTAGTTTGCTCTATGGAAATTATATCTGAATTTATTGGTCGAAGGAAAAAAATTATCAGAGGATGTATGTAAATGATAGAATAAAATTTCAAGGCTAGGGTGATATAAATCTTCTCTAACGATAGGGGATTCGGACCGCTGTACTTCGAAGTTAGTGGTAATATTAGAGAATAACAGGTCGAGCATCTTGCCATCACTATTAAGAATATTGTTGTATTACTTTACATTAAGAATGTCTAGGAAACTTTGAAATATATTAATCTTATTGTAACACTGATGATGAGGCGAATACAAATTTGGAAGATTGAAATCCCCAACGAGAATGAAGAGATTATTAAACAGAAGAGTCTCAACTGCCGAGGTAAATGTCTCCAGCTAGGATAATAGGAGATAATAGGAGGAATGTAGACAAGTGCAAGATATATAGTAGAACCACTAATATTGCATTTACAGAGTATGTATCCACAAGAGGTACCAGTGTACTAATATGGCTCTTGTTTAAAATGTCATATGAAATGTCGTGCCTTATAGCAGCTAAGGCTCCTCCTCTCCTGGACCGATTGACCGTCATACGATCCCTGTCCTTCCGAATAATAGTGTACGTAGGCAGTTAACCAGGTTTCTGTTATAAGTACTATATAACCATCCAAAGCAATCACGTTAGTAAATAAAGTGTGTGTTTTTGTGTTCAATCCTCTAACATTCTAATATCATATTTTTACATGGGCTGTTAGCCCCTTATTTTTCCGGGTTCTGATTGATTATAGTTGGAATGCAATTTTTATACTTAATCCGTAAATTAGTCTCACCTGCTGCAACACATGTGTTTAGTTCAGTTTTCACTGACCTGAAGAAAGCCATTTATTATGGGGTACGGTCAGTTGCAATGAACAAATGAGAAAACTGAGTATCAAATTTTATTTCTCTGAATTTGCGGAGCATTCTGAAGTCATCTTCAGTAGATTGAAGACGCACTTGGATTGGACGTTTACGCTGCTGAAGGGTAGAGTCAAACCTACCAAGCCTAACCGGTGCAATTTTGTCACAAACCACACCAGCCCGACCAAGAAAGCCATGCACCACTGTCTCTGCTTATGCTTAGTGGAGATCTATAAACAATGACGTTCTGAGAGCGCCTACTTCTGTCATGAATTTCATTAATAATTTGCTCAGTAATAACCATAGTTGAGGGATTAACAGACTCAGCGCTATAGTTGATAACTATATTCGCATATTTTTCGTTCAGAAGTCGGATCTCGTCTTTCAGATCATTAATCAAAGATATCAGTTTGGGAAGTTGATGAACACCCTACCCTGTTCACATTCGACGCATAAATATTTAATTATACGTCTCACACTAGAACGCAATGTGAAACACTTTAGTTCAGCGTCGGACAATTGCGAACAAGGAATATGGATAGCTCGATCGCATCCATCGCATTTTATAAATTTGCCAGTTTTCTCATTTATAGGTATGTTACATTTAAGACAAGACATTTTTTTTGCGTGAGTACTTATATGAGTATAATATAATATGTTTTGGTATCAAGGAAAGCACGGGGACACACTTCACAACGACCGGGCCGTAATAGACAAGACAAGAGGGCCGCGGAAAAGGATACGGATTGTAAAAATATAGAGAATATCAATACATAAAAACAAACAAAAAGTTGTCACAAGACTTATTAAAGAAATATAAAAATATACCTCTTGTAGAGTGCTCAGCGAAGTAATTACACAAATCACACTAAATTTATAAATAAATATTCTTAAGAATTATTACTTTTGGATAAGAAATTACTTGTTTACCTAACAGCGTAAGACAGAAAGTTAAACTAACGCTTATTTTTAGTCGGAACACCAAGTTAAGACACGGATAAATAAACATACGTCTACACACCACAAACGTCCGCACTGGTATGCCTAAATTTTAAATATCTGGGCTTATGTATAAATAACAAACCAAACAGTTCGATAAAGGTTGTGCATGGGATAATATATTCTTCATCAATCAGAATAAGGTGTAGATCTTTGGTTAACAGGATTCCAAAAGCAGGAGCAGGTGTTGTTGCATATATTGAGAATTACAACCTTAATTCAGGATATACGCACTCGGAATATATTTCTAAACTTGTTGGAAATTGGTATTATCTTAAGGATACACTTTCAATTATAATTATTAACTGTTTTTCAATATTTTACGGAGTAATTAAAAATGTGTTTTGCTTCCATAAAAATCGACGCCGTCATCGATTGTTATTTTCCACAGCCAAAGTAAATCTAATATCATTGTCGGTATTTAATGATTAATTTATTCGTTTATAATTGATAAGTTAAATATTCATTATATATCAATATATCGCATTAATTCTAAATTTATTTTTTATAAATTACTAATCATAATTTTAATATCAACTTATGAGCTTTGCGCATTTCACTGTAAATCTATTTTAACACGTTGAGTGACGTCCATTGCAAATTTTTAACTCTGTTTTTTCTTTTGAAGAAGTGGCAAATGCCTGCGAAATACAGAGGTTAAAATAAATGAGTTTTTAGTTGACAGACCATTTACCCGAATAATTAGTCATTAGATATATATATATATATATATATATATATATATATATATGTATATATATATATATAATATTTGATCATAACATTCAGGTATGATAATTTGAAACTATTATTTTGGTTTTGGAGGGTAAAAAGATGCACTTAGTAAAGTGAGAATTTTTTACGCGTTTGTTTGCTTTAATTCAATATAGAATTATTTAATGACTATGTTAATCTTTGTTAGTTTTTCTAATTCAGTTAAGTCGTCTTAAGAATAAAGAATTCTTAAATTTTTAAATTCTTAATAACATAAATATTTAACGTAAACTTGTTATATATCATTTATTTTTACATTATTTACAAATATTATGTCTAAAGAACAGAACCTAGTTAACGTCAGAGATAAATAAGCATATAGATAAAAGGGTCTAGATATGTGTATGCAGTGTAAGAAAGCAAATCAAGTTCAATAATTATTCTTAATATACTTAACCTAAACTATACAGCAATATGTCATAACATACAACACTTTAAAAATACAAGCAAAAATAAAAAGGTGCAAACAGAAAAACTTATAATAATAGCGAAAGCTTTAGAAATTTAATGCTTTCTCAAATCATTTAGTCAAATTGAAAATCGAGCGATATCTCAGATAGTAGAAACCTTACATACGAACGCTTATATACTCACACGTTTCTACGTCGAACTAAAGAAAAGACGACGGTGTTTATTCAGACAGAGATTTCATTCCATCAGGATAACCCCCTCTCTGATTCATAATCTATTGCAATGGTTAAATTTCTTGAATTAGGATACGAATTACTGCCTCATTCTTCATATTCACTCGTTCTGGATTTTATTTATTTATTCTGGCCGCGAAACTTTAAAAAAGCCTTTATGGAATGGGATTCTGGACAAATAAGGTAATAACCAACGAATACCTATTTCGACGACCTTCAAAAGTCTATTTTCAGATGTCTTAAAAAATTATGTTGAAAAATAAAATATATTTTTTATCCTAAAATAAGTGTTTCTTTCATCAAGTCACTCTTATATCAGGGCACGTTAGTGCGTACCTTAATATACTTGGCATAACGAAAAGTTGGTATCATCCTAGATCTCGGCAATCAATAAAGCTTTTTTGATGCAGTGTTCTTTAAAATAATCCTCATGTATACTTATAACTGATGTCAGTGGTTTTCACGAAAATGCACGAGGGTTCAGCTAGGGTACCTCCAATGGTATATGTGGTATAAGACCACAACCTTGGAACCTCGTCAATCAGTCAATTTTAAAGCTAGAGCATCGCGGGTGATTCCAATCGGTTTCATTCGGCGAGATACATTTAGGTATGTTTTGACTACGGATAATTACAAACACATAGAAGAGATGTTTCAAAAAAAGTGCAGAAATGGACCTTGGCACCGACTTTTTTTCAGGGAAATGGATATCGCTCGATAGCGGTATGATTTTTCGAATCTTCATGATCGATAACGTTGGACATAAATTGTTATATGTAAATATTAAGGGGTCTTAATATCTAGTTAGCTTAGGCCATTTTTCTTGAACAAAACAAAACCTTGTTATAATGGCAAAAAATCATGACATTTTGAAAGTATCACTGTAAAATATTACGTCAAGTAGTATTGCTGTGCAGTAAATTTTGAAAGAAAGCATGTAGATTGCAAATATGAAAATCGATAAATTTGAGTACCGAGGCATCATCTAATATTCGCATTTGAAGAGGTTAAGTGGTAAGTAAATTTACGGAGATATGCTTGACATACTTGGTGATCAATACCCATCACATGCGACAGTCCAAAATTGGATTGCGTCATTCGAAAGAGGAAAACTTTTCGTTGAAGAAGAGAAACAAGCAGTAAGACCGATTTCGGTGTCCACCCCCGAAAATATTGACACAGTTCATGACATGATACTATAAAACCGTCAAATTGGGCTGAGGCACTAATGATTTCATATGAACGCGTCCATCATATAGTTCATGTCGATTTAGATATGAAAAAAGTTTCTGCAAAATGGATTCCTAAATGCTTGAACACCGAACACAAACGAGCAAGAGTGAAAGCATCACGCTCAATCTGCACCCGTTTTGAAGGAGATCCCGATTTTTTTAGCAATTTTGTGACAATGGATGAAACATGTGTCCATTTTTACGACACAAAAAGAAAACAGCAATCAATGGAGTGGAAGCATCATGGTTCTTCAAGGCCTAAGAAGTTTCGAGTTCGAAAGTCCGCTGGAAAAGTTCTTGCTTCAGTTTTTTGAGATATTCGTCGAACAATTATGATGGATTACTTAAAAAGGGTCAGACCATCACTGAAGACTCTTACTCTAAATTACTAACAACACCTTTACAAAAATTAGGGAAAATTAAGGAAACAAGACGTGGCATGTTAGCGATAGGTGTATTGTTTTTGCAAGACAATGCCTCTGCACACAGATCGCGCGTTACCATGAATACAGTTCGGGATCCATGTTTCGAATTACTGGAACACCCGCCCTATTCCCCTGGCTTAGCCCCTTAGATTATTATTTGTCCGCCAACTGAAAAAATGTTTAAAAGACGTCAATTTTTGTGTAACGAAGAGTAATAGAGGCTGTGGAGGTCTAGTTTGCAGACGAGGAAGAATCTTTTTTTAGAAGGGTTAAAGGCGTTGCAGGATCAGTGTATTAAGTGTATTAATGTAAGAGGAGACTATGTCGAATAATAAAATATTCCCAACTTGAAATTGTTTCAATAGTAGGCTAAGAATATATCAATACCCCCTCGTATATGCAAATTTGGAAGGAAAGTTCACCCGAATGAAGAATCTTGGCTATTTTAAATAAATGGCCAAAAGTTTGTGAAAGCAATCTAAATTATATGCTGCAAATTACACATATTACCGCCTTTAAAAATCTTTATTAGAAGCTAAACTATTAACTATTTTCGGCAACTACCTCTAGAAAAATTTTCAAATCGTGTACTGTCTAGTAGACAACATGTACAAGTGCAAGCCTATTGACCCGAAAATTTTGTTTATTTCTTGTTTTCATGTTTTATTATGTAAAGTGAGTCTGAGATTTCGAATTTAAACTTTATTTTGCTTTTCAACTTACCTTTCGTTAAAAGCTAGAAGAGCAAACCCAAGAATTCCTTTTGGGTTTACCCTTCCCCAATCATGTGCCTGTATAAATTTAAGATAGCTTTGAAACCATCAACAACAAAGTGCGATGTATTCCCAAAAAAAGTTGTAGGCTAGTTTATTGCATCGAGGCAACATACCCCGATGGGACGGAAAAAATGGCAGAGATACTTGAGGTATTTGAGTCTTTAATGAAATAAGAGTGGTGGGCAAAGTGTCAAAATAAAAAAAAGTTGTAGATCCCAGACCCCCCATAAAGTCTCAAAAAAATATAAATGATGCTAAAGAAAAAGGATAAAATATACTTTTTCTCCATTTGTAAAAAAAGTTAGGCTTTTTTCATTAATCTCAGTATGCAAACTGTGTCATTTTTTAACCGTTAAAAAGTTTTTTTCACTATTAAAAAAAACCGTTTTTTCATTGTGAAATTTCATTGTGACTAAGACACCTCAGCAATTGCCGTAGCCGCCAAATTATGTAGGTGACACTTTTTTTTATTTATGTCAATCTACAATTTTAAATGACTGCAATTTGAGAAAAAACGTTTAATTTTATATGTGGAAAGCAGTTTTTGAGTTTTCGGATATATTTTTTGTGTCGACATTCGGCCTCGACAAAAACCTCAACATTCTCAAACCCAAAAAACCTATGCTTTGCACACTTAATATAAAAATAACTATTTTTTAGCAACATTTAAGCTTTTTTGGGACTTTTTTTGGGGTCCTGAATCCACAACTTTTATCAACTTGACACCTTCTTGTCCACCGCTTTAATGTAGTTCAAGACTCATTAACACATAAAGTATATTTGTCCCATCGGGGCGTTTTACAATAAACTAGTATAGGATATATTTCAAATATTAGATTTAAATTTATTATAAGAAAAAGATAATTTGGCATAAAATCCGAACTTTAGTTATAAGCCTAAAGAGTTAATATATGTGTCAAACAATAAACTAATTACTAGAGCTGAGGATGTTTGCGGTATAACCATGGTTATATCATGTAACCACAGTAAATTACTATGGTTACATGATATAACCATGGTTATACCGCAAACATCCTCAGCTCTACTAATTACTAACTATAAATTGAAACTAATTCCTTATTATTAATACTCTTAAAGTTACTAAAATATATAATTGTTATCTGCATTAATATTTCCATAAAATGTAGCATGTACGTTGAACCGACTTTTTAAAAAAATTGGACGCTTAAAACTCACTCACAATTTTAAATATTGTATACTTTTAGAAGTTGAATGAATTGAGAAGTACACCTACAAATTTTCAACAAGCACACTCCTAGTACCATGAATAATCGGAAGGGTCGTACAAAATAAATTTATTGGAGTGACAGTTCGGTCAGGGACGACCTCTGCCGACACGTCGTCGCTTTACCAAATTCGTTCGGCCGTTCGTTACAGAAGAGAGCGTTTAGAACTTTTAATTGATTTCGAGTGGAACTGACGAGGATTGGCCTATTGTAAAGTGAGCGAAAATATATCTGGAATAAGAAGGTAATGAGACTCGTCTGTAACTGAACGAACAAAATGTTAGTGGTCTTCATGTGGATTTTAAGTTCATCGATGAAATAAAACGAAATTTAACGAAATTTAAATTAAAATTAATTCAACTGATATCAGGTTTTAGCTTGACGAATTGAGATTCCAAACATTTTAAACTTTTTGCCTAAGAATTAAAAAAAAAAAAATTCAGTCAGTAGCTGTCTAGTTCTAAGTATTTTGTAATGGTTGCTTTTGAAAATCCGTTATAATAAGTATTAAAATTAATAATCTTACTAGATGTGACGTATTGGCTTAATAAACAGTATATTGGTTCTTAATGGCGAAAACCGATTCTGCTACAGAAGTTCGCTAGAAAATTATTGATTCACGCAGGCCAAGCATTATAATAACAATACAATGGTGTGTATATGCTAATGCAGGTTTAAGATTATATTTCTATGGTAGTGGCCAATTATTTTCACTTAAATATCCAGAAAAGCCGATTTCTAGATCAAATGTAATCCATAATACAGTTCGATGTTTTGAAATGCTTAGTCTATGATATAAAAAATACAAAAATATTTCACAAAACAACAATTTTAGCAATTTAAATATGTAATTGGTATTTACTATATCATTTCAGTACAACTTGTATATTATAATTATTTTATTAATCAGAACATCAGAAGTTTAATTTTTAATGATATAATATACTATCCACCATAAAAGAGTGAAAACCCAGTAAACGTTCGCATTAACAATGCGATGATAAATGAAATTTTCAGTATATATGTGATTTATTAAGAAACGATGATTTCAAATTTATATAATCTCGTTAAGTCATATAAACACTATAATGTCTCCATTTTAAAATTTTTTTACTCATTCTGCTAGTCTATTAGGCATACTTGGAATTAGCAAATTAATAGTACCTTGTGGTATGCTATCCCAAGCTGCTAAAATCCTTTGCTGAAGAATATCTACATTGGCTGAAAGTGGTTATAAATTATTGATCGTCTGTCCTACATGTCCTAGACATGTTTTTTTGCTAAGATGTGCGGCTAATAAGAAGAGCATGGTAAAAGATAAACACTTATATTAGCAATAAATTTCATATTATCCCCCGCGATATGTAGCCATGCATTATTTTGCTGAAAAATTACATTTACCTGTTTTTGAAAATATAGTATTAACACTGGTTTAAACACATTATTGAAGTAACGGATCGCATTTAGTGCTTTAATCCTAAAATTACTACTACAGCCATGGAAGTAGTTCTATGGCTCCCCACACCATTACACGTTCAGTAATTACCATGTCGCTATACAAAAAACTCTAAATTTCTTTTTTCTTCGGGACGTCTTTTGACCATTATACGTTCATCATGAGCTCATAAACAAAAATCGAGATTTGTGTCTGAAGACGACTAGATTCAGTTCCTCGTTTCAATGCACACTCTCGCTGCACCACTCTATGCGTGCAACTTTATGACATGAAAGTGTTGAAGAAGGAAACAGTCGGTACGATAAACGCCCGAAAGTTTGAATTCTCAGATATATACGAGGGGTTGGATGGTAGTGAAAGACCTCTTTCGTATTGTAGCGTATTCAATGATTCAGTACTAGTATAAATAGAAAGTTTTATCATAATCTCTTCAGTGGTGTGAAGAAAGTGGGAAATATGAATAAAATCCAGTATCATGCCATTATAAAGTTCCTTACAAAGCAAAGAAAGTCTGCTCAAACATTACTGAAAGAGATGCCATCGGTTTACTGGGATTCTTGCCCGAAAACTATGCTTTATAAGTGGCACGGTCTCCTTAAGCAAGGTAGAGAATTACTCGAAGACGCTCCACAGCCGAGGCAGCCTCTTGAAGTGACCAGTCCAGAAAAATCTATAAATTAATAATAATATGCCAAGGGCTTATTGATGTATCTGATACAACTATTATTAAAATTCTTTATGATCATCTTGGCATGACTAAGGTCAGAGCAAAATCGGTGTCGAAAATACATACGCCGTCGCAAAAACAACAGCACGCGGAATGTTCCCGTGCTTGCTTGGACCTCTGCAATAAAAAACAGGGATGGTGGGTGTACTGAGTGAAATTAATACGGTGAATGAAACTCAGGTTCATCATTATGAACTTGAGCCCAAGCAATACTTAATGCAGTGGAATGAGAAAGACACTCCACCACCAAACGTGTTTAAGTTCTCGCATTCGGCCGGCACCCTTGGCGATATTTTTTTGAGACTCAAAAGATATGCTCTTAATAGATTGCAAAGATGGAGACGTTTACATAACTAGAGAAAACTACGATTAAATCCTAGGGAGGGTTAAAAGAAGCCATTAAAGAAAAAAGAAGGGGAAAATTGGGAAAGGTGTCCTGCTCCTCCACGACAATGCTTCCGTCCGCAAGAGTTGTATTGCGTCGCTTGTTCAGGGTAAAGTGGGCTTAGATATTTTGATATCATTCACCCTATAGTCCAGATATCCTGCAAGTGATTTTTACCAAAAATGAAGAAAGAACTACATGGGAAGAAATTTACGAGGTGTGAAGAAATAAAGATCGTATTTTTCAGACAAAGATAAAACATATTTGTATGTAGGCATACACAAGCTATTTGAAAGACCTGGAAAATGTATTAGGGTTGCCGGTGAATATATTGAAAAATTATTTTCTATTTTTACTTTTTCTTCTTTTCTGAAATTCTGCGAATTTGAAAACGTAGGAATGTCAAGTAATTACACCTCTCTCTCTATCACCAATGGTAGACCTCTGGGCCACAGACGTAGTTGTTTTTCATTATTTTTGCGCCTATCTGCCCAACACAGAGCAATTGTACGACACTATGTCCTACATGATCAGCAACATCATTAACGGATAATCCGGGCTTTTCTAGGAAAAAATCGTTTACACTCTACTAGATTATTAGTACTAAATTAAGCTATAAGTAAGCTTTAGAATGACACTTCACTAAATTATGCCAACAGAAAAACAAAAACATTTTTTAGTTCGTTGTCTATACTAACCTAGTGTATCTTGCTGAGATTTCGATTGTTGATTAGTAAGAATAAAATACATCCTTATTTCGCTAATATACACCAGTGTTTACTGGATGTTCATTTATTTATGGCGGTCGTATACTTTCGAAGTTAATGCAAGACCTCGTAGAATCTTTTCATAAACTTACGCGTTATGAAACAAGTAGTATTATTCACATTCCTAAATATTTCATTTGCTTTTAATTATCTCTGCCTCTTTTATTTGCTTTTCATTCAATCGCATAGCGTGCATTGATTTAGATCTTGCTCTGTTTTTATATTAATTTGTAGATTTCGGAAGATTTTAATATGCTATATTCACGGCTATTTGTGAAACAATTGAAGAAAATTAATTTTCCAGCTCATTTGTAATTATCATTATATTAACAGATTTAGACCATCCAATCCACGCTATGATTTGCGTCCTTGTAACACATTTTACATATATTTCAATGTTTTTCTTTATTCAGGCGTTTACGGAAATTAATGTAAGCGATCAATTTTACCATCATAAATAGTTCAACCCATCAATCCAATTTTCTTGCGATGAATTTGGGAGTAATAAATTTTTCGATAATTTACTACGAACATTTTGGATTTGGTAAGTGAAATTGAACCTTATTTGAGCCCGTGAAATCTGCGCATTACTAGTTTACAAATTTAAATAACAATAAATATTTACTTATACTTGTTTGATATTTATTTCAACCTATGTACTTTGAGTAAAATAATTACTTAAACCAACCTGCGTTCTCGAAACTTTAATATAGTTCGTAAACTCAAGTCTACCAAATTACTTGGCACTTCATAGAAATCTAATTAAATTAAACTTTAGAAACATTTTATATACAAAAAGTTTGGTTATTTTTATTTTAAATTATTAGATATATTTAAATAATAATATACTGGGTGTCCTTCAAATAAAGCGACAATGTATGAAAAATAGAAAGATGTAATTATATAGAATATACATACAAAATATATTTCCAAAATTCTCTCTTATACAAGGTGTGTATAAATTGTCGCAAAAGCTACACGTAGCGACATTCTTCGTTCGGTTCTGAATAAAAAATCTTAAAGCTAAAATGTCGTATCATGCTTCGTAAATTCGTAAATGTCAAAATTTGACAGTAATGATTTTGATTGAACTCACTTTGAAATACAAACTTATTGTTCTACAACGTTGCCAAATGTGTTTTTCGTGGAAGTACGTTAATGAATAAATGTTTAAAACAAGCTTTTAAATCAAAAAGAAAACGTTTACGAAATAATACTAGTAAAAATATTTTCTTTAATCTAAATTGCATCTATATCTATTAACAGATATCGAAGAGCAAAGGTTAGTTACGCACTAAAAGTCTGAACTTCAAGAACCCCGTGAAAACAAACGAAGCATGATACGACATTTTAACATTAAGATTTTTTATTCAGAACCAAACGAAGAACGTCGCTGCGTGTAGCTTTTGCGACAATTTATACACACGTTATATAAGCGAGAAAAAAATTACAAAAATATTTAAGGAAATTTTGTTACGCCACAGCGCGACCGACTATATTACAAACAGTCCAGAGTCGATATCCTAAAGTTGACCAACAATATCATCCATCAGTTTTAAGTTTCGTCTACGATTCAGTATATTCGATATGATATACACTTACGTCTTCGATTAAAGTGTAACCAAATATGCCGTAGAGAAGACATCTTATATATTCTTTTAATATATCTATTTTAAAAATTCAATGCAAGCATAAATTTTTAATAGCTGACTGTCGTACCAGGTTATCGAACCCTTGCTATAACAAAACTTAGACACAATGTTATTGTTTTATAGACATAAACGCCTTTAAATACAATAGCGCCATTCTGAATAAATATTTTATATTTCTTCTCCTAACAAAAAAAAAACACTTTTGTAATACACATGTAATGATGTCAGTTCTAAAGTCCACAAATTATTTTTAGTATAATTTTTAAAATGGGTTTGTAAATGACACACTCATCTTCATTTATAGTAATTTACTTGTTAAGCGTATTACTTGTTCACTAAAAGGGTAATGCTCTATGGATTGTTGTCGCTCCATTTTTTTTCTGAGTCGGCCGATGCTCCTTCTGTCACTTAGTGACTTATCCCTTGCTATCTTGACTAGCCTTGTGTCTTTCATTCTATTTATATAATCGTTCCACTCCCTCTTTCTATCCAATGTCCACACGTTTATTCCTCGCATACCACATTTATTTCTAATCTCATCGCTCCTTACTCGGTCTCTCAATGTATTACCTGTAATTCTCATCTCTACCGTCTCCAACATTTTCTGTGTTCTAGAGGTATGAGGTCGCCTTTCCGATACGTGCGTCACCTCTGGTCTTATAGCAGCTTTATATATTTTTTGACTTCATTTCTGTGTTGGTTTCGCCATATGGTGTTGTTAAGGCATCCTGCTAGCTTGTTAGTCTTGTGTACCTAATATTTTACTTCTCTCTCCACGTTTCCTTAGCTAAACAATGTGATACCAACTTATTCTATCTCTGATACTTGGGTAATGCTGACACCATTATTTTCCAGTTTGCATCTGATCGGTTCCTGTGCTAATTACATTTGTTTTTTGGGTGGAGATTATCATGTTGAATGCCTTAGCTGTTATGTTGAAACCGTGGGTCAACCTTTGCAGGTCATCTTCATTCTGTACTACTAGTATTCATCCGCGTAGCAGAGTATTTTCATTTCGCTATTCCCCATTTTGTATCCTCTTCCCTTATCAACACTCCCGATAATTTCGTCCATGATTAGGTTGAACAACAGAGGGCTCAGTGAGTCGCACTGCCTTATCCCGTTGCCCATGTCTATGGGGTCCGTTGCTTGCCCATCTATTCTGACTATCATCTTGTTGTTTTGGTAGATGTTCTCAATTGTTTTGATGATATCCAACGGGATTTCTTTGTTATATAAAAGATGTCTAAGTTTTAGTCTGTCAAAGTCTATAAAAGGAGATGTAGTGGTTTATTATACTCTAGAGCTTTCTCTGTGATTTGTTTTATGCCAAAAGTCTCATCGTTGCACGATCTTCCTGTACTAAAACTCTGCTGTTCATCTGTTATCCTTTGCGTTACTTGTTCATGCAAAATTCTGTTCGTGAGTTTCAGAGTGGTATTTAGTAGGTTTTATGCCTCTGTAGTTATCTGGTTGTTTTTATTGCCTCTTTTGAACAGTAAGATCAGTATGCTCGTCTTCCACTCTGCTGGTATTTTATTGTGTTTTGTGATTTTATTGATCAGTGTAGTCAGTTGTTCTACCATACCTGCTGCACCATATTTCAGGAGTTCTAATTGGGATTCCATTCGTGCCTGCGGCCTTTATATTCTACACTCTCCCTAGTTTCTCCTCCATTTCTTGCCTACTTATATTAATCTCCTCGTTTGTAGTGATTTCTGGTGTATCTGGTTCTGTCGTCGTCCGCTGTTCCTTCGTATATAGATTTCTATGTATTCTATCCAGATCTGCTTCTCTATGTGTCTTGGTTCTATTAATTCTATCATTTCCTATCTTTGACCTCTTTTGAATCGCCGTAATTTCCTTTTCAAGGCCGTAGAAGTCGTGTTCTATTTCATTCGAGAAGCTTTGCCAATGTTCATTTTTAATCCTTCTTACCAGTGCGTTTGTTTCGTTTCTTATTTTCTTGTAATTATCATATGCTTGCTTTGTCCTGCTGGACATGTATTTCAGGCTTTCTTCTTTTCTTTGCACCTTTACTTAATCTCTGTACAGAACCATGTAGTTTTCCGCCTCTTGGGCATTCTTATTTTATTTATTTTTCTTTCTCCGGGTGATTCCTCAGCTGATTTTAGGGTTATTGATTCGAGTTTTGCGCAGCCCTTACGTCGAAAATAAAAACGCATCAAGCGAAACATGTATCAAGTGTCAAAATATAATAAATGGGTGAAGCTACATATATATATATATATATATATATATATATATATATATATATATTTAGTGTTTATAAGAATTTTATTTTTCTTATTTATTTTATTGGCCGTGTCTTAATATTAAAAATAATAGACTTTTTATTGGTTTAGCGACCTTTTATTGAATTTTGATGTTTTATTCTACGACGTTTCGACTTTTATTATTATTAAGTCTTTTTCAAGTAAATAGAAACAAGAATTAATAAAATGAAAACATGAGAACTGTGTTTGCTTTTGTGAGACTGAATTAACAATTAAATTAACAATTAAAATTAAAATTAGATTAAAGACTGAATTACCAATTAAATTAACAATTAACGTTAAAATTAAATTAAAATTAGATTAATGATAAGTAAGGAAAGATTAAAGTGATTACATCTGTATAAATGAATTGAAAATTTGAATTAAACTACAAATACAGTAGAGAAAACATTGAATGACAATAAACTCACCGTTTTTTTTGGGTTTCAAAAACACGCATTCTGTGCAATATATATATATATATATATATATATATATATATACATATATATTAAAATTATGACTACTATAAACAAACTGACAAATATTAAGTTTTACTGAAAAGTTCGAAATAATGAACGGATGAAAACTTTTGATCGTTCCTGTATGTTACCATACGGTATAATATATCAGAACAAAAAAATAATATATCTACGTATAATGACATCTCAAAACATTTACAAGAATATTATAAATTTAGGCACAATATGATTTAATTTTCAAACAAATGTGACGCTAACTATATTTCAAATTAAAATGGTGTACTAAATAATAATTATAATTAAATGTTCCAAAGTGAATTAACAGATAATAAAGAGGAAATGGATCGCTTAATATTGTATAATATACCGATATATGTAAAACAATTAAAAATATTGTTGGATGAATATCTCGTTATTTGAAAACGGTATAATTAACACCAGAACTTAACTTTTGAAGGGTAGCCCGACATTTCGTCGGGGATGGCGTATCTTCTCGTCTCTCTCTTTTCTCGCTATCGAATCGATTCATTTATCCTTCCACTGCCCTAGCTAAAAACTGGACTAACAATGTGAGCTAGTAACGGAACCAGTAACGTGAACTAGCAACGGAAACTTTAAGATAATATTTTCATACATTAGCCAACGCAGATTGCGGGAAGAATACATATGGCTACTGCGTACAAAATAACGCGTCGCTTACCTCTTAGGTACGATACGACCAATATCAGCATAGACAACGGTACAAATCCAATCTTATAAATTGGCACTGATTAACACTAGTGTGTACAGATACAAGATCCATCTTTTCGGTGCATAATTCAAATTTCTACGGTAACTCACGCGATAACTAACAAGCAGCAATACAGAGCCAGGTGTCCTCCTCGAGGTGTGAAGCGAAAGTATGCAAAGAGTAGACGCGATTTACCCAGACGATCGGGAAGGGATAGTAATATCGTAATCGAACATCTGTGCCATTCGCGAGGCACACATACACATTCCCCGCATTTTTTTTTATACCGGGGTGTTTGGAATAATATACGTAATACGTTTTCTTTAACCAAACTTCTTAAATGAACATCCATAAGAACACAGTACCGTTAAAATTCCAATACGTGTAAAAGTAGTGTTCTTTTTCCGTGATTACATTTCTTATATGATATCTTTCGCCAAATTTTAGATTTAGAATTAATTTAGAGTGATACTGATTTTAATGAGTGATAATGTAATCTTTTCGTAATTCGTCAAAAAAAAATTTTTATTTTGTTCCAAATTTAATTTTTAAAACCCTTCTATTTTATAGATATTCCAAGATAAATAATGCTTTTCAATATGTTCTGCGGTACGCTTTTCGATAATTTAGAATTAGTGAAAATTTCAAGTATGATATGACTGCAGACGGTCTTGCATAAAGAAGTAATCAGGAATTACCTAACTGCGCAGAACTTGTACTATTCCTCATGTTGCCTTATTTAAGTTATCGATAAATCATATTCTAAAGATCTACTGCCTTATGCATTGTCGAGGCAAGATAAATATCAATGCACGTAATTGATCGTTAATGACGTAATATATTGCGCGTTGATTTGTCCTTGTCAGTGAATAGATGAACATTAGGTTATGTTTAGCAACGTTCTCGTTACGAATACGGTATTAAATAACATAAACCGAAATAAATATTGTTATTTATAACGTAATAAGAAGTAAAATAAACAAAATTAATTTTATTTGTGTATAAGGATTTACAAAATAAATAAATAAAATATGATATATATTGTAAAATATCCTCAATATAATATACACATAAATATATATAAATTACACATATGACATTATGGAATAAACATATCCACGTATCTATCTTTTATACAAAATTTAAATTTTCTATAATACCGAACATGTTTTTCTAACTGTTCATTTTTATTTTATTATAAAGACACTGACTTTCCTATTTCATTTATAATTATTTATTCACTCATATCACTGTTACATGAGTCACTTTCTCTGAGGTGTATGATTATTGGGCTTCTTTATCTTCTTTATCAAATCCTACCTTCCTATCCCACCACTTTAAAATTTCTTTGTCTGTGTGATGAATTTCATTTTCCCACGTTGTCTTTGTGATAGTGCTTAAGGCTTCTTCCCACATCTTAATAAATTTGTCAGCACCAAACCCATCTCGACCAATGTGTTTATTATAATACGTCTTTGTGATTCCACAAATATTTTCTTTAGGGTTAAATATGCAATGATAAGGAGGTAGTCGCAGAACTTTGTGACGATAGTATTCTGCAAGGTTATCAACTACATATGATTTTTGAGGCTTGTTCCTATAATGTATTAATTAAATATATGTGCAAATGAAATAAAATAAATACACTTACAGTGAAACTAAATGAAGCAATTGTGTTTTTAACATATCAGCTTCGAACGAAATCTTATAATTTCGTAGCCAGTTTTGAATGTTTTCTTTTTTTCAGCGTGGGGTAGGGCATTGGATTGCTAGTTTACTATGATAACTTGCGCTATCCATAACTGTCATAGATGGCTCTTTAAGACGTCTTAGAAGCTGATTCTCAAACCACTGATTAAAATTTTCATGGTTCATTTCTCCATTATAGTCAAAGTTCTTACTGTTCGAACTAAATTTCAGGGATGCATCAAGTATGAATCCATTGACATTGCCAGCATGTAAAATGATGTACCTACAATTCAATTTACAAATATTTAAAATACAAGCTTTTAATA
Organism: Melolontha melolontha; assembly: GCA_935421215.2. Lineage (NCBI taxonomy): Eukaryota > Metazoa > Arthropoda > Insecta > Coleoptera > Scarabaeidae > Melolontha > Melolontha melolontha. The sequence goes on along the minus strand of OW285237.1, from coordinate 125,863,011 downwards.
TATGAATATTGTATTTGTATGCACCTTTTGCCTTCAGGTTTTATTTTCTTAGCACTTTGTTTCGTGTTGTCCTGCCATGAATGGCCAATGGAACCATTTTCGAAAATCCAAGTTTCATCTAAAAAGACAAAATGCCTATAATTGGTGCGTAAATTGTTAACATAGAATTGCATAAAAGTAACTCCAGCATTTGCTATGTGAGGCAGCTCCATCAATCCTTGACGTGGATTATCTTTGCTCCAACGAAAACCTATTTCTTTTAAAATAGTCCCTAGAGAAGAGACACTTCCATGAAATATGTCCCTATCCCACAAAATGTGTAGCACACTATGCCATGTAATGTGTTGTTCTAAAATATACAAAATATTTAGAAGTAAATTAAAAATGGTATATAATGTACTTACTAGTACGATACATTTCATATATCACATTTCTTATAGATGTTTTTATAGCATCATCTATACCTAACACAGATTTAGACTTTTGTCGTTTTGCTTTCGGATCAGTGAGGAATTCATTGTTTTTCACTGTTTGTGAGATTGCACTAACAAAAGATATGCTGATATTCAAAGCTGCGGCAACACGCTAAAATTACAAAAGTTTTCATTTCTTTTTTTCACTTTATATTTATGAAAATACACCACTTACTCCCCTTACTGCTTCAAAAGGTATCGAAGATTGTCCGTGAATGCGAATACTGGTTCGCTCTTATTCAAAGTACGTTATTAACGATGCAACCATTTCATTAGCTTGTTTACGCATTTTACTTCGGCATTTTAACGCAATACAGTCACCAAATATCGTGAATATTTACTAGAAGTTCTAATAAGAACTAATTTTGATAAAATATGTAATATCGTAGACAAAATAGGCGTTGAATAAACTATTATAACCTAACCGAACGGCACAAGCACAACGCAAATGTCAGAAATGTCTGACAGATACAAATCTAAAATGATGTACTTCATATCAATATATGAGAATAATTCGGTTTGCGTTTATTGATAATAGATTTTAAAATAATTAATTATTGAAAGTGATAATATGCGCCAAAGTGTAGCAATCTCAATCATTTACGCCTTAATCTATCAATTATAAAACACAATTTACATATATTATGGACAATGGCATATACGTATTTTAGAGTTGGTAGTGTGACGTAATAATAAGTCAAAAAATATGTGCATCGATATTTATCTTGCTTCAACTTTAATACGCTATTAGTTAGTAGCCATTAAGAGCGTACTAAGATGCTTTTATCTTCTCGTAATAGTCTACTAATTAAAATATCTTAATATATATTGTTGACGGAATAAATTGCTGTGGAAATTGTCATGTAAATCCATGTTGTTCCGCTAAAATAAATTCAGCAATAAATATGTTACATAGTCAGTTAGATATGCATATACCTATATCATCAGTGATGAAAGCGAAAGGAGCATATGGTGATGAATCATCACCATATGCTCCTTTCGCTATATATCTAATTGTTGCAAGAACCTTGTATCTCAGGATTGGTAATTCACGATTATTGTTGGTTAAAAGTTCTTTGAGCAACTTCTTTTCTCATGCGGTACTTTGTTCGAAATTGAGCATTGTCATATACGTTAAATGGATTCAATTGTTCCAGATAGACTTTTAGATTTCGAATGATATCTACCTCAACTTCTTGTAACCCCCCTTGTACATCAATTAAATCTTCCATATTTCAAAATTATATAATTTCAGTAATACAAACTTTAAGTAAAATTTTATATTATACTTATATTCTTCTTATCTCAAGAAAATATCAAATTTAAAAGCAAAAATTCACAAAATATATTCAAATAAATAAGATTATCCAAATCGTATTTAAAATAACCAACAATTCCAAGAGGTTAACAATTTTAAATGTCTTCTCCATGCAAAATGCGCATGTCTGCGACCTTCATTTTCACTGTTGCCATATATTTTTTTCTGCTTAGACTCTATTAGTTAGTAGCCACTAAGTATGATGAAATACGCGACTATTACGAGAAGATAAAAGCATCTTAGTACGCTCTTAATGGCTACTAACTAATAGCGTACTAAAGTTGAAGCAAGATAACTAGTTAGTAGCCACTAAATATGATGAAATACGCTACTATGAATACGAGAAGAAAAAAGCATTTTAGTACGCTCTTAGTGGTTACTAACTAATAGCGTACTTACACGCTATTAACTTCACGACTATGCACAAGGCAGTATATGTTAATTTGTTAAAGCAACAGAAGGTCATTTCATATCTACTAATTCATACAATAATAAATTACAAAATCGAAAAACTTTTCATATTTAAAGAAGCGTTTTCAGTCAATACAATTAGTTGCGGTAAAATAACTTTGCAATATTATGCTTAAAAATTTCCATTTCGTCTTTTTTTTTCTTTTAAAAGGGAAAAAAAGCTTATGGCGAAAAGTGACAGTTAAGATAAATTACCATCTGGAAGTATTCTTTTTTATCTTTTCAACAAAGCATCAAACAAGTACGGAAAAGAGAGAGGCCGAGAACGCCTCCGTTATGGTTACTGTAATTAAACCGTATTAATTTTAATTTAAAAATTACGAACAAGAAATATAGCTTTACGCTGTAATTTAATGAGAATCCGGTAAATTTTAAATCTGATGAGATTTATGGCAAGTTCCTTTTCTCTCGTTTTTCATGTTACCACTCGCGCGCCACCATAACAATTTAATGTGTATAATTAGTTGATGCTATCGTGGTCTACTTTTACTACACCCGGATTGTAATTACCTACTAGTTCTTATAGTAAAATATCAGAATAATTGAAACATACATGAGTAGGTAAACCCCACCAGTTTTGTATAATACAAAGGTATTTTTAATAATATGAAATATTATTAAAAATCTGGTGTAAAGAACACAAATACAGGTTCACTTTTAATATTTTTGTGAACGTGTCCGAACATATCCGTAACTGGGGCGTGAACCTGTATTTGTGTTCTTCACACCAGATTTTGAATAATATTTTATATTATTAAAAATACCTTTGTATTATACAAAACTTGTGGGGTTTACCTACTCATGTATATTTCAATTACTCTGATATATTACACATGCGGTTAGTCCGTAGTATGAGTGAAGACACAAACAAAATGCAGTTTCTAGAGAGATGGCTGTGCCACCTTTGGAAGGGCGTCGTTACTTCACATTCGTTATGTGGACGGGGCGAGGTACTTCCGCTGTCTTACAACAGGCAGCGCTGAATTTACTTCTACGCTAATTTCTGTGATGTGGCGATGTGGTTCTTTTTTGTGAATGTGTCTGAAGATATCCTTTCTCCAGCAGGGGCGTACCGATGAGCCTGTAGAAAGGCGAAATACGTATCTACGTCTCTGGGGAGGGATATGTTCGAACACGTTCACAAACATATTAATAGTGAACCTGTATTTGTGTTCCTCACATCAGATTTTTAATAATATTTTATATTATTAAAAATACTTATAGTAAAATGCAAATGCATCAAAATTTGTCTCTATAGCGAGGAATCAAAAAAGAAACAATCTCTTTTCATTCATTTATAACAGTAATAACTATTATTATTAATAATATTCTTAGAACATAACTGCTTATGCATTTACGTATTTGGCTATAAAAATCTAATATCGAAAGGTATTCTCGGCGCTGCTTTCATTAAAAGATCTAATAATGTTACTATACTGCCATACTATGAATGTGGCGAAGACTGTGATTAGTTGCAACAAAAACAATTTGAAACATATTTGAGTGGGTAAAAACCTCACAATTTATAAAATACAAAAATATTTTTAATAATACCTATCAAAAATATTACTTAAAATCAGATGTGGAAACTGTTCGTCCAATAGAAACATTCCAAAATCTTACCCTTATCGGGGTGGCATTTTCTTCCATACATTAATAAAGTGTTTATTGAGAAGTTTGTCTATCCGGAGCACCATGCACTGACGAGTTACAATAGAACAAAACACGTGTATGTATGTCTGAAAGGTGATTTTACTTATATTGTGTTCTCCACACCCGATTTCCAATAATGTTGTTGATATTATTACGAATGTTTTTGTATTTGGGATTAGTATCATTTGTCAGTGACGTGCAACTTTGAACAGAGCGATGGTTATTCATTCTAACAATTAGTTACTTTCAAATATACACTATACATTATTCCTCTAGTCAGACTAATGCGGTCATTACTTAAAAAGGTCACTGATAAATTTCTTTTTCATAGCATCCACTTCTTCATTATTACTATTGTCTAGAAAACTATAATCCCGACTAGTCCACGGAACATCGTTTTGTTTTTAATTGTACGCACTCTCACTCAAATATATCAACGCATATGTGTTTAAAAGAGTTTTTATACAAAGTAGACTCGATCATTTTACGTTTTGCATCAGTAGAGTATTTGATCCAATATCAGATACGTATTTTAAAGTATTAATGGTTCATGTAAATATTGCTTTCTACATTTTACGACGCTAATTATTCGAATTTTTAAATAGAAAAAAATCGCCCTTAAACAGGATACGAACCCACGTTCATGGTTTGCCGGACCATTGATCTAATCACTAATCTATTAGGGACTATGGGGTTTCGAATACATTTGGAAGCCTTAAGTCACATTAAGGAAACAAATGTTAATACTTTTGCCTGTAGTCGACACTTTGTCGCAAATTAATTGCATTTTCGCGAAGTAATGTGAATGTAAATATTGCTTTCTACATTTTACGACACTAATTATTCAGAATTTTTAATAGAAAAAATTACCGCTTTTACAGTCTTCTGTGAAGTTACAAACGGAAACATTCGGGATTCGGGAACAACGGGATAGCATTCGTCAAATATTTCAATCATTAGATATGCATGCATTTTTAAAATCGAATTAATGCTGTAACAAAACGAAGCTGGAGATTTAGTTGACTTTTAAAGTCAACTAAATCTCCAGCTTCGTTTCTTGTCTTTAAATTTTCAATACTTTAATGTTAACTCATATTTCACTTTAATCCTAAATACTTCACTTTTGACTAATATGGGAGCTGCCCCCTTTCATTTTTGATTTCCGGAAGTAATAGACGACTAAATTGATCTACTGCCTTTAACGAAGCTGAGGATTTAGTTGACTTCGCGCAGTAAATTTTATTACCACAGTAATTAATATACGCTCTAAACCGATAGCGTCTATAGAAAACATAATCCGACCCATTGATCGGTGTTGACACATCCAGGAGTGCCATCGCTTTCTCAAAAACCGAGGAGTTAGAGCCATTCTGACATCGCATTTGACATTTCGGAGGGTATCCGGTGAGCACCAAGGGGGCTCCGAAAAGTCCCATTAGGTAACGTGTGTGTGTGTGTTGCACTTTCTTGAGAACCAGATTGCGGTAATTCGCTACTCCCCTAGCAGCTAGAACCGTTTTGATGTCGTCCATCTATCCCCCCTATTAGGACATACTCCAAGATTCTCATGTTATCTTATGAGACTTTTCGTGGTCGCCTTAGTGCTCACTGGGAGCCTTTGGAATATCAAACCCGGTGTCAAAACGACTCTAGCTCTATCGGTTTTGAAGAAAGCGATGGTATTCAGGGTTGAGTCACCGCCGGCCAACGCGGTTTATGTCTATAGCCGCTATCGATTTATTACAGCTTTAATTCGATTTTAAAATACATACATCACTAATGATTGACATACTTAACAGATGTTATTCTGTCTGTGTGTGCATGGAAGGCTCTTAAAACGGTAAGTGTTTGAGCACGTTTTTCATTTATTTATTTCTATTTATTTTCTTAATTTTTAAGCGTCCGCCTTCGGCGGTTGCCGAATTTTATCTGCTCTATTTAATATAATTTGAACCCTGGATATCAGGATGATATGTTTTATAAACCCTACAATATTCCTTCTGGAGAAAGTGTATTTACTCTTACTTGTTAAGTACTTGTTTCTGTATACGTATTTTGATCCACGTGTTTCATGATGTCCTCGCTCCGTCTCTGGCACTGACGTTATATGACTGACCTAGTTATAATCTTGTGTTCCTTACAGCGTGCATATTTGGAGAGCATAATAAACTATCAATTTAATTTGTACAAGCAGATCGCGCTATTTAATTTAGCAATTAATTTGAATTATCTAGCGCAATATTAAATATTTAATTGGATACATTTTTAATTTTCGATATAAAGAGACCTATGTTTCTGCCTACTTACACATGCATATGATTATACATATATTATACATAAGATTTCTTTGTTCTACATTTCCTACACCCTGCTTTGCTGATATAGCATGAAGAAGTTCTTGCTATATCAACAAGGCACCATAGAAACAGTAACTAGGTAACAAATTTACTTAGGCCTGCCGCGTATTGAGCAACCTAACTAGCCAAGGCGGTCAAAGAACGGTCGGAGGTATTTTTAACATAAACAACTAAATTGAACCGAGTAGAGGCAACGGAGAGTTGTTCAGAAGAGTAGAAGAGTACTTTGTGTGACTACGACCTTTGCGGTTAGAACACAGTTTCCTCTGCCTCCGTTTTTCTTTTTAAGCATGGACTGTCAGATCAAATCAAAGTTTTGTAAAATGAAAGTGATATAATGTATATGCATACAAACTGTATCAATGTTTAGCTATATTATGAATATCCTTATTTTGATTTTTTTCTATAAAAATAATTTTTTACTTGAGTCTCATTTAGTTTCTTTGACAAACTAATTCCTCATATTTTTTTCTTTTCTTGAAGTTCTTACTTATTAGTGAAGCTTTACTTCTTCCAACTCTATAATATTAAAAAGTCAATTTCCGAATCAGATATATAAATATAATATAGGTCTTAATAAATGTGTGTTCAATATGCAGTTATTCGGCAGAGGCCGAGTCCTAAAGTGCTTCTTGTACTAGAAGAGATTCAGCTATGCTAAGTTCAATTTGTGGCAAACCTTATTGTAAAGCAATAGTACTATTTCTTTCACCGACTTATTAATCGAAGCTATCAATAGGTAGTATAAATATATTATCAGGCATTTTGGATTACGTGGTTGCCCAAATAATAACAAAAAATGTTGCCGTGGTTAAGAAAATACTCATATTACATTAAAAAAAATATACATTAATTTTAGTTAAGGATGAATAGTAGTTTTTAAGTATTAATATGATACTATTTCGTGCTTTGGCTTCGCTGGGAATCGGCTTTTAAAACCGTTTGCTTTTTGTGTATTTGCCTAAACAATGTATTAATCTATGTACAAGGATGTATTGAAAAATACTTAGCCTACTATGGAAGCAAACGAAATTTGAAAGTCAAAATATTTTATTATTCAACATACTCCCTCCTAAATGAATACACTTAATACAGCGATCCTGCAACGCCTCCAGACCTTTCAAAAAGAAATTTTTATCTTGCTCTGCAAACAAGACCTTCGCAGCTTCTATCACCTCTTCTTCTTTTAACCTTTTTTTTTGGTTTGAGGAAAGACATGATAGTCGTGCGTAGCCAGATCTGGTGAATAAGGCGGGTGTTCGAGTAATTCGAACCCTAAATCACGAATTGTTTGCATGACAACAGGCGATTTGTGTGCAGGGGTATTGTCCTGCAAAGACAAAACAACTTTGGATAACCTTCCGCGTCTTCTCTCCATAATTTTTTTCAATCCACACGAACTATATGAAGGACGCGTTCATATGAAATATTCACTGCCTCAGATATTCGTTTTAGCTCAATTCGACGGTCTGGCAAAATCATGTCATGAACTGAATTAACATTTTCGGGGACGGAAACTGGCCTTCTCGATCGGTGTTCATCGTCAATGGAAAATTTACCCCTTTTGAAGCTGCAATCCAATTTTTCACGATCGCATACGAAGGACATTGATCGCCAAGGGTATTAAGCCTATCTTCGTAAATCTGTTTACCTCTTAACCCCTTCAAACACAGGTACTTAATGATGGCTCGATACTCTAATTTTTCGATTTTTACAATTTCGATCGACATCCTTTTTTTAAAATTTTATTGCGCAACTTTGGTTTGACTTTTTGACGTGATACATTACACTGACACTTCCAATATGTTATTTTTCGTTATTCACGGAACCGGTCTAGGTTAACTATATATCAATAGCTCCTCGTATGATGAATGGGCTGTTTATGGCACTTCACACTAGTTATTTTTATATTTTCGAAGGGCCAGATTTTGTAATTTCTAAATCAAAGGTGACTGAAATGATTTATTCACACACACCTTATAAAACTAAATTCAAAAGAGAGCTCTGCTCTCTACGTTCTGAGAGAACCTTCTTGTTCTCCGTAATGGCTGTACGTCGATGTTTACGTAATTTGGGAAATTTCCAAGATTACAGATTCTTAGTAAATTCTGCCTACTTCAATAATAACCGTCGGAAAGGTCTAATAGTCTAAATATAAACTATATGTGCATTAACTATTAGTGGTAGAGCCCAAGTATAAGATCTGAAATTATAATATTATTCCTATATATAAAATTTTTTGAAGGAAAGAAAATAAATGCATCAATTCAGGTAAATTGGCAAACTAACAAACACTAGCTTAAACCAATTTACTAATAAATGAAATATGGGAGCATGTATTGTACGATTTGATAAATATAGCATAAAAAATATTTGTTTTTGTATGTTAAAAATCAATTATCAAAATCAATATACCGAGTGTATTTTTTAACTTGAAACTTTGAAATATCTCGAAAAATAAGCAGTTCACGAAAAAATGTCCAAATTTAAAATTTAATACTCCCCCTCGATATAGGTGGAGTTGAAGTAACTTTAAAATCTTAAATAGGAATTATTACAGATTCTAATTCTACTGGAAAAAGTACGTAGGATTTGTCTGCAGGATGCAGCTGTGCCGCCAGGAGAAGGCGCCTGCCTAGTCATGTATTTATCATGAGGGCAGCTATGGTTATTTTGGCGTCCGTGATGTTGACATTAGTCAATGAGCGGCGCTGAATGTTTTTCTACGCTTTGTCTAGATGGCTCTTGTAATGTAGTAAAGGTGTTATCTATGGTTTAAGCGTCTTTCCAGCACCATGTACTGATGATTCTATAGTAAGATGAAACGTGTCTGCACATCCGGAAAGATATTTTCACACAAATATTAAATTGTATTCCCGGACCCCGAGAAAGAGTCCGGAATTATTTTCGAAAATGTATAGGCCTATATAAGCCCTCGAAGATGGATGGAAGAAGGCAGACGACCAGCAACCGGAAACAAGTATTGCAATACAAATAAATACTGTGAAATAAATATTGAAATAAATACTGTTATTATTAGTAATCATTTTAAGTGTTATACAGTACTTTGTTTTATTATTAATATAGTGTGTTTAATTACCGTTAGTTTTAATTAAACGAACCCAGAGACAAGTATTTTGTAGTGATGTCGGTGTGTAGTTAATTAATAAATAACGGACTAAGTGGACAATTAAGTGATAATTAAATATTTGTTTAAATAAATATACAGTGCGAAAAGACGTTTATTTTAAATATCGTGATGGTGAATAATGTTAAATTCTCTGATTTAAAAGTGACTGACCTGAAGCGAGAACTAGAGGAGAGGGATAGGAAACAACCGGTAAAAAGGCAATCCTCCAGCAACGACTTCTAGATGTGTTAACCAAAGAAGGCGAGGATCCAGAGAATTATTTCTTCCAAGTTCCAGGTGGAGACGCTGACGTAAATTCACTGTTAATGCAAATGGATTATCTAACTCAAATGTAGCAGAAGAATCTCGACAGTGTAAAAACTTTGGAACAACGAATAATGGATTCATAAGCCCAGATGGAACAAAGAAACCTAAAAACCTACAGAATCTTGGAGAAAAATCTGGAAAAGATATTACTGGAAATCTTGGAGAAAAGTCTGAAATAAATGAAGCAAACTCTGGAAATAATGGAAATGAAGAATTCTAAAAATTCGAAAGCTTTGGAGAAAGTTCTAGAACATCGCCTAATGGAAAACCCAGAAGCGTTAAAGGTAGAGGTCTTCATAGCTGTAGAGGAGAAAATTGGAGAACATTCTAGACTTTTAGAAGCAATAATGGCTAAGATGAAATTTCCTGTGACCATGAGTCATTGATCTCTAGCAGATCAACGAAGAAGTTATGCCGCGGCCAATCGAAACAAAAAAAAAAGTAGTTGTGGCTATCTCAAAGACAAGAATTAAGCCACCGACCTTTGATAGGAAAACGTCATGGGCGACTTACCTGGCGCAATTCGAAGCAGCCACAAAAGCAAACGCATGGTCATCTGCTTAAAAGACTACTACTTTAATTATAGCGTCGACGGGTGATGCTTGTGATATTCTGCAGACATTACCTCCTGAAGAACGCAAGGATTTTTCCAAACTTATTAAACGGTTGGAAATGAGCTATGCGCATTTGGAGCAAGTATACCATAATCAACTGAAGAACCGGTCGCGGAAGAAAGGCGAAGATATTCAAGAATTTGAGGCAGATATTGTACGTCTGGTTCGACTTGCATATCTGAAGGCACCAGACAATTTCATGTAATACCTGGCCATTCAGACGTTCATAAATGGTCTCCCGATTAGTGATACACAGCAGGTATTAAAGCTGGCGCGGCCGAAGACCTTGACCGATGCCTTAGCGGACGCACTTGAGTTTGATACTCCAAAACAAGCATCTAGGAACAATGCTCGAGTCTGTACTTCCGACAACAAGGAAAATGAAGAACTTGTGGAGCAAATGGTGAGGCGGGTACTGAATCAGATAAAGCAAAATAAAAGAGCACGCCGATGGTGAAGAATTTGGTTCCGTTCGGAACAAATGTATAAGGGTCACCAAGACGACATCGGCTAAGCAGCAAGAAACTCCAGCAGCGCCCGGCCAAATTGTATCCATACATCAAGCCAGTATCCGTGGTTGACAACAAATAGCAACCTGACAGTTTGCGCGGAGAACAAGAAGCTGACCCTGATTCCTGTTATTGTTAGTAATAGTTTTTAGTGGTATATAGTGTATTTTGTTTTATTATTAATATAATGCGTTTTAGTTCACGTTAGCTTTAATTAAACGAAACTATAGACAAGTATTTTACAGTATTGTGTCCTCCACTCCCGATTTTTAATAATACTTTTATATTATTAAAAATGTTTTTGTTTTATACAAAACAATATTTATTCGGTAATAACTAACTAAAAAATAATATAATATTATTGGGTTCAACACTGACACAAAAATTAACATAGATAAATAACTAAAAAATTTGGCCAATTATTTTGGAAAACCATAGACACCCTTTTCCATTTTTTTTTGGCATATATATGTAGACGATATTGTACTTTGTTTCACTGGAACACAAAGACAATTAAACTTGCTACTAGAATTCGTCAATTCTATTAAAAAAATATTGAATTTACCATGGAACAAGAAGTAAACAATAGCATTAATTTTTGGATCTAACTATTAAAAAAAATCAACAATAAATTAGAGTTTGATATTTACCATAAAGAATCTCATACTGACATAACTATACATAATTCGTCAACACATCCCATACAACACAAATTAGCGAGTAATTATCCACTATCCAAAGAAAATTATGAAAAAGAATTGAATTTAGTCAAACAAATCTATCTATAACGGCTACACAGATACTTTAACTGAAAATATACTAACAAAAAAATTATTCAAAAAAGCAATCTCTATGGTATATTCTGCAATAGAGGATAAGGAAAATTCAAATTTTAGATTACAAACGTACATTGGGATACCTAATAAACATATTTCAAGTTATTTAAAAAAACTTAATATTAACACGGTTTTCAAAACTAATAACAATTTATCCAAACATATTAAAACAATAAAGATAAAACAGAAAAAAATAAGAAGTCTGGAGTCTATAAGTTAATGTGTGGATGCGGTAAGATATATGTCGGTCAAACAGGAAGATCGTTTGAAAAACGGATTGCCGAGCATTGTCCTTCATTTAGAAATAAGAAATAATATTCCACTTTCGCGAATCATCTATTTGAAGAAAACCACACTTTCAATAAAGATTTTCAAATTCTGCATTTAGAAAATAAAGGCAACCAATTAAATTTACTGGAAAGTTTCGAAATCAATAAATTAAAACACTCACAAATTTTATTAAATGACCAATTAGATATAAATAACTCGCCTTTATTAAATTTATTTACTTAAAATCTGTTTAGACGATAATAGAAATGTATATGTAGTTTATTAAACAAATTTTATGCGTAAGCATGTTTAGTACCCTATAATATAACAGTTAGCGCCGACCAGATGTGCCACATTTTCTCACTACCGACAATACTTGTGTAAATTCATACATTTCTTTAAAAACATTGTAAAATAATACCAACCTTCTTGATTTGATATATATATTTTTTAATTTAGTTTGTAACGTACTCTTTAGATGTAAGTACCTGAGGAAGCCACTGTGCTGGCGAAACAATTGTCGTTTTACAATGAGAGATTAAAAAAAAATTAGAACGATTAGATAGATAGATAGATAGAAAAGATTAGAACCGTAGTTTTATTTCTATTTTAAATTCATTTTATCGTTGGAAATATATACAATTGTTAAAAAGAAATTATAGTTCTTGCTACATCAATTCAGCACACATTAATATTGAAAAATTTTGCACATAATTATTACAAGCCAATTTTAGTAATAAGATAATAGAACCAAATACAAGCTCCAAGAGACATCCAAGGTCACCAATAACTATTATTATAACCTATTAATGAAAGGTTTTGTGACCTGCAAAAATGTCTGACAAAAGATAGATAAAATAATCTATACAAACATTGAAAGAGGAGTGTCAAAGAAGTGGATATTTCTGACACAACGTCACAAGGTAATAAAAAATTTAGACAAATAAACAGACAGATAAACGCTAAGAAGATACATAATTTAAGAGTGTTTATGAACATAAACATAAACGATCATCAAAACTGTTCAAGAACGGATGAAGAAAATAAGGCAGATAATTTATGTATACACAAGTCACGTACGGATAACTTAAATAAAATTAATGAAGATATAAAAGGAATAAATGTATAAGTAAATTATATTCCGAGTATATCGTTACATATGGAAGGTATACCGAAGTTTGGGGATAATTGCAAGAACAATCTTTCCTGAACATGATTAAAATTCATATCATGAATATACGAACATCAGTAATGAAATACCCAAATTACAAATGGTTAGAGCATATTTAATTGATTACGCAGTCATATTTTATGATATGATACGGTCATTTCACGATTTTTAGAAAATAGTTATTAGATAATATTGGGACAGGATCATCAGCGGAGAAGAAAAAATACTCTTTATTAAAATATGTAACTCCGAAGAGTCAACAATGCGACATACATAGCTTTGTTACAAATGAAACAGATATGCAATATACACGTCTGTAACTGTACACATGGACATACACCTCGTATTTTCCAGCATTTACTTCTGCCTAAGACACGTGTTTCTGCCATCTGCTATCAGGCGTCATTGATTAGGCTAGTGAAGTAAGTAAAGCTTAAACAAATTGCCTCATAAGGTATAGCAAATTTTGTGCTATCAGGTGGCACCGTATAATCTATTTGTTTAAGCAATTTGTTTAAGCTTTACTTACGTCACTAGCCTAACTGATGACGCCTGATAGTAGATGGCAGAAACACGTGTCTTAGGCAGAAGTAAATGCTGGAAAATACGAGGTGTATGTCCATGTGTACAGTTACAGACGTGTATATTGCATATCTGTTTCATTTGTAACAAAGCTTAACGTATTAATATACTTAAACCTTTTTTTGTACACCTATATATTATTGGATATTTAGCTAGCTTATTCAATTCTGAATACAGTGTGTATATATATATATATATATATATATATATATATATATATATATATGTATAATAACTTCGTGACCTTGGTATGATATGGTAAACCTAATCAGTAGGCGATTAAAGGTCTGTATATTACTTCAAAATATATGTATTTAAAAAACTCTACATGTTTCGGCTGTATACGCCTTTTTCAAGAGAATACAAAATATGAATGCCATATTTTGTATTCTCTTGAAAAAGGCGTATACAGCCGAAACATGTAGAGTTTTTTAAATACATATATTTTGAAGTAATATACAGACCTTTAATCGCCTACTGATTAGGTTTACTATATATATATATGTATATATATATATATATATATATATATAAGTGTTTAGATAATTTCTTAGCCGTTCATTAAATATAACATTTGATAAATTATTGGAGTTTTTCGGCTTCATTTATATGAAATATTTACAAATATTAAATTAGAATGTATGTAATTGCAGAGTAAGTGGGGACGTAAACATTGCTGTCTACAAATTACAAAGCAAATCATACGAAATTTTTTATTTGAAAAATATGGTAAAGGCGACAGCCCGGATAGCTGTAGACTTGGGTTCGAGTCCCAACGTAGACCATATTTTTCAAATAAAAAATTTCGTATGATTTGCTTTGTAATTTGTAGACAGCAATGTTTACATCCCCACTTACTCTGCAATTACATACATTCTAATTTAATATTTGTAAATATTTCATATAAATAAAGCCGAAAAACTCCAATAATTTATCAAATGTTATATATATATATATATATATATATATATATATATATATATATATATATATACATACATATAAGTAAAAATTAATTTAACGGTCAAATAAAAAAAAACTTTTATTTCACTCTATATTTCAAAACAATTCGTTACGTCTTCTGGAATTCAATTAATAGTTAAAATCTAGCAAAGACGCCACTAAACATGTTAAAATCAATCGTCTAAATTTAAAACATTAAATTAGCAAGATGTTGGTTACCCATTAACCTTTTTAAAAACAAATATTCCATGTTTGAAATTAAACGCTATGCACATAAACTTATGTTTACATAACCTATGACGGTACTTATATAAAGTAAAAACAAAAGATGCACATTCTTATGTTCGAAATCCTTAACTAATTTGAGTCGACAATTTTATGCTTAATCTAATTGCATTAACGCAAAAATTTAATATACTAAATTAATTGCAAAGCGGTATAAACAATTCTAACTTTTAAATGATCCATGAATTTAATCAACGTCCAAGTTAAACAAAAGAATGAAAAATAATGCGAACTATACTAATTTATTTTATAACAAATAAATTATTTACCGTTCAACCACCTACAGTTGGACGAGGGTACAAATTAATCTTCGGCATAGACAATAACGTCAATCCAATCATATAAAATTCAAGTTCAACATACACTGAATACCGCCATATAAACCACTTCTTCCAGTATAAATTTTAATCTATAAAAATAACCACACAGCGGCAACAGAAAAATACGAGGGATTTGTTCTCAATATTTAATCAAAGTCTATTACAGATTATATTGAACCATTAATTTATAATTGTATGGATGTAGGTGATGCTATACATATATTCATCGCATCCTTGCTAACTCTCGGCTATGCTTTATGATAGTGATCGAGGTCATCCATAAAATTCTATTATCTCCCAGAGATAAGTCAAGCATGACCGTTAGAGTTAGCAAGGATGCGATGAATATATACCATCACCTACATCCATACAATTATAAATTAATGGTTCTATATAATCTGTAATGGACTTATATTAAATATTGAGAATAAATCCCTTGGTTATATTTCGCTAATTTAGTAATAACATTAGTGAAATATAGCTAAGGGTGTCATTTTCAATATTTAATCTGAGTCAGTTACAAAATGTTTCACCAAGAAGTGTCTACAACATCAATTAATGGTATAATCTGTAAGATGTCGTCCTTGGTCTTGCAAAGAATTTGATTATATCCATTTTACTTTTTACATAAATAACACGGGCCTAAAAAATTTTTTTAGTGTGCCTAGGATTTTAGAACTGATTTTTGGTATATTTGGGGCGCCGAATCTAAATATGAAATGAGTTTTTCTCCATCAGCTCTATTTTTTATTTATTTTTAACGTGCAATTCTACACGAAATGTGCAATCCTAACTCAATTTTGTGCAGTATACAAGGTTTGGTTCGTGTATATTTGCGGTATTGTCAGTCTGCCGTCCAGTTAATTCCAGGAAAATCTACCACATGGAGTAAGCATCCGGTAACTTAAGTGACCTTCAACGTTGCAATTAGAGTTGAGGTTAGTTGTGATTTCTCGCCGTGCAGGGATAGATCGAAGTTGGCCTCGTGTGATATTTGTGTTTAGCAAAAAGTTGTTATAAAGTTAACCTAAAACGTACTGTGTTGTAGATTGTTGAATAGAAATAAAATGAGTTCAAGTAGAATAAGTTGTGTAAATCATGCTGATGTGTTTTGCTACATATGCGGAGAATACACGTTAAAAGAAAACAGAAAAACTGTTAGTGGCCTTGTAAAGAGATCTCATCTTGGATACTTAGGTGTTAAGCTTGGGGATCAGGGTAAAACCCGGACACCACAACAGATCTGTAAAATTGTACAGAACATTTATGACAGTGGAATACCGGGAAAAGAAAAAGTCAGAAATTCGGCATACGGATGGTTTGGAGAGAACCCAAAAACCACTTCTATGACTGTTATTCCTAGTAAGTATTATTGGAATCAATCGAAACAACCGTAACAAGTTAACGTATCCTGATTTAGTTTACGCAAGACGCCTAGTCCCTAACACAGAAGAAGTGGTGATCCAGCTGTCAGCTACCAGTTACCAGAGCTCTGTGAGAACGAATAATGTCGCTCTGATCGCCCTTTCGATACTAGTGAAGGTATGATAAAGGGATGTCATCAATTCCTCAACGCTTCAACCAGGATAAGTTAAAGAATCTCACCTAAGATCTCAACATATCTAAAGAAACTTCCGTATTATTGATTTCCGGGTTGAACGACAAAAATTTACTGGAACAAGGAACAAAGACCTTTTACCAAACAAGAGAAAACAGTTTGTGACCCTTCTTCTTTCAAGAAGGCAATACTGTATTTCGTCATGAAATTAGTGGACTCTTGGAAAAAATGGGTCTTCGTGAATATTTTCCAGATGATTGGCGCCTATTTATTGACAGTTGAAAGCAAAGTTGGAAATGTGCTTTTCTAAACAATGGGAAAACTATGTTTCAATACCAATTGCTCACTCGACAAACATGAAAGAAGAATGTAACACCAAAGCTTTTGTATTGGAGATGATAAAGTAGCATGAACGTTTGGGACAGCGGAAGCAAAACACACTATTGGGTTATAAAAGAGTGACCTCATAGAAAAAAATGGACGTTGGGAAGAAGAATGTCATTACCAATCCCTTAATTGAACGAGACAAAAACATCTTTCCTCCACTGCATATCAAGCTGGGCCTTATGAAGCAGTTTGTAAAGGCTCTTGATTAGAACGGATTATGCTTTGCATATGTAGGGGGGAAATGCCTCATTAAACCAGGAATATTCGACGGAGTAAGACAACTCATTAAGGATCCTGCCTTCGTAAATTCGAAGAATGAGGCTGAGATAAAAACCTGGACTTCATTTGTTGCAGTTGTCAGAAATTTTCTGGGCAAACACAAGGCTAAAAAGTATGTTGAACTGGTGATGCTTAAAAGTTTCAAATTCCATTGGGTGTAACATGAGTATTAAAGTGCACTATTTACACAGTCACATAGACTGATTTCCTGAAAATTTAGTGGACACCAGTAATGAACAAGATGAAATATTTCTCAAGGATATTCAAACTATGGAGGACCGCTACCAAGAAAGATGGGATACGCACATAATGGCAGATTACTACTGGAGTTTAAAAAGGAACTGTTCCAAAATACATTCAAAAATGTCACGGAAAAGAAGCTCCCGAAGTGTTCATTGACTAGTTGGTTTCATCGATGACTTTTTGCTCAATCTTTGTATATAATCATATTTGTATAACGTAATAATAAAAATTCCGTATTTAGTTTTTATATTTAATCATTCATGGATTTAATTTAAAATAGTGTAACGCTTATTTCGCTAAAATGATATATCAGAAGTTTGAGCTCCTAGGCAAAAACTATTGCCATATTTCAATTCGGGGCATAGAATTCAAATGAAATCAGCTCCAAAAACCCCGGCACCAAAACAAATGTAGGCTAGTGTAATCCTATAAAAAGAAATAAAGATTTAATGAACATACTAAATCAAATAGGCGATTCTCACTAACCAGCAAACCTCATTTAAATATATTTTTCACCGACACTTCACATTGAAAGAGTACATAAGCCTATTAATATATCGAATTATCTTTACGATATTGATTATTGCCCTTAATTTTAATATATGTGAATCCAATTAAATTCTCTTCAAAACGAAATTGAAAATAAAAATTTTTGAGGAATTTGGCAATTTAACTATAGATCCACAAAATCTGCTTTTGTAGTTTTTAACGATTAACTACTTTAGAACTATTGTAGAAATTATTAATGTTTGCTAACACCCAATTGCGGAAACTCCGAAAATGACGATGTACAGCATTCATTGGTTTGCTAATTATAGTCTGATATTACTGTACAGTTAGGGAAGAACTTTACGTTTCATTTCCATCAACATTAGTAACTATATATTACCTTATTATGTTATATCTGCAAAGAGAGTTAATGCTGTACGATTATTACCAATAACACAGGTCTACAAAATTAAACTTTTTGACAGATGTTTTTATTTTGAAAACTGATTTTATATAATTTTCGTAGGCTGATTTCAAAGATTCTATGCATTTATTTGTATCACGTAAGGTTTTTTTGCAAATATTAAATGAAAAAAAACTATATTTCTAAAAAAAATTATTTGTTTATTGAGTAAAAAGGTGGAATACAAGTTAAAAAAGTTGAAAAATATACTTTACTCAGTCTTTTTTAAGTGAAATCTTTGTCTTTATGCCAGAAAGCTGCGTTGTCCGGACATTCGGGCATATCCCGTTTTAACATCCAGCAGTAGTCCGCCATCATCGTTATGCTCCAACTGCCTTGGTATCGCCGTTCCATTTCCTTAATGTCTTGATGAAACCTCTCTCCCTGTTCTTCGCTAACTGCTACAAGATTTTCAGGAAAATAGTTCAAGTGTGAAAACAGGAAATGCACTTTCAAACTCATATTACAACCTAGACGATGAAAGTGTTGTAACATATTTTGAACAATATTTTCGTAGTTTTCGTCCTTAGAGTTCCCAAGAAACTTATCAATTACTTCTTTAAATGAAACCCAGGCGTTTTTCTCGACATTGGTCATTGTGTTTTAAAAATCCTTGTCTTTGCATAATGTTCTTATCTGCGGCCCAACAAAAATACCTTCTTTTAACTTGGCATCGGATAAGGCTGGAAATGTCTCGCACAAATATTTAAAACACTGTCCATTTTTGTCTAGGGCTTTAACAAACTGCTTCATCAAGCCAAGTTTGATATGGAGAGGAGGCAGTAAAACTTTTTTGGGGTCAACCAAGCTATCTCTTAATTCATTTTTGCTACCAGGTGTAAGGCTTGTTCTAGAGGGCCATTCTATTTGAGTCCAATGTCTATCCCTTGCTCGCCTATCCCACTCACAAATAAAGCATGGAAATTTTTTATAACCTCCTTGTTGTCCTAGTAGCATGCACAGCACTTTAAGGTCACCACAAAGCATCCACTGATGTTCTTGGTAGTTTATTTTCTTTAAAAGAAGTTTCCATTAAATGTACCGAATGGGCAACGGGAACCGAGGCCAGCTCGTTACCATTGTGCAATAAAACGCCTTTTAAACTACGCTTACTTGAGTCAATAGACAGGCGCGATTCTTCTTTTACATACGGCACATTTCCTAATTTTGAAATTAAGTCAGGAATATTGTTGCAATACACTAGCGGTCCGTCTTGAGTAAAATATTGACATAGCTCTTTTTCGCGATCCCGGTAAAAGCTTGATGTGACGCCAGGTGCCAGTAAATGTTTCTCACGAAGTCGGGAGGCTAACAATTCGGATGTATCCTTTGGAAGGTGCAAATCTCTAATTAAATCATTTAGTTCGCTCTGGTTAAACACTTCGGGCTCTCTGAAATCTGGGTCATCTGAGTCGCAATTAGATTCCTCTGATTCTGACGATATGGTTTCTAGTGCTTTTGGGGCGGTAGGTATCGGTACATCTGGTCCATGAGGAACTGGTCGAATAGCAGAGTCAAGATTGGGATACACAATTTGTTTCTTATTTTTTCTGTTGAATCCTTGAACATTACACGAACAAAAATAACAATCATCACTGTGATTTCTAGGCTCTCGCCATACCATAGGAACTCCAAAGCTTAAACATTTCTTCCTACCTTTTTGCCAGTTTCTTAATGCTTCAACGCAAATGGAACAAACAGTATGAGGAGCCCAGGACTTGTCTTGGTCGCCAATTTTTACACCAAAATAAGCGTGATATACATTTTTCACAAACGAAGTTATAGTTTGCCTCTACTTTACTACGACATAACTACCACAGATATAACAAAAGTTATTCGGATTGTTCACACAATGTCTTCTTTCCATATCTATACGTTCTAGAACACTTAAAATACGCAACAACAAGCCAAGCAACACAACAAGCCCGCGGACACAGTAGTACGACGACTAACACAACCAAACTGCACATAAGCAGGTTTCAACGTTGTATTGACGCTTCTGCGCCGACTCTGTTGCATTGCTGAGAAATCTAATATTAACCAGTGTTGCCAAATCACATTTAATTTCATAAAAATCAATTCATTTAAAAATCATGCCTAACATGGAACAAACATATTCTTGTCATAGGTATGTATATTAATAATTAACATTTTTAAGATATAGAGCGCTATAAAAAAAATTTACGTGATAGAGCAAAAATATGGCGTTTTTTTGGAATAAGGGCTCCCAAACATATACAAATTAGCAAACAGCTTTCAAACATCAAAATCACTGTAGACGTGTGTAATTTACACTACAAATACTAAAATAAGTATTTACATAAACTTAATTTTACCTTTTTTACCCTTAATTTTCATTAAAAGTGTAAATGTAAAGTCAAATTTCTATAGTTATACCTCCGTTAAAGCCATTAATACAATGCAAACAAACGTTACGTTGAAGAGTAACGCTAGGTAAATGTATGTACGTAGTCGGAAGTACTTTCCGGATATACAACGCTGCAGATATTCCGCACGTATGCATATATACATTAACACATGAAACTGAAATATCTCTAGTATTTCGGAAACGGAATTTAATAAAGCCGCAAATAACCCGGTCATGTAAACTTAATGATTTGGATATATTTAGGTTAGTTTAACAAATACGAAAGATGTTTCTTTGTTATAAAGCCTAATACAGTAAACACAATATTTTGTTATGAAAATATATCCATTACAGTTATCATATTTTTAATTCCAGGAAATCAATCGTTAAACAATTTTTTCATGTCATTTATCATTTTTGAAGGCATTGGCAGCTTCATTGTTCCGAACACATTCCTTTGTGGAAGTGAACAGAAATCGTAATCTACTATGAATATTATATGATTTATAATATATATAATGATTCAGGGCTTTCTTTGTTTAAATAGTCCTTGTGCAAGTACTAGTACGAGTATGTGAGCGTGATAATAACCACGAAGCCGAGTGTTTTTTTAGTAATCGTATAAATGTTTCAACTTTCGTCGCCTTTTCCAACATTAATAAACCACATAAGAGAATCCACTAGCAAAGCGTCTGAGAGAAATTTTGTACTATCTGTCTTTTATATCGATATTATGGTATTGATCGTATTGGCAGAGATGCCGTTTGAATCAATTTCTTTTCTGTTACCTTGCGTCTGGTATCGAAGCCTCACACTAAACTAATAGATATACAATTTAACGGTAGAATAAGGATCTTTCACCGGAAATAATTGAAGAATACATGAGGCAAAGTTTGCAAATATCGAACAAAAACAACAACACAACATAATAAAGGAAATCACTTCAGAATTACATCAAAGTTTCAATTCTTATGAGCTGTTGCTATTACCTTGACTTATATTTACTTTCACCTACATATCTTCTACTAACGTCTTTACACCTGACTTATTTAGTATTTCGCATTTGAAAAGTTTTAATACTTAAGTTGGAATATCACACATTATGTGTACAGTTACAGATCTGTATATTGCATGTCTGTTTCATTTGTAACAAATGCGTAATACGTGCTTAACGTATTGATATACTTAAACCTTTTTTGTATATTTGCTGCCATCTGGCATCGTGTTAATGGACTTACACCTATATACGTATTTTTCTTCCCTATTATTATATTATTATTATTAAAATGTAATGTTTTTGACACATGAATTAAATTGTTAGGAAATGTCTATTTTATTCAGTTTAGGCAATAAAAAGCTATCATCGATTTGTATCGCTCACCATTGATAGTAATAGAATCTTCATTCACATTTTGTAAGAAATAAAGTCCGATAATGCCACCGTGCTCTAAACTACACCAAACGGACACTTTTGCAAAATGTAAGGATATCCCGTAAATGATTTGTGGATTATTTTCATTCCAATAACGACAATTTTGCTTGTTCATCGTTCCAGAGAGGTGAAAATATGTTTCATCTGAGAATATGATTTTCATACTAAAATCACCAACACTTTCAAATCGATTCAAGGCGAAATTAGCACATGCGTGGCAGTTGTGATGGTACAAAGGCTTCAGTTCTTGCATCAGAATAATGTTGTAAGGATGTAAGCCCAATTCCTTACGTAAAATACGCCAAGTAGACGTTTCGGGTAGCCGAACTTGTTGTCAATTGTTGTGGAACGCCTTTGAATGGTTTTCATCAACACTGGGTTGAATTGCAGCAATATTCTATGGATGGTATATCTCCTATTTTATTGTTAATTTTTAGTATATCTTATAAAGTAAACATATTACAACACACATATATTTCAATAATTATCTGCAATTCAATGTGTCTCCATAGACAGTAAACTTCCAACACAATGTTAATACCCAAAAAAACAACAACTGATATACAGTACAAATCTCTTCCCTATAGTCACCTACAAACGTGTATTACGTATGTGTGCGTTCAAGAAGCGAGGAGTGGGGACGCACGAAGCGATGCATACATGCCATTAGTTACAGTTTACTTGTGAAGTTGGATGGTTTGCTCAACTTTTGCGAATAGTCCGTATTCACGATTGATATTTTTACCCTTGAACAAAAAAAATATGTCGTAAAACAGTATCATCTTGGTCGCAGCATAAGAGAAATTGCACGGGTATTTCAAATTAACTTTCAACGTACCATTGCGTTTGAAACGATAATTACGGCCGAAAATAGTTGAATCTATCCTAAATATTCAACTGCAAACGATTTTAAATGTTCAGAGAAACTTTTATGACAGATTAGTATATTGCTTGTTTGCATTAGGAGACCGTTTTGAGCATACAATACATTAAATAGTTTACTTTTTGTTTTTTTAATTCTAGTTTTATTTATTATGTATAGAATATAGAAGTTATTATGATTTACCGCTTTATTTATTGTTATTGTTATAGGTATATCTGACATTGTTTTAAACGTTAAAAATATTAAAATCTTCCAAAAAGTCCACCCTTATTTGTGTTTATTATTACATAAAGTCCCTATTATTGACGGTAGTTCCACATTAATCGACGTTTATACTATGTATGTGCTTACTGCTTACATCCAAACTGATCTACAGTACATACATACATACATACATGCTATGTGCGCCCCCAGTCCTCGCTTCTCGAACGCACACATACGTAATACACGTTTGTAGGTGACTATAGGGAAGATATATATATATATATATATATATATATATATATATATATTACGTAAACTTAATTAGTCGGCGATTAAAGGTCTGGTTATTACTTCAAAGTGTATATATTTAAAATAATCCTACATGTTTCGGCAATGATGCCTTTGTCAAGGATATAAAAAATATAAATGACAGAATATAAATATAAATATAAATATTTATATTCTGTCATTTATATTTTTTATATCCTTGACAAAGGCATCATTGCCGAATCATGTTGGATTATTTTAAATATATACACTTTGAAGTAATAACCAGACCTTTAATCGCCGACTAATTAAGTTTATCTTATCCTAACTTAATAAATCGGCGATTAAAGGTCTGGTTCATTACTTCAGAGTATATATATTTAAAACAACCCTACATGTTTCGGAAATGATGCCTTTGTCAAGGGAATAAAAAATATATAATATTTTTTATTCCCTTGACAAAGGCATCATTGCCGAAACATGTAGGGTTGTTTTAAATATATATACTTTGAAGTAATGAACCAGGCCTTTAATCGCTGACTTATTAAGTTTACCTTATATATATATATGTATATATATATATATATATATATATATATATATATATATATATATAGCCATAAAGAATCACCTGTTCAAGGTTCAAGAGAAAACAATACCAGTTCGCAGCGATGTATTGCCTTTATCTAAAGATATAAACATTCAGATATGCTGTGTTAATGAACAATGGTGGTAATTGAAAACGCGTGGATATTTACCTATTCATTTGAACAGTAATAGCTTGTATATACCGAGATATCAAAAATTATCTTGTCAACTGTGGCCATAGAGTGAAAAACGTCTGCCTTAATTTATATAATACTTTTGAGAAAACTCCGATCAAGTTTTCAGGTTAAGTGTCATTCTGACGTTAAAATTTGTCAATATATTAAGCTTAATGTCAGTATGACACTAAGCTGAAAATTTGATCAGAATTTTCTCAAAAGGATGATATAAATTAAGACAAATGTTTTTCACTCCATAGCCACCGTTGGCCATGATAATTTTTGACACCTCGTTATAATATACGCATTATATGAGGTTGTGTATGGGATACATTCGTTCATAACCGTCTGTACTTTTAGTCAGGATAATTTATTTTTGTATGTACTTTGTCTTTATGGTTTCGCAACCTTATGCAGGCGCTATAGATGCCTGCATTTAATTATTTTATTTTAAGAAATATTGTTATTTAATTAAAAATACGATGTTAACCTATATTATTAAATTTAATTTTATATATATATATATATATATATATATATATATATATATATATATATTAGTGTCCCTTATTTTAAAATTTTTTGAAATGTTGAAACGGTACCCTCTCATTTTTCCATTGGAATAGAAAATAAACTCACGTAAAATTTTACGCCCTCATGACCACGCCTTCCCTAAGCGACGGAACCTTAAAATGCGAAATATGCACTTTTTCTGTGATGGAGCTATTTTTGGACTTAAAAATTATTGTTTTGTTTATTTATATGATAAATAAAATAATTAGAAAAAACGATCTTTACTTCTTTTCAATCGTAGAAGAAATAAAATTATTACTACGATTATTTAGAACGATAAGAACGTCACCAAAGCTACAGCTACTATCCAATTTGTGGATTTGTGTTTTTCTTTGGTTTGTAAACTTTGCATGCAACAAGAAATGATTTAAACAGTCAAACAAAAGAAAAAGAATAAATAAGAAAGGGTTTCCCCGAAAACGACACAAAGCAAAAAATAAACTTGGCATTACATAAAGCACAGTGCGACAGAATAACTGAGAGCAAACAATAAATCTGTATTTTGAGTAATAAAGTTAATAATTTGTGATTATAAATTTAAAGAAAAAATAATGTCGCAAGACTTACGTAGCAGTAATAAATATAAAGTGTATTTAATTGGAAATGTTAATCACCGAATCACGGGCACGAAACTTCCTTCAAACCGACAAGTGCTTGCTGTTTTATTTTACAATATTCGCCAAGGAAAATTAACAGTGCAAGAAAGTGCTAATCTAACTATAAAGGAATGCATGATTTTCTGGAAAAAAGCTAGAATACCCACTAAAATATCCAGAAATAGTGTGGAAAAATTAATTAAATTACACGGAGTTTGGAAAAATTTGCAAAAAAAATCGAAGAAGACCACTCAAGTTCTCAAAGATAAAGAAAATTTCTTTCTGCATACATTGGACAATCTCTTCGACATAGCGTACGCTAATGCCTTAGAGATAATGGAAATGGAAGAAGACAAAACTTTTTTGCAACGGCAGCGGGAACCTGGTAGACCGGGTTCTTTGGTGGGAGTAGATTACAATCTATGGCGAAGAGAAGAGAGAGAAAAATCGCCGTTATTAACAGAAAGAAACAGGCAGCTAAAGGAAAATGAAACAACAGCCAAATCACCTAATTATAGTTTCTCATCGGATTCGTCATCCATGAATTCAGTTGAAAATAATCGAGATCACAGTCCACAGCATTGGGAAGAAAATTTATTGCCTTTGCAAAAAAGGAGAAAAAAAGGCTGCCCTCGATAGATATCAGTTGAGTATGCGTGACTCCGTCTATATTCTGGAAGCAGCATTAGAAGCTCTTGGAAATAATGTAAACGAATTTATAATAAATAAAACTTCCATGCAAATAATAAGAACACAGATGAGAAAAGAAAGTGCCGAACAAATTAAGACAGATTTTAAAAATAATGTTCCTGAAATGGTCACTATTCATTGGGATGGGAAATTATTGCCTGCAATAAATGCACAAAATGTTAAAGAAGAGCGGCTTCCAATTGTGATCACATATGAAAATGAGGAGAAACTTATCGCAGTGCCTAAATTAGATCATGCAAGTGGAAAAGAACAGGCTGCGGCTGTACTAAATGCAATAAATGATTGGCAACTCTCCGATATAGTTCAAATTATGTGCTGTGACACCACAGCTTCTAACACGGGTCGCTTTAACGGTACATGTGCTCTACTGGAACAATCACTAAAAAGGCAACTTATTTTATTTGGGTGCAGGCATCATGTACGAGTTGGTGTTGAAAACTGTATTTGAAACCGAAATCCCTCAAGTGACGCTTAGCGCTGATGTACCGATCTTTAAAAAGTTGAAAAACAATTGGAACGATATTAAGTAAAAGAATTTTCAAAATGGTACCTCCATTTCAAACCAGCATTTTAAACCATCGCAAATTGACAGCTTGATTAGCTTTTATCTTTCTGAACTCGAAAAGCCAATTGTGAGAGGTGATTACCCTGAATTGATCGAGCTTTCGATATTATTTTTGAGTGGAAATTATAATAACAAATTTAAAATAAAACCTCCTGGCGCTATGCATCAAGCACAATGGATGGCAAGAGCTATTTATGCGATAAAAATGTTCTTATTTCGCGATCAGCTAAATTTAACCAGAAAAGAGAACGAAGGATTGCAAGAAGTTTGTCTATTCATTGTAACAACTTACGTTAAACCATGGATTCAATGCAACTTAGCCATAAAAGCTCCCCACCAAGACTTGTGTTTCATAAAAGCTGTTAAGAATTATGCATGTATTGACCATTCGATTGCACAAGCTGTTTTAAAAAAATTTTGCCAAAATCTTTATTATTTAACTGAAGAAGTCGTCATTTTATCCCTTTTTGATGATATGGTTGATATCGAGGCAAAAAGGAATATTGTGGCAAGTTTAACAAAGGAAAGCATATTTGAAAATGCAAAACGATAGGTTCTATCGAAAGAAGAAATGCGTTGCTCATTATATGGTAAGTGTTCTATAATTATTGAATTCTTTGTCATTATGTTCATTTCCTTTTTCATTTTACACAGATAAAAAACTACATGATTTTGTTTCAATAAAAAGCAATGATATGTTTTATCGATTGAAAATAAACATCGATTTTCTTACCGAAGACCCATCAACTTGGGAAGATAGTGCATCCTTTTTAGAAGCTAAAGCAAAAGTAATTCACTTAAAAGCAGTAAATGACAAAGCTGAAAGAGCTGTTAACCTGATGCAGCAATTCCACGGATTTCTAACAGTTCAAGAAGAACAGAAGCAATATTTATTGCAATGTGTACAAGAGCATAGAAAAATATATCCAAATTGTTCAAAAAGTACCTTAAAAAGAAAATATGCTGATACCTAATACAGCGGTTTGCAACGCTCCGACTTGCCCCGTTCAAAAATGTTGTATGATCTCGAAGTAACGGCGTCAATTCTTCGAATTGTGTCGTTGATAAGACAATATTTGTCGAAATTTGTTTTTTAACACAAAAGCTTTAATTTTAATTTTATACTTTTATTTTTTTAGATGCATTTCTTATTTTTAATTATTATCTTAATGTTACGTTTTCCTCATGAAATTGTTTAGTTTTATTTAAATAAAAACTTGTTAAAAAAAAGAAATTTAAAAAAAGTTATAAAAGAATAAAGGAACATTTTTAGGGCCTGCACCATAGGGAAGGCGTGGTCGTGTGGGCGTAAAAATTTGCATGAGTTATGTTTACGCCAAATAGTAAAAAATGGTAGAGCACCGTAAAGATTTTAAAACAAAAAACTTAAAAACACCTAAACGAGGTCTACTCCAGTGCTTATAAGCAGATCCAATCGATTTTCTTGTGTCGCGAAAATTGATCTGCAGGCGTCGTAGCGCACTCCACATGGGGCTACCTCCATCTATGTTCTACTAATTTAAATTTCTTCATCATAGCAATAAACAAAAGCATTGCAGATTCAAACAAATCGAAATCATACGAACAATTCATAGTGCTATCTTCAGAGCCCCGTCGCTTAGGGAAGGCGTGGTCGGGGAGGCGAAAAATTTTACGTGAGTTATTTTCTATTCCAATGGAAAAAAATGAGAGGGTACCGTTTCAACATTTCAAAAAATTTTAAAATAAGGGGCACATATATATATATATATATATATATATATTAGTGTCCCTTATTTTAAAATTTTCTGAAATGTTGAAACGGTACCCTCTCTAATATATATATATATATATATATATATATATATATATATATATATATATATATATATATATATATATATATATATATATATATATATATATATATATACATATATATATACATATATATATATATATATATATAATATTTTCGTGACCTTGGTATGATAAGGTAAACTTAATAAGTCGGCGATTAAAGGTCTGGTTCATTACTTCAAAGTATATACATTTAAAACAACCCTACATGTTTCGGAAATGATGCCTTTGTCAAGGGAATAAAAAATATAAATGTACCTTATTTATATTTTTTATTCCCTTGACAAAGGCATCATTGCCGAAACATGTAGGGTTGTTTTAAATGTATATACTTTGAAGTAATGAACCAGACCTTAAATCGCCGACTTATTAAGTTTACCTTATATGTATATATATATATATATATATATATATATATATATATATATATATATATATATATATATATATATGTATATTTTACGACGCAACTGAGTTCCGATTGCATTCTTCGCATAAGTTCCGTAAATTTATGAATTCTAAATACAATTTTGTTTTTAAAAAATTTTCCGTGTTGCGTTCTGTTTGCTGAAGTAGAAACATGTGTGCCTTTTGCATATTTCGCTTTATAGTGAATAAAATATTGCTTACGTAGTCGCAGTCAAGAAAATTTGTCTGTCCATTTTCACCTAAGCTACGATACTCTTCTGAAACAGGTACGCCATGAGAATATTTCTGCTCTATAAACGAACACTAAAACCTTTATACAATCCAAAATAAAGCAAATCCTGTGGAAGATATTTTAGAAAGGAAGGAACACTTACCATGTGTACCATTCTTACTGCACCCGGCATAGTTTATATATTTGTACATTTAGGTAGATGTATTGAAGTTTTATTTGCCGAAGTATTTTAATTTTTAAGCTGTCATTATTGTTCTAGATAAATGCAAAGTTGATCTCCTTGGTCATGCACCAGCATAGCTTGATCGTATGCTCCAAAAGAACTGTGAATTAAACTAGTAAAATGTTAAATATTATTAGCCTGTTATATATCATTGGAAAGGATATTTATTCTAGTTTTCATTAATGCTCTGTGTGACTTAAATTATTTTTACATTTACATATACTGCCATTTCCAGTATCTATGTTTTCCTAAAGAATAAATATAATTTAACTAAACTTTTAACTACTTCCTTAGTATGATTTTGTCAAGTGCATTACCTTGCGTGAAAGCTTATTTATTTAACTATCTAAGGCACCCAAATTCATTCTGCATTTCCATACATGTCTATATAAAAATAATTCTGCAAGTCAGATATGATGACACATTTATAGAAAGCAGCGCCAATATATTTTATTTTTTCCTCAACATATGTGTGTATCACTGTTGTGTTATTAATGATATAGGTTGACTATGACTATTTTTTTCCGGTTCATTACAAGTCTTGTGGTGGATTGAATGGAATAATAAATTTTTTTACACAAACAAAAACTTCAACAAAAACAAAAATATTTTTCATCGACATTTAGAGTTTGAAGAAAAGGAAGGTCCTTCCACATCATTGGAGGAGACCGAAGAAGACATTGCAATGATTACGAAATATCATTTGATAGAAGTAAACGTAGAAGAGCAATAAAACTCTTTAGGGAAACTGGACTAGACCATTTTCATCATTCTTTTAAACAAGGATTACGATCTATTTGAGAAGTGAGGCAAGCTGTTATCATTGATGAATTACGGTTTACATCGTGGGATATATAATTTCATAAGAACTTATTAGAAGGGAAATCATTTTCAGAGCCATATTCTGTTGAAGAAACTTTGGCAATAGTATTAGATTTAAATTTAACAAAACAACAGTATGAATACCTGAGAAACCGTATCATCCATAACGGTGTTAATTTGTTTCTCTCTCACTTATAAGCAGATGCTAGAAGCTAAAATGAAATGTCACTCAAGTGATATAAGAATTGCTGATATAAGTGCCAAGGTAAAATTACAATCTCTTTTAAATCATACTGCCAGCAGACTACTAATGATTGATTCACTTAATCTTCCTGATGACAGGAAACTGATTTTACGTAGCAAATGGGAATTTGATGGATATTCTGGGTAAAACGAATATAAACAAATTTTAGCAGGTGAAAGCAAACTGGCATCAGTTTCCAATTTGTTAATATCTTCGCTTGTGTCACTTAAGCTGGTTCTTGAAAATAACGGAGACATTGTTTGGCAAAATCCATCACCATCATCAACTCGATTTTCTCGTCCTATTCTGATAGAGTTTGAACAAAAAGCACTTGAGAAAACTAAAAATATTAACACCTTCGACAATATTAAAAATAAAGTCAGGTTCTCTGTAAAGCATCTATTATAACTTACTGTGGTAGATGGTAAAGTTGTTCATGTTTTAACACAAACATCATCACATGTGTTGTGTGTTTAGCTAAACCATAGGAAATGAACAAACTTGAAAGTATAAAACAAAAATCCGAGAGCGAAGAAACATTTAGATTTGGACTTTATACATTACATGCTTTTATTAAATTTATTTACATAAATACGTACGTAAGCACTTGTAAAGACATTTTCAAAAATTTATGCGTCGATACAGAAACTGTACCGAGCTGGATTATTAATGACATTTTTGTTTCTATTTCAGAGCTTCTACATCGCATTATTCTTTTAAGTGGTTCTGGTTTAAGTCCATGGGCGCTACAAAGAGATCCTATTTTCGTCAAGCGGAAAGTGGCGGAACATACTGGTTGTCACGGAGATCTTCTCAAAGATGACATGGCTCCTTGTCTTCGATTGACGCAACTCAGCCAACTCCTTTCAGTACCAGTAGATCCTCCACGTTTCCTGCCAGGATTCGCTCCGTTCATCGATGGAACAATCCTCCTAAATCCTACGGCACCACCTCCCGCAACGAATTCTCCTACGGTAGCGACATCTGCCGGTTACGAATTAGCAGATTTTCCGGAACGAGATCTTCTTTTTACTTTAACGAGTACAGAATCGTATTTAGATTTAAGTGCGCAAGATCTAGAGTTCGGATTTAACGAAACCAGAAGAGACCGTATATTAAGGACCTACGTCCGAAATTCGTATTATTATCATTTAAACGAGATTTTCTCAACATTAAAAAACGAATATACGGATTGGGAAAGACCTGTACAAAATCCTTTAAGTGTCAGAGACGCCACGTTAGAAGTTTTAAGTGATGGACACACGGCAGCTCCTCTTATCAGAATTGGATATTTGCATGCTTTAAGAGGCGGAAAGACATTTTTTCTACACTTTTTGCACCAAAGCGGCGAACGGGATTTCACACAGGTAAGTCTCGGAGACTAAACATGCATATTTATTATAAGCCTATTGAATCTACAGGAGTGAGTTTTTTCAAATAGATACTATTGATAACGAAAAATATTAAACGCAAAGTTTTGTTAATATGTGTTCAATATTGAAATTTTAGTAATGTAATAATACTATAATCATTATAGTATTATTACATTCTTTTTAAACATTTTATTACATTCTTTTTAAAACATTATAGTATAATGTTTTAAAAAGAATTCTAAATAGTATAGATGTAGATAATACCTATATATGCAGTATTTTTACAGTAACATTTGAATTTCTTAAATGTAAATTGTTTAAGTATATGCATATCGTCTAAATGTATTCATATTAGCGCCCTCACTGAAATCTTGCACAGATATTTAAGACACGTTTTCAGTTCTTATAAACTTCTTAATTTCTGCGTTATTATTTCTTGAAAAAACTTTGAATTTAACAGTTGGCAGCGGAGCCCTAAATTTGAATCAGTTTTTAAGTCTAGCTATTTTCGTTTAGTCAAAAGATGTATTCGCCATGTCAATATTTTATTTAGGTGTATACCAAGACATTTTACATAATTGATTGATTTTTTAACTATACGATACACTTCTTCAACGGTATTATGTCGGTTTCAGAATCCGAATTGACAGATAAAATCATCTTTCGTTTCTCTATAAGTGATTTTAGTTGTTTAAGGATAAAGATTTTAACTGACGTAAATAGTAAACTAATTGACCTATATGTTGTTACCTCATCACTATTTTCTCCGATTTAGGCACTATAACAATTTCTGCAACTTTGTACTAAATAGCGAAGTGTTTAATTCTTAAGCATCGTAAGCATTTATCAGTTCTTCTGGAGTACTTTGCTTGTAATTAGATCAAAACAAGTGCATTTTTGCGTCTAATTCTTTCTTCATTGATTTTTTAACTTATTTAGTTTTGAAAGACTTAATTGCAAAGTCCATTTGAAATGAAGTATCAATACAATTCTGAATTTTAGCACTTTCTTCTGCTATTAGTCCTTAAGTGTTGAATTAACGTATCTTAACGAAATGTTTTGCAAAATCACCTTTCTCATTGTCGTTTCTTGTCCACTTATTATCTTCTTCGTTTTTTATCGAGAAGATAGATAGTCGAAATCATTTTAGCCCCCCTAGTAGCTTTCCACAATGTATACTTCACAGTTTCTTAGGCGTTCGGACTTTCTAGATAACCCTGACCTTTCTTATTTTTAGTTTCAGACATCATTTCAGTTAGATCTCTTTAAATGTAATAGGTTACTATTGCTTTCTTCATTAGCTTCTGAAGTGGCTATTCATACAGGTTAATACATTTTAACGGCAGCTGTATTTATTGCTTCTTCCAGTTGGCTTTCAATCTTTAAAAGAGTATCTAAATCAATTAGCTTTTCATGCTCCTCTCTATAAAATAAGTACTACAAATAAATCTAAAAATAGTTTAATTGAATCAATTAAAGCAAGTATTTACATTAGATCTACCAGTCTTGGACTATCAAAATTTATCAAAAAATTAAACATTCTATTTGCTTTCAGAAATGATAATAATTAAAATAATACCATTTCAAAATACATTAAAAATAACGGAAAAAATCATAATAGCAGAAAATAAGTAGTCTATAAGTAATGGTCTGGAAGTTTATATTGAACAAACGGGAAGATCTTTCAATAAACGAATATTAAAACATAATAATTAATTCATAAATAAAAAAAAGGATTGCTCTCTTCACGATCATTTAATTAACAACAATTATATAGTCTAATTATTAATATAAAATAATACATATATGTAGAAAGTAAAGGACTAAAATTTAATTTATTAGAAGTCTTAAAAAAAGTAGACAAAAAAATCAGATATCTTAAGTAAATGAACGAACATAATTAAGTAATTCATCTTTACTAAATATGTTTGTGTAACAAAAATATAAAAAAGATTTGACAGTTAGAAGTATGTAATAGCATTGGAAATAATAATTTCAAATAACTCAAGAACCGTTTCAACATGTTTTGAGATGCACGTGCAAAACGCAATCCATTAAAGTAATATCTTCCTATGATTTTCATATAAAAGATTTATAACGTTGTCACAATTCTAAGACTAAACGTTATAATTAAAATGCATTAGCATCATCAGATATGTAGGGGAAGGTGTTCTAATATCGACCAGCGGGCAATATCGACCACCATTATTTTTTAAACATAGCGCTACATTTCAATGATCTATTAGGTGCTGCCATCTACGCAAGGTAGTTACGAAACTAACAAAAACACGTGCTCTGTCGGACGTGCGATTCCGAAGAAATAAAATAAAGTTGTTTATGCGCTGATTTTCTATACTTTTCTGGCATCGGGAAATAAGGTTTGTAATTTTTGTGCATTATTGTGTTGAAAATCTGCTCTAACTAGCGTTATTAGTGTATGATTATTAATCTATTATGGCATTTCCATCGCCACAATTTTGAGGTTAGGCGCTGAATTAAAAAAAAAATAAACTGCTATGTCCGTGACGGGTAATATCTATCACGGTGGTCGATATTACCCGTTGCAGTGATCGACATTGTACTTTTTGTTTTTAAATGAGTATGTTTTTCTCATTAGTAGATGCCAAGAAATTATATACGAAAAACAGGTTCATCATGGACAGAAGAGGAGATGAAGCGGGCAATAAATGCGGTTAATCAAAAAGCATGTTCAATTAGAAAAGCAGCTGCACTCTTCTCGGTACCACATGGTACTTTGCAAGACCGTCTTAAAAATAGATTTCCAGTCAAGAAAATTACGTTAGGAAGAAAACCAGTTTTTTCTGACGAACAAGAAAAGGAACTGGCTGATTATGTAAGAAAATTATCAAACCTTTTCTATGGATTGACAACAAACAATACACGGCAAGTTGCATATGATTATGCTGTGTCAAACAAGATTAAAAACAACTTCAACCCCAATAAAGGAACATGTGGAAAAGAATGGCTATATGGTTTCCTAAGGAGGCATCCCCAGCTCTCCTTAAGAAAGCCAGAAGCTACTAGTAAGAATAGAGTACTGGCTTTTAATAAAGCAGATATCCACTTGCTTTATGACAACATGGAAATACTTCTGGAAAAACACAATTTTGGCCCGGACCGCATATATAATGTGGACGAGACCGGGATAACAACTGTGCACAAACCATCTCGTGTTATTGCACCATATGGAAGAAAGCAAGTTGGGTCCATTACAAGTGGAGAGCGAGGTCAAACCACTACTATAGTTTGCGCTGTGAGTGCTCTAGGACAATATGTACCACCGATGTTTGTTTACAAAAGAAAAAGAATGAAGGAGGGATTGAGTAAAAATGGTCCAGTTGGCGCAATCTACCACTGCTCGAAGTCCGGTTGGATGACAGAGCAACTGTTTCCTGAGTGGTTAAAACATTTTTGTAAATTCGTGAAAGCCACCCTTGATGATCCGGTACTACTAATTTTAGATAATCACACCTCACATTCTACCTTGCAGTCCTACAATTACTGTCGTGCAAATGGAATTATGATGGTTTCTCTTCCCTCGCACACATCGCATAGGGTTCAGCAGTTGGATGTGACTTTCTTCGGTGGATTGAAATCTGCATACAATCATGAGTGTGACCAATATATGAAATCGCATCACTATGAAACAATCGCTGTAACAGATATTGCAGAGATATTTGCTAAAGCCTACAACAGAGTGGCTAAGATTGAAAAAGGCGTAAATGGATTCAAAACTACAGGATTATTTCCGTTGGACAGGAATGTATTTAAAGAGGAAGACTTTGCTCAAATACCTGAGTCACCTACTCCTACTGCGGATAACATGGACATGTCAGCTTTAGTTGTTGATTCCAATAGTCCACCTATGGCAAGCTCAAGTCCCGTTGCTGGCCCAAGTGGGTTGACTTCCATTAGCAAGCATAAGAAAATAATTCCTGATTTGAAAAAAGACTTGAGGCAAAGGAATTCTAATGACAATTTTTGGGACACTGACGAATCCTCTTGCGAGTTGCAAGAAGTTTATGACGATGATGCGTCCGATGATACAGACAAAACGATCCAGATCAAGATCAAGTCATTTGAAGACATATATCCAACACCTAAGCCTAAACCGATAAACAGCAAAAGAAAGAAACAGAAATCCAAAATTTTTACCTCGATACCGATGAAGGAACAGCTGGAAGAAAAGGAAATAAAAAAACAAAAGAAAGCTGATGTTGGTGTGAAGAAACGCGTATTTTGTGAAGATAGAAAAACTAAAGAACCAAACAGAAAGAGGAAAAAGGAGGCGAAGATAAATAAGAAAGGAGTTATAGAGAAAGTGATAGAGGAAGAAACACCATCAACATGTTATGTTTGCGGTGAATTCGGAGCGGATAATGAAGAGTGGTAGCGATGCAGGGCGTGTGCCACATGGTTTCATGCTGCTTGCACCACTGAGGAAAATGCAGATGACTTTACATCATGTAATTATTGCGAGTAAACAGTATTCATTCAGTTATTAATTGTTTAAAATTTCGGTCGATATTTCCCCACTCGTGGTCGATATTTCCCATTGGTGGTCGGATAATACCGATCACGCAACCGTTTTGTATTTTATTTATTTTCTCAAAATAAATTACTTTTAAAGGATTAGTTGTGCTTAATTAATTACTTTAAAGATCAGTCAATATGTATTCACATCGAAATATGTTATTTTGTCGACGCGTATTTATGATATAAATTTATTTATGTTAGGTGGTCGATATTAGAACACCTTCCCCTATCAGAATATTTACAAACACGGTTTTTGTAATTCTACTACATTTCCCATAATAATAAAGTTAGAAACACTTTTAGAAAACTTCAAACTTTGAATTTCTGGATATATTACGGAAACCAGACAAAATTTTGATTTTTTTATTATTACTAACTTAGTAATCAAAAAAGGACACATATTAAATGTTTTTTTATATCTCCGCATCTCCGCAAATAAAAAATCTTTTTGTATGAAATCGAAAATTGGACAACTTCTGCATTATTTTAAAAAATATGTATTTGATAGAATAATTTTAGTATTAAGTATTATTATTAGTATTAAAGTATTAATTACGTTCTACAATAATTTTTTATCAAAAGAAGATAAACCAATTTCTACAAAAGAATGTAATAAAAATGTTCTCTCTATGTAAAAAGAAAAGGCGAAAATATTGAGCCGTTATGACTAGAGCTGAGGATGTTTGCGGTACGGCAGGACCGTATGTAGTGCATCCCCACATTTAACTATTTATCTAAATATTCTCTGAAATGATTTGCCGGATCTCATAAATTAATAGAGTGATATTTTAGTATGCACTGGATATTGTTATTATACAAAATCATAATAGCCATTTTATATTTATGGATCATAAATAATAATACGCATGTATTTGTATTTGGTTGTGAATTCAATTTAAACTTAAAACGAATCGTAATATTTTAACGACAAGCCGTCCTTACAATACATGCATTCGAGACAAAGTGTTCAACTCTACGAATAACTTCCATAATTGATCGAAAATGGACATTTTGGAGCTGAAGTAAAGCCCCTATTCTTAGAAAATTTTATTACTGTCGTTAAGAACTATTATTATAAACAACAAAGGCCTTTTATTAGTGTTGAAGTTTTAGTTTCATTGAATTTCCATGTTGTAAGTAGTCAATTTAAAGTGTTCATTCACAATATTCTAAAACAAGGTGTAAATTTAACTAAAATCCAGAAAAACACATTCTGATAATATATTACTAGATTAGAAGCTGTGTTTATTACTATTTATTATATTATTTTTATAACCAAATGCAATAAAAGCTACGAAAACAAAAGAAACCTCGATTTATTAAAATCTTGTCACACAGCCTTTCAAAGCCTGGCAGCACATATTTTGCATATATTTTATATATACTACTTACTTGAACTAGGTGAATGAAGTTAGAAGTTATAACTTATAACTTCTAACTTCATTCACCTAGTTCAAGTAGGTAGTATATATAAAATATATGCAAAATATGTGCTGCCAGGCTTTGAAAGGCTGTGTGACAAGATTTTAATAAATCGAGGTTTCTTTTGTTTTCGTAGCTTTTATTGCATTTGGTTATAAAAATAATATAATAAATAGTAATAAACACAGCTTCTAATCTAGTAATATATTATCAGAATGTGTTTTTCTGGATTTTAGTTAAATTTACACCTTGTTTTAGAATATTGTGAATGAACACTTTACAATTGACTACTTACAACATGGAAATTCAATGAAACTAAAACTTCAACACTAATAAAAGGCCTTTCTTGTTTATAATAATAGTTCTTAACAACAGTAATAAAATTTTCTAAGAATAGGGGCTTTACTTCAGCTCCAAAATGTCCATTTTCGATCAATTATGGAAGTTATTCGTAGAGTTGCACACTTTGTCTCGAATGCATGTATTGTAAGGACGGCTTGTCGTTAAAATATTACGATTCGTTTTAAGTTTAAATTTAATTCACAACCAAATACAAATACATGCGTATTATTATTTATGATCCATAAATACAAATGGCTATTATGATTTTGTATAATAACAATATCCAGTGCATACTAAAATATCATTCTATTAATTTATGAGATCCGGCAAATCATTTCAGAGAATATTTAGATAAATAGTTAAATGTGGGGATGCACTACATACGGTCCTGCCGTACCGCAAACATCCTCAGCTCTAGTTATGACGATTAATCCTTTAACAAATACAGTATGTATACGAACAAGTTCAATCGCATCCGATAATATACTATTAAGAACGTACACATATTTCCTGTTATTATTAATTCATGAGCTTATCTTACAGAAATAACGTGTTATCGTATCGTATTACAGTGCGGTGTCGCCGGATCGTTTGGATCTCTTCCTGAATTTTAAATATGTATTATGTATATCGAAGCGAGATGCCCTCTGCCGCAGATATAGATGAACTATAAATGTATAAGAGGTGAAAAAATTAGTAAAAATGAGATCCAACATAAATTTTAAAATTCTTCATTACTGAGTGAACTAACTCATATAGCGACGAAATGCACGCAAAACAAAACGAGATACAAAATTGGATCTTGTCTTGCAAAACGGACCTCGACTTGTAAGTGAAATGAATGAAAATGGTCTCCATTTGTCGCGATACATATAATATTAAAATAATCTTTTCAGTTCATAACAATCAAATTATGTTTAACTCACAATAGATGACACTTTTATTTTTCTAGTGTATTCAACGGGTAACTCAAATTTATTTTATATACATAATTTAATCAAATAATAGAGAGTAACATTTTTAGCAAATGTTGGACGGGAAATTTGTACTGATATCTCCAGTATATATATGTTTTTTGTGAAGGACTGCCGCGTGATTCTCTCTACTCCATTAAAATCGATATTTAATTTATCCATAAGGAAAACTTATTTTCCCAAAAGGTGGAGGAGAGCTAGAGTTTGTCCTGTTTATAAGAAAGGTGACAGAAACAATATCAAGAATTATAGACCTATTTCCATTCTGTGTAATTTTTTGAAGGTTTTTGAGCAGATCATATACGACACCATTTTCAGAAATGTAAATGTTAAAATATCGGATGCACAGCATGGTTTTGTACGACGTCGGTCTACTGTTACGAATTTGTTGAATATTACGCAGGATTTAAGTAACTGCTTGGATGGCGGGGGTCAGACTGATGTTATATATACAGATTTTTCTAAAGCTTTCGACACCATTGATCATGGCCTCTTGTTGAAGAAACTAGATATGGTGGGATTTGATGTGCCTTTTCTTACATTCATGCAGTCTTACTTGGACGGCAGGGTCAGCTATGTCTACTACAATGGATATAAATCCTTTGAATTCGTATCGACGTCTGGTGTATCGCAGGGTTCAAAGCTTGGACCGCTTCTATTCGTTATTTTTATCAATGATCTCTTCGATGGACTTACGTGCTCGCATCTTTCTTATGCTGATGATGTAAAAGTCTATGCGGTAGTTGATACTCATCAGGATGCCTTGCGGCTGCAAGGGGACGTTGATGCGATCGTTCGTTGGTGTGGAGATAATCTGTTGCACCTGAATATTGCCAAGTGTTCTGTGGTGCGTTATACAAGGAGAAGGAATCCAGTGATGTTCAATTATAGCGTACGGGGTGAGGTGCTTGGGGCTGCTACTACGATCAAGGACCTTGGTGTGTTGTTTGATGACCAACTTTCGTTTTCTGAGCATATTACTGCTACTTGTCGGTCAGCACTTGGCTTGCTGAGTTTTGTAATGCGGAGCTCTAAGTACTTCACTGATCCTGACGTAATAAAGACTCTGTACGTCTCACGTGTGAGGTCTAGACTGGAATACGCTTCAACTGTGTGGTCTCCCTTGTATACTTGTCACATGTTGCAGCTGGAACGAGTACAAAGACGATTCCTAAAGTATATGAACTTTAAGAGGGATGGTTTCTACCCACCTAGAAATACTGACCACACGCAACTCCTGGCTGAACATAATCTGTCGCCCCTGACTACCCGTAGGGAGATTTGTGGGGCCAATTTCTTGCATGACTTGGTGTCTGGGGGGATCGATTGCCCCGCTCTGTTGGCGCAGGTTGGGTTTCGTGTACCGAGGTTGTCGTCTAGGAGTAGTACTACTTTTTCACTTCCTCGCTGCAGGACCAATGTTGGAATGCGCAGTCCCATTTATCGGATGTGTCGAGATGCTGATAGGATCTTCGCTGATGTCTTCCTGGAGCGAACCGTCAGGCGGTAGCGTGGACGAGTGCAGTGTGGTGTTGTGGTTAGTGTGTATGAGTGTATTTTATTTTTAATTTTTTTTTATTTTTAATTTTTATATATGAATACTTACTTTGCCTTATATATGTATACTATTGTTTTATGTGCGTTATTGTATATTGTTGAAGCGCCCATTTTGGCTTTGCTGTTGGGCGCTAATAAATATTATTATTATTATTATTATATATATATATATATATATATATATATATATATATATATATATATCACCAACAAATTGAATTTACCATAACATACAAAATTCAATTTGTTGGAGATTACTTCAAAATGTAAATATTTAAAACAATCCTACATGTTTCGGCAAATGATGCCTTTTTCAAGGAATATAAAATATAAATGACAGTATAATAATGTCATACATTTGTAGTTGCTATGGATAAAATTATTCAAAGATACATTCCAATTTAATAATAATAAATCATGTCTTAGAAGTCTAAAATAGATAGACAACAAAAACAGGGAAACGCAACACAATGATTAGTATTAAATGGGAAAAAAATTCAATTAACAACAGAAGTGATATAAAAAATTTAAGCAGTATATACGATAACTTAATTATGTAAAGATCTGCAATTTACCATCATAATACCTTCATTTACCGTTCATTAAATATAACAATTGATAAATTATTGGAGTTTTTCGGTTTTTATATGAAATATTTACAAATATCAAATTAGTATGTATGTAATTGCAAAGTAAGTGGGGATATAAACATTGCTGTCTACAAATTACAAAGCAAATCATACGAAATTTTTAATTGAAAAATATTGTCTACGTTGGGATTTGAAACCAAGTCCACAGTTTGTTTTTCAAATCTGACGTTTGCTTTCATAACAGACATCTGCTTTCAAAACTGACATCAGCTTTCAAAACTGACTTCTGCTTTCAACTTGACATCTACATTCAATAACTGACATCTGATTCATTAACACTGTTACTCTATAATGCATTTATAAATAGCTTGAACCAAGGTCTATCGTGGCTCAAGTGGTAAAAGCGACAGTCTGGCAAACTGTAACCAAAATATAAAATTTTATATTTTGTATTCCTTGAGAAAGGCATCATTAGCCGAAACATGTACATGTAGGATTGTTTTAAATATATAGTTTTTGAAGTAAAACCAGTCCTTAAATCGCCTACAAATTGAATTTACCATAATATACAAAGGTCACGAAATAATTATCTATATTTTAAACGAAATTATCGACCGTAATATATTGAATCAAATAAATTAAAACAACTTAGTTGCTTCTTCCGGAGATACTAAACAGCGCATCACAGAACATAAAAGTGATGTCCGTATTGGAAGAGATCTTGTGCATTGGTGGACCATGCACTTGATCGTGACCATACATTCAATTTTGTTGACGTTAAGATCCTAGACGTCGAAAATAACCTTAAAAAAAGAACTATTATCAGGATAAAATAAAACAAATTTTAATGAATTTCACTTTTTAATTGACACTGCAACGATCGTTTCGCTCCAACCTGAGCTTCATCAGACATATAACTAACTTATTTACAAATTTTTAAATATTTAAAATAAAACATGTGTTTGTTACCGTATACTTGTGTTAAAAAATTTGTAAATAAGTTAGTTATATGTCTGATGAAGCTCAGGTTGGAGCGAAACGATCGTTGCAGTGTCAATTAAAAAGTGAAATTCATTAAAATTTGTTTTATTTTATCCTGATAATAGTTATAATGGAATTTCATCAAGTAAAGGCTGAAACAATTATATATTAAAAAAAAAAACTTTTTAGAAATGGTCCACATTAACAGAGACACAAATAACGTAAATTATAGATCTGATACTAACAGACTAAGTATAATTTATTTTAATATACTCGGTTTGACGGTTAGTTGACCATCTA
This sequence comes from Melolontha melolontha, assembly GCA_935421215.2. Classification (NCBI taxonomy): domain Eukaryota; kingdom Metazoa; phylum Arthropoda; class Insecta; order Coleoptera; family Scarabaeidae; genus Melolontha; species Melolontha melolontha. The sequence goes on along the minus strand of OW285237.1, from coordinate 125,820,065 downwards.
AAAATTGTTTTGTTATTTGGTCCATATATTGTTAAATTTATATTGCATTTTTTTTTTATATACTTGTGACTTTAGTTTTTTGCTACATGTTTCGTTTCATATTTTTCATGTTTTAACTTTTACATATACATGTTTTTTAAAGGTTTTAAAGGGTTGTATCTACAGTTACTTTAAGTTTTAAATCTAATCATTTAATTGTCCTTGTACGTCAATTTTATTATTTTTTCAACTCTACATTTTGTAAGTATTTTACTACTGCTTTATACTCTTATTTATTTAATGTTATTTCTCATTAATCTTGTAGTATCTCCGGAAGAAGCAACAAAGTTGTTGCGAAATATAGGGATGCTTAATAAATGAGTTTTTTAATTGACAGACCGCTTGCCCGCTTTTAATTTATTTGATTTTATATATATATATATATATATATATATATATACAATGTCTCCGGGAAAATGTGGGAAATCTCTCGGATTCAGATAGAACATTAAAAAATAAGATGACAAGTTCCCATTATTTTTTTCCTAGCGGCCCTCCCTACGGAGATACGGTCTCCTAAAGGACACCACTGGAAATCAATTTTTCTTAAATAACTTTTAAACTACTTATTATAATTTAATGAAAATTTAATATGATAAACAGTAGTAAGGACCTCTTAAAATACTGCCCTTAAATTTAAATTAACATGTTTAGTTTACCAGGGGCAGACTAGGTTGTACATTTTAATGCTTACATTTCTAACGCCCTTTATGATAAGGAGTTAAAAAAAAACAAATTTGGATATCTTGAACATTAAGCTAAAGAAAAGGTACTCTTGTTCATTGTCGATAAAATGAACCGTTTTCGAGGAAAAAAAAATAAAATAATTAATGTTTTATTTCTATTAAAAAGAACCATGTTTTTTATTTTTTTTTGTCTGCAACAAAGTGTGATACAAAAGTCATTCCAGGAATAAAAAAGTTTTAGTTTAGGTTATTTAATACTACAAAATTACAAAGATTCTTAGAAATGCAGTTTTGTCCCAGAAAGGCACCTTAACAAAAATTATGTTTAGAAATGTACTCACTAAAGCTTGCAACGATTGAACCTAAATACGCTAATTAGAAATAGTCAATTTAAAACTTCATAAGTGGGTTCAACATGGGCTCCGTGATCTCTAATACACTCGCGGGCACGACGAATAGAGGACTGCTGTACTCGCCACAACAACCCAGCATTGTTTCTTATCACATCACAATGAAATGTGATTCTCTGTAAAAGTTCCTCCCTAGTATCAACCGGAGAGGAATACACCAAGGTTTTGAGATGACCCCACAGGTGAAAATCCATTGGCGTTAGGTCGGGAGACCGTGGAGGCCAGGCAATGGGACCTGCTCTGCCTATCCAACGGTTTGGATAGACGTTATTCAGGTGGTCGCGTACAGCAACGCTACAATGAGGTGGGGCCCCATCATGCATAAAATACATGCTTTGGCGGGTTGCAAGTGGCAAATGCTCTATTGAATCCAGAAAAGCGTTCTGAAGGAACTGTAAATAAAGTTCACAATTCAATCGTGGCGGCAATACGCATGGTCCAATCAAAAAATTGCCAATTATTCTTGCCCAAACATTAATTGATTGGAACTGATGTTGATAATGATGAACGACAATGGCATGAGGGTTTTCATCGGCCCATACATGCGAGTTATGTAAATTTACAATACCATTTTTGGTAAACCCTGCTTCATCGGTAAAAAGAATAGTGCTAATGAAGTTTGTGTTTGTTCGTTGCTGATCTAACAGCCAGTTTGCGAACCGGATTCTACGAGGAAAATCTTCAGGAAGTAGTAGATGCACTTTTTGCAGATGATAAGGGTAAAACAACTGTTCTTTAAGTACTTCATGAATTGTCGTTTTTGACGTATTAAGCTGCGCGGCTAATCTTCGAGTGCTTATTGAAGGAGTATCACCTACAGTATCCAAAATATTTTCCTCCAATTGCACCGTACGTACTGTTCTTCTTACACCAGCATCAGTACTTTTTTTCGCAAAACTTCCTAAAATATTAAAGAAAGTCAATAATGTTACCTTATTAAATGGAATCGCCCACCAGTCTCCCTTAGACGTTGGTCAAGTCGCTGAAATGTTTTCTGATTTGGAATATTGCGATTAGGATATCTTTCTTCATACAACCTTCTTGCTTCCAAAACATTGCAAGATGCAAGACCGTACATAAGATGCATATCTGCATACTCACTAAATGTGTATCCCATTATCAAATTAAATTTACCAAGATATTCAAAATTCAATAAATTAATATCGAAGTAAAGGATCAACGTGTTAACAATATGAAAGATTACAAGATTTAAAATTTACACGTCAATGCAAGATATTTATTAATTCGTGGGTACCATAGTAACGTTTGTAAAAACAATGCGTTTCTTAGTACTGAAAACAGTTTTATTTCAGACTTTTGTATCACACTTTCTTGCAGACAAAAAAAAATAAAAAACTTGGTTCTTTTTAATAGAAATAAAACATTCATTTTTTTTTTCTTTTTCCTCCAAAACGGTTCATTTTATCGACAATGAACAAGTGTACCTTTTCTTTAGCTTAATGTTCAAGGTATCTAAATTTGTTTTTTTTAACTCCTTATCATACAGGGTGTTAAAAATGTAAGCATTAAAATGTACAACCTAGTCCGCCCCTGGTAAACTAAACATGCTAATTTAAATTTAAGGGCAGTATTTTAAGAGGTCCTTACTACTGTTTATCACATTAAATTTTCATTAAATTATAATAAGTAGTTTAAAAGTTATCCAAGAAAAATTGATTTCCAGTAGCGTCCTTTAGGAGGCCGTATCTCCGTAGGGAGGGCCGCTAGGAAAAAAATAATGGGAACTTGTCATCTTATTTTTTAATGTTCTATCTGAATTCGAGAGATTTCCCACATTTTCCCGGACACATTGTATATATATATATATATATATATATATATATGGTAAACCTAATCAGTAGGCGATTAAAGGTGTGTATATTACTTCAAAATATATGTATTTAAAAAAACTCTACATGTTTCGGCTGTATACGCCTTTTTCAAGAGAATACAAAATATGAATGATTCATATTTTGTATTCTCTTGAAAAAGGCGTATACAGCCGAAACATGTAGAGTTTTTTAAATACATATATTTTGAAGTAATATACAGACCTTTAATCGCCTACTGATTAGGTTTACCATATCATACCAAGGTCACGAAGTTATATATATATATATATATATATATATATATATATATATATATATATATATTAAAAATAATAGACTTTTTATTGGTTTAGCGACCTTTTCTTGAATTTTGATGTTTTATTCTACGACGTTTCGACTTTCATTATTATTCAGTCTTTTTCAAGTAACTAGAAACAAGAATTAATACAATGAAAACATGAGAACTGTGTTTGCTTTTGTGAGGCTGAATTAACAATTAAATTAACAATTAGAATTAAAATTAGATTAAAGACTGAATTACCAATTAAATTAACAATTATAGTTGAAATTTAAAATTAGATTAATAATGAGTAAGGAAAAATTAAAGTGATTACATCTGCATAAATGAATTGAAAATTTGAATTAAACTACAATACAGTAAAATAACTAGAAACAAGAATTAATACAATGAAAACATGAGAACTGTGTTTGCTTTTGTGAGACTGAATTAACAATTAAATTAACAATTAAAATTAAATTTAGATTAAAGACTGAATTACCAATTAAATTAACAATTAAAGTTAAAATTTAAAATTAGATTAATAATGAGTAAGGAAAAATTAAAGTGATTACATCTGTATAAATGAATTGAAAATTTGAATTAAACTACAAATACAGTAAAAAACAATGAATGACAATAAAACTCACCGTTTTTTTGGGTTTCAAAAACACGCATTCTGTGTAACATGTGTTATCGGGGGCATCCTACATATTTTCAAAAACAGCAGAACAATCAACGACAGAAACGAAATTTATGGACTTTCTAAACTCTATTACCCACTCATTAAACAATAGATAAAATCAAACCCCCCCCGCACACACAAACACAAACCAAATTTTTTTTTTATCATTTCCCATTTGTAAATATTTTTACTATATACCCTAAACACGGTCCTGACCATTTTGCTAATTCCAAAATAGAACAGAAATTAACCTCGCTAAACCAAGACACAAACACTTACAATATTCGAACTAGTGCGGTCGGTTCCTTAAAAAAAAGGTCTCGGATGACCCCGATAACACATGTTACACAGAATGCGTGTTTTTGAAACCCAAAAAAAACGGTGAGTTTTATTGTCATACATTGTTTCTTTACTAATTTTAACTTTAATTGTTAATTTAATTGGTAATTCAGTCTTTAATCTAATTTTAATTTTAATTGTTAATTTAATTGTTAATTCAGTCTCACAAAAGCAAACACAGTTCTCATGTTTTCATTGTATTAATTCTTGTTTCTAGTTACTTTACTGTATTGTAGTTTAATTCAAATTTTCAATTCATTTATACAGATGTAATCACTTTAATTTGTCCTTACTCATTATTAATCTAATTTTAAATTTTAACTTTAATTGTTAATTTAATTGGTAATTCAGTCTTTAATCTAATTTTAATTCTAATTGTTAATTTAATTGTTAATTCAGTCTCGCAAAAGCAAACACAGTTCTCATGTTTTCATTGTATTAATTCTTGTTTCTAGTTACTTGAAAAAGACTGAATAATAATAAAAGTCGAAACGTCGTAGAATAAAACATCAAAATTCAATAAAAGGTCGCTAAACCAATAAAAAGTCTATTTTTTTAATATTAAGACACGGCCAATGAAATAAATAAGAAAAATAAAATTCTTATAAACACTAAAAAAATATATATATATATATATATATATATATATATATATATAGTAAAGAAATGTTTAGTATTAAACAGGAAAAAAATTCAATTAACAACAGAAATGATATAAAAAATTTAAGCAGTATATACTATAACTTAATTGTGTAACGATCTACAATTTACCATCATAATATATATATAATATATATATAATATATATATATATATATATATATATATATATATATATATATTGTTATATATCTTAAGTTATTTAAATATCAATTACATTTAAATATCATATACATTTGCTCATCATGCTGACTGTTCCGTCTTTAGATTCCTGTCTGGTTGTCCGAGTAGGTTTTCGTGGTCTTCCTTCTCGTTTAGGCAAATGCCGACAACTTTGCATCTTAAGACGCTTCACGGGCGCATACGTAATAATAACACATGTCTTGCTTTTCCCTATTTTTTTTTGTGCTGATGTGGTCCTCTACTGGGTTGTAGCCTAGCATATGCGCTACCAAACTCTAGGGGGGTCTGCCCGATGGGCGGATTCCGCCATTCCAGCAGGAGAGAGGAACCAAGCTACGCGGCGCAAATCACGGCGCCGCGCATTGCACACACCACTAGGACCGGTCCTGGGCGGCAACCTGGCTAGGCTGCCGTTAACAGCCCTCGGTTGGCGATGAGCAACCCCGTGCAGGGTTCGCTTCGCTGGTCTGCGCCTTGCCTCGATGGGGCGGGGGTCGGGCCGTCGAAGTACTGCACGGAAAAGTAAAGAAGTTGCCGGGAAAGGGTTGGCAGCCCTGCGCAACGGCTGGTTATCCGATCACTCTAAATTTACGCGACCGGTCACTAGACACACGCACGAGCGCGCCGACATACAAAACCTTACACTTACGCTCTCACACAAACACAAAACCACACACCAAAAGAGAGATGCAAGCTGCCAGCAGCAACCAACACACACGTTCATGCCCAGCAAGAGACACAAGCTGCTAGCAGCGAACAACACATATGTTCACACCTTGCTATCTGTTTTTGAAATACTAAGGCATAATTTATTATTATTCAATTGGAATGTATCTTTGAATAACTTAAACCATAGCAACTCAATTATTTGACATTTGTATTCTGTCATTTATATTTTATATCCTTGATAAAGGCATCATTGCCGAAACATGTAGGGTTGTTTTAAATATATATACTTTGAAGTAAACCAGACCTTTAATCGCCGACTGATTGAATTTACCATATCATACCAAGGTCACGAAAATATTATATATATATGTGTATATATATATATATATATATATATATATATATATATATATATATATATATATATATATATATAATACAAAATTATTTTTAATAATATAAAAAATATTATTAAAAATGGGGTGTGAAGAACACTATACAAGTTCATTTATGTATTTTTGAATGTATCTTCTCCAAAGACGTAGATACGTATTTCACATTTCTACATGTTCGTCGGTACGCCCCTGTTGGAGAAGAGACACATTCAAAACAAACATAACTACATTACTATCTAGCCGAAATTATTCAGACAGAGCGTGAAGAAATATTCAGCGCTCTCTGTATAATAACAGCCGAAATAGACATGTTTTTTATAGTCGGTAACCACCGTATCTATAAAAAAACTGTATTCTCGTGTCTTCACTACTGGTCGGCGTGAGCCGAATGTGTATATGACAACATAATTTGAAACATACTTGAGTGGGTACAACCTCACTAAATTTGTATAATACAAAAGTATTTTTAATAATATAAAAAATATTATTAAAAATGGGGTGTGAAGAACACAATACAAGTTCATTTATGTATTTTTGAATGTATCTTCTCCAAAGACGTAGATACGTATTTCACATAAATGTGAAATACGTATCGACGTATCAGCTCATTCAACGTGTTCAAACTTCATACTCACTAGTATCGATTTTCCAACGTTGAAAGATCTTGGGGAAATTCTCCCCATGCTCATTACTTACAGTTCCCAAATAGTCAGTGAAAAAAAAGTGAATGAGAATGTAAATAATGCACCTTTACCGACATATTCCATTTATGATCGGCTGTCAAAATGTCATTGATAAAGATTTTGAAATGTTTCACCTTGTTTCCCAGAAAGTCGGTTATGACAGATTTGAAACATTTTTTCCTTTTAAGATTGCATCGAAACCACTGTCATTCATTAATTGCCGAATTTGGGGACCCATAAATATTCTCTCCTTTTTCTTGGCGCCGCTGATTTTTGGAATTTTCTTTAATGTACTGAAAACTTCTTCCGTCTCAGTCCATTCCCTTTACGAAATCCTTTGTCAGCTGCAACTTTGTATGCAAAAGTGGCGAATATATATTATTTCTATCCACAAGGCTTTCATGTAGAATATTATTTTCCCCATTCGTCCGCGTGGTCAACCTTTCACAACATAATGATGCAATTTAACACAACTATCCCACTCGCATAAAAAGTAACTATATTTTGTGAATCCCAGTTGCATTTCTAATAACGATGCTGTAACGTTAAAATCTCCACAGATTTTCCACTCGATCGTTTATGGCCTATGCCCGCTAAAATGGGAATTAAAGACAATATATTGCATTATTAAATAGAGCTGCTTCCAAGCTTAATTTACATGCATACCTGAAGAGTCGCCATTCTTGGGGTTTTTGTTTACGTTCAAGGATTTCCATGAAACCGTCAACATTACTGGTAATATTGTCGTCCATATAATAAAATTAAAAAAACTTCTTTTCGCTGTTAGAAAAATAACTAATTTTCCTACTGCGTTCTAGTACATTCAAACTTTTCAATCGGGAACCAAGCAATTATGCTTTGCTTTTGTTTAAGTTCAAGTCACAAACTAAAACGTTTAATTGTGCCAGTGTGACCAAATGTGGCTCAGTAGAACCTTGAGGAATAAACTCTGAATTATTTCTAGAAACAATGTCCACAAAGTAGATTAAGGATTAGCTAGTTTTGTTTAAGAACCGAAAAATCTGTTAATCAAATGATAATAAATAAACAAGTAGTGTGTAACATTCTAGAGATTTTAGATTAAACAAAAATAAACAGTATATCAATGAGCGTTATCATATTCAGTACATTTAATAGTAAGTACATAGTTCTTCAACAAATTATTCTGTAGTTCCACATTACTAACATAACCTTATTTGTAATTAGTAATCAGGTAATAATGTAAAAACTGCGACAGAATTATTTGGATATGAGTGATTTAAGAAATTTATAAATCGTAGATTTGTCTAACTTTACTATAAAATATTCTCTCAATTTTTGGCTTCGTTTTCCATTATTTTTCTCTCTATTCTTATCCCTACCTGAATTCCATTAATATGTTATATCGTCTTGTATCTCGCTGTATTTCAAAACAATTCGCTTTATTCGTGTTCGAGTCCTTTTCCTTTTTTCTGTTCTTTTGTTGAATGCTAGGATATACATTCGGGTCCCTGTTTAATTTTCTTATCTGTTTAAAATTTATGAACCAATTTTCAGACTCCCGCTAATGGTTTCCATTGTTACTGAATACGTTAAAACTATGTATAAGAAGACGTGACACTACATTCTTATTAACTCTTAAGAAATTATTTGTTGCATGGGATCTGATATTGTAACTAGTAAAGAAAAATTAATGGAATATGTCGAGAAAAGGACATAATTAATTAATCCAGCAAAGCAAATTCTTTTGAAATAGGGTTGTTACCGTACTCTTAATATTTTGATTTTAATAAAATATATTTATAGTTAAAATCTGAATGCGTTTGTTGGACATCTTAAAATGATAATTAGAAATTAGAACACGTGAGCTGTACAATTTGTTTACTTAAAATTCTCCGGCTAACAAAATCGAATGAAAAGAGCACTTTACTTTATTTAAAAGATATGAAAGTAATAAACAAAATGCTACTTACTTTATATAGATTTTGCTCTTGCTTATTATTGCTTGCTTTTCAGGGCGATTCGGATTCTTTAAAGATGCGATACATACGTATGAAAACACCCCTTTTTAACATCAGAAAAAAATATATGACGGCGTTCAAATAGGATCTTGAAGGCTTTGTTTAAAAGTGTAAGATGGAATATGCGATAAAGTAAGCAAAGTTGTAAAATTAACAAATAAACAATTTAATGTAATAAACAATGAAGCAAAGTTACAAACTCTTAAAGTACGTCAATGTTAAAATATATTTATTTATTTATTACTACAAAATAAGTGGAGATCGTTATATACTGGTTAATATATATTCAGTGTTCTAGAAATCTAACTGAAGTGCTCTTTTAAGGTTTATTTATGTACGAGTATTATGCAATCCTAAATACGGAGAATAATTCCCGCATTCAGTCTTCGCCTCAGATGTTGTCTTGTAGCGGCGGCCTAAGGGCATTTTTCTTCTTTGAAGTAGTTATTGATGCAATATACGCACTGGTGTATATTTTTTCATTCTTTGGAAAAGTATATAAACTTTACTTACTGGTTCTTAATTTTTAAGAACTCTAATACTTTGATTTTCGTGAGTTGTATTTGACGAACCGATTCACTCAAAAATTTTAACGCTTTACGTACAGATACGGACACCGGAATCAATGTGCATGTTATCTTTTGTACGGTGGTCTATTACACACAAAGGTCAACGTATGTATCTAGACTTTTCAAACTGCTTTTTGCTCGCATACGAATTTTACATTTTAGTACATACCGAACCTATGCACAGTAATTTGCTCCTGATTTTTTAGGACCACTCTCTATGTCGGTCTGTTACCCTCTTATTCTTAGTTTTCCGCAAATTGTAGTCCTGTCGAGCAAAGACTTTACTAAAAAATACCCCAAACAAACTAATCAGTATTCTTACAGCACCAACAATATTTACGTATAACTCATACGACGCACTTTCATATACATAAATAATGTTTGAAGGTTACATTACACTGGTAAACTAATTTTCATTTTCAAAAATTTTTCCGTAGAAATGATGTACAATATTCGTTTCTTTAATAGTTCTAACATGAGTAATAACAAGTTTTTCCTGTGGTGTCAGGTTTAACTAGTAAACCTGATATTTAAGTAAATTAAATAATATTAATTATCAGAATAATTGAAACATACATGAGTAGGTAAACCCCACCAGTTTTGTATAATACAAAGGTATTTTTAATAATATAAAATATTATTAAAAATCTGGTGTGAAGAACACAAATGCAGGTTCACTATTAATATTTTCTGTGAACGTGTCCGAATATGTTCTATACCCAGAGACGTAGATACGTATTTCGCTTTTCTACAAGCTCATCGGTACGCCCCTGCTGGAGAAAGGATATTTCCAGACACATTCATAGAAAAGAACCACCTCGCCCTATCACCGTAATTATCCAGACCGAGCGCAGAAGTAAATTCGGCGCTACCTGTTGTCAGACAGCCGAAGTACCTCGCATACCGTCCACATAATTAATGTGAAGTAACGACGCCCTTCCAAAGGTTAGCACAGCCAACTCTCTAGAAAACTGCATTTTGTTTGTGCCTTCACTCATACTACGGCTTAACCGCATGTGTAATGTATCAGAATAATTGAAACATACATGAGTAGGTAAACCCCACCAGTTTTGTATAATACAAAGGTATTTTTAATAATATAAAATATTATTAAAAATCTGATGTGAAGAACACACAGAAAATATTAATAGTGAACCTGCATTTGTGTTCTTCACACCAGATTTTTAATAATATTTTATATTATTAAAAATACCTTTGTATTATACAAAACTGGTGGGGTTTACCTACTCATGTATGTTTCAATTATTCTGATACATTACACATGCGGTTAAGCTGTAGTATGAGTGAAGGCACAAACAAAATGCAGTTTTCTAGAGAGTTGGAGAGTTGTGCTAACCTTTGGAAGGGCGTCGTTACTTCACATTAATTATGTGGACGGTATGCGAGGTACTTCGGCTGTCTGACAACAGGTAGCGCCGAATTTACTTCTGCGCTCGGTCTGGATAATTACGGTGATAGAGCGAGGTGGTTCTTTTCTGTGAATGTGTCTGGAAATATCCTTTCTCCACCAGGGGCGTACCGATGAGCTTGTAGAAAAGCGAAATACGTATCTACGTCTCTGGGGATAGGATATATTCGGACACGTTCACAGAAAATATTAATAGTGAACCTGCATTTGTGTTCTTCACACCAGATTTTTAATAATATTTTATATTATTAAAAATACCTTTGTAATATTAATTAAGTATGTACATTATATGGAGCTGTATGGTATCGTCCTGTTTAAATGTTTTTCTTTTTACTTTCCTTTTATGCTATTCCTCGCCACGTTATGATATCAATGTCCAACAATAATCATCGAGCATTTCACTGTTAAAGCCGAATTTATGGTAACTTCTAAAAAGTTTATTAATAAGTACTACATAATAGTAAAATTTTCTGTTTCTTACAAAATTATGGGTCACATTTTCAAAACCCTTCTTTGCAACTCGCTCCAAGTCACTTAAGGTTTCTTCAAATTATTTATCTTGTTGTAGAAATTTAATTTGGGGTTCTACAAAAATTCCCTCTTTAAGTTTTGCATCTGAAATTTTGGGAAATTTTTGTTTATGGTATTGGAATTCACGGCCACCTTCATCCACTGCTTTCACGAAATTTTTCATCAAACCTAATTTTTATGTGTAATGGCGGTAGAAGTATTTTATCAGGTTTAACTAGTGACTTATAAAGTAAATCCTTTTGTCCAGGAATATACTGAGCCCTTACAGGCCAGTCTTTAACAGTGTGGTGAGAAATTCTTGATCGACTGTCCTACTCACAAAGAAAACAGTAACTCTTTGTATATCCTAGTTAGAAACCGAATAGATTTACTACAACATTGAGGTCTGCGCTGATATACCATTTGTACATTTTGTAATAATTAATTCTGTCTGGAAGAAAAATCATATTTTAATACGTTTCTTTTAATTTTATTGCATGGCCAACGAGGATAGATGGATAAACCTTTCCTATGTAAAGAAGAACAGTTTGCAAACTCAATTTCGTAACATCGATAAAAAAATTTCGCGATGGTTTTGGTGACCTAATGCCAGCCAGCATCAAGTCGTCGACATTATTACAATACAAAAGACACTCATCTGTTGAAAAATTCGTTGATAGCTCTTTGTGACCATTACAATACACAGAAATATGTGTGCCTGGAGCTAACAGTTTCCATGCTTAGAGTCCAGATCCTAGTATTTCTGCATTAGTTTTTGAGAAATTCGGGTCTTACATAAGATAATTTAATTCTAACTGATTTATTAGGTGTGGTCCGTCCAGATGCAAATATTCATCATCGCTGATCGATAGCGTGAGACTTGCTTCTTCTGGTTCTGTAACATCATAGCCTTCATTCGAAACACCTATAGGTCTTGATACTGGCAAGGCTTCCGAATAAGGTGCTGGACGAATAACAGAGAGCAGACTAGCATAACTAATATTTTCTTTCTTTTATTGGAAAATCCGAAAGTTTTCGTACAAGAAAAGTAGCAATCAGTCGAATGGTCCGTTTCCTCGCGCCAAATCATAGGTCTTGCAGATGCGATAGCGCGACCACAAACTAACTCACATTGAATCGAAAGAGCCGTATGTAACTCTTAATATACCCGCATAGCCCGATATCTTACAATTCTTAATTTTATTGGTTCTAGAGCAAAAATAGGCGTAGTTTAAGTGCTCTGACGTAGAAAACATACAAGAACATGTTCAGACATGTCCACTCAACTCAACTCGACAGAACCATATTTTTCGTAGTATATTTCCTATATAAAAGTAACTTTTGAAAAAAGTTAGTTTTATACAAAAAGAAATTTTTTAAAATTTTATTTGTGTATTTTTTTTTACTATTTAGGTAAATATCTCAATATTCTGACGTAGTGGAGCAAATTATAAATCAGATTCAAAATCAGCATAATAAAAGACATAAACTATAAGTATTTTTGTATAAGAAGACCATACTATGTTGACCAGTGATTATCGCCCACGTGGAGAACATACAATAATTCGAAACATTTAAAATATGAACATTATATACATAGACTGATGAACCTATAGTAAATTATGCAATAATTAGCATTTCGTTTAATATATTGAATTAAATTAAAATTATATAGTGATAGAAAATAGACGCACCATTACAGACCCAAGTGAAGTTTCAATTGAAGTAACACTTTTACAAATAGTTTGGTTAAGTCTATTTGTTCTAATTTTATTAGATTCCGACATAATTTTAAGTAAATTCCTACATCAAAACCTTTATAGTTAGGTTTTTTTTAACATTTATATTTAAAGTACGGGGTGCTACCCAGAAATTCCGGTAATATGAAATAATACACAGTAAATTATACCAACAACTTATTATTCACAACCATCCCCTTCAAAGTACTCTCCTTCCGCATGAGTACACCGATCAGTGCTTGAAGTCTTCACCTGTTACCGCATTCTAAACTGCCTGCGATGCGGTATGAATCTCCCCAATCGTCTCAAAACGACCCCCCTTGAACTTCAGATTCAGCTGCGGAAACAAGGGGGTACGATTTGGGGATTAGAAATGGTGGGGTAGTACTGCCGTCTTCGTTTGGACTAGAAACTACCACACAACGGTTGGTGTATTGCCGTAATGTAAAATCTAGGAATTGTTGCGCGACTTGGCAGGCCGCTTGCAGCAATTATTTTTTCTTAGTCCTGAACAATACCTGGTTCATCTGGTTGGAAAAATTATTTGTACCCGATGCAGCGTTAAAGAAGCAAATCAACATCGACTTAATGTTGCTTCGAACTTGCCGTGCTTTCCTCGGTCGTGATGACGATGGCGGCTTCCACTGCAATGAGTGCTACTTTGTTTCGGGATCATATTCATACACTCATAATTCGTTGCCAGTAAAGATTTCGGTGCTGGAGTTCCCATCCCTATCGGCAGCTTCTTTCAACTCTGTGCGGACATGAACACGGTGCCGTTTTTGTTCAATGCTGAATAACCTTGGTACAAACTTTGTAGCAATGCGCCGCATATTATAAAGACAGACTGACTTAGTATAGACGTAGCTCACACCATCCAGCGCTATAGAGCTGTACTACCATCCCTTCGCGCGCCACATTCAAATTCCGGGAATTTCTGAGTAGCATCTCGTATAAGCCCGCACGTTACGTTGAATGCGACACTTAAGATATCAATATATTTTCTTATTCTAAAACCGAAACTTTGTTAAAAACACATTACAAACTTTGTAACTGAGATTTAAATGAATAAATAAATAACTATACTTTGTGAATTTCGTGTAAACTATAATTAATTATTATTAGTTATTGTACCCGAAGCATTCTGTGAGGTTACCCAAATAACATAAAATTCTCACTTTATAAAAATTCACCATATGATCAGTGGTGGAAAGATGTATACCTAAAGAACACCCTAGCGTGATTGTATCTTACGTATTTAATGAGTTGGCGATAGTGTGATTGATGTTTACTTTATCGAGCGTGACCTGTAGCTGTTATAGAGAACTATATGTCTAAATAACATTAACTACATTAAATAAAAATAACTCTAAAGCATATATGTACTACCTTTCGAATACAATCAGATAAATGAGGTCCTTTAGAAAATTTACATTATATGAGAAAAACTTTGTTCACATTACTTTATATAGCGATCTCAGAAGACTTAACAGAAAAAAAAACTTTAAGAAAATGCGCATTTGAGACCTAGAATTATTTAAAATTGTTTTTATAAACGGAGAAAAGGAGAATTAGGACTTTCAGGTTGTTTCTTCTTAACATTTCACTTCAAATCTCTCGAGATAGAACGAAATAAAGCAATGGAAAAAAAAGGATAGGTATTTACGAAGGATTTAGTTCGTTGCTAGAATACGCGAAATGGAATGAACGGATTTATTTATTTAATTTCAAGTTACAATCCCTTTACGATTTAATAAATTTCGACAGTTCAGAACAGCGAAGCATTTCATTGTATTATTCCATTTATGAATTCCAACAAATGAATTTATAAAGTGTGCTAGTTTTTGAAAATTAACGAGCTAGGTCGTTTTTCTTAATGTTTTCGATTTCCTTTCAATTGTTTTTATCTAATACTTAAGTACAAATTTGAAATAATTTTAGATCAAGTTCCGACAATTTTTTAATATTAAATTAGGAATTAGTAGACAGCTAAATAGTACCGTACCTATTAAACTTGTATTTCTAAAATAAAAAGTTGTTAAAAAAAAAGTTACATTAATTTTCTTACTCAAGATATAAATTCTGTTAATTAAGCATAATTGTATTTAATATAATATTAAGTATTAAAAAGAAATATATCAACAAAATATCGATTTTAGATGTGGAAACATAGAGGCTGTCCTTGAAATAAAGAAATCACGTATGAAAAATGGAAAGATGTAATTATATAGAATATAAATCCAAAATGTTGTTAGTCAATTACGACGCTAACCTCAAAATTAAAAACCTATAAATTGTATTATGTTCCGCCTATGAATTCAAAATATTCAGAATGTGTACAAATAGTAAATATCTCTATTAAAGTTTCACACATACGCTACAGCGTACGTTTACGTACGGAACAATTGTTGATGTTCAGTAACTTTTACAAAATCAGTGGTTTATGCTTTCAAGTGAATTATTAAAGATTAAGATGTGTGCTACATTAATTTACAACCCATTTAAAAATCTTACCAAAAATAATTTGTGGACTTTTAGAACTGACGTCTACTGACGATTTTTTCAATTAAAAATTTCGTATGATTTGCTTTGTAATTTGTAGACAGCAATGTTTACATCCCCCCTTACTTTGCAATTACATACATACTAACTTGATATTTGTAAATATTTCATATAAAAGCCGAAAACCTCCAATAATTTATCTAATGTTATATATATATATATATATATATATATATATATATATATATATATATTGTAGTAGGGCAAGCTTACGCATAAGAATGCCCTAGTTTTGTGAAATACAGATCATCTTAGTTAGTATGTAAATACTAGAAATTAAGATATTTTGGAACTGAATTCTTCATCTGTCATATCAATAAAGTTAATTTCGCGTTTTTAATTGTTCAAAATTAATTCTCATATTTATTTATTTATATCTTTTCATTTGCTTTAGTCATTTTATTTGAATATTATGTACAACCGAAAACATTTTAACTTAATTGATCAATAATAAATGACACATAATCTTTAGAGAAAACTGTACTTTTTCAAACTGAATACAGCGGGAAATATCCCAATCAAAAATTAGCATAATATAAAATTACTAACATTCACATGACAATTATTTATTTACTATAATAAAATATATAATTTTTGTAAGATATCTATATGGTCAGTGTAATTAAATTATCATTTTCACTAAAATTATTAGCGAGATTATATTAAGACATACAAATTAGACGAATCAGAAGTTAGCATTCTAAACAAACGATAGTTAGCGTCAGTGTTAGCGTTAGTGTTGTAAAAATTCACAAAAAGACGCCGACGTATTATTAAGTGCCGCTCTGGAAATAAGAAGAAAAATCATTATATAAATTAGAAAAACTATACTACGAACATATAAAAATATCACCTGTTTATCCAGCACCTTTTTGACGTAGTTTGCGTATCCATACATCATCCAGTTCCTTATTAACCGAAACTTGCATTTCACCGGGGACAACATCCAGCCAAACCGAAGCTAAGCGGTGACGCCGTAAGATTACCCGCTACAAAAACCTGTATCTTGAACGTTGGAATTACAAGAATACTCCTGACTGCCCGAATTCCGTCTATTTCCAATTTAAGTATGATTTATATCTCCTAAAAATTTTGAAATGTTCAATAAGTTAAATTCATAAAGAAAAACTACTATTATAGATATTAAGAAAGATATGCCTTATAGGTACATTTAGAATAAGAATTCGTTTATAAAAAGTCGAAGAATAAAGTTCCTCTGTTTATAATTCTTTTTAAAAAATAATAGTTTAAATAGATAAATACAATTTAATTCATTATCTTTATTAATCGTAACTTAACCTAAGAATTTATGGTATTCATATTATCACATGACTTGTTTCAAATAAATATTATTCCTATTTTTATATTAATCACTTACCTGCTAATCAATACATCAATAAAACCATTTCCATTAAACCATTATTCTTTGATTCTCTCGTTTAATTTTGTAGATATTGCATTTTAAATATACCATCATTTATTATCTTGTTCACCATTATTAACACGTATTTCTGTCGAGTACCGAACCTACATCGTAAGTGTATTTATAAAGCACAAAACTAAAAGTCTCATTGTTCTATAAGCCGGACATTTAGCATAAATTATAGCCCACAAGAAATTAAGCAATAAAAAGGTATACAAATAAAAAGCTGTTGAGGTTAAGTATACTTCGTTTTATGTACAATTATTTATTATTTGAATTATACGCATGTAACAGATACAATATTTTAAACAACTCCATCTGTATGCAATATTTGTAATTATATTTGAATAGATATTTTATATTTATTTTAAAATATTACCTCACCAGTTTCATTTTATTTAATCATTTAATTTTGTATTTATTATATGACCAATTAGCCTTTTAACAATTTGTCAGCCCAACTTAGGGGCAATTATAAGTACAATTATTAGGCACAATTCACTATATTTTATTACTTAGCTTGGTTTTACATTATAGCTTCACTGTATTTTATCATTTAGTTCCATTTTTATTACCAGCAGTCCGTTACAGTTGTATATCAATATATATATATATATATATATATATATATACATATATATATATATATAAAGTATACAGGGCGTCCTTGAAATAACAAGACAACGAATGAGAAATGAAAAAATATAATTATATACAACATGAATCCAAAATATTTCCCCAAAATTCCCTCTCATAAGCGAGAAAAAAAAGTTATTTCAAAGATTTTTGTCACGTCTAATCCACTTTAACAAACAGAATAGCTTTGTTATTGTCGGTCTCGATTTAAGTTTCGTCTAGTTGTCTATCGCTACGTACGTTCGATACGGTTACGAAATTTTTAATTGAAAAAATGTCTATGTCGGGACTATGCTGTAGACTTGGGTTCGAGTCCCGACATAGACATTTTTTCAATTAAAAATTTCGTATGATTTGCTTTGTAATTTGTAGACAGCAATATTTACATCCCCCCTTACTTTGCAATTACATACATACTAACTTGATATTTGATATATAACAATTGATAAATTATTGGAGTTTTTCGGCTTTTAAGTATATGAAATATTTACAAATATCAAATTAGAATGTATGTAGACCATATTTTTTAAAAAAATTTCGTATGATTTGCTTTGTAATTTGTAGACAACAATGTTTACATCCCCACTTACTCTGCAATTACATACATTTTTAGTTTTCTAAATTTTGTGTATTTTATTCGTTTTTGTCAATATTTTTGGAATTAACTGCCTTTGAGTAGGAATAATTCTTGATAATTATTATCACTTGAAATAAATAATTTTTTCTTTCGGAACCAGGTATGGTTATATATTTATTATTTATTTCAAACAAATTTTGTAATTTAAATATGATTATTTATTAGGTTTTAAAGAATTTCTAATTGGGGCATCGAAAAAGCGTCGTTTCATTTACAAGTAGGTACTGCAAAAATTGTGTCCAATAAACTTTTGTTTTTTTTGTCATAACTACCAAAGGAAGCTACTGATAATAATTTTAATTTTTGTGAAATTTTACTATAAATCCAAATAATATAAATAAAATAATTTCATCCATCTTATCAAATTATTTTTCTGAATATTACTACATTCTTTTTGTTCGATTTCCAATAATAGTTATTTCTATATAAACCTATATTAATCTTAATACGTTGTCCTCACGTGATCAAAGTTGCGTACTTTAACAGGGGTTAATCAAAAGTTAAACTAACAGCAACGTTTAAAATATTGTGTACATTAATATTTTAATCATAATTAGCTTTAAACTACTTGATTTAACGCTATATTAAGTTATGTTAAATTAATAAATAACTAAATAAACTAAATAAGCAAATAAAACTATTCAATTAAGTTTGGTTTCATAATTAAAAAGCTAATTTAGATCTTACATTATGTTTACATAGGATTTACTAAATTATTTACGTTTTAATTACTATCCTTTAATTGATATTACTTTCTTTAGACTAAAAATTAATTAATTTCTTTGTATACTGTAGGGATGAGCTGAACCATTACAATATATATATATATATATATATATATATATATATATATATATATATATATGTATACAACATCCTTGATCCCACGCTGCTCTCTTATATCCCAGCTGCATCCTGTCGAGCAATTGATGACCAGTTATTGCTCTCAGAACAGCCATTTCGGTTGGGCGTTGTAGCCACTTCGTTCTTGCTATATCGGCCCGTGTCTCTGTCCCATACGTCATAACAACCCTGATGCATGTCTTCTATATTTTGGATGCTTTATTCGTTTGTTGTTTTACATCTCTAATCAAGTCGGCCCAGCTTGATACTCGTACTCCCAAGTAATTAAATGCCGTGACCTGATCTATTAGCAATTAACAGTTTTCACCGAAGCGGTTCCTTAGCTATCGTCATGCAATTAGTTTTATCGAAAGAGGTGTTCATATTCAACTTTTCCGCTTCCTTGTTGAATACCTGCCATTCCTTTAATGATATTATAATCCTTTGGTTTTGACAGCCTGTATTATGTTATTCATTATTAAATCGAATAATGTGGGGCTTAGCTATCTCCCTATCGGATGTCCATATTTGCGCGTATTTCCCTTGTCAGCGTGTTCTTCACCTTTATTTTCATGATCATGCCCTTATTAAGTTCTTCGATTGTTTGTATGTAGTTCGTTTCCATTCCTACCTCTCTCATTTTGTCTGATACGTCAAATATTTTTACTCGGTTAAACGCCTTAGTGAGGTCTATGAAGCACATATAGGCCGGGCCTTTCCTTCAATCTCATGCAACAAATATGACATCTATGTTTGATCTATTCTGTTATTCTTCTTCCAGTGGGATGGATGGTCTGTTCGGTCTCGTGTGTTATTATTTTCGTGAACAATTTCTTCATTGTTTTTAGTAATACTATCCCTCTATAGTTGTTCAGGTCTTTTTTGTTCCCTTTTTTTGAGTATAGGGATCATTATGCACGTTTTCCATTCTGAGGGGACCACTTGTTGTAGCAAGATGCCGTTGAAAAGTTTGTGGAGTTCCGCTGATACTGCATTCCCACCATAGTTGATCAGTTCATTTGGTATGTTGTTCTTGCTCGATGTTCCACTCTGATAGTCTTGTGTCCTCGATAAAAGCCACTATCCTCCTCAGGGGAAGTTTGAGTACCATCGTAGGATCCAATAGATCTATTCTGAAATGTTTCTGTCTCCCTTCAGTTCTTTCGCGCTTGGAAGTGGCAGCTGCCTTCATTTACTCAATCCATCCAACGAGAGACTGCATGCGGAATACTTCACAGGCAGAATACTTCCAGACACTATTAAGCTATTTATCATCATTGACACACAAAATATAACTC
Organism: Melolontha melolontha; assembly: GCA_935421215.2. Lineage (NCBI taxonomy): Eukaryota > Metazoa > Arthropoda > Insecta > Coleoptera > Scarabaeidae > Melolontha > Melolontha melolontha. The sequence continues at coordinate 125,799,561 of OW285237.1, read as the reverse complement.
GAAAATTCAATTTCTATACTTAATTGACACATATAATGTACACTATTAATTAATGACTAACTGACATTAATTCAAACTACTTCTATACCTACAAAAATTTCACAGACAATAAAAATACAATCAACCTTATTAAATATTAATTACTTTTTACCATAAACTTTTAAATGCTTTTGATTAAGGAAATAATCGTCATGTCCTCAAGTTGCATAATTTTCACAGCATTTTGATATATATTACATACATTGTATACTTGTATTTACTTACATTCATTATTATCTAAAAATACTTTAATATTTTCCCTTATTTTGCGATTTTGTCTCTCTACATCAAGTTATTTTAACTCTAACAGGCCTAACTTGTTAATTTTTCCTTGTTTCCTTATATTTATATCATAATATTATTCTAATTCATAATTTACTCTATTATATTTAAACACTTTAAACAATTTTTTCATTACCGACATTTCTTTCTTCAAACTTATTTATTCGAACAAAATAACATTTTATTATCTATTTAAACTTAGATCTTTTTAATTAATGTAAACTTTCTAATATGTTTAAAAACGTGAATAGCTTTCTAGTATATATAAATATATAATACAACTGACCTATATTTTTTTAAATCATAGGTCTGAAATATTAAAATCTTAGGAGGTCCTTTTTGTATTTAATTTCGTATAAGACAGGAATTTGGAAAGATAAATTTAGGAGAGACGTTTTTGAATTTCCCAAACTTTGGGTAAGACGAATCTTATGTGAAGGGTAAACAAGAAAAAACCGAAATCGTTGAATGTTTTATAATCTGATATAATAAGTGAAAAATTTTTCCACTTTTTTTCTACCGATGCTATCTTTTTGTACCTTTATCTAAAGCCTTTTATGCATTAATAATTATTAGTAACTTAGTTGAAAATAATTATGTTTAATTAACAATATTTAATTATTATAAAAGTAAATGTGAGTATTATAATCATTATTACCTAATGAAGCCACAGTACAGCGAAGTATATGTAATGTCTACATTACATCTTAAATCTTAAATAATTAAGTTGTTATTAATTTCAAAATATAAACACTTTTAATATTAAATATCCAACACTGGTATAACCGGTATAAGTGGGCCGGTGGAAGTAAAGATTATGTACGTATGTAATATTAAATAATATACTACCAATTAAGTTAAGATTTTTAGACACATTTGTAGATATTAAATAAAATTAATTAATCATTTTAGAAAATCCAATATGTATTTATACAGTGGTCCAAAAGTCAACTTATGATAATTTAGGTTGCACATTAATGATTCACTACATTATATACATAAATACATATATATATATACCGTGAATTTTTTATATCACTGAACATAACACATGAATACACATGTTCAGTTGTAAAATAAATCCTTCAATGCATGGGAAAGTTATGCAACCAGCAATGCGAATGTCATCACTTGTCGTAATAAGGCATTTTAGTCGTCAATGTCAATAAAGTGATAATAATTTATTTAACATTTAACTTACACAAACAATATTAAAATGAATTTTATGGTAAATTGAAAAAAAGTTTGTTTTTATTTATTCTTTAACTTGTCCATAAAAGTTCGAAATATCCACGTTCACATTCCATACAATATGCGAGACGATTATAAAATTCCTGCAAAGAGTGTGTTAAAACATCCTAATGCGTCGCAGGCTGTTCTTATGCTTTTAAATCATCAATGTTAGTGAAAATTACATTATCATAAATTTTAGTTTTAAGGTATCCCAAAAGAAAAGTCATTTGGCGTTAAATCTGGCGAACGGGTCGGCGCCAAATTATCGGACCAAACCTTCCTATCCATCGATCAGGAAGACTTGAATTTAGAAAATTTGTAATTGCTGCAGTTAAATGAATTGGGCCTCAATCTATTTGAAAACAGGGCCCTTCAATGGTTAAATTTACAAATCGAGGAACAATATGTCTTTGAAGAAAAAGACGCTTCATCAGTGGAAAGTATTTTCTTCAGCATATTATGATTTTCATTTAATAAATTAAATAGCGTTTCGTAAAATCAACACGTCTTATTCTATCTTCATCAAATAATTATTGGTAATTAGAAAACTTGTAAGATTTCTATTTGTACTGTCAGAGAATTCCAAATACAGACGACTTCGAAATATTAAATTGTTGTGCTATTTTTTAATGGTGTTATGGGACATTCTTCTCTGTAATATAACACATTTAATTTTAGGTCTTCTGAAAGAATGTGGGGGGTTTTAATTTTCTTTCTGTGTGTATTTATTATGCAGCCAACAGAATTTATTTTCCTAGTAATCGTCTGAATTTTTCCTACAGATGGTAGGGCCTGTCAAGATATTTGATAGAAAACAGATCCCGTACTTTCCTTAAACGGTTTTCAGCTTTATACTAGTTTAAAATTTTTATTTTTCATCTTTTATATATATTTTTTTAAAATTAGGTGAATACAAATGTGAAATGCTAAATTATTTAAAATGTTATTTCGCTTATGCACATTACTGACATTGATTTTGACATTTGACGAAACACATAATCGAGTGTTGGTTGCATAACATTCCCATGTATTGAGGCGTTTCTTCTAACGAGCCATTGAAAAAAATCATAATTGAAGTAGACTGTGAAATTGGATCGGTACTTTAGCCACTTCCACATAATGACATTTATTATTTGACATTGAAACTAAAAGTTTGTGTCAAATTTTCAAAACTCTTATTAAGAAAATTAAATTTATTTAAAAAATGGTATTCAACATAGAACAAAAAGCAAAAATTATCGAATGTTACTTCCGTACAGGTGTGAAGGTAAATGGCGAGTGGCAGTATTCAATTACGGAATGCATGGCTGATTTTAGTGAAGAACATCCTGAATTAGTGTTTGACTACAATGATTTTTACAATGTTTTGACAAATTATGTAAAGTTATTCAGAGTTGGTTTGTGTTTAGATGTAAATGGACAACATTTTCAACAACTTCTGTAGCTATATGTAAGTTTTGATTATGATTTCATTATTAAATAAATTATTTCTTTTCTTTTTTGTTGTAGTATCATTTCAATGCGATAACCTTTTTTTTTTTACAATGAAACTGTCAAGCATCAAGTAATGTGCCATTATGTGGAAATGGCTAAAGTACCAACCCAATTTTTTCGATGGCTCGTTATAACTGAACATAGGCTATGTAGAGAGATAAGAAAAACTCACGGTATGTATATGCCTTATAATTACCACTATAGTATATTCTTGTTGTTGATTATTCGCCTAATATATAGGACATACTCATTAATGACTTTTATGGAATTAAAGGAAATATGAATAGTGGAACTTCAATTACTTATGTAATGACATCGAATTGTAACGATTTTTAAATTGCGTGGTTATTCCCTTTTTGGGGGCAACGTACACTGTTACATGGGCTTGATTGCTACTGTGTATTGTTTCACCGTGCATGGGTTGTAAGGCCGCATACACACTAATTATTTATTCATCGGTGACAGTTTCTAATGAAATGCAGCACTCCAATATAATACCTTTATTTACAAAATTTTCACGTAGTTGCACTAACATTAAGATTTTACTGTCTGAGCAATTATTAAACGTGGTTGTTTGAAACTGATATCTCTCGTTGATATGAAAAAGGAAAAACTGTTCTGTTGAGTCTCTTGCTACAAGACTCTTATGTCTTTTAATTAAGTGAGAACTGTTGTCTCTTGTTGCTATACCTAGATTGTTGTCTTGTTGATAAAATGAGACTGTTGCTTTTTATGCTAAAAGCAGATTCTTGTCTTGAAAATTGACTGTTCAATAATACTGTAAGTTGGCAAAATTTACCCCTAAACTACAGCAAACAATTGAACAATTAACAAAATAGACCGCCTCAGATGGCGGTCAGATGACATACATAAACTCCGCCAAAATACCAAAGAAGCGCTTCTTTGTATCTATACTCTGCCTATTTCAAATAGCAAACATTACACATGCTTTTCAATTGTATACTAGCTGGAAAGGATAGTTGCTTTATTCACACTGAGATTTATGGTACAAAGTTTAATGACCGTAGATTTAGTAAAAAATATGAAACTTGATAGGTGTGTACATGACACGTTCACTAATAAAAACAGGGTAAAGTGTAAAATGTCTAAAGAAAAAAAGTAATAGAATAAGTACTGAATAAGTGAAGCTTGACAAATATGAAAGATATGAAAGAGAAGTGAATATTATGTTTAAATTATATTTTCTATGTTTGCTTATATTTAATATATACACAAGTGAATAACTTTTGTTTTAAGACGAAACACCCGTGTTCTAATGCAAGCCTGTAAAGTTTATAACTGATGTTGGCATATGTGTAGTTTCGCGATCATAAATTTACACATAACGGTATCAATACAAGCTTCCGTTGACATTTAATTTAACAATTTTAACACAAATTCACACCACGTTCAGGTTACATATTTTGGTGCAAATCCCTCCGTGCGAAATTTAACACCGCAAATTTCTGCCACGTACACCAATTTGTTTTCATAAATGAAATTATTCACTATGTATGATAAAAACAATACATACTCCAGAAATGATTAAATATTAAGGATAAGAGGGAATTCATGATCTCCGTGAAATCATGAATGTAGCAATTAAAAATAAAACTATTACATTGGATTGGAGAACAGGGATAATCCTACCAATTTATAAGAACGGAGATTAAGGATAATTCAGCAAAATGATAATAAGATAACTTTATATGGTATTCCCGAAAAATTATTAGCAAGACTGACAAAGAAGAGAATAAGAGACAAAGTAGAAAACACTACAAATGCATTTAAAAAAAATGAATAGAGAGGCTATATGGAAATTGCTGGAATAATAGATATAGATACAGAAACTATAGAAGTAGTAAAAGCAGTATACAAGAAAAATATAAATTTTATTGGAATAAATAATGAAGAATATAAAAAAATTTCAACTGAAATAGGGGTAAAACGGGTAAAAAAGTGGCAAAAACCTAAGGAGTCTATAGAGACTCCCTTGGCAATGGATACTGATGAGACTCCAAAAAAACAAAACTGAAACGCAACGGACTGAAACTGAGAACGTTGCGAAAACAGAGGGTGCACCCTAGGAAAGAAAACATCTTTCCGGGACACAAAGAAAGAAATTAAAGAAGATGAGGAAACAGGGGGTGGATACGAATAAAATAAGGCTCCCCCTTTCCCAAAAAGGACCTCAGGGAGAACCTAAGCCAACAGGGGCCGTTAAGCGAACCGTGTCGGCTAGGGGCACTCCTGAGGATAAAGTAACTAACCGCACGAAGTTTGCTGCTTCGGGCGTGAGTTACAAAGCAGCTCTTAAAGGTATTAAAGCTGCAATAGTTCCTAAAGACTACCCGGTCAGCTTAGTGACTGAGGGAAATGTAGGAGCTATACAAGATGATGGTCATAGATAGAGCGCAAAAGGCGCCGAGGTTTGAATCCTCCCGTCTTATGAACGGCTACTATGGAGTCATCTGTGCAGATGAAGACTCATACAACACAACGAGAGATTACTTGGAAAAGGAAACTGTTTGGAAACTCGTGAAGAGCGAGGAGCTGCCAAAACTGCAACGAGTTTTAGCGTTTCTGCCAGAGACTAAAAAAGAGGATCTGACAGTGGGCTTGAAAAGACTCGAGAGGCAAAATCCAGGGCTTAAAGTGGACCGATGGATTACCCTCAGTTCCAGGTCTTCCGAAAAGGACCTACATGTGGGCCATCGGATTGACAAGGAGTCTGAGGAAACGTTGGTGAGGACTGATTGGAGACCTTACTATCGCTTTCAGAGGGCTAGCTTTGTAACCCTCGAAACAAAAAAAGACAAGAAACCGGTGATGCAGGATGAGGGTACTCTAGAAGAGCCTCAGGCATCAACCTCTAAGGGTCAAAATGTTGAAGATTCTTCAAATAAATCTTCAACATAAGAAAACAGCCACAGCGGCACTTTGTCAAAGGACGCTGGCTGAAGATATCGATATCCACCTCATCCAAGAGCTATGGATAAGTAGATGTAAGGTGGGAGGACTACATATTAGGGGAAGTGAGCTATTGGTTGGTGCCCCAGACACTAAAATTAGAACTTGTATCTGTTTCAGAGACGACCTGGACGTGATGCCTATCATGGGGCTATGCAGTGGGGACATGACGGCAGTCAGGATCAGACTGAGTGTCAATGGGGGGATATTGGAGACGACAATTGCGTCTTCATACCTACCCATTAACTCTCCAGAGCTACCAGGGCCTGATCTTGAGGCCTTGGTGGCATATACAAGTAAGAACAATCAGGAATTGATTATCGGCGCAGATACCAATGCTCATCATAAGGCTTGGGGCAGCAAGGATAAAAATTATAGGGGTAAGTCTCTCTTTAGCTATCTCTGTGGTACTGAACTTGACTGTCTGAATCAAGGTGATAAACCAACATTTAAGACATCAAGGGAGGAATCAGTTATAGATATAACCTTATGTACCTTGGGAATACGGGATATTGTAAGGGGGTGGCATGTATACGACGAGCCGTTCCTCTCTGATCATGCGTATATCCGCTATGAACTATGTACAGATTTAACGGAACCCAGACTATACAGGGATCCCAAGAGAACAGACTGGGGCTCTTACAAGGAAGACCTGTTAGCTGCGACCCGAAATATCCCTGTTAGAATAGGGAATGTGGAAGAGCTGGAGTTGGCTGTTGAATGGTTGCAACGGACCATTCTTTCCTGCTATGAAAATAACTGTCCCCTTAGGGAGCGCCGTATAGCTAAGCGGGCTGCCTGGTGGAATGCAGAGTTAACCAATTTCAGGAAAGAAACTCGCCGATCATTTAATAGGGCGAAGAAAACAGGTAATTGGGAAGCCTATAAGGCTCTCCTCAATAAATAAAATGATAAAATCAAAGAGAGCAAAGGGAAGGCCTGAAGAAAATTCTCTGAGAACATCGAAAGTGCTCCTGACATGGCCAGAATAAACAGAAATCTCAAAAAAGATCCCTCCAACGCAATTAGATCTATACAAAAATCGGACGGGAGGTGTACCATTACCGTGGAAGAGACTTTAGAGTATCTTCTGGGGGTACACTTTCCATGTTCGGAGCGTATGGATGATTGTGATACCAATCAAGTTGTCACCTCTTGGAGGGCGACTAGGAATGATTGGGAGATATCAAACGATATCTTCAAGCCCCATTTAATTAGATGGGCGATAGGATCGTTTGAACCATATAAATCCGCAGGGCCAGACGTAGTGTTTCCAAGCTCCTTCAAGAGGTAATTGGTGAAGTTATGGGTCCTCTATTGGAGATATTCAGGTCTAACCATGTTATGGGTTATATCCCTAGGGCATGGAGAGAAACTAGGGTAGTGTTTATTGAAGCCCGGAAAAGTAACATATACCCACCCTAAATCATTTAGACCAATTAGTCTTACCTCTTTTATGTTGAAGACTATGGAAAAAATGATATATTTAAATATTAAAGAAGGGGCTCTGGATAGATCTCCGCTACATCCACTGCAATGGGCATACCAGATGGGAAAATCAGGTGAGGATGCCCTGCATAGCCTGGTGAGAGGGCTCGAAAGGAGCCTACACTACAAGGAAATTGCACTTGCAGTCTTCTTAGATATAGAGGGAGCTTTCAATAACACCTCGATGTCTTCTATTATTTGATCTTTAAGAGATCGAAAAATAAAAAGCACCACATGCAACTAGGTTCATGACATGCTGCGTAGCAGAGTAGTTCATGCCCAAATGCAAAACAAAACGATCTCCATGAGGACAACAAAAGGGTGTCCTCAAGGAGGCGTATTGTCACCGCTACAATGGAGTCTAGTAGTGGATAATCTCCTCAGAACATTAAATGACCAGGGAATATGGACGCAGGGGTTCGCCGATGATATTGTCATAGTGTCCCAGTGGAAATTCCCGGGGACAGCGGCGAGCATCATGCGAAATGCTCTGCGAATTGTAGAAAGATGGTGCCTTGAGGAGGGATTAACTGTCAATTCTCAAATAGCCAAGTTGGTAGCCCTTACCAACATGAGAAAACTAAATTATCTGGGCAACGTAAAGCTGTTTGGACAAGAGTTAGAACTAACCAATGAAGTGAAGTATCTAGGCATAACACTTGATGCGAAACTGAATTGGAGCAGACACCTAGCCAAAGTGGCAGACAGGGCGACACAGCTCTTCTGGAGATGCAGAAGAGCTGTTGGGAAGACCTGGGGACTAAAACCAAATGTGGTACACTGGTTGTACACAGCAGTAATAAGACCAACGATTACCTATGGAGCAGTTGTCTGGTGGAGGAGGACGGAGCGGACATCGTCGGTAGGGCTCCTCACGACTCTCCAGCGACAGGCCCTGGGAATCACGGGAGCTATGAACAGCACTGGAGCCGCTTCCATGGAGGCCATCGTGGTTCTCCCTCCGCTGGAACTATTTATAAGGGCGGAGGCAATGGCTGCGATACTGAGGCTGAAGGCCAATGACGTATGGTGTCCTAACAAGGTTGTAGGAAGCCATACAGATGTCACAGGAACTATACTGGAAGAGCCGATATTTCAAATGCCGGTGGACAGTATGGCACCTGAAATTATGTTTACAGCTAAGCTGAACATACTTATACCGACCAGGGAACAAGCAAAAAGTCTCGATCGATTGTGGTGCCGGAACCTGGTACACTGATGGATCACAATCTAGTCAGGGGGCAAGTGCAGGCATATGCAGAATGTGCCCTAGAAGGAAGATATCGATATGTCTGTGGAAACATACTACGGTTTTCCAGGCCGAATTGTTAGCAGTCGCAGCCTGCGCCGATGAAATTCGGGAAGCCGGCTGCGCAAGCAAAAAAATTAACATAATGACTGATAGTCAGGCGGCTATTAAAGCCATTATGAACCCATCTACCAGGTCTAACCTGATGAAATATTGTAAACAGCTCCTCAATAACCTGGCACAAGACAATACAGTGTCGCTGATATGTGTGCCAGGACATAAGGGAATTAAAGGCAATGAGATAGCCGACAAACCGGCCAAAGAAGGTACTAATAGGAACTTCATAGGACCAGAACCTGTATGTGGAATCACTAAGGATTCCGCTAAAAGGGAGATCTGGTTATGGCTAGAAAAAGAACCTAAAAATAAATGGAGGTTAACGGAAGGTCAGCTCCATACTAAAACACTCCTAAGGGAGCTGGACGGAAAGTTTTCAGCCAACCTAATTCGAAGTAGCAAAAAAGAAATTAAAATAATTACCGGGTTAATTACCGGATATTGTCCTTTAAGGAAGCATTTGTACAGCATGGGCTTGGTTAGCGAGCCCTGGTGTAGGAGATGTAAAAAACAGGAGGAAACTAGCCTTCATGTAGTATGCACGTGTGAGGAACTGAACGAACTCAGACAGAAATATATCGGGAAAGATCTATTGGATCCTTCGAGTGTACACAAACTTCCCCTGAGGAGGATAGTGGCTTTCATCGAGGACACAAGACTATCAGAGTGGAATTGAGAAATCTATTGGGGATAATACAAAGAACAGTTTGCTCAAGTGCCTGGACGTGGTGGCGTCCAACCCAAAACAGAGAAGAAGAAGAAAAAGAAGAAGAAGGGGGTTAAACGAAAATGCGTCCTTTCTTATTTTGAGCTGTAGTTGATGAAACCATAAAGGTAGCAAAAAAAGACGAATATTGTAAAATGGGAAGGGTAAAAATTGCAAAACTAGTTCGCAATAATATAAGTATTTTGACGAACTTCTACAATTTAACTTAAATATTCTTAACGAAGTACTATAGAAAACTAATACGAAAATAATTACAAATAAAACTAAAAGCAGAAGATAATAACATGATATTCATCTGCATGGCAAAAAGAAATAACAGCAGATAGTAATATGGAAATGTAATGGATTGGATTAATTTTTGGGAAAACGAGAGATAAAAGGGAAATACAAACGGAAGTCATGAAGAAGATAATTAGACCAATATTGCTATATGCTTGTGACTTATCTACGTTCACAGATAAATACAAGTCGAATGCAATAAAAATGAGATATTTTGGAAAGATTTAAGACAACAGAGAGTTAAAATAAGAAATGGGACCTTCAAGTTACAAATAATTAACAAGCTAATAAAAAGGCTAGATCAACTAGGGTGGTTAGGAAGAAAAAAAGACTCACGAAAACCATTTATGGATCACAGGGAGAGGGAAAGAATACAAAAAGAACACCAAGAAAAACATGGACTGGGAAAGGCATAAGATGATAATCTACAAAAGAAATAACAAATTATTTTTCGACATTTCTTTTATAGATTCCCATAATTAAGAAAAGAATAAAGAAAACAATTATCCATGCTTTTCTCTTTCGAAAACAGAAATAGGTTCATTAACCTAAAAAAAATCCTGCCTAAATAGTTTTTACTTTTTATTGATTAACAATTATGAGTTCTTTCACATCAATATTCAAAGTTGCTTCCCTCGATGGAGCAGTAAGATTTTCAGTGATAGCTGTTTTTGAATGTTCTATACGAATCTGATTCTTCAAAGATCTGCTGTGGAAACGCAATTTATTTATTATTATACTATTAAACTCCTTATTCAGTTCATTAAGGCTCTTGCGGATTTAATCCATGTTTGAAGTTGTAGGAAATTATTTATCGATTATACTCACTGTTACATTTTCATGGAGATATTCAATTCAAATGACTATAACTTCAAAATGTCTATATTTTCAATTGTCACTTTTGTTAAACTCACAAGAGATATAACAATGATCCAAAATTCACATGCTTCTATCCAACACATCTTTTGTTATCGTATATCATAGCGATTCTATTTTCATTAAAATTAAAATATTCAGTTTCAATGTTAGATAAATATGATTTCATGGAAATCAAACAGTTACGATCAACATATTTCCAAAAATAAGTTGAGCAACGGTAATCTTAAATGAAATTTTCGCTAATCAGCTCGAGAAAATACCAAAAATTAACACTAGTCTGTAAACTATTGAAGGAAAAGTTCATACAATATTGTAGAAAAGATATTTTTCTCAAGCGATAGATTCTGTCCTTAATATATAATAAACTATTAAACTTCCCAAAATACGTCGTTATACGCGCATCAACTCATTATTAATAAAATTTGTTTGATGTAGGTTATAAATCAATGCGTTAAGATTACGAAAATTTTGAAGCTTTAAATTGTATATAAAAAGTTCATAGCCTTTATAAAAAAACATAATTGTTGTCTTTTCTGATTTCAGGCTTGCTAAAATTATAATGGCAAGACATGAAATTCGCAACTTCTTCAATTAACAAAGTAAAATCACATCTAGAAATTTCTTGAGTATTAATTGATTCAAGTCAATGTAGAAGTTTATTTATTTCGTATTGGAAGTGTAATATAAATTTAGATATTAGTGTATAAATTGCCAGCATATCGGGCGTAATCGATGCTAAGAAATTTCTTATTTTTTGACGTAGTTCATCTAAATTATTTGACCGTTGATGTTCGAAACCGTAAATTTTTGACTTTAGATACCCCCACAAGAAAAAATCATTAGGGGACAAATCTGGTGATCTGGCCGGCCATTCAATTGTACCGCCTAGAGAAATAATTCTATTTCCAAAGGTATTTCTTAAGAATTGACGCACAATTGCACTGTTATGTGCAGGACATCCGTCTTGCTGATACCAAATACTTCCTATTTCAATATTGGGTATGTTCTGGATAAAAGGAATAATGTCATATTGCTACAATTGGAAATATTTTTGTGAATTTAACACGCCGTTTATAAAAAATGGACCAATTATATTGTCCCCTAACATTCCAATCCAAACATTCAATTTCTGTGGGTATTGTGTATGAGCTGTATACGATTTATGTTTATTGTCTTTTGACCAATACCTTATTAACATCGGATTATGTCGACCGTGTAAAATAAATGAAGATTCGTCAGTAAAGAGAATATTAGAAATAAAATTTTCATCCACACCACATTTCTCAATTATATCCAAACAGAACTGAACTCGGTTATAATGATCTCCAGGAAATATTTCATTTACTTTTTGTACATGATACGAACGGTATTTATTCTTCTTTAATACTTTTATAACAGTTTCACGGGAGACATCGACACTTTCACTAATTTGGCCTAACGTTTGGTATTCATTTTCTTCAACAGTAGCGCATATCATGATATCCCGATCCGCATTATCATGTGCGGGCTTTTTATGTAAAGAGGGAGAGACACATCCGTATTTTTCAAAATTTTCCTTAATTCGATGAATTGTATTTAAACATGGAACAGGACGATTAATGAAGGTAGTTCTCCAAATATTTACAATTGATGAAAGTGTGTGGCCTCCATAAAACCACTTTATAATTTGCACTTTTTCATTAATTGTGTATTCCATTAGGATAAAGTTTGATGGTTCGCTAAAGTATTTCACATAACCACTGACATTCCTGTCATATAAAAGTTGACAATACTAAAATGGATACATTTAATTTTACCTCCCACTACCTTCCCCTATCAATAGGCTTTCGTAGTTCAAGTTGTTTTACTGTATATATATATATATATATATATATATATATATATATACATATATACATATATAGTATATATATATGTATACATACATATAAAAAGAATAAATATATTAAAAAATTATATGAATATAAATTGTTAAAACCCTTTCGCTGCGCATATAGTTATTAACGGCGCCAGTCGTGTGCGCATCTTTTTCACCCGATCCGTATATATACGCCAGTAGCAGTTAGAGTCTAAATAAAAACTATGATTTTCTATACTAACTCTATTCATTATGAGAGAGGAACAAAGAAGACAAACTTTTTAAGACAGATAGTGATCTTAATTAGAAAAGTAAATAAAAAAAGAACATTAATAAATCTTATGAGTATGATATCTTTCAAAACATATGGTTAGACAAAGAGGTACGTTACATTTTGTGCACATATATCTAGTGTCACTTTTTTTGGAATGTTTCGCACACACAACACATTTCCTATGTTCTGACTTTTTATTTTCTGTTGCTGGAACAAGAGAAATAAAATTGCTCTGTCAAACGCAATGGATTATCACCATCAATTGCTGTTCTTCCACGACGATAATCTGTTCGTGGTCGGTTCGTGGTAAATATCCAAAATCTGCTTTACGAGATCCTTTTCAAATTCCGAAATCGGGATATTTTTTCCAGTTTGTATTTTATACACGTGTGCATTCAGCAAAAATCCACTAAATGAAAAAAAAAGTTTCTTGTACCACCTGATGATCCTGCGCACACACTTTACCGTACTCAGCAACATATCACTCTTGTCGATAGCGCCCATGTTTTCATTATAAGTGACGATGCAACGTGGTTTTTTTATTGCTTCATTTGTGCTTCTGTCGATCTTATCCGTGGGGACCACTTCGCTGGTGTGAAAAGTTGACAGCATTGTAGCCTCACGTTTATCTTGCCACTTTAGAGCAAGAAGGTTGCTTGTAGACATATATTCAACGTCATTCTTTTTTAGGTTTTTTTAAAGCTGAGACATACCTTTCCGCTTTCTTCTTACATTTCCACAGGCGTTGGCCTTTCTGTTATGAAGGTAAGTAAATAGGGCCGGACTTGTATACTAGTTATCGACATATAATGTATGGCCATCATTCAGATAAAGTTCTAGAAACGTAAAAACATTTCCAAACATTCCTAAATTTACACCTTTTTCTTTTGTGATTTCCGTTGCGGTATCTACATAAATAATAAAGTCAAGTACGTAGCCAGTCTCACAGTCGCACAGCAAGAACAATTTTACTCCAAATCTGTGTCGCTTGGATGGAATGTATTGTTTGAAGAACTGGCGCCCTTTCCACAGAAGCAAGCTTTCATCAATGCGCAGATTTTGAAATGGATAGAAGGCCTCTGAAATACTTTGCGCAAACTATTTACAATACTTCTAATTTTTCACAATTTGTCGTCTCCAACTTGTTCATTATTGTCAACAAAGTGTAACATTTTTAGCAATAAAATATACCTATCCCGTGACATAATTTGTGAAAATATTTGAGTAGACAATAACACGTCATTGGTCAAATAAGCGTTTATTTCGTTCTTCTTTACTTGAGTCATTAAAAAGTTTACTGCAAAGAAACAGTAAATTTCGTCTCTCCAACGTTTCAGTCTTGATTTCTCACTTACACCCCCGTCGGATATGTACTGATAATATAAATTGGACTGCTGGACAATAACGTCAACTAATTGTTCACTAAAAAATACTTTGAAACAATCAAATGCCGTACTTGCATCATCCAAATATGTGATTTTACACCCGGATTTGTGGGTATCAAAAGGATGTATTGTGGGGTTTAGATCAGTCGATTTCCAGCCAATATCGATATTTTTGGGTCTTTTAGAAGCATCTCTAGAATCCGCCTCTGAATCGAAGGAAGAAGCGATCACATCATCAAAATCTGGAGTTGGTACCTGACTTATTTCCGTAACCGTCTCGTTTGTGATTTCGTCGTCCGTATCTAGCCAACCATCGTCGCGTTCCTAGGGCATTGGGAAGTCGTCCTCTTCTTCATCACTATTAGCTAGTATATTAAACAATTCCTCGTCTGTGAGGGGACGAGAACGCCCAGATATTTTTAAGCAGAAACTATTTACAACAGCCCGCATGAACTAGGTGTATTACTTTATGAAACGACACTATCGTCTTACAGTGTCGCAGCAACGTGTGCATGAGTAATCGTGCTCTACTGGTTGGAACAGTGTACTAGCGAACACGTATATGAACGGCAGAAGCAGTTTAACGTTGTATATATTTTTTCTAAGCGATCCGTACAAATACGTCTGGAGCAGTGAATCGATGATCGTTAATATAGGTCCGGAGCGGGTTAATAAACGATACAAAATCCCGAAATTTATGTACTACAAATGACAGCTATCAATCTAGCAATATCAGGCAAATATTTTACACGTAAAACCCTAAACACCTAAACCATAATTCTACAACGCACTTCTGATTAAACAGCGCTTAAATATTAAACTTTGTTCTATAAAGTTCATGTTTCAGCTGTCATGGGACAACTGGCTCTAACTAGTCGTATGGATATAAATTGCTTCGAATAGGAATAAATAGAAACAAATTCATTTGGTATAAAAGAAAAGTTTAATTACCTTAGAAATTAAAGCTACTGAATGTTCTTACATGAGACCGCTAATGGTAGAGCAAAATACTTTTAAAATAATTTACTTATATTTATGTATTCTGGTATAAACCCGGTTATATTATTAATTAATTATTTTCATTTGCAAATCGAAACTTAGTTTAATATACCTTTCCTACTTCGATGCTTTCTATTAGGAGTACCTACTACATTTTTTTTTAACTTTCTTGAACACAAACTTCACTTATATAGATATTAATCTGGCTCTGTTTTGAGAGGCGGGACAGTCTGCATTAGCAATTATTCTTGCTTTATCAACAATATTAACGTGTGTTTTTACAAAAAAAAATGTATCGTTTACAAATTGATGACATTTCTGAAGTTATGACCATAACTGTTATGGCTACTATGTTTTATTGAGTAAAATATTTTAACGGGTGTTCAGAAACATTCGAAGTCAAAGTAGTCCTTGAAAATATGAAGTCATATCTGAGATAGATTGATACATTTACTTAATACAATTTTATAGGTTATCAAATTAGTATCTTCGATATTAGATTCTGACAATTTTTAACAGACAACAGTTGACATTTAATAATTATTACAAATCAGATACTTAAGTAAAGATATACGATTTTTTGTTCAGAGCCCACTTGACTTCGAATGTTTCTGAACACCCGTTATAATTTCTGTCCCTAACTGTACCTTTCACAAAATTGATTATGGAGCAAGCGAGTTTAAATATAGTAGTATTAATTTTCCCGCAGTTATACAATTTTTATTAATCATTAGCTTATACTTCATAAATGAATTTCCCACAACAGATGGCGCCACTAATGTCTTTAAATATACAGTTAATTTGGACATTTTCGAGGCAGAGTACCCGTAAAAACTATATTAAACTAAAATAAATTTAGCAACAAGCATAAAAAACATATTACTTTACAAGTTCTAGCTGGGAAAAAGCAAGGGAAAACATTTGCAGCGTAATCGGTGAAGGTATATTCGAGAATACGAGACTTTATAATAAGTGATACGACGCAGTTGCCCTTTGGTTCAAAATTCTCAAGCAATCCACCGTTAGCAAAATAACATCTACAACTAGCTGCGATGGTTTAGTATGGTTCAAAAAGTTTGGAAAATGAGTTCCACGCGAAATTGACCGAAATTAAGGAGTCGTCACTATTTAAAATTCTGTCTTGTGGCACCAAAATCATTTGCCGCCTTTTTTCAAGTATACAATTTTGTACTGTTCCTTCACTAACACGGTATATCATATAATAATATCTATGAATTTCAAAAATGAATGAATAACCTTATCGAATATTTGGAAATCTGCCTTTTCTTTTCTAAACGTCTTGTGTTATAAATCTAGCTTCGATAAAGTCAATTATAGAGAAAATATTATAGAGAAGTTTTTAATTGTTACAGGCATGATATAAATAAATGTGTATCTAGAAGTAATGGAAATATTGAAAACGAATACAAAATATAGTCGCATAATGCCCCGAATGCGAAAGAGATCCATATCAATCAACCAAATAAGTAGCAAATATTTTCTACAGAAAATTATGGAAATAAAAAGTGACTGAGAAGTATCCTGGAAAACTTCTTTATAATAATAATAATAATAAAGGTGAAAAAACATGAAAAATGTTCGAATGCATTAATGAAATAAATTAGATAAAAAATACAAACATTGTTCTTTGTTATTTTGTATTTCATATATTTTTTTTTATTTTGTTTCTAAATTTTTAAAATAAATTTCTTTAAAATATATGGAGTTTTCGAAAATCGTTTGTTGGTTTATTAAAATCTGCCATTCTTGAGAAACATCCAGTTGTAAGGATCACTGAGTATCTGACGCCATTTCAGCTGGAACTAAGCTTTTGTTTGTCTTATAGATTCTGTAAATCATTTATTGACAACAATGTACTAAAATACAATTGCCTTTTGGTAAATAGAAATATTGTGCCAAAAATGTACATTATACACAATTTTGTCACACCTTTATTTATTCTAGATATATTCAGAAATGTGCTTTTACGGCGTTCTACAATTTTTTTATTTGAAAAAATTTGATACATTTCTACGAAATCTTTCATTTCATCAATTAGTTTTCTTAATAAATTCTTGCTGACAACATTTGAATTTGCTTCAAATTTTATCTGAGATATTAAGTTAGATGACATTGGCCAACAATTAATATTTTTTTCTGCTAACTAGTAAAGTAAATGCAGCAAATTCTTAATTGTTCAAATAATTGAAAGGCATTCCAAATACACTTATCTTATTAGCATAATGTACACTTGTACCTGATAATATTTAAGTACTTAATAAACTAAGTAATAAACAATTGCCAGTCAAAGGGTAACTATTACTGCTTTCGTTAAGAAAATGCATTTATCTTAATTTGACGTAAAACTTGCTGGTCAGGACAAGTCATAGGCTCCACATAATGTGTGTAAACCATACCATGTGTGGAAAATTTGCGACCGTAGAGCCATAGAGCCGTAGAGACGTGAACTGAAAAACCGCGTAGATGATTTCTATTTTTGTTTAATTCAGACCTCCGGTTATAATAAGAATAAAAATAAAATTGTGTATCCTAATATCGACTCCGCAGTTCGACCAGTGCCTCATTCCGATTGCCAGTTTATGAAAAGCTTCCTTCACTTGAGTACTCGTATGCTGAAGACATGGCAGATGCTATTGAGGAGCAAGATTCAGATTTAGATTGTGACTATGGAGATATAATTTCTAATGATGGACCACAACGTTTTACTCAAGCAGAATTGAATGATTTAGTAAGGGATAAATAATATTAAATTAAAAGAACATACTCGAGCAAAGTATGAAGATAACTTTTTATCGTAGCAGGGAAAGTGATCTTATGCAATATTTTAAAGAATGTGACTTTGTTTATTGTAACAATGTACCAGGTTTGCTAACTAAAATTGGCGTTGTACAATATGACCCAAGTGAGTGGCGCTTGTTTATCGACAGTTCCAGCAGAAGTCTCAAGACTGTACTACTACACGACGGGAATGTTTTCGGTTGAATTCCTATTCCCGTTCAATCAAAGGAAACGTACGACGACATTTAGAAGATTGTAAAGTTACTAAAAAAGTTACTTTGTGGATCTCAAAATAGTAAAGTTTTTACTTGGCTTTTAAAGAGGATATACAAAATTTCCGTGCTTTTCCTTTTTACCTCTGGGATAGTCGAGCTAAAAACCAACACTGTATTCAGAAACATTGGCCTCGCAGAACATCCCAAGATGTTGGAGAAAGGAATATTATGAGTCAACCTTCAGTCGACAGAGAAAAAGTAATTTTTCCACCTCTTCACATCTAATTGGGTCTTATGAAGCAATATGTTAAAGCTCTTGATTTGCAACGTAACTGCTTCCAGTACATATGTGAAAAGTTTCCACGACTAAGTTACGAAAAAATTAAAGCTTGGGTATTTGATGGACCTCAAATTAGAACTTTAAAATGAGAGATCCAAATTTCATCAACTCTATGAACGATGATAAGAAAGAAGCCTGGACTTCATTCACGATGATCGCAAAAAATTTTCTGAGAAACAAAAAAGCCTGCAATTATAAAGATCTAGTGCAATCAATGCTTAAAAAAATTTCACAACATGAGCATAAATCTAAATTTCCTTCATAGTCATCTTGATAGGTTTCCCGAAAATTTAGGTGCTGTAAGCGATGAATAAGGCGAGAGATTTCATCGAGATTTCAAAATCATGGAAACTCGGTACCAAGGAAGATGGAATCCTCATATGATGGCCGACTACTGTTGTAGTGTTTAAAGCGACTGTCAAACCAAAATACAAAGCAGAAAGTGCTACAAACGAAAATTGATTCCTTGATTGTTGTTTTTCCTTTTACATATACTCTTGTAATTTTTTAGTGATTATTCTGTAAATACTTGCACTATGCTCGTGACTAATATTGTAGTGAAGTAAATAAATGAATTATTAAATTTTATACTTTTTTTTACATCGTAACAGGTCTTATGTAAGTAACTACTTAGCCGCAGTAGTGATTCTTCAAAGAGGATGGTACAGTATATTGTTTAATTTTGACGTAATACGCAAAAACTAATGCGATTTTCGGATTCAGTACACCCGAATTAATAACAAACAAGTCACCAACAAACAAGTTTAGAAGTCAGCAAGAATCGTGTTGGCTAGTGTTGATTTAATATAACTCTTCTCTTACCTTCTAGCTAATTTGTTTTCTGCTATTCTAATTTCATTTTAAAATAGAAAAAATAGCATTCCATTTTAACAACTTACATAAGCATTCATATATAATATTTTTATGAATAAATTATGCAAACCTGAATCACAAATCCTATTGAATTGTCAATTCTGGCAATTTAATAACAAGCCATCGAAAAAATTCATAATTGGAGTAGACTGTGAAATTGGGTTGATACTTTAACCACTTCCACATAATGACACATTACTTGATGCTTGACAGTTTCATTTGGTTTCATTGTAAAAAAAGGTTATGGCATTGAAATGATACTACAACAAAAAAGAAAACAAATAATTTATTTAATATCGAAATCGTAATCAAAATTTACATATAGCTACAGAAGTTGTTGAAAATGTTGTCCATTTACATCTAAACACAAACAATTTTCTTTATAAGAGTTTTGAAAAATTTGACGCAAACTTATAGTTTCAATGTCAAATAATAAATGTCATTATATGGAAGTGGTTAAAGTTCCAACCCAATTTCACTGTCTACTCCAATTATAAATTTTTTCGATGGCTCGTTATAATGACGCTAGTGACATCTATTTGTAAAAATTAATCAATTTTTGGTTAATTTTAAATTCTATTGTTTTTTAAATCACGGAATATAATCTAGTCTTTCTGAATTAGTTCAATTTTAGTGACAGTGCTGTCATTATGACACCTTTTATAGTCGAAGCTTTGAACTGTGACTTCTCAAAAATGTTAATTTACAGTCTCATAATAATTTATTCGTTAGTTCCAGGTAAGAATATATTCACTATTACAGTTTGAGATTTTACTCTAATTTCTTATTAAATGCAGGATTGAACTGCCGCAATTTTAAGGCGAAGTCTAGAATTATTGGTGGAAAGCCTGTAGACATTTCCGAGGTGCCATTTATGGTAGCTATTATTGATGCACATCAATTTGTATGTGGTGGATCTTATATTAAGCCAATGTGGGTATTGACAGCTGCACATTGTATTGTTT
Organism: Melolontha melolontha; assembly: GCA_935421215.2. Lineage (NCBI taxonomy): Eukaryota > Metazoa > Arthropoda > Insecta > Coleoptera > Scarabaeidae > Melolontha > Melolontha melolontha. The sequence goes on along the minus strand of OW285237.1, from coordinate 125,779,096 downwards.
ATGAGTACGAAGACGTGCCAGAGGCGCAAGACAAGTTCGTTTTAAAAATGGGTATGTCAAAATGGGAGGATGCGCATGGACAGAAAAGAAGATCTGCCGGTTTGTACATATATAGCCGCATAACTGAAGATTTGAATGATCCAGATGTAGGACTTATTAAACTGAATAAACCTTTTGAATCGGGGGAAACTGTTCATACGATTATGCTATCGGATCATAGCCTCCGTATTATAAATGAATTAGCTGTCGTAGCGGGTTGGGGAACAACTAACACAAATCAGGACAGAACTGCTAAGAGCCTACTAGAAGTACAACAACCTATAATCAATAATTTGAAATGTACACAAATATATTTACACAGAAACATTTCAGTTAAACTCACTAAAGGAAAAGTGATATGTACGAATTTAGAAGGTACTGGTGCTTGTGATGGAGATTCTGGGTCTCCTTTAGTACTCGCAAAGAAAAACATACAAATCGGCCTTGTTGCTTGGAATGAGGATTGTGGTGTAAGTGCACCTACTGTATATACAGATGTGTCTTACTATAGACATTGGATCGAATCAATAACGGGACCATTGACTAGACATGGAGACCGAAATTGTGTTTCTTCTGTTACTGTTTCTTTAGTTTATTTTCTGTTCCTATCGTATTTTGGTAATATATACATGTAAATAAATTGAATAAAAAATATATTTAAATATGAGTTCGTACTATTATTAATATTCTTTATAGTTCTCTGATTTCTCTCTAATAGGGGAATACTTATTTTAGTTTTATAAAATAATAATGTAATAAATGTAATAATTATTTAGCTTATAAATTAGCCATACAGATACTCATACTATTTTAGAGCATCAGTAGCGATGCCCCTCAATAATCGCAACCTTAAGTGTAATTATACCATAACGTTAAAATCTAGAAAAAATTACCCAACCTACTTTATTTTTTCGTTGTAAAGGAAATTGCCAAAGAATACATATACAATCCAATGAATCTAATCACCTAGCATTGCCACAACAAGAACGTTAGCTAAAAATATAATACTTCACCGCAAACTAATTAAATAAAGTACATATCCCTTTTAATTTGGAATTTTAATCCTAGAATTTTAATATTTAAATAAGAAAATTGCAATCAAAATTGCAAAGTTATTAAATTAAAAATGACTTATTTACTTATACAAAATAATTCTTGACATTTAAAAGAAGAAGGGACCTTCGATTCCCATACACCGGTCTTAAAATTTCCAACACATATCCAAGAATTCAGAAGTCTGAGCCTGCCCATTCCTGTCCTAAAGAAATTTAGTCGAAGATGAACGTCTTGAAATAGGTATGTAAATATGTCGGAGTTCTGATTTAGACAAACAAATACCTCAAATATAATATATTTATATCGAAAACAATTATTTAAAACTTTTAAACATTATAGAACGTAATTAAATAAATCAAAAGTTAAATATTAACGTTATAATTCACTTAAGCAATACTTATTGTGACAAGCATATCGACTATAAATAGACTTTAGAACATATTTGTTCATTGTCTTAATATTTCGTAATTTCTTTATCACTACCCTAGGAGTAAGCTATAATATTAAAAACAATATTATATTGTATTTAAATTAGATAGACGTAGGTTGTTTTTGTACTTACAATGATAGTTATTTCATAAGTTATCGTACTAAGTTAAACTAACAAATACTTATTAAAATTGAAGTGAATTATTAACAACTATGGAACAGAAATAATGTGTTTCAATATCTTGGCGGATGGTGTAGACTGGTATATATATCCGTAGTGGTATCGCTGTTCTATGAGCCTGCGTGACTTAGCCTAACTAATAAAGTAATTACGCTAGTCCTTCCGTGGTGAATTCGTTAGCATAAGTATAATCTCCGTATGACGTATAACCTCTACGACAAGCAACTCTTAAATCGCGGGGCCGCCCTTTTTAATTTTTAGTCAGTTTGTCAACGACAAGAATCACACAACCACATTCTCTTTACGCTGTAGATACTAACTGGCGGCTTTGTCAGTTTATCCCACTCACACAACGTAAGTCCGAGGAGAGTGTTTGGATTGCGCAACATTATAACAAAGCCAGTTTTCGTGGACTTTTATTATTGCATGTTGCGTGTAGCAAATTATAAAGTGATTTATAAATCACGCAATATTGAGACAATAAAGAAATGAGTTAGTAAAAACATACCGATTACCTTACAATATTTTCTCTCCCCAACAAGTACTTCCCTCGTAACAAATAGAAAGTTAAAATAAACTTAGTTTGTTAAGAATTGGTAATTGAGTCGTTTTATTGATTTATAATTAACTGATAAAGTTGAATTTAGCCGTAACATTCACGTTATTAATTCCTATAAATTGCGTAGAGACAAGTATTGTATTTCAGTCGTATTTAGATTACTAACTACCTAACTTGTTATCATACCATTCCAAGGTATACTCGTACATGATGACAATTACCATTATTAATGTACTGTTAAAAATTAGCAAATATTTTTGCTATTTATGATCCTTGAGAATAAGCTCTTAAGAACTTACCTATGTTCTCAATTAATTCGTTTTTGTAAATGTAATTTTTTAATTTGATTTAAGACAAATATTGTCTGATGCTGTTTTTATTTCGTTTAGAAAATCAATCATTTACGACTAATACTTACAAGTACAATTCACATCAAAAGAATTAGTACCATATATGCTACTATACTTGCCTAAATTAGGGACCCAATATAATTACATGACTTGTGTTTACTAATTGTGTTATGTATACTCAAAACGGGTTCAAATACATTTCTGTGACAGAAAGTGAAACAAAATAATAAAGCGCGTATGATTTCTTTTTTCTTACATGCCGTAGTGTGTCTTGATTAGGACGGTGGTGCCGCAAAGTTACATCGTGCTTTCAAAAAAAAAAAAACAGGCTCAGAGTTGGCCATGAAATTTTTAGGTAAGTCGTAACTTAATCGCACCGTTCTGAATTGTTAAATGTTAGTGTTATTAGTGTCACCTGATAACAAGGAATTTTATTTATTAATAACAGTAAGATTATAGCCTAGCAATTAGCCTTGCAATTTTCTAACCTTGCAATTTTCTGAAGCCGTCTGTCATTTAGGTGTAACTGTCATTTAAGAAATTCATATTAGTAAAGTTACGACATGCTTTTTGATGTTACTTAGAAATCATGCAGGTAGAGGCAGGTTTTTTTTGAACGCACGATATCTGTCAATATCTAAAACTGAATACAACCTTAAATAATTTCTATCTTTCTTTTGGTAAACTATCAAGAGTCTTTTTGACGGACTTTAGACAAATACACTAGTTTGCCATTTAGAATTGACCGTACAACAACAATCCAGGATTATTGTTGTATCATACCCAGTAACCGCTAAGAAACTAGTGATTATTTTTTTGTAAAAGTTTGTTTCACAAACAACTTTTATTGGTGCGGGTACATTTTCGAAGACTGCTTTTTCGGCATCATATGAACAGATCCAATTTAGATTACCTGCTGTGATATCAACAATGTGCGAGGATCCGTCAATAACGTGTGCCAAGTTGGCTTTACACCAAAATGATAATATTTTGCTTTCAACCCGATGTTAACTAATGAATTATCCAGCGATAACATAACTTCTGTACACATTAATTATTCTAATTATTGTGTAGTATAGCGTTGACCGCTTTCACACCGTTATTTAGAATGCCATGATTGAGTGAACACTAACATGACAACCACCATCCATCACAAGTTGCATACATTCGCAGTTGGTTTTGAACAACCCATGCGAAGCTGATCTTTCACAGATCCATTGCCAAAACGCTTATTGCATTATACCAGTGTATTACAATGGCAAATAAACAATAATTGAAATCTATTAGACAAATAAATATCTTGATAATAACATTGTTCGGCAAAATATTACTATGAAGCATGATTTCATCTGTGTGATTATGTTAATTCGCGAAATTATAAAACTAGCTCTATAGATTATCCACACAATTAATCAAAGTGCCATTGCATCCAGTTAAAATTTGTGTTTGGGTGGTTCTAAGAAACAATTAACACCCAAAGAACGAAACTATTATTTGTAAAGCAGTTGGATAGCATAGAATTAACTAATAATTATTTTCAACAAGATTCTGCCAGACCACACTCCACACGCGATTATGAACTATTTGCAACAATGTTTTGCTCTTTGTCTCTGAATTTCTTTATATTCCCTTACTTAAAAAACCCAATATTTCAGAATCTCTTTCACAAATAATTTGTAAGAACTACGGTACGCAATCGAAGAGGCAATTGCAAATGTACAATTTATCACGACGATTTATCCGACTTGTAACGAATACTGAATCGTTACAAGTCCGAAGAATATTTTGAACATCGTTTTTGTACAAAATTATATTATTTGTAATAGAGGTATTGATATACTAGTAATTATAGACTCGATACTACTATAGTTCGGCAAGTCCACTGATGTAGTAAAATGTACAAAATAGTTTAACTATTTAAGTTTCCTGTCAAATAAATATCCTTTTTTATGGTCAACGTCAAACAATTTGTTTAAAATTTATTTATAAAAACGGTTTGTGTTTGTTTTATTAGCAAAAAATAGATTGCATGTCGATGCGATAATTCACATCAAGCTTTGATACAAAATAATACAAATCTGTATGAAAACAAATTTGTATCTGTATATGCATGGACACACAGTACGTATTTACCAGCTTTTGCTTCAACTACCAGACGCATGCGTTTCTGTGTAACCACTTTGTCAATGATAGATTTACGAAGCAAAAGACTGTAGTACACTTGCGGTCATGTAGTAAGTTTTGTCCTATCCGACGACAACAGATAACCTCTTGCCATCTGACGGACAAAACCGACCACGCCGGTCAAAGTGTTCTTCTCGAATAGCGAAGCTATTACTGATAAAGAAGAAAAATACGCATATTACTGTGAGTCCATTATCTGGTCGCCAGGTGGCGTAGTATAGCAAAAAATAGATTGCATGTCGATGCGATAATTCACATCAAGCTTTGATACAAAATAATACAAATCTGTATAAAAACAAATTTGTATCTGTATATGCATGGACACACAGTACGTATTTACCAGCTTTTGCTTCAACTACCAGACGCATGCGTTTCTGTGTAACCACTTTGTCAATGATAGATTTACGAAGCAAAAGACTGTAGTACACTTGCGGTCATGTAGTAAGTTTTGTCCTATCCGAAGACAACAGATAACCTCTTGCCATCTGACGGACAAAACCGACCACGCCGGTGCAAAGTGTTCTTCTCGAATAGCGAAGCTATTACTGATAAAGAAGAAAAATACGCATATTACTTGTGAGTCCATTAACTCGTCGCCAAGTGGCGTAGTATAGCAAAAAATAGATTGCATGTCGTTGCGATAATTCACATCAAGCTTTGATACAAAATAATACAAATCTGTATAAAAACAAATTTGTATCTGTATATGCATGGACACACAGTACGTATTTTGTATTTGTTTTATTACATTATATTTAATTTTTTTTTTAACTTTCAATATACATATAGTCACAAACATTTTATATAAATAAATTCACAAAAAATAGTTGGACCTTATGTCAATAAAATGTTTCACCAAAAAGTGTCTGCAACATCAATTAATGATACACAATTATTTATCACACCACTTGATAGTTGTAGACTCTCAAACAAACCGTTCATTTGTATTCTAACTGACAGTATATGTGAACGGTTCTATTATCTATAAACAGCGGCTTTATCGACATTTCATAAATATTGTAAACTGTTTCTGGTTCTCCTAAGAATAAGCGGTAACTATTAAGCTACTCATTACTAGAGTTGCGAACGCGCGCACCATTTGAAGTCAGCGTCGGCCGAAGTTTATCAGTCGTAGATCAATTGTTAATGGTGTACCGAGCAAATTTATACGAGCGTTTGTACGTTACAAAGTGCATATTAACGATGTCCAGTGTAAGTTGAAACTGAAAACGACCATTAAGTCATCAAGTAAGTCATAAGTTAATTGGGGAATTTCCTGACTTAAAATACGACCGTGCAAAATGAGAATGTGATCTTGACTTGATCTACGGCATTTGTTTAAAAATGCTTTCATTCTCCCGTACTTATTATACGAGGGAGTGTTTTTAAGTCGTGGAATAAGAGAAAAAAATTAAAAATTATTTTTCTTTTTCAATATATTCACCTGTAACCCTAATATATTTTACAGATCTTTCAATTAGCTTATGTACGCCTTCTCAAAAAATGTTTTATCTTTGTCTGAAAAATGCATAGTTTAGTTCCTCATCGTTCGTAAACTTCTCCCAACGCAGTTCGTTTTCATTTTTGGGAGCAGATAATAATCATTCGGGGTGAGGTCTGGATTATAGGGTAGATGATTCAAAATATCTAACCCCACTTTATGCAGCGCAGCTAGCGCAACATGACTCTTGTGGACGGGAGCATTGTCGTGCAGGAGCCAATTTTCCTTCTCCGCCAGTATTGAAGCGTAGTATTCTCAAGTCATGTAAATGCCTTTATGTTAGTAATCTATTAACAGGATTCCTTGTGTGTCCCACACATAATATCATCATGACTTTTCCGGCCGACTGTGATAGCTTAACTACTTGGATGGTTTTACTCCCAGTAACAATTTGATTCAGTACACGATCCCTGTTTTCATTAGAGAGGTTTAAAAGCGCACAGAAACATTCCACACGCCGTTGTTTTTACGACAATATGAGCATTCGCAACACCTACCTTGCGCTGTCCTTAGAGTTGTGTATTCTTTAGCCTAGCAACTTCATTTACTAATTTTTGTACTTTTCAAGCTATTTCTAGAGTGGTCGCTTCAATGGTGCGCCCTGACCGTGAATAGTCTTCAGGTGATTCCCTACCTTGCTTAAAGAAACTGTGACCATAGTTTTGCCGTACAAGAATCCCCGTACAACGATTACATCTCCTTCAGTATGGTTTAAACAGACTTGCCTTGGTTTGTAATTTTTTTAACTTTACAATGGCGCGATACTAGATTTTCTCCATATTTCACACTTTCTTCCCGATTGAGCTGCTTGGTCGAGGATAGTTAAAACACTAATGACACAATTATGATAAAAACTGTCCCACTACCATCCAACTCCCCCGAACTTGAAAACGGTCCCTCGTATAAATAGAATCTGTATTTAAAAAGTATATAACGCATAAATAGCTGTTTAGTATTATATTTTTTAATTCGCATGTTTGAATAAGTCCGAAGTCGTAAACGAGACGCGATTCTGTTGTACAGACGAAATATCGGAACTCTACTCATTACACAAAATATATTTAAATATATTTATAACGCCTACTATAATAAACCTTTTATATCTAACAATATGCGGTAGCATCCATTTAACGTCTTATCCTTTGGATTTTAACTCACTTCCCTAGATAGGAGCCAATGTAACGATAAAAAAACATTAATCTTACGAACTAAGCAGGCGCTCACACGTCCGTAAACAATGTTATTTGCTTTGGGTTTTGGAAATAATTTCTCAAGAGTGTAAGATAGTGCAACGACACTTGCTTGTGATGTTGACAAATAAGCTAAGGGATGCCGAAAAGTGTACTCACGTATAAAAACATAAAAACAAAAAAAAAACATTTCCGGAAAACTCAAATTGGTAAAAGTAATTTTGATGTGTAAACATTGAATCCACGATTGCGGATATTGAATTGCTTTTCACTGTGTTCGACATTTTACTGGATTACATAGAACTTCTAGATATAATTGAATGAATTCCAGTGTGATACCCCGGCAAATACATTTAAAACCTTATTGGTTTTGACATTTATTGTGTTTCAAACAATAGTGAGTTATATTGTAATGGGTATGACATTTGTGTACATACACCAAAATGATAACCAAATATTTAATTAATGATTCAATCGATACAAACATCTTCATTGGATTTGAAACTTCATTATTTTTCTAAAATTTTAAATTGTAAAAGATGCAGGGTACCTGACATGTGATAATTGTTTAATATTAGACAAAATTAGTTAATTTTTTAACAAACAAAGTACATAAATAATGAAACTGATGCGGCTTTTACTTGACAAAGGTTCATAATTCAAAATGGATAAAAAACTAATAGTTTAATCATTACTGTGACGAGCGAAGATTAAATGATTCCTGTTTTTTTTTGTCTCGAAAGATGCGGCAACTAAAGTGCAACTAAAGCTCGGTTTTGAATGGCCATTTCCTTAGATAATTGGCGTGAAACATCATGAATTGAAGTGTGCGAACGATATTCATGGAAGTCCGATGGTCTTCCTAATCCTTGAGAATTGTTTATGTCAAAATGCACCTATTTAAATCCAGAAAACTATTATCATGTTAGAGGTCTAGAGACTTCCAATGCAACTCCTCTGTTGAACTCGAACAAAGCCATCTGCTCCTTTTCCACTAGACGTTCCATTTCCTCTTGTTAACAATTAATTCAATCTCTGCACAAATTCAAAAACTATTCGATTTAAATAATAACACGACATTAAAATAACTTATATACCTCACAACTTTTTTTTTCAAGGCCAGTATTACAGAAACCTAAATCGCTAGGAGCACATATCAACCTAGTACGTACAACAACTCTCATTCCGGTACTTTTTATTTCTTTTAAATTCTAAAAACTAAATTAAATATAAATATTTTTTTTCAACCAAGTATCTGTTAGTTAGATAGTTAGTTAGTTAATATTTCAAATATTAGGAGAAGCTAGTCCGAACAACGATGTTTACATGTTCTTATAAATAAAGAAGCGAATATTGCGCGTGTCCCATGAGCGTAGCGCACAAAGATTACCTGGGAATGAGAAAAGGTGGTAATTAATATAAGGTAAAGGCATATTATAACACAACTGTATGTGGACGCAATATGTGAAAATTAATGGCGAACTGTTAATAAATTAAGATCCCGACAGTATCTGATATTTTACTCATAATTATATTTAATTCAAAATTTACTTTTTATTTTTAATCATTTATTAAAGTCATTAAATCCATAAACGCGAAATAAAAAGATATTTAATTTATTTACATTCAATTTTGTATCGACATTAGTTTAGACATGCGCCCACTTTTTAAAACAGGAAGCGTGTAATACACGCGGCATACATTACATAACCTACTATCTAAGGCACGCGCATTAATACTTGTAAATTCTAAAAATAATTTTATAAATCTATTTAAACGATTTTTACATTCAAAATTCTACTTAACCCATTAGGTACTAGCGTGACTTATATGGTACGCTGTACAACACCCCTTCTAAAAAATTGTAAAATACTTCCCAGTGGAACTTTGGAGTTCTAGTCTGCGCTTTTAGGTTGAATAGTATTTAGATTAGTCATCAAGGCGGCGAGAACGCGTTGGCGGCACAGTGAATGAGTCTGTTTCTGCATGAAACTTTCGTTAGTGTTTTCGAAGCGGCAAAAATGAGTCAAGGTAAACGGTAAGTTGATTTTTGATCTACTATTTTTGAAAATAGGCATACATATTCCATTATCCTTTCACATTATTATCTAAAAACATTCCTACAACGATAATTTCTACCATAACCTATAAATCTGTTTCACAGAATAATGTTATCGTTGCTGTAACTTATATGACACACTAGTCTCTTGGAGTCTGATTTTCCATCACAAGTTATTTCCAAAAAAGTTTATTTGTTTTGAATATTACGAGTTATAAAACTGTTTCATGACGTACCAAGAAATATATAAATTCAAAAAATGTAATATTATTGGTTTCTTGCAGTTTGACCGTGCAAGAAATTGCAGATATGTTCGAAACCGATGAATTCTGGGAAAATTTTGATAATGACGATATAGACCGTCTTTATTTAGAACCTCCTGAACACAGAGATGAATCAGACGAAGACTCTGGGGATGAATCTGGTGGATTACTAGAAAATTTGTCTGGCAGACAGTTGCAAGCAGCTGCTGAGGTGGTTTTGCACAGTGGGCTACGAATTGGCAATGAAGACGTTGATCAGGATGATTCACACTTTGCAGAAAATCAAGAAAACAATCCGCTTGATGATTTTGTTGAAGAAGATGACATACCTCTGAGCACCTTTGTAAAGGCGAAACCAAATCCTATCTGTTGGTTGAAAGATAATGATCTGCCTGACGTGGCCACACAGCAAATTTTTCCGCAAACAAATTTTTCAAATTACCGTGACAAGTCACCTGTAGCAATGTTCGAGCTTTTTTTGAACCATGATGTAATACAACTACTCCTTGAAGAGAGTAATAGATATGCACTATTCAAGAATTGTCCAGATCCCAAAATAACACATGAAGAAATGAAATGCTTCTTAGCAATTCTTATTGTATCTGGATATGACAAAAAACCGTCAAAGAAAAGTTACTGGGAAACTGGAGAAGATTTACGCAACACGGCTGTTTATAATTCCATGCGTCGAGATCGATTTATACAGATCATGAGGTTTTTGCATTGTGCAGATAACACTAAACTAACAGTAACGGATAAAATGACCAAACTGCGACCCTTGATAAATGTAATAAAAAAAAACTTTCTTAAATATTATATACCAGATCGTGAAATTGCATATGATGAAAGTATGATTGAGTACTTTGGACGCCACGGATGTAAACAGTACATCCGTGGCAAGCCAATTCGTTTTGGCTACAAGGTCTGGTGCATCAATTCAAAAAGTGGCTATCTTATCAATTTTGAGATATATCAGGGATGCATACCTAATTCTAAGCCAGAACACCAAAAAGAGTTTGGTAAAGCGACAGCTCCGCTTCTGCAACTAATCGAAGATTTACCACAGGAACACAAATCTAAGCCTTTCAGGTTTTATTTTGACAATTTATTTACATCAATAAAGATCCTTTATCACCTGAAAGAAAAAGGATACGAGGCAACTGGAACGATTAGGGAGAATCGGTCACCAAAAAATTGTTCTATCCAACCTCTGAAACAAATGAAGAAAACAAAACGAGGAACGTATGACTATGCTTTGACAACAGATAAAAATGTGGTAGTTACCCGTTGGATGGACAATTCGGTGGTTACTGTAGCATCTACAGTGCATGGGGTTGCTCCAGTATCAAATGCAAGTCGCTATTCGGCTTCTGAGAAAAAAAAAATTGGCATTCCAAGACCTAACTGCATTGGCAAATACAATGAATTTATGGGAGGGACAGATCAAATGGACTCAAACATTAACGTTTATAGAATTTCAATCAGGGGTAAGAAGTGGTGGTGGTCGATTTTTACATGGTTAATTGATGCCTGCTTACAAAACGCCTGGATTTTATACAGAAAGCAAAACCCTGCTACATCACAACTGAATTTCCGACGAGAAATAGCACAGGTCTATTTAAAAAAATTTCAAAACTCACCGAAATCGGCTGGGCGGCCATCCACATATTCATCAGACAGCAGAGTTTTTCCTGACATTAGGTATGACCACATTGATCATATTGTTGAATATATACCGAACAATAAGCGAAGGCGTTGCGCTGGCAATCATACAACGTCCAGTGCTGTAAGAACTCAATGTCGCAAATGCGGTGTAGGACTGTGCATTACTTGTTTTGGTGAATATCACAAGCAAAATTAAAGCTTTTGTTACAAATTTTGCAGAAAAAATAAATATACATTTCAGTTGCAAATGTTTTATTTTAGATACCCTATGGTACTAGTGTGCCATATATGGCACAGCCCATATTTTTTTTTTCTAAACTTTTCAGCTTCAAAAAATTATCCAAATGCAATAATTAAACACCTAAAGACACAGAAATACACATTTGTTTATTAAATTTCGGAAATAAAAATATTCAGTCCCTAATGGGTTAAATAATAATTTATGTCAAGGTAAAAATCAAGATAATTTGCATAAAATAAGGCTTTGAAATAAACGAAGGACACTGTCTTCTATTTTCGAAATTCATATTGTTCGCATCAAAAAATATATTTGTCCGTTTATTATTCATCAAAATTTGGTTTAAAACAGTAATTTCAATATAATTACCGCTTAGAAAAGTGCATAAACCTTTAGTTCATCGTTTAAACACATTTTTCTAACAGCATAAAGTAATTTTTATACGAGATATTTGTTAAAGCGTCATAAGGTGAAGCTCCCTTAGTGACCGAGTTTTTACAACGAAATAAAGTTGAAACGTACCTGGAAACACATCCGAAGTGCAAAATATAATATACACCGTACCAGACATAAATGAAAACCATCCGATTTCTCCAAGCTGGAAATATCTTAACCTTTATTCTTCCTGGAGGCATATTGAGATCCAAGACGGATCCACCTTCTTCCTGCCTTTTGCAACTCCTACAAACACAGGTTCGTAGTTATATTTAAAGCAATATTGTTCATTCTATATTATTACATTTACAAATAATTAAAAATAATCTTGATTTTAACTAAGAGATAGTAATCGTTTAAAGATAATATAGTAAAGAATAATATCTATTTAAATTCCAAAAAAAATCACTTACCTGTATTTGTTGCATATTTTAAACAATAATATTAGTTTACAATCATAACCATACTATCATTAGAATGAATTTTATTTCATAACAGAGGTATAACTCAAATCGACCGAAAGAGTCCAAGTATTTAACCATATGTGTACAGTTTTCTTTAACCTAATAAATTATTCTATATATAAAATATAGAAGTGGTGTTTTTTTATTCATGCTCAGCGAAATCAATATTATTAATAGTTTTTGTGTAATTTTTACATCCATATTTGAGTGTTACTCCCGGCTATACCCCGAGATAAGAAAATTTAAATATTCTTTATTAATATCTTGCTCTCCACAACATCTGTGTATAGCTGTGGATACTGCTACTAATCAGCTAAGAGATATTTTTACATTTAAAATTCTTAAAGGCATCCAATTTTTTAATGTTATCAGCATTGACATTAATTATTCTCTTACATTATATATCAGCCTTCAGCGTTAGTACAATATATATATATACATATAAAATATATATATATATATATATATAATATATATATATATATATATATATATATATATATATATATATATCGGGCCTGGTGCGTATTCCTTCGGATTATAGCTTCTGTACAGACTGTTATACGTTGTATGTAATATGTCGCAGTTAGTTGTTCAACAAAACGACCATTGTCCGACGCAATGAATAAGTTAAGATACACAGGCATATAAACGCTTAAGTGTTTCAATAATTATAAATGGAGACCGAACGCATTAGGCCGAAATTATGATGAACCTTATAAACAGTTTATAACATCGCTAAGTACAACACGCAGTTATTGAATAGCACTGTTCATCCGGTTAAACTCACATTTCTTTTTTGTCGTTGAATTGTGACGAAATTACTTCAATATTACAATTAAATTATTTTCTTTATTGGCGTAGATAGAAGCGTGAGGAGCTTTTATAATTTATTTTATTTATTAGTTTATATTTCGTAAGATAAATAATTTTTCATTGTATTGACTGTTAATAACATACTTCGTAATTTTTGTAATAGATCCTGTTTAATATCGTTTCATCGAATCCACTTCACCCAATTATTTTGACGTAAGTGTCCAGTGAATTTCCTTAAGTTTCAATAACTTGCGCATATATTTTTAATTTTCATTTATTTAGATCTAGAACATTGTTTAAGTTACTTTTTCAGATATGATATGGAACAACGTCGAGAATGGGATCGTAAAACAAAGACGAGTTGTCAAACTGATTGTTCGTCCATTGCCAGTGATTCCGAAATTTATTGCAAAGTCTGTAAAATATCGTTAAAAAATTCCAAGAAGTCGCACGTAGAACGTCCCTTAACATCGCAAACACCCACAGAAATTAGACCCGCTGGAATTTGACAACTTTAACGAAGAACTCTATGAAAATTTAATGGCGGCAAATATTCAATTAAATAAACTTAACAGTCCCACCGTCCATACATTTCTCCAAAATATACTGATCGAAATGTTTGTGATGATCCACCTTACGCAAATATTATATTTCTAAGAATTTCTAAGAATGCGTTAGAGGCCATCTTCCAAATCAATACCTATGGATAAAGGCCGACTAAGCTATGGATATATTAGGACGCTGTGTGGTAAATGTTGTATCTGGGTGTACTACATCCAACTATTCCATATAAGGTATATGTAATAGCAATAAAAGTTATAAATACAGTTGATGCGGAAACAGTAGCTAAAACCACTTACGAGAATAAGCACCAAATGCTTCATTGGGACGACAGGTACAAAGAAAAAATACTTTTTTTGTCAGTGACAGTGCTGAATATATGCTAAAAGCAGGCAGAGTATTAAAGGAAACATATCCTAATATGTTGCATATTACTTGTGTAGCACATGCTCTCCACAGAATCTATTAATATTTCAGGAAGTTGACAGACTTGTATCCTCTTTTAAAAAAGTTCTAGAAGCACCACTGAGACTAACTCTTACAGGAAAAAACTTCCATCTTTGTCACTGCCTCCATCTGCAGTAATAACTAGATTGGGAACATGATTGGAAGCTACTAGTTTTTTATGCAGAGAATTTCGATAGTTTTCAAAATTTCGTTACATGTTTAAATGACGATGCTCGAAGTATTTCTGAGTGCAGTTGTACTTTCTTCAGGAACACTTTGGAAATCTGCCAAAGCTAATTACTTATGTTGAAAATTAAAATCTCAAATTAAATGGATTAACTACATTAGATGTGACTATTAATAATTTGAAAAATATTCCAAGTGACTTCGGATATGGCCTTCGGCAAGAGTTAGATGCAGTTTTTGATAGAAATCCAGATTTAATAACATTTCGGCAATTGTGTATGGGACAACGCCTCCAAATCTAACTGCTAAATACGCTAAAATAAAAGAATATTTCCAGTATGTACCTATAACCAGTTGCGATGTAGAAAGGACGTTTTCTATCTACAAGGATGTATTTCGTTCAAAGAGAATCTTGAGAATATGTTGCTAGTTAATATTAATATTCCTTTATTCAACTTGAACTAAAAGATGAACAAATAAAATGTATTTCGTATTTTATAGATCACCACCCGTTCGTTTTCTAATTAGATAAATAAAATTAAAAACTCTTTAAAAATAAAAAATTTTAATAGTACGCGTGGGCGATGAGTAATCAGCCTCTCGTGTCTGGTCCCTTATTATAAATATAAAACTGAAGTACGAAATAAGTAGATATATAACATCCTCTTTCTCTTCTTCTTATGTTTCTGGTTGGATGCTAGCATGTTCAGGCACTTCAGCAGAATGCTCTTTGTACCACCAGCAATAGATTTCTCAGTTCCACTCTGTCAGTCTTGTGTCTTCGATAAAAACCACTATCTACCTCAGGGTACCCTCGTAGAATCCAATAGATCTCTTCCGAAATGTTTCTGTCCAAGTCCCTTCAGTTCTTCACTCGTGTATATTACATGCACGTGTGAGCCTCAATTTCTTTTTAAGTTCTCTTTCTAGCAATAATGAGATTTCCCTTTTAGCGGAATCCTTAGCGATTCCACGTTCAGGTTCTGGTCCTGTGAAGTTCCTATTAGTACCTTCCTTGGCAAGTTCGTCAGCTATCTTATTGCCTTATATCCTGACACCCATATCAGCGACGCAGTATTGTCTCGTTTACAATATTTCACCAGTTTTTACCTGATAGATGGATTCATAATGGCTTTAATAGCCATATATAACATACATTTATATAGAGTTGGGAATTTTGTATAGTAAGGACAGCTGCCCAATGCGAATAGCAGCAGCAGAAGTTAGTCCCAATTTAGAGTATTATTTAGATGTACATTTCACAGATCAGTGACATCTACGCGGTAAATATAAGGTCCACGTACTGTAATAAATTAAGTAATAGGCACTTACCCGCTCAAGATTTATCATCCCATCCTGGATGGGATAGGAGAAAAAATGACAGTATCAGATATGTTTCGACATTTGTTTCAACGAGGCGTGTTCCCCGTATGATAACTAAAGTAGAACACCTATTTCCAACGATTCAATCTAATACTTATTTAACCACGTCCTTCTTAATTATTGCATCTTTCGACATTGTACTTTAAGTATGTAATCAGGTCACATTAACTAGGTTAGTAGGAAGTAGAGATGGTATATATACCAAAGACCGAGACAGTCTTGTCAGTCTTGTGTATCAGGTCTTAACGTTGTTATACAAGTGTATATCGTAATTTGTTAATGATATTTATTAAATTAAACGTTATTATATATCGTTCCCGAAAGTGTTGTTTATTCTACCGATAAACCCGGCCTCTAATGAGTCCGCTTCGGAAACGAATCTACGACCAGTATCAGGGGACAGCACACCCGTGATGAAAATATATTCTTATGTGCAGAATAATGAGTCGACCAGCTGTCTTACAATACAATACATCCGTGCATGCCAGACAAAGTGCGCAACTCTAATTATATATCGATAGTTGTTATGTATCATATTGCTAAAAATATTTGATTGTCTATAAATTAAGTATAATGTTCTTTTCGTTATAGTGCCTGCCATACATTAACTAAAATTGAAGAAGAAAATGCTGTTTTCTTGGAACTTACTTTAAAATATTTGAAATATTTTAGTTATAGCGTCAAGAATACGAAACAAAATATAAAACCGAAACATTTAGGAATTCTAATTGCGTTTGAAGATATATTAATCGTCCATTTAATTATGTAATCATGGGTAAATCAAAATTGAACTTATTTACCTAAGAAACAATGTAATTAATTATCCTAAGAAAATGGTTAATTTGGACATGGTATTCGATTTACTAAAGTTAATGAAAACATGGGTTTCCTGCTAAGAATGGGGAAATATGTTCAGAACAGATTAGAATTATATTCGATAAAATGAGCATTAAGTTTATGGATATGGAAAAGATATAAGGTAAATTTTCCAAAATTTAAAATTATTATATACATATATAATTACACACATATATATATATATATATATATATATATATATATATATGTGTAATTATATATGTATATAATAATTTTAAATTTATATATTTATATATATATAAATTTATATATTTATATATATATAAATTTATATATACATATATATATATATATATATATATATATATACATATATAATTACATATATAATTATGAAATCATAATAACCACATATAAGTGAAAAAAGTAATCGCATTAGAATAACGTATCGAACTCGTAGAAGTAGTTGCTTTAGTATACGCCTATACCGTAGCCGCACGATCTTGCTGGGGATGGATATATTCAAAGTAGTTGGTCGACTGTAATTAAGAGGTCTCACCATTAATGCAAATTTCAGCAAATTCATTAACTGTCATTACACTGTCTATACGTCACGCGTGACATGCGTGCATTCCAATTTGTGTGTTGTTTTAAATAATTTTAGATATAGTTTATGAACTCCCAACGAAAAAATATTTATAGTTAAGGGGTTTTACGGCGGTAATTCTGCAGAAGTGATCAGGGATTTATTATCAGTAAATTTATCTGAAAGAAATATTCCTAGTCCAAGTACTGTTCGCAACACGGTTCACCGCTTTGATAAAAATAAAGAAGCTTCTGTTGAAAATTTTAATGCACTAGACGTTCTAGTATATGCTGCTATAGAATTTGATCCAACTAAGTCCTCGCGAGAAATTGCTAGTTAACTGGACATTAGTGCTATAATGGTGGGAAATATTTTAAAGAAAAATAAATACCGCTATTATAAAATTTCAACCTCACAAAAACTACTTCCCGGTGATTAATACCACCGAATGGAATTTTGTGAAATAATGATTAATAAATATCATACTGATGAACTATTTTTCAATAAAATTTTATTTACGGACGAAAAGGCATTTTATTTTCACCGGCGACATAATCGTGCCATTTGTCCGATATTGGTCTCGCAGAAATTTACATTTTAACGTACCAACATGGACGTAATATCCCCAAAAGGTAAATGCGTGGGATGGTATTATTGGCAATCAGATAATTGGACCGTCTTTATTGATGGGAATTTGAATGAAAATAAATATTTAAGTATAAATTCTTAACAGCTAGCTCATTTTATCGAACCCCATAACAAAACTTATCGGGTTTTTAAATATAAACATTGCCGCCTTTAAATGCAATGGGACATTTTGAATCTCATATTCATATTTTATATTTTTTACTTTAAACAAAAACATTCTCGTAATACACACGAAATTTTAGTATGATTTATAAAATGGTTTTGTAAATGTAACACAAATCTTAATTTTTAATTATTTACTTGAATGTATAAAAAGCTGATTTTGTACGAAGTATTGACGTTAGTATACAGTATATTATGGCTTTTATAACATCGACAGCTCTTACGTATGTAAACATACAGTGTGCGCTTAACTTCAATAGAGGTACAAATTTACATTCTGAATATTTCGAATTTATAGGCGGTACAAAGTAGAATTTTCAGGAGATTTTTATTAATTTTAAGATTTGGGTCGTAATTGATTCATAATATTTAGGATTCCTATTCTATATAATTACATCTTTCCATTTTTGATACGTTGTCGTTTTGTTTCAAGGACACCTGTATAAGGCATAAAATATTCAAATCAAAGTATTTCTTATGGTAGCGGAGAGAAAAAATCACCCTGAAAAATATATTTCGTTGTTTCGGATATATTTTGAAATAAATAAAAATATAGGCACTATAAAAAAAGAAAATATTTAATCTTGAATTGTAATTTTGTACATACAGATAGTAATCTATACGAGTAGTTGAATGGTACATATAACTGTACATTGCATGTTGTGCAGATTCAATAAGTCTTCAGTTCCGGTGTGCTAAGGTTCATTAATGGCCATATCAAAACTACTTTGACGACAGCTACATAAGTTGTGAGCCGTAATTTTTTTTTGTAAAGAGTTTAAAGTCATGTCTTTCAGTGATTCTATAAGGTGTCCCAACAGGAACTTGTCGATTTAAATTCCAAATAACATGCGTAGTATTTAGAAATTCAACGATTTATTAACGTAAACATAAAATAGAAACCCTAAAATTATATGTGGAACAAGATATCGGATAAATGTCCACCGTGACTTCTATTGCACACAGCGATTCATTTTTTTAAATTTTCAATGACTTTATCACACATATGCAAGTTAATCTCGCCAATAGCCGCACGAATGTTATTTTTTAATTCATCAATTGTCTGTGGATTATTTGTGTAGACTTGATCCTTAAGGAAACCCCAAAGGAAAAAGTCCAGCGGTGTTATGTCGCAGGATCTTGCAGGCCAATCCACGTCACCATTACGAGAAATCACACGGCGAGGGAATTTCTCCTGCAGTAAATTTAGAGTTTCCCTGGCAGTGTGACAAGTGGCCCCATCTTGTTGAAAGTAAAGATTGTTGAGGTCCATATCTTCCAAACGAGGCCATAGAAAGTTATTCAACGTCTGTCGATACCGCTCCCCATTTACAGTTTCTGCTTCTCCATTCTCATTCTCAAGGTCCAAGAACACCATTGGCCGAGAAACCGCACCATACAGTGACACGTAGTGGGTGCATGGGTTTTTCAATAATCTCTCGAGGATTTTCACGCCCCCAAATTCGGCAGTTTTGTTTATTTACGTAACCCCCTATGTGAAAATGGGCTTCGTCACTGAATATGATTCGCTTACAGAATTCGTCAGCAAAATCAGTTTGCTCCAAAATCCAATTGGCAAAGATACGGCGGTGGTGATGGTCCCTGGGCTTCAATTCTTGTGTTAACTGGATTTTGTATGCGTGTAGCCGAAGGTCATTTGTTAAAATTCGTTGCAGAGATGATCTTGAGATGGCCAATTGCTGTGACCGATGACGAATTGAAGTTTTTGGACTTTCGGTAACACTTTCATTCACCATAGCGATATTTTCAACTGACCGAACGTTACGAGGACGTAGTGGTGTCTTTACGTCGAGAACAGAACCAGTTCGCTCAAATTTTGCCATTAAATTTCTAATTGCCGTATTGCTGGGAATATGATTCTGATGAAAAACAACGCGTAGTCGACGAATTGTGTTCGTAATGGAACGACCATTTTCATAATAAATTTGAACAATTTGGATACGTTCTTCAGTCATGAAACGTTGCATGATGACTTTTACAAGTTTATAGATGACATATACCAAATATTAGGTTGCTAAGTTATCTTATTTGAAAATAATGTGAAATTTAAATCCCCAAGTTCCTGTTGGGACACCTTTTACTTACAAGTTTATCTGTCATTTTGTTTTGTGCCACATGTTAACGAAAAATTTCCCTAATATTATATTTAAAAATTATACCGTATTCATAATTAATGATTTTAACTTTATTTTTGTATGTTTGCAAGAGGTAATTCATGAGTCGCTTGTAAATGGTGAAAATGTAAGTGTAGGATAAGTGTAGATCATTTTTAAGGATACTTTAAGTAGTACGGTAAGAGAGATCTAGTTCTTGCTCAAAGTGTCGCACAGAAATATGTGAACGTTCTTGAATTATTTGCCTCGACGTTTAACGATTACTTCATTTCTAACCGTTGTTCTAACATTGCCTTTTCTGCGATCCACACTTCTTGTTTCCTTAAATAACGGCATAAAACGGGGAATATATACCGAAATGATCATTTAGCATTGTTTCATAACTTCATCCCCAAATTTCTCTAGAAAATCTTCACATAAGTCTTCCACAGAATAAACCCATTCACCATTGAATTTTCTGCCATTTCATAAATAAATTTCCACTATATATCAATTTTGTTGTTCATTAAATAACCCATTATTTACTGACAAATTTCCCCAAATACTTGACAAATATTCTCAAATTATCAATTTGATTTATGGATGGCAGTTCTCGGTAAATTTCTCCACATATAATATCAGTTTAACTGCAACGTGGCTGCTATATGTGTATTTCTAGTTCATAAACAAAAATTTGTGACTCAGTTGTTACATTTTTTATATCAACTACTTCCATATTTACAGTCGTTAATATTTACTTTTAAATTTTTCGCTCCTCTACTTGTTCCTTTGTAATACATCTTGTAATTTTACGAAATAGGATCCCATGGCGAGCTTTAAATAACAGTAACCATAAAACTGAAATTACAGATTATTTTAGTACAATACCAAACGTGTCGCGAACTTGTGGAAATCCTAATGACAGATAGTTATATCGTAAATGATATTTTTATTACCCATTAATTCACTTAACTCCATTTACTGATTATTGTAGAGCATCTATAATTGATGTTTCTATTATTGCCAATTTAACGCCTAATATCGACATAATGTTATATGACATAATATGTAAATGCAAACTTGCTAATATTCTGGTGCTTATAGTCAATATCTATATACCTCCTGATGTTAAATTGGATGATTTTAAAGTATCCTTTGATGTTCTCAGTTATTATTCAGGTAACTAAGAACACAGAAAGACTATGATTTTAAAACATTTTAGCAAAGCTCTAAATCTGCACCAGATTAATAGGACATATATACTATAGAACAGTTTGTTTGACTTATCGGCAATCATAGGAATACATAGCCGCTGTTTGGGGTAGATTTGCTACAGCTTTCTCTAAGCATGACAGTTCGGTTAACAAATATGCCTAGCACCGATACTCTTACATTAAATGATAACTCACAGTATAACTTGCGTGCTGCTGACTTTGCACTGTATTCTCAGTTGAAAATGTGCAACTGTTTTTTTCTGTTGTGGTTCAACGATATAAATTTGGCCTTATTCCATCCTGGATCGCTCTGTTCCAAAAATTATAGCTTCGAATAGGCAATATCTTACCTGGTTTACTAGTCATATAAAAGAATTGATTAGTATGAAAGAATTTCATTTTATGAAATGGAAATCTACGAAACTGTTTCATTACTGTGAAGAGTTTAAGAGATCAAGACGACGGCTTAAGCAAGAAACTAAATTCGCTTATTATACAGAGGGCCGCAAAACTCCTTTCCTAGTTTAGTTTACGTGTAGAAAGGCGAGTATTAACTCTAGGGAGGAGGTACCGGTTGGGAAGGACGCTGGAGGGGAGAAGTTTTATTTATCGCCAGTGTTAAGAAGCCACCATGCCGTGGACGGGTGAGCAACGCACTTTCCCTACGAAAACATTTTTCACAAACGGTAATTCCGTTGTCGCTGTCCAGCGTGCTTTTCACACACGCTTCCAGCTTACCCCTAGCGCGAAAGTTCCAAATCGAAAACGCATAACATTATGGGTATCGAACTTTGGGAGCAAGTGGTTCAGTTGTTAAAAAGAGCGGATGAAGGCCACGTAACGTTCACACTCCAGAAAACATGGAGACAGTTAGACGTTCGATTCAGTAATCCCCAAAGCGGTCAACTCGGAAACATGCTGCAGCTTTTCCGCTGTCTGATGAGTGTGCGCCGAATTTTACAGCTAGGCATAAAATATCATCCTTACAAAATGGTCGTTGTTCATGAAATGTCTGAACGTGATTGGCAAAATCGCGTGAAAGCATCCTTGAAAATGTGCCAAATGATACTGCGGTTTTCTTTAGTGATGAGGCACATTTTCATATATAGAGTTGTGTGAATAAACAAAACTATCGTTATTGAAATGCACAAAACCCTCAGGAACTCCATGAAATGCCTCTACATAGTGAACGTGTTACTGTTTGGTGCGCGATTAGCAGTGTCGGTATAATTGATCTTTACTTTTTTGAAGAGGGAGAACTGGCAGTGACCGTAAGCTCCGATCGATACGTTCAAATGATTCAGACTTTTATGGCGTCAAGACTCAATACGCTGCAAATTCAACAGGATGTGTGGTTTCAGCAGGACGGAACCACTGCTCGCACAAACAGGAAATCTCTCCAAGAGTTGAGACAGCTGTTCCCAGGACGCTTGATGTCTTTGCGTGGTAAAATCCCTGGCCAGCACGATCTCCAGACCTTATTGTGATTTTTTTCTATGGGGGTTTTTTGAGGCTGAAGTTTACAAACATCAATCGGGGACTCTGCCAGCCCTACGACATGTGATACAAGAAGAGATTGCTCGTATTCCTCAAGAAATTTTGGTTAGAGTAATGACGAACTTCCGAACTCGCATTCGGCAATGCATTGATAACGAAGGAAAATACTTGAGCGATATACTGTTCATAAAATGAAACTTGTAAAACATGTAAATTCTGTAGATTCCATTCATGTTAATAAAGTTTCTCTACTTTATAACATCAGTTTTTTATTCAATCTTTAAATTACGGAAGGAGTTTTGTCGCACCCTGTACTTATCAGGCTCAGATTGAAACGGATATTACAAATCACCCGAAGATATCCTGGAAGTTTATCAACAACAAATGGTCAATATCTAGAACTACAGGACACATTATTTATGCAACCGGATATAATTGTGAACAAGTTTGCTAAAAAGTTTTTCAAATATTTTCGTTAAAGTGAAACCCTGTCGTCAGTGAAGTTTGATCATTATTCTTGTTTTGGTGTTGAACATATTAAGGAGGATGATAATATTTTTGGAATAAAAAATATAAATTTATATTTTTTATTCCCTTGACAAAGGCATCATTGCCGAAACATGTAGGGTTGTTTTAAATATATATACTTTGAAGTAATGAACCAGACCTTTAATCGCCGACTTATTAAGTTTACCTTATATATATATATATATATATATATATATATATATATATATATAGTAAACCTAATCAGTAGGCGATTAAAGGTCTGTATATTACTTCAAAATAAATACATATATTTTGAAGTAATATACAGACCTTTAATCGCCTACTGATTAGGTTTACCATATCATACCAAGGTCACGAAGTTATTATATATATATATATATATATATATATATATATATATATAACGAGCCATCGAAAAAATTAATAATTGGAGTAGACTGTGAAATTGGGTTGATACTTTAACCACTTCCACATAATGACACATCTTGATGCTTGACAGTTTCATTTGGTTTCATTGTAAAAAAAGGTTATGGCATTGAAATGATACTACAACAAAAAAGAAAACAAATAATTTATCTAATATCGAAATCATAATCAAAATTTACATATAGCTACAGAAGTTGTTGAAAATGTTGAATACGATTTTTTAAATAAATTTAATTTTCTTAATAAGAGCTTTGAAAAATTTGACACAAACTCATAAGTTTCAATGTCAAATAATAAATGTCATTATGTGGAAGTGGCTAAAGTACCAACCCAATTTCACAGTCTACTCCAATTATGAATTTTTTCGACGGCTCCTTACAATCAGATGTATTATTACTAGAAGATGTATTTGAAAATTTTCGAAACATTTGCCTGCACAATTACAAATTAGTTCCTGCACATTATTTTCTTCTCCAGGAATAATCTGGAATGCTATGCTGCGTATGACGGGTATAAATTTGTAATTATTAACAGTTGCAGATATGTTTCACTTTTTTAAATATACTATCACTAAATATACTATCACTACATCTATACTTAGATGCAACGAATTTATATGGTTATGCCATGTCATTCAGTTTACCAGTTAGTGATTTTCAATGGTTAGCAAATGAAGAACTACCGACGATGGATATACAAGCCTTAGAAGACGATGGAGATTATGGTTGTGTTTTCGAAGTAGATTTAGAATATCTTGCAAATCTTCACGAACAGCACAATGACTTTCCTTTTTGCCCCTAACACGATACTTCACCTAATTCAAAATATGAGAAATTGATTCCAAACCTTGTCGATAAATCAAATTACGTCAGACATTACTTAATTTTGGAACAATGTCTTAATAATGGTTTGATATTACGAGGAATACGTCGAGGAATTAGATTTCAGCAAAGTAACTCATTAAAGAAATATATTGATTTCAATAAATAAACGAAATGAATCCACCAACGAGATCTTTAAACAGTTTTATAAATTAATGGTGAATAGTACGAGTATATTTGGAAAGACTATGGAAAATGTAGAAAATCGAGTAAATATAAAATTGGTTTCACATTGGGAAACTATTCATAAAAGGCTTGGCGCTGAGGCGTATATAGCAAAACCAAATTTTAAATCTTGCAAAATCTTTTGTGACTCTACAGCCATCGAATTAACAAAGGTACGTGTAGATTACGTAAAACCTATATATGTGGGATTCACAATTTTGGAACTAGCTAAGAGGGTAATGTATAGTTTTCTCTATGGTTTCTTAAAACCTTTGTATGATACAGACATTTCATTATTATATACAGATACAGATTCATTGATTATAAGTGTGCAAAATTATAATGTATATAATGATATAAAAGAACATTTACATATGTTTGATACATCGAATTTTACTGTCGATAATATTCATGGGATACCTCCCACTTCACCCAGGTTGGGGAAAATGAAGGATGAACAGGCTGGCAAAATTATTGAGTGTTTTTATGGAACAGGTGCTAAAACTTATTGTCTAAAATTACTTGATAAAACTGTAAAAACTGCAAAGGGAGTAAAGAAATACGTTATTGATAAAAATTTATCAGTAACTGATTATAAAAATGTGGTGGAAGATGATGATATATACGGAATTGAGGAATAAAGTTGCTCTCTCATCTAAAGATGGTAAACGATATATTCTCCCTGATAAAAGCAATACTTTGGCATGGGGTCATTATAAAATCGATGGTATTACACGGGAGGAAAATCCATTGAATAGCCCGCACGGTTTCCAAATATAAATCCAGTAGATTTCTCCCCTTGGGGTCATTTAAAATTTGTTGCTTATCCTAGACGACCGCATAATCTGGACGAGTTACAGTAGAGGAGGCTTTGGCAAATGTCATTCAAGAATTTTTTCACAGACTTGCACATTGTCAGGAAGTGAACGGTCATCATTTCGAAAACTTTCTTAACTGATATTAATTTTGTTTATATCTTTTGTGTTCATGTTTCTTCTTCTCAATAAAATTCGCATTATTAGATTTAATTAAATATCTATGTCGTTGTTGAACAAAAGCGTGCCAAGCCTTAATATTACTGAACTTCCAAAGCAGAGATCTATTGAAATTCGTAAAAATATACACGGTGTATTATTTTAAATAAAAAAATTAACATCTTTTCTGGCTAAACCGGAGGGCTGATTCGGATATAAATATATTCATCAAATCTGCGATTTGCACTATGTATATTCATTGTGGAAAGTCTTATTAAAATCTAATATCAAAGATATTCGAATGGATTCATACTAGTAATAAAACGATTACGAATAATCGTAATCGACGATTATCAGTATTTAGCGATTAACCGTAATCATCGATTATCATTGCGATTATTTACCCATTATCCCCCAAAAATATTTTCAAATATATTTTGTTTAAATTCTCGTTTTACAACCTTTATAAACGCGTTTTATACATTGTATGTTTATGTGATGTATCCGAACGCAAATTTTGGGAATTCCCCGACGACTTGGGAAATACCCAGCCGCGGTCGTACGTGAATACAGGCAGGGGTATTTCTCTTATATCGAAGCAAATCAAATCGGAAAAGAGATAGCAGATCAAGTTCTCGAACAAGACACAGATGGCAAATTACTGAATTTATTCAGTATAGATGGCGCCAGAGGTAATAAACTTTAAAAAAGACAAAATGCAAAATACCATATTCGTCATTATTTAGATTTTGTCGTTGATGTACACCATATTGTTTTTTATGTAAAATACCGATTTGTAATAAATTTGAATATTTGAATTATTAATTAATTTTTGTGATTATTAGTAAGTACATGTGTTAACAGAGTAATAATTACGTTTATTAATTAAATATAAAAATTATAATTTACACACTATATTGTGTCAATATTAACTTCATACATTTTATTAATTGTGTTTTACAGGTGCTTGGAATAAATATGTACAATCTGATTTGGGCAAGAAATTCTGAACTGTAAAGGTTATGCAGCAAGCATTTCACTGAGGATAAGTGTGCAAATAATAACATATGACTACGTGCTATTCCAAACTTATTTATACCTACTGTTAAAGTTAAATAATGCAGGGACTAATTTTCAAATGCCTTTCCGCAGTGCAGCTAGTAAATTTTATTATCAAGTATGTTTGTAGCAATATTTTTTGAAAGTTATAATTTTTCTTTGTAACTGAGAATCGAATAGAGTATGTTATTTCTTTATATAAAGATTAGTAATAAAACACCAATTGTCTTAAATGTTATAGGTGGAATGGGGGTACAAATTGAAGAATAATTAAAAAAGGAAACTAGTATCGATATCATGAAAATGGACAGAAGAGAGGGTAGTGGTAAACATATTAATTAATTATGGCAATATAGTATTGAGAGTTTCTGGCGATGGATCAGAAACTACTATTAAGTTAAAACACTGCTACAATCAGGAACAACTATCAACCCTTTATTAATTTCTAGGCATCGTATTTGCAGGCAATCAAAATGTCAATAAGATTAATTCCTTAGATATATTGCCATGAAACTAATATAGAAAGGTAAAATAAAATGCCTCTTATATTATGAATGTAACTGTACTAAGTAATTATGAATGTAATTTATTTAAATTAACGTAATTTACAATAACTTCACAATTTTTTATGCCAATACATTACTAGAACTAAATGCTCTGACATAGATATCTAATAATTTTTTAGAAATGTATTAGTCCTTAATGTATTTTAGCAATGATATAAATTATGCATCTTTTGTAAATGTGTCTTATAAGTAATTGTAAGTTGTTCAATCCTACTAGATATTAGTTAATAAATAAAAAAACATTTTAAACTTATTTAGTACTTTTTTTATTTTAAACTATATGAACAGCTAAACCTCTACAACATATTATTCTTAGAAATCCAAGAGTTGTGTGATGAAGGCATGCCAAGCCATTTTACGAGAACTTTACCCTTCTGTCGTCGTATAATTTTTTCAACAAGATATACGTCCGGATGCTTCACTTTCTGCAACTCTGATTCGTAAAGTATTCTGTTTTTGCGAATCTTGTAGTAGATAGGTACTGTGGAAGGTGTTTTGGAGTTTTCTTACTGTGAATATCTCATTCGACAAATTTAGCGTATACATTTTTGACAACACGTGCCTATATTTACTGATACAAACAGAGTCTCCCACCTTAAAATTTGAAATTCTTGGATCACCTACTTTAATATTATTATAAACTGAATTCAAAATACTTCTAACATTTCTTTATTAACTGTTACAGGTTTGCGCATTGTTGTTCGATGCATGGTGTTATTATAATCGTTAACTAATCCTTGCAACATATCTATCCAACGATAATTCCCATTGAAGTTGAATTCCTTCCACATCCTATTTTTTTAGGGTTCTATTAAAACATTTCACAAAGGAATTTTTTAGATTGGAATAGGTAGTGTAGTGATTAATATTATACTGATCCACAAGCTTTTTGAAATGAGCGATGAAAAATTTCTTTCCTTGGTCGCTTTGAACATTCTTCGGAATATTTTTTTCCCAGTTGAGAGTATGGATTTCATGGTGTTCATTACTTCAATCGCTGTCTTATTTGTTATTGGAATTGCCAGGCAAATTTCGAAAATGTGTTTATACATACCAAAATGTATTTGAAATTGTCGTTTTCTTTTGCGTACGGTATCATTTCAACCAGATCGATTTGAAATAAGTCCCGCAATCCTTTTATGATGACCCGACGTCGAGTAAACCTCCTCCGAGCTGGTCTATGTATTTCATTTACAACATCCCTCCTAATTGACGACATTTCCTTCGATGACTATTTCCGCAAATACTGCTTCTGTTTTTGGTGGCGTAGGTTTGGTACCAACGTATATCAACCTAAACGTTGTTCCTTCTGTCAATTCTATCGGTCTCTTGGAATTAAATAGTTCCCTATTAATTTGCAGTGTTGTTAATTTCTCGTTAGAATAGTAGACATTTATAACCTTCCCACGATATAATTTATTCTTATATAAATAAGTATGTTTCGCCAATGACGTACTTACATAACAACCCATGAGGTCAATGGAACCGTCACTATATATTGGAATAATATAGTTCGAAGTTGCTGTTGCACTGGGAGAAGGAATATTTTTTCAATGCATTTGTAATACTTCTTGAAATTTAGGATGTTTGAGAAAGTCTGAGACTACGTCGACATCCATTAAATGTCTCTTAAGGACATGCTTGTGTATGTGTCTTCCAAATTTATCTATTGCCATCGTTACCTATCATTGGTGTCGAAATATAAACTGTCATACAACCAAGACTTTAAGGAGTATAGAAAAAGACTATTTTATAATTTTTGACTCTTTCAACTCCTCTATTATTGACAATATCTCGTTCTGGTGCCCTGAGTGACCGGCATCCTTCGATGCTACTAGTAGCTTAAACCTATCACACAGTTAATTCACATCGTCCCAGTACTTACATTCAATTTTACTTTTTGGTACAACCATCTTTTGCATGAATACCTTATTTGACAAACCTAAGCCAGTTTTCCAAGTTCGACTCCACCAAACTTCAGGCTTCTTTCCTTGTATAATAGGTTTTATAATTGATTTGTATTTAAAACCTTTACTGGCTGCAAACTTCCTGTCAGGATCGTAATCAACTCGATGAGAGTTTGTATCACTGAAAATGAATTTATAATTCTTTACATCAGCATATAAAAATTTCCCTGGTTTCTTCTTGAAAAGCAATTCTAGTAAACCTTTTGTTGCTTTATAAGTGAATAGACCGATGATAATGTTAGGTCCATCAAATCTAACATCAGCATTTCCCCTTTTTAAATCCCCACTGACTTTGTGAATACCATACTTTTCATCAAATTCATCATTTTCATCGATCATTAAACCGACAATATATGGCCGTATAGTACGATCATAATCTCTTAATGATTATTTAACTTCATCCGTTTCTATCAGGGTTTTATTCAACGATTTGTTAGCAATTATCGACTTAGCTGGACGCGTACTCAATAGTGATACGGCATGCGCTATTGATTTATCTAAATCCATACTTCCACTTGTATCTGTTTCGTCTTCTTTACTTTCATCTCCTTCCTTCTGGCTTTTCTGGCAACAGGTGACCTATGTATTCATCTTCTAAGAATGTAGGTTGCGTGAATGATGGTAACATCTTAGGTTTTGGGGCATCTAGTTCAGACTCCGGTGTTGCTAGAACTTTGGATGTTCGAGGTGTAGTACCAACTCCTACCAATTTGCGTTTGGTCGGAGAAGAATGAGTATATGGGCTAAACCAGGACACATGTTAGCCTTGCCGTATAATAGACGTTCCTTGTACTGCTGCATAGGATTTTTCTGTAAAAATTTCAGACCATGTGTCTGGTGTATCCTCCATAGCGTCCTTCGAGTGAGTTCTACTTTGCTTCGGAATTGTACTACCTAACTTCATGGCAATTTCTTGCAAAGCCTTGGATATAGGTGCATACTGTATATAAATATCTCTTTGAGACTTCGCAAAATCAGCCCTTAGTGTTCTCAATTTTTCTTTTAAAACTGTGCGAGCTTTTACTAAATTATTTATTAATTTATTTTCAATATCTTTACTATTTAATGAATACTTACATACTGATGTAGATTTGCTAAAGTAGGATCTTTTTAATGGTGTTTTTATAGGAACTTATTGTAAATGTATGTAAGTATCAAAACCTAAACGGTATCTTCCTTCATTATATTTACAGTCAGTATTGATAAATAATAGACCAAATGATTTCTTCCTACACATTCT
Organism: Melolontha melolontha; assembly: GCA_935421215.2. Lineage (NCBI taxonomy): Eukaryota > Metazoa > Arthropoda > Insecta > Coleoptera > Scarabaeidae > Melolontha > Melolontha melolontha. Next base: position 125,748,262 of record OW285237.1, on the reverse strand, counting down.
GCATATGTTTAAAAACTGTTCAAAACTTGAGTCATGAATGTGATCGTTAAATATATGTTTCAAATTAGTACCAGCTTTTTGAAATAAAATTAAAAGATTTGTATTATCTCTCAACAATTATTTAGGAACACAACTATATGTTTGAATTAAATAAGAACAATATAAATTTCGATGCCTACCGAAACAGAAGAACTGCTTTATAATATTAAAATTAATAGTGGGGATATCGTCAAATATAACGACTGAATAGTCGGCAACTTGTTCTTGGGTTACCATATCAATCGTATCCGTATATTCAAAATAACCTATCTCTGGAATAGTTTCCATTACATGTTTAATATATTCATATTTCTGTTGATGAAGAGATCCACAGCAGATGTAAATATTTTTGTAGCGCAACCCATTAGGATGTAATAATAAAGTAAGGAGGGCATTCGTTTTACCATATCCTGAAGGACCCACTATTAGTGCTCTCTTACAAGTACCACCGAATAGATTGCTGTGTCGGTTAAAATTTTTCTCATTAAATACAGAATCGTAGTTGTATAAAGGTAACGATAATGGTTGGGTTTCTAACTGTGTTTCACGATGTATACTGAACCGTATTAGTTTTGTACGCTTCTTATTAATTGAAAAACAAATGCAGATCTTTCCTAATTTATTAAATATAAATTTCTACATCTTAAATGACATTAAATTTTATTATATTTATTTACATTATTTACATTTCATTATATTTTTACATATTAAAAGATATTAAATTTATTATTTTATTTCAAATTTGTGCAATATTTGCTTTATTATTTTTGGAGGTAATAGCTGTACACAAGCTTTGGCGTTGGTCATATTCCTGATGGAAATTGTGGGTCATATCCTGATGCAAATGGTGAAGGTGTGGGTGGAGGTGTTGAAAATGGTGAAGTACAAACGTTGGAAATGGTGAAGGACAAAAGTTGGAAATGGCGAAGGACAAAAGTTGCAAATTATTGAAAAGATATGAAAATAATAAACAAAAATCGATTCATTTTGTTTATTATTTTTATATCTCCTCAACAATTCTTTGATGAGCCTCTGTGGTGCCATCGGTACCGGTTTCAGCACCGGTTGGTTCGGCGTCTGAACTTCCGAAGCCTGAGGCTCCCGGTTTTCATCATCGGTTGATCCCCAATTAGAATCATCCGATACTGGCAAAAATCACTGGTGAATACGGTGGCGGCTGGAGTGCCAAAGTTGGTGGCTGTGGTCTCTGTGGTGGTGGCGTTGGTGCTGTAGGTGGTGGCTTTGTTGCTGTAGGTGGCATCGCCGCCGATACCGATACTTTGAGTATCGGTGAACGGTGGCCAGGTGTCAACGTCACTGTCACCATCACTTCAGTAGGTGTTATCGTATTGAGTTTGAATTCCTGTAAACGTAATGTCTTTATATTGAGCTCTATAAAAAACATAAAATCAACAAACAAACGATAATCAATCCGATAACACTATTTCTTCTGACGAATATCACCCCATGGAAAAGATAATGTAAATATTCCCAAATCCATATTTCTTACCAGATGTCACCCCAGGATGTTGACAGTTATATTTACTGTAAATATTACTACAAATATTACTGTAAAGATTTCTAAATCATTATTCCCAAATCATGCTATTATGGTCTGTCTACGTCCAAGGGTCGAACTTCGTTACTAAACATAACAATAAATCAAAGTCTGCAGTGCAAAGTTTAAAAGCAAAGCATGTAATTAATTTAAAAATTAATTTAGAATACCAATAAATCAATCTGCAGTGCAAAGTTTGAGAGCAGGTAATTAATTTCTCAATTAATTAATTTCTCAATATTGAGAAATTAATTAATTTAACTTTCATTCTATATAATTAATTATCCATTATCTTATCACTGTCATCATCATTACTATTGATATGTTGAACTATTAAAGTTTTGATCTGTCCGAATCGATTCTTTTTCCTCCGGTAGTATTGAACTTTCTCATTAATATGAACATCTGGGATGTTCGCATTAATGGCACCATTATGTAGTTGAAGATACAGGTCGAGATCTGTAATCTAACCGGATACCTGCTCATTCATATGGGCAAAGGAAGCATCTCTAACTCACGAATTTCTCTCAAGGTGCGACATAATTTTGCCAGAAAGTTCTTTAAAATCCGCAGCGAGAGTGTTGCGTGGTTGACGTTGATGTGATTGAAGTGGTTGAGGTTCTGATAGGGGTGGTTGTGTTTGAGGTGGTTGATATTCTGGTTCTAATGGTTGATATTGAGGTGGATGATATTCTTGTTCTAATGGAAGTGGTTGTAGTTGAGTTTCTAATGGAAGTGGTTGAGGTTCTCCATTTGATCCAGGTTCGGGGGCTTGTTTTTGTCTTTGGTAGAGGGTAATCAAAGGCGAAAGATGGGACAGTGATGAATTTTGATCTCGAGAAGTACCTGGTTGAGGATCTGACTGAGGATGATCTCGAGAGGGATCAGGTTGAAGCGGTGGATTGCCAGGTGAATGAGCAGATAGAAATATAACCACTACTGGTTTTTCTATAGGTGATAGGTCCACCGGTGGTGGTACTGCAGTTAACACAATTACACTACCAGAGTACCTGCCTACCCAGAAGCAGTCTCTTGAGAGTACTACTACTTTCTCCGATTCTTGCACTGGAATGGGTGTAGAAGCAATTGCATGCTTCCAAACAACTGTTTGCGTCCGTGTTTTGTCAGTTGACGTTGTTGTTGTCGCTTTTGTTCTCGTTGTTGTTCTCATCGTTGTTGTTCTCGTCGTTGTTTTTCTTCTCGCTGTTCTCATTTTCGTTGTTGTTCTCGTTTTCGTTGTTGTTGTTGTTCTCGTCGTCGTTGTTATTCTTGTCGTCGTCGTTGTTGTTGGTACTGTTCGTACTGATCTTGTTGGATGTGTCTTGAATACTGTTCGTGTTGGAATTGTCTTAATTGCTCTACTCATTTTAGCAGTTGCTCTACTCATTTCAACAGTGCTCAGCGGTGCAATAGTAGCAACTTGAGACAACACCGTCGGAAATTCTGTCTCTGTCATAGTATGAATAAGTACACTAGCAGTTCTCATTACAGCTGCCCTCGTAATTGTTCCAACTACATCAGCGGGGGCAACGGTAGATAGTGGAGTCAATAGTGGAAAACGTTTCATCGATGGTAGAGGTATCATCGATGGTGGGGGAGGTGGTGAAGGTATTCCAATTGATGTTGAAGCACCTCCAATTTTCAATTCCAATTCTATCTACCGCCGTCGACAGTATTTCGTCATCTATTTTTTCAAATTCCAGTTGGTCTAGCCGTTGCTAGAATTGCTGAATTGGAAATATTTATGAGGTTTCCAGGGTTGCCAGTATCAGGGGGAAACACCTGTTGCTGTGAAGTAGGTGAATGCGTGAAATTTGGTGGTCCTAAAGAATAATCAAAATGAGGGAAGGAATCAAATTAATTCGAATTAAATGGACCCAAATAAAATACCAATTTCTTAATTTCGAATACTGTTCGAATACTGAATTATAATTTTAAAATTTCGAAAAATTTCGAATAATGAATTATAATTCTAAAATTTTGAATACTGTTCGAATACTGAATTATAGTTATGTTTCTTCCCAGTCTGAAAACGCAAAATAATATATCTAGGTGTCTCTAAATGTGGTGCTGCTTTAATAGCCCAACTATGTTTTGTTGTCTCTGAAATTCCCGGATTGCCCATCCTCTAAAAAATATTTCCATTATAGTATTTGTCGTTGTTAATTTAGTTAACGCCAAATCCTGACTTAAACCAACTTTAACATGTGGTACCCGCCACACAATAGCATCAATAGTTAACCTAACATCCTGATTAACAGCAGCATTTGAATTATATATTACATCACTATCATCAGCATATCTCTTCAACACAAGCTCCTGAGACATATTTAAAATAACAGACTTAAAATCTTCTGCGAAACCCATTAACATCTTCAATGGTATACATATACTAAAATTACCTTTATTATCTAAAATCGGAGCCTTTCCAGTAGAAAATTCCCAACCACAAATTTTTCAATTTATTTATATAACTTGGACTATGAGAAAAATATCGTTTCATAGTCGATGTAATACCTACATTCCTTACTTCATTCAGCTCCACTCCACTAATCACATATCCGATATTATTGAACATAAAGGCTGCCGCATTATTAATTAAAATCGCCGTATCACTAGCCTTACTTTCATCACTATACAGTCGTAACTTCCCCTAAATTAATAATTCTGACTCCGATGGTAAAGTATACTTATCTATTTCTGGTACCACAATTCTAATCTCATCATTATTTTCGTATCTTGGTGAACCAAACGGAACATGATTATGATTTTCTAACTCCACAATAGAATTATCTATTCGAACCTTTCTTAAAACATCTAAAACATCCATTTTTAAAATTGTTACACTTTCACAACAAACTTCATCCAAATAAATCTCTTACTATACTAAAGCTTAATCCTCTCTTTATTTCTTAATATCCCAGAATCAGCATACCAAAACTCCATCTCACTTAAATATATCTATACCAAAACTTTATATCCCATACCTTTCAGAAACCTCCTATTCTCATTTGTTAAACGATTTCGTACCCTCACCCCACCAACAATCCTCCACAACTTATTCACAAATTGCCATTAAGAATTTCTATTCCTCCACCACACTTTATTAGCGCTACTGTTCCTCATTATTCTCTAATTTATAACAATATCAATAATTTATAACCTTGTACAAATTCGTAAGTAAAATACCCAATATTCACCTTTTACATCAATTGCTACACACCCTACTTAATCAACAACTGTACTAACACTATCCATTAATTATTTAAATATTCACTAATGAATATAATCATTTCCCTCAATAAATCATTTACCATTCCTAAAACATAAAACATTTATTTTTTAAAACCTAACGTCTCCTAATCCTTAAATATATTGTCATCTCTTCACCTCTTAAATCAATTGCTTAGCCTGTCTGATCTACAGCTCGAATAATAATATCAGATAATACATTAATATTTACAGGCATATAAATTTTCTCTTGCGGAACCTCTATAATTTTAAAACCTAGTGGAACATTTGGATAGAAATTATACAAAACATGTGATAATTCACCATTAATGTATGATCCATCTACAATATTACACATAATATCAATAGCACTAATTCTATTTATATCAACTATATCATCACTATGAATTGGTATATTTCGTTCTATTACCCTCTTGTGAAAACCTAACAAGGAACCAATTGAATTTTCCACTCCGAAATCAATATCTACTGAAGCCTTCATAAACACTTTCATAGTATTACTATTGCCATTTAATAAAAAAATGTTCTTTTCCTTCCGCAACTCGTAATTGCTCATCGATATATTTCTGTAAATCCATTATATCATAAGTACCCTCCGGAATAATTATTACCATCCACACATTTGATTTACTTTTTAACTTCAAACAATATTTAAAAACATTATTTTTGGTAGTAAGATTAGGTATTGAATTATAAGTTTACAAACTTATCATACACATCTCATATTTACCATTTATATAGATGTATATAGATGGATTCAGAACACAACCCACCTCAGATCATTTCCCTGTCAAAACAAAAGTAAAATTATGCACTTTCCAATATCGTTGCACTAATATTTAATAAAACAACCACAACAAACTCCTTCTTATTTATTAAATCCTTTCAAAAACAATAAACACAAATGACCACAATTTTCACTGTTACTATCTTGATGTCATTCATAACGGGTGTCGATTTGAAAAGTCAATCTAGTAGGATGTGATTTACTGAGAACATTTTGAAGTATGTCGTAAATTAAAATTTACTACTTAACCTACGAAGTCGTATATTTTGACAGTTTCATACATACAAATAAATAACAAATGTGATTGATATTATCAAATGTCATTTGGATTTACGTTTACGGAAAAACAAACACATACTAATATATATGCGTCTTATTCTATCAAAATTTCAAAGTAATCTAGATTGACTTTTCAAATGAACACACGTTAGTTATACTGTGTAACACCACCACCATTCGATAATAAATACTTTTCAACTTCAATCGGAAGTCTTAAATCACCGTAACAATCAAAATACTTTATTACAGCATCATTTTTCTTATTGCTCTCAATGAGTCCCTTTCCCAGCATCATCATCCAAATTTGCTAATCCATTATGTCTTACGTATAATTCTCGATAACACATCTTTACTAAAAATACCCCGAAATTTACCAATTCTCCACCTTTGAACATAAATCCACAAATCCACAAATCTTCTGTTAAAGGTCTTTGAGGTAAACTGCTTATCAGTTTTTTGAACTAGCACCATTTGGTAAATAAACACCACAACCAGATTTATGCGGTTTTATATATAATCCACTTCCAGCAGATACACCATACCCAGACTTATATGGTTTCACATATAAACCACTCCCAGATTTTGATTCCATAGCAATATTATGTCGCTTTGCTTCATCTAATTGATCCCTTTCAGCTTTTGCAGAAGTTGCTGCTTTTAGAAATGCTGCAAATAATGGGATTAACGGTAAAAATCCACATTTTTTTGATATTGCGATTACCTTGGATTGCGGATATTTTATTCTTCTTCCAGATTTTATTAAACTTTAATATGCAACTCTAGCATTCTCTAAAACGCCCTTCTTTTTACCAATCCGTCTTATTGCATTCCGTGCTTTCTTCATTGCTTGCAAAAATGAAATGGCACCACCTAATCGATACCCATGCCTGCTCCTCCTATAACTTCTTCTACTACCCTTCCTCCTACTTTTAATCATTTCTTTCCGTTGTCTGCCCCAACCCATACCTAATTTTGTTTTAGCTTTCATAGCATCTGAAACCACAGTTGCAGTTAACCTTTCTCCTATACCTGAGTCTCTACTCTTCACTCGCCCCACAGCCTTTTGATACAATTTCTCATCCGCTTCGTGCCTTTTTAACAATTCACTTAATTCAGAATATGATATATCGTACTCTTACAAGCCTCATCCAAAATATTCGCCCCCTTACCACCTCTTTTCAACCGTTCTTCTAACCTCGTTCCTGGACCACAAAATCTATAACCCGGTATGTGCAATTCTACTGGGAGCTTATTTATCACAGTATTCAACAATCCACCACCTTTCCTTCTGCGTGCCTTATTCAAACTACCACTTCTGAATACCATCACAATCTTATACCTTATATCCTATTAAACTATCTCAGTCAACATCAACAATCTAAATGACAAAAACCGCATCTACGGTTACCATATATACAAATACTTATTAGTAGATTTCACTTAATCCTAAAAACCCTTAAAATTTGTCTTACACATTAAATTTATTTTAGTATTATATTTCATAATCATATATAATTTTTCCTCAAATAATTTACATAATTTTTAATTTTTTGAGGCCAATACATAACTAACTCCTTCATTATACGAGTACACACATTCGGATATTACACCATTATACATTCGGTCGATTTCTACATCCACTTCTCCACCACTTTCAGCTACATATCCGACCATATCATTATAAAATACATTATATTTCATATCTCCTAATACCGCTAATGGACAATCCAATGTTTGCTTCAATCGCCATAACTCCGATAAACTTTCAAACGCTAAATGGACATACTCGCCACCTTTTTCAATCTTCACAATTCTACTTACTCCATCAAATGATTCAGGTTATATTGGAATATTTATACCTCTACAACTTGGAAATATACCATTATTGTAATCAAAATATTGCCTTAACATTGTCCCCACCCTAACATTCTTCTTTATTCTTTAATCTTCAAATGACCTTTGATCACCCTCAACCAATTCTAAAACCTCCCCATCGACATTGATCACTAAACTTATTCTCAAACCTCCTAATTAACCTTCACCTCATATACACCACGTATTCCCCCTCGCCCTATATAAGAAGCAGCCGATTCTAACACCTTCTCATTGACCTTGACCGCTAATATATATGCGATCAAGGTCAATGAGGAGATGTTAGAATCGGCTGAGATACTCTACTTATATTAGAGCTGCTTGTAATAATTTTGTACAGTGGTTTCTGGGATCCTAGGAGAAGCTATAGTTTTTATTTATTTTTTTTAATTAAATATATTTATTGTAACGTATTACAAATTCTATTTTTATATTCTTGATTGCGCATGATTTTATTTTGTTATGCTGATAATCATTTAGCTTCCTTACATTTTGGTGCATAGTTATTTTTTTAAATTTGGATATCTTACGATTTTATTTTATTTCAAATTCATATACAGCGTGTTTCTTATACCGACGGGTTATTTACTTTTGGGATAATTACTTATGTTTGTAAATTATTGCGTCGAACATTTTTTTGTAATAACTTAACTTAACTTAACTGTTTGCCGGCTTTTTCTTACCATTTTGTTATCTTAGCGAAGTTGAACTTTACCTGTGGAACCTATCGCCTTCTGGATTTTCATTTTCTTATATTTGGTAGTTTGAATGCGCATGCGCCGAAGATCGCGCAATCTCTTTCGTCGGTTTTCAGACTAAGCTTCTGTAAGCAAAACTGAGTGGCGCTACCTTCTATCATTTGTTTTAGTCACCCACACCCGTCTCCATTGGATAAGGGCACACACAATAAATAGAAATGATATATTTTACTACTGTTCTGCAACTGACAATTTTTGTTCATATTGGCAATTATTCTCGAATAAAGATTGTTATTATTATTTTTATTAAGCATACTTGTTCGAAATGTATTTTCGTAATTGATATGATTTGGTTTTATAAATATACCCATATTGTATTTGTGCCTGCCATTATATAACAGTCGCAGATTCCGAATTTTTGTAAACTTGCTTTGCGCTGCCTGCTTCAAAATTTTCAATATTTAATTCCTCAATAATCCCAGAAAGTCCTGTCAAAATCAAACTATAACATTTGATGTGAACCTTCCTTGTTAGTTATTCGACGCTGTTTCATATTATCTTCTTTTTTATTATATGTATTTAATATACATTTTTTATTGTTACATATTATTAGTGTCATCTTATAATAACCATTTCCCATTGAATAATTTATAAATTCTTATATTTAATTAAATAAACGAAGCTTTCTCGGTGAAACTTTTTACATCTAATTTAAATACATTTATAACCAGGTACTATTTCTTAAGTTTCACAATTTTCCATTCATAGGGTAGATCACCCAGTGAATGAACAATTAAGGACTAATTACACTTTCAATGGAGAATTTTACCGCGACTTTAACAGCTATTGAAATAGAACGAATCTTGTTACATTCTCAATTATATTATAAATAAGCTAAGCACACCCAAAAAGTGATTTTTTGCTCTAATTCTTATGTAAAAATTATTTATTCAAAAAAGTCGCAAAATATAGCGAATGAACAGCAAAATCTTTCAAATAAACAAAATCTTATTTTGTGAGCAAGAAGACTAAATTTGGATGTCATAAACGCGTCGAGAATTAAAGGTTGAGGTTCAGATTTTTTTCTTCACTATTTGGTGCCTTTGGTACCAAATTTGATCTGTACACTTTGGCCATTTCCATTTTTTTGTTGGAAATTTACTCTATTACAATTATTTCATATTGCTTTAATCTAAATCGCATGGTTGCAAAATATGAATCGAATTGGGATAAAGACATTATAAGATAATGTTTTTCTCGCTGTAATGTCTCTTATGGTCCTTATTATAAAGACGGCAGACTATGTGCCCCACACTGTTAAATTTAATAATACACATAAGGTGTATTAGATAAAAATGTAGATTTTACAAAATTAGGGCAACTTTTTGCCAATAGTGAAGATCCATTGTACAGATGCAAAGAGCACTTTAACTATGCAAATACAACATCTCTCAACGTCGAACAATCCTTCTCAGTATATAAACATATTATTATTAAATTTGACAGTGTGGGCACATAGTCTGCCGTCTTTAGTCATTAATGAATAAAATTACCGACAATGCGATTTGTTTTTCTACAAACTATTTGTAAAATGCGTTCGAAACATATTCAAAAAAAGTTGCTCCGATCATCCAACCGGAGTCCAAGCATCCAGTTGCCCAATCACTTGGAACTGACAGAGTTAGCTCCTTCGGAATTCTCTTATAAGGGAAAATTACCATAGGAGGAACTGTAACGCCTGATGCGCCATAGGTACACAAGATAGTAACTGATTTTTTTCAAAATGTTTCAAATTTTTTGACACCGGCACCAACGCCAACCTTGATTTCACACAAGTTCTCACTCCAGTTTCGTTGGCATTGTAAATTTTGAAGAGATCTTCCATCATATCCAAAAGATCGTGTTCTATCAAATATGTTTTCATTTCCGAACACCGTCCTTTCCTTTACGCTAATCCGTATTACGATTTGGACGACTGGTATCTGTTAAAATTTTTTCAACAGCATCCTTAATTTTGGAAGGATGCATTGGAAATCCTAATATCGCTTTAGACGTTATCCACTGTTCTATGTAATTTTCTTCTAATTCATTTAAAACTGGCTGGAGATCAATTTTCCTAATGTTAGGCGTTTTCTGAGTAAGTTTGTTGTAGAGGGTCGATTTAGGAATATTATATTTTTTGAAGCCCCGTTTAAAGTTTCAATGCATCTCTTATATCGTGAAAAAATTAGCAAGAGCTTTCTCTTTGTATCGAAACGGACAATATTTTTGATGAGATTGCGTCCAGACATCTTTAATAAGAGAAACAATTTAATTAATAACAATGAATTATTAATCACCAAAAGGTGTCAATATATAAATATCCGGTGAATGAACACAACCTGTCTAGTGATTGAATTATGCTGAAACGGAAAAAAAGAACGGTTATTATTTACTGTAATTGAAAGATAGTCCTATATGCACAATATCTTACGGCTGATTTTGGCCTGCTTTCACGTTATTCTCAAATAACCCAGTAAATGAACGCCTGCTCATTCACTGGGTGCCATTCATTTTTCAGTGTCAGTTATCGAACGCAGTATAATATTATAAAATTCCTACAAAAATGTCTCTATTACTGTAAAAATAGTTTCTTTATTCAATTTGTATGTCCTTGGTTATTCAAAGTTCCAATATTTCTCAAATTTAGTGCTCATATATGGATTTGAAGAGTGACTTACCTTAACCAAAATAGTCTCCAACCTTTCGACACTGAACACTGTCTTTTGACGATCTCCCATAATGCATCATTGTCCGTTCGTAATTCGACCAATAACTGAACAAAATAATAGGCGGATGCAATATGCAAAAAATCGTACCGTTGTTCATTTACTGGTTGGTGTTCATACTCTGGGCGATCTACTCTATTGAATTTTGCGATTTTTGCTTATTAAAATAATTTTATTAATTGTAAACACAAAAAAACTCAATAAATTTCTACTTTTGACTGTGAATTAAAAAGTCGTGTCCTAGCTTTGAATATACTAAGTAAATATCAAATATTAAAATAATAAGGGTCACTACTTGATCATCCTATCGGTATTAAATTTTGCATGCGTTCAAATTCTACTCGCCTATTTAAATTGGAAATTTATTGAATCAGCTGATACCTACTTCTATTTTTTAAAAAGGCAATATAAATTCAATAAAGAGAAAAATCCTCGCAGTTTCATTTAAAATTAGAAAGATATTTATGCGATACAATGTTTTCTGCCAAATATAAAGGCAAAAAACCATGTTATTTCCAGAATACTTTTTCTCCCCTTATACATTCTCTTTCAACGCTCGACATTAATATTTCGTCAATATTTATTACAGAGAACAGGGAGCGTACGCGGTGAAGATGTTCCATACGTTTTGGGTCTGCCGTTGGTTGGAGGGGGCACGTTTTTTCCTCACAACTATACACGATCCGATATAGTGATATCTAAAACCATGATTCACTATATTAGCAACTTTGCAAGAGGCGGGTAAGTGCATTTATTAAAATTATTTTACATACATTAACTTCTTTCGTAATAAGTGACGGTCTAAAAGATTTTGTAATTATTCAAGTTTATAAAATCAAGAAATTTTAATATAAGGCTACGATAAGAAAGCGTATTTTTAACTATTATTTTTGTATGTAGGTATCTCATTATTTTGCATTTCATACTAAATTATTGTGAAAAACTGACTCGATTGTTTGGATAAACTGTGGCTTTTTAGTAATTAATAATAATAATAAATTTTATAATAACGGTAATTAAAACACAATGCCAACTTATTCTTTTAAACGATATTTCACAAATTTAGTTATATAGTCCTATATTTTCATTCAAAACATTGATAACTTTATTTGAGGGTGCATTTGTGTATCACTTAGAATGTAATCTTTACATATATTGTTAATGTTCTATTTAACTTCTAATTTAGATTTGTCACCCAATTCGCTCCAAAAATATATATACACTTTATAGAGAACATTAGATATTTACATTCTTAATATCTCCCAGTCATTACTGAAGAATTTTCTAATGCTTCGTCCAACTATTTGTGCTTTTGTCATCTTAACAAATCAATATAGTTTTCCTTTCAGTGACCGCCTTCTCTTAAATTCATCTTCGTCAGAATTTTTTTGAAAATATTTATTTTCATATTTCTCACATTTCGGTGAATAGATTTACTTAAAAAATAATGTCCACTGTCATTATTTTCATAATATATTGATTACTACTGCATCTAGTTTTCCTTGTTTTTGTCAAAATGGATTTCTGATCCCAGAATAATCTCCTTGCTTAGGTTGGCTGTAACTGTTACACTTTGGTTTGAAGCACTTTCTCTTCGTATATTTTCACATTAATAATTCTCAAGAGCATGAAAATTCTGTAATCCTCGATTTTGCCTTTCGCTTAAATTGAAAATTTAAAATGTTATTACTATAAAGCAGAAGAAAATCAAGGAAATATATGATACAACATAAGGTTGTTTACTTAATATCATTACACTTTATTTTAGCTTAATATAATAAGTTAGTCAATTTTAATAAATAATAGCGATGTCGGAGGCGTATTTTTTTGAAGACTAAAAGATATGGATTTTCTCATCTTTGGATAATTCTCATAAAAGGCTACATGTCTGCATTAATAAATATTTTTTCTTGGATCGACTACGCAGCAATTCACAAAAATTAAAATTAGCCGTCACGGGACGCCTGGCAGATGCGAAACATCGAAATCGATTGTTATTTAAAGAAGAAATAACACATTTTCCATTTGCCCGGACAACCTGGACGGTTAGCGCCTTGCTGTATCTGCATTCTAAGGCAAATGTGATTTTGTCATTTGTTAAAATTAATACAACAAATTAGAGCGGCAATTGCATGTAATGTGGGAATTTAATAATGATTAGTTCTCATTAACATCGCGTTTTTCATCATTTGTATATAAACACGCAGTATAGAAATGAAAGTAGTATCTATTCCCGGATAATGTGTACTGTAGATTAGTAAAAACCATGAAATATCGGTATTTGCACATTCCAGGTGGATATGGCTTTCACACATTTTTCATCCAACCTGGACGGTTGGCGCCGCGACGCGTTATATCTGCATTCTTAGGCAAATGTGATTTTGTCATTTGTAGAAATTAATACAACAAATTAGAGCGGCAATTGTATGTAATGTGAGAATTTAATAATTATTAGTTCTCATTAACATCGCGTTTTTCATAGGATACCTGGCTCTCACCCAGGCAGCTCGGGTTTGATTTCCGGTACCGGCATTAAAATTTTAAATACTTCGAAATAGTCATTGGTTTGAAATTGAAATTGTCGCCGACGCCAGGCGTCTGTCTGGCCAAATCGCGGCCTTACCTACTAGTAGGTAAGGCCGCGATTTGGCCAGACAGACGCCTGGCGTCGGCGACAATTTCAATTTCAAACCAATGACTATTTCGAAGTATTTAAAATTTTAATGCCGGTACCGGAAATCAAACCCGAGCTGCCTGGGTGAGAGCCAGGTATCCTAGCCACTAGACCATACCGGAGATATGAATAGTATGTTGTAAAATACATAAATACAAAACAATTATGGCGACATTAAAAACAATTGCTAACAACGCCTCTACCGGGCTGGTGGAAAGCAAATTATGTGTATTGGTCGAGCATATGTAGTGAATATACGGTGGTAAACTAGAGCTGATGAGTTAAAATGACGTATGCCAATATACTGTACATTACCTACTTTATCGACAATTCAAACAAACAGAGATGCACCAAAAAAAAATTTATATATATATATATATATATATATATATATATATATATATATATATATATATATATATTTAAAGAAGGGAATATAAAGTAAAGTAAGGAAATATTTTGAGTTTATAAAAAATATATATATTTTTCTTATTGTTATATAATATACAGGAAAAAAATATAATAAAGCATACATCTTTTAATAATATATACTTGTTTTAGATTGTAACTATCACTGTTACTTTCACTCATATTGAAAATCAATAAAAAGTTGCAACGTATTCGGGTGGAAATACTTTTATATGCTCGATTAGATGCTCCGATTAAAATGAAAACTTGAGACGATGCCGTGTACACAAATAAAGCGAATATAGCGCGCACGGATGGACACACACACGTAAAAGCAGCTAACGCCTAGTGTATAGCTTGTAAGGATAGCGGAAAGAGGGGGCACCAGTATACACCCTGGTTATAGCGTTCATCGATATACACACACACACGGTATACGGGCTGCAGAGAGAGGGGAGCGCCAGCGGTATGGCGAAGAGAGGGGAGCGCTGACTGAGCGGTCGTCCCGTGATCCCGTGATGACATTCAAGAGTTGAGTTTGCCCCCGTGGCGCGCCATTAGATGTTTCACATCAAAAATAAAAATAGGTTGAATTTCAAAGTCGCTTTTCATCTCTTAAAACTCCTTTTCAGCAACAACCGAAAACGGTTTTCTACATAATTATTCTAGGATCACTTAACTAACAAGTTTCATATAAATTAGTGTCGTCGAGTTGGGGGACTCTACTTGTTAGTCTGTTTTGCATGACAATAAAGCTCAAACATTACTTGGTACTTTATCAGTAAATTACTTGAAGAAGTTCTATTAATAAAAAGTAGTTATTCAAATAGCAGAATCCTTTTCTAAAATACATGGGCATTTTCAATTATTCATGTACATTACTGTGTACAGTTATCTTAAGTTTTGTTCGCAACAGTCCTTTTAAGTTAGATGATATTTTGTTGTCCTTCCATAATTTTCAATAAACAAACAGCATCGGATCTGGTCCCACCTTATAAATCAGTTCAAGATCTTATGAGAATACATTTATCTCTTTTTGGTTGTAAAATTAACGTATGTAACTCTCTCATTAATTAGTATGATATGTTGTCAGATTCTGTCAAACAATTTGAAAAGAGTAAAATCAAGTGCTTTACCGCCGTAGTTCTTGTTGTCGTAAGTCATTATTTGTTATATTTATCTGTTTATTTTTATACTTTTGTATTTTATTTTAATTGCTTTTCCTTTGTAGTTTTACCTTCTTATAAAAACTATAACCATGCTAGTTAACCAACTACTAACATTAAAGTGCAGAACTTCCCAAAGATTTTTAATAAGCTCTCATATCAGAATTCCTATTTTAATAACAACTTGAATATTTTATAAATATTTCGGAATGTAATCAAGTTTCACTAGCTTATTATATCGCGCTAGCGTTAATATTTGATTCAAGTATTAAACAGCTGAACGGCGTAAGTTATAAGGAGGTCGAACAACGAGAGTGAGAGTCCCCTTGGTCGAGGGTTCGAATCTCAGGACTGGTGTGTGAGGTCGGTTTCTTTCGGGATTGACATCCTCTTCACTTACGCTTAAGTATTATGGAAATGAAAGCCAAATCAATCAGCCCTCTTACAGCGAGGAGGTACAGTAACAAAGTCATGGAACACCTTACTTATACCATATGCACTTTAAGCGGTCCTGGAGCCTGGGCAGCCTTTCAGCTTAACACACGCCATTATACACACACTTACTACAAAGGCGCTCATAAGCACTGTTATGTGAAGAGACTATAGCAATCTCATATATTTGGTATGTGGGAAACAATAATGATTAAAACATTCAATGTTCGACCGTACATAATAAAAGTAATTCACTTCATTGGTAGAAATATTATTTAGTGGCCGTACATTGTGGATAATGAAATTTAGTTTCCTCAAAGATAAAAGTGAGACTTCTGACGAGAAGCTGTTAACGATGGATGATTAATTGAGTAATTGTTTGGGTTATTTCCATTGTTTGTAGAATTTAAATAATCCGACGTTGCAACAATAAATCTTTTGCCCTCTCCAAGGTAGCCCTGAGAAGAGCTGGTTCTTACCAAACTCTTGTCTGACATGTACGTCTTTCCGATTTTTTTTATCGCGAAATATGTGAGATTCGACCCTGGTCTCAAAATTCCAGTTTCCAGAAAGTTTTAACTGAATCAACCACATTAACCACACGAAATTTGGGGTACCTGGGCAATCAAGCGAGACACTTGATTGATATGCCCAAAGTTGACCTTGATGTATTCCAAAGAAATGTTATACCATAGCGTAGGATTGCCGTAAATATAGCGATATTATATAGTATTTATTTTCCTTGTGTATGCATTTTTCTATATTCTTTGCAGAGTTATTCCTATCGCACTATAATTTGGAATTATTAATGTCATTTTGTAGTTACCATCTTAAAGATTTCGAATAGAACCAAATCTCTTTACTGTATCGGCAAACATACATCTTTCATATTCATGTATATTCAATAGATGATTAAAAAATTTAAGAAAGACCATGAGTCCGGGAAATTGGTCTGAAGCTCTTTATCAACTCAATCTTATACTGCGCAAGTATAATGTGTAATAATAGGCGCTGGAGAATGCAGAATGTTCAATTCAAGTCACATTCGCAAAGTGCAGCCTGTTAAACAGCAAAAGTACGAGTATGAACAGGCGTATTGTCATGCAGTAATGGAAGATCTTTTGATAATTTTCCTCCACGTTTTCCATGAATAATGTCTCTTAATTTATGCAACAAACAAGCATATTATGTACTGTTGACAGATGTGTACAGTCTTGAACGTCAACCAGTAAAATGCCCTCCCAATCCAAAATATCGTGATCATAATCTTTCTCATCGATCGAAAGAATTTTGCCTTTATGGAAAGTTCATGTGGTAGCCACTATTCCAGCGACTTCTTGTTAAAGAAAGGGTCATAATAGTGAACCATTGTTCCTTTTCAGTTGACGATGAACTCCAAAATCGGTTTTGGGTTGTTTTCGCTTATGCTTCAGTGGTCGTGTAAAATTCGGCGAATACTTGTTTCGTAGATGTTAGACATTGCTAATACTTTCTTCACTTTCAAACCGTTATCTTATAATACCAATTCTTTAATTAATTAAACTTTTGTATTTTTTAATATAGAATATGAATGGAATAAATTGACACAAATCATTACAAATTAATAACTATTGCTCGAGCAACTTAATATTTATTATGTATGCTTAGCGAATATGCAATTATGACACCGCACTTTGAATACGTTCAAACATATACATATAAACGTGTCAAGAGAACATGTCACTTACAAATATAAGTGAAAATTGTATCCATTGTACTAGGTTAGGGAGTTGAAGATAACAAGTGAAGGACGTCAAAACCAAAGTATATTCATCAACATTTTAAGATATATCCGGTTCAATGGATCCAATGAGTCCATGGTCAAAAATCCTTGTCATGAAAGCAACATATATCTTATTTTACGAAACTTTTATGAAAACCTTCACTAAGTTAGAGAAAGTAAAGAACAATTCTGAATATGAATGCGTACATATACGAACGAAGCTTAAAAGCGCGTCTTCTGCAATATATCATTGCGATAGAGATTCTTTGTTGTAAAACTCCCAACCAAACATTTCCAATCGACCGGATTGTGAAAACTGTCTTGCAAAGTCGCAATCCTCAAATAAAAATCTTCCCGTGCTGCAGTTGCTCGAGATCGTCTGATCGATGACAACGGTTATGGATTCCTTCTTCAGGCTACCTGGACCAACACCGTAACACTGCTGTGTACTCTGCGTCCCAGGTACTCGGAAATTTGTCTTATTGAAAAACCTGCTTGCCGTATACCGACAATGCGTCCCCTGTCGAATTCACTTAAATGATTGTAATTGTTCCGTAAACGGCGCTTAGGCATAATGACTTAATAATTTAATATATTGAGAACTAATTGATAGCTATCTGAAGGAAACCCAAACTTAAAAACATAATTTTTTGATGAAACAAAATAAAAAAATTGTACAATTGTACAATTGCTAAATGTTTTAGTCCATATTGTTATCATTTCTATCATAGACAAAACAGATTAGTATAAAAAATTTCATTGTGATTGGTCGATTCGTTTTGCATGTTCGGAGTCTCTTGAAAATCAGTATATTTTCCAAATATTAAGAAACATATTCTAGAAATCTATAATTATGTACTAGAAGTAAACACGCTATCAGACTCAGATCGTCACAAAAAATCATAGTCGGAACAAATCTATCTTGTAGAACCTGAATCTGGTATAATGGCATCAGAATTTACCTACAGCGCCCTAGGGAACGGCTCGAAAGTAGTGGTAACTTTGTCGATATGGTGGTGGGCGCACAAAATATCGTACCTTCGGATCTGGTACATTTAGTGGCTTGGAATTTCGCATACAGACTTAAGAATAGAAAGGATGTAGCGACTAGCAAAACATTCTAGCTTTCCCCGTTTCGGAGCTGCGACTGTGAAATATTGACCTTTGGGAAGAAATCGCAGGATCAATTTATGGGGTCGATTTACCACTTCTATGATTTTTTTGTGACGATCAGGCTACTTTTAAAAAGTTAACTTTGACACCCTGTATATTTAAAAAAAAGTGTTCAAATAGAAAGTGACAAAAGTAAATTCCCATTATTTAAGCCTAAAGAATATGTTGGTTAACGGATTGACCTACTTTTTTGTATATTCATTTTTAATTTACATACTGTGCTTTAAAAGAATTGAAAATATAACTATAGTAGAAAAGAATAAATATACATTAGTGCAGAAGAAAAAAAGATATTAAAAAACTCGAAAAGGCAGGAATAAAGGGAGTGAAGTGATTTGGATTTCGTAATTACTTATCCGGGCTTTCAATAGTAAAACCTTTACCCGTGCCACCCAGCTGATTTATCTGTCGGCTACATTAACCTTATTTTTCTTTGTCTGTGTCATTTAAATGGAAGGTCGATCGTTTAATCACTTATTGGAAGCTGTACGAGTCCGTGTAAGTGAAAGATATGACCACTTATTCTGGGATTCGTTCGAATTAATACTATATTGATTAATTTGGTGTGGTATTAAATGTTGCGGGTATTATTAAAGATATTGATTTGAAAGTGCGATATCGATAATAAGCACTTTTCCGATGTTTTAAAATATCGATTTAAAATTACTATGCTGCAAATCTTCAATATAAATAAAAGAATTTACAAATTTCCGTTCCTATTGGCGTTGTAGATAGCTTTATAATGTAAGAAGCTGTTGAACTGTACTAACATAAAATTACATGGCAAGAGCAAATAGTCATTACTTCCCCTATGTCTGTAATAGAACCATAACATGTGTTCATTTGAAAAGTCAATTTAGGTTACTTTGAAATTTTGATAGAATAAGACGCATATAACGAGCCATCGAAAAAATTCATAATTGGAGTAGACTGTGAAATTGGGTTGATTCTTTAACCACTTCCACATAATGACACATTATTTGATGCTTGACAGTTTCATTTGGTTTCATTGTAAAAAAAAGGTTATGGCATTGAAATGATACTACAACAAAAAAGAAAACAAATAATTTATTTAATATCGAAATCATAATCAAAATTTACATATAGCTACAGAAGTTGTTGAAAATGTTGTCCATTTACATCTAAACGCAAACAATTTTCTTAATAAGAGTTTTGAAAAATTTGACACAAACTTATAGTTTCAATGTCAAATAATAAATGTCATTATGTGGAAGTGGTTAAAGTACCAACCCAGTTTCACAGTCTACCCCAATTATGAATTTTTTCGATGGCTAGTTATATTAGTATGTGTTTGTTGTTCCGTAAACGTAAATTCAAATTACATTTGATAATGTCAATCACAAATATCAGTTAATGTATAAAATCGTTCGTCGATTCTGGTTTAAATAAATTGCTTCTCAGTTTCAAAATGGCTTTCACTTTAGAACATAAAATTTATTAGTCCAGGCTTATTTTCGAAGCGGTAATAAAATTGATGGTTTATGGGTTTATTCAGTTCAAGATTGCATGGTAGAATTTCAAGTTGAGTTTCCACATCTTGTAATAGATTATATAAAATTTAAGAATACTTTGGATAGAACTTTAAAACTTTTTTTCTGAAACTGGTAGTCTCTTAAGAAAATCAGGCCTCGGGGCAGTTAAGAAACGTATACTTCAAGTTGTCAATCGTGTTGAAGAAATAATGGAAAATGAACCAAAAAAATCTGTTCGACATTTGAGTCAACAAATAAACCTTTCTGTTGGTACAACTCCCAAGTTATTAAGAAAAGATATGCAACTTTATCCATACCGTGTCACAGCAGTACAAGAATTGTTAGAAATTGATTTCCCACGTAGACTACAGTTTTGTAATTGGTTTGTAAATATGAACAATAATGGAGAACCTTCGCAAAGAGTCATCTTTACTGATGAAGCATGGTTTTATAAAACGGGATACCTAAATTCACAAAATATAAGAATTTCTTATTTAAAAAATAACATATTACAAACACCTATATTGAATTTGAATGATATGCTACAGAGAATCGAACAGAAATGCATGGAAATTAATAACAATCCAGTAATGTTGCAGAATATCATCAGAAATTTTGAACGGAGGATTTTAAAGTGCATTGATCTTGAAGGACAACATTTTCAACATTTGTTATAGTTTTCAATAAATACCTATTATTTGTTATTTATTTGTATGTATGAAACTGTCAAAATATACGACTTCGTAGGTTAAATTTTAATTTACTACATACTTCAAAATGTTCTCAGTAAATCACATGCTACTAGATTGACTTTCAAATGAACACTTGTTACTATACTTTCTTAAATGTCATAAGTTTAGAATTTTTTGACATAAGTCAGGTTTAAGTAAGCTAAAAATTTCTTAATAGAATATTGTGTAACGAGTGGCGAAAGTAACATTTTTTAAAGCGATAGAACAGTTTATCAAACGAGGCGAAGCCAAGTTTGGTAATGTTCGCGAGCTTATAAAAAATTATTTCGACGAGTTAAACACTATACTTTTTCTACAACCTTGTCTATGGCATAATAATAAATTTTAAAAAATTATGTACACAAATACTTTATATTCAATTAAGAATTACAAAACTATAGATCATACTTAAATTAGTTATGATTTAAACATTGATACATAGAATATGTAGACCATAAGCTCGATGGCTTCAAATTTTTCCAGAATTTTGCAAAATATGCAAGCAGCACAATGCCCGAATAATAGCGTAAATTTATACGCTATTATCGGCTGTCTATTCAATGAATTTTACATAAACTTCTTCATACCTCTTTCTCGGTTTTTCTTGTAATAAGCCCGCATAGGTTACCTCAGCTTGATTTACTATTTCTGGTGGTGTATTAGGAATATCTAAATCATTTTCTGAATCAGAAATTATGATACAGCTACAAACAGTACAAACTGATGTGTTTTAAAAATGGCGCGATATGACAACAGCAGCCAACTAGATGTGGGTGAAAATTAGTAGATAATTTTCGTCACTAGGGACGAAAGTTAACGTTATGGGCGTTATTCGGTGACGAATAAAGGGTCGTAGAAAATTTTTTTTTGTTTTCAAACGTTAGTAAATCAAACATTGCTCGACTGAGTAGTTGGCCGCGTAGTTCACTTTGCTGCCACCTGAAAAAGAATATTATCGTAGCAACATATTATTTATTATTATTTTATTAATCTATTAATTGGTAATCATATAGACAGAATTTTTATTTATCACTAAACTGAATATTAAACGTACAATGCGAAATTGTTGCATTTTGAAAATTAAACTCGTGCAATACCATTGTATCATCTTGTTACGAATGTAGGATTCCGTTTGTAACTGTTGATTTCAACAATGACGATTCAGTGAAATTTTCGTCAGTATGCTTACTCAGGTTCAATATTTTGCTAGCGGTATCATTTTTATTTCTTAGGAATTCTTCTATATAACCCTCGGCTACCCCAGTTAAACTCCAACCCCCGTGCCTCTTCAAAGATTCCATGTTTTCTTCACCATCACTCAGCAATGTAGCTGAAGTGTGCCTTAAACAGTGCCCAGTGTATACTTCGGGGTTGCTAAATTTCAGAAAATTTGACGTTTATCTGAATATACCTGCTATGGTGCGAACTCCATTACACTAAAGCATTTTCCATTTTGATATTTCAAAAGAAAATCTGTTTTCTGGCATATTTTTTGGTCTTAATGAAACGTAACTTCGATATATTTTCAGAAACGTTTCTTCGATGATTGTAAAAGATCGAACCTTCTTTGTTTTACTATCAGGAATTTTTATGAGAATAAAATTTCCCATGTCTTCTAAGTCATCAGTTTTTTTTACCATTTCATCGCATCTGCATGCGCCGGATACTCGAATTAATAGAAAAATATAAATAAATTATCCTGCATTCAAACACATACTTATTAATTAAAATTGAAATGAATTTACCTTCATTCCCAAGTATACATCGTCTGACGCTTCACGTAAACTGTTCTTTGATGAATATTCTCGACTTCTTAATCCTTCATTGATCTTTTTCAGGAAAGCCCGTAACTTTAAGTATTGACTTATATCGACTACTTGTCTAATAATTAATTCCGATTTGACCATTGAATAACGGGACCACAGAGTTGAGAATTTACACTTCTTCTCTTTTTGTATATAGTTAAAATAGGCGAGAAGGAGCTTCTCTGAATATTTGCTAACACATTTTTCATCGCACCAGTGAATAAAATGCTGTTGCGCAACAAAATATTTGTCAACAGATTTTGAGGGCCCGAAATTATCGAAGAGGCAAAAGAAGCAGCATCGTGTGCACTGTATTTCTAAAAATCATTAATTTAGGACCAAATTTTTCATTATTTGCTTAAACTTACTCAATAATTGCTTACCAATATTCCTAGACTACCTATTTCAACGTAATCTTAAAAATAATTTAAATGTTCACAGTGTCCACTTGACAGATTTATGATGCATTACTATAGAAACAGCCCGTACCTATGCACCGGGCCAAACGTCCAAACCTCCTTGCAAACCCGCTTTTTAAATAGATGTTCATGCATAGATTTGCCGACATTTGAGGAAAAAATAGCATATTTTATTTGGTGAAAAAGTTACTTTTCATGGCTTGTTCTCTATTAGCAGAGCGCGCCATCAAAAATATTAACTTTCCCTCCGTATAAAATAATATATGTACTATTTCAATCAAATATTTTATCTACGACTAAACAATAAAGTAAGTATTACGAATATTAGTGATTATTAGTTAATAATGGGACTAATAATTCCCGCAGGGAATAATGAAATGCGACCGTTCTTATTGGCGCAATGGAGGGAATAATGATAACGTTATATCTCATTATTCTCTGCGTTCCGCCAATAAAACATAGTCATACCAGCGTTACCATACTAACGATAAACAAGCCCGAATATTCTAATTGTCAAACGTGTTGTCGACTAACTGCCGAAACATCAACAACCATATCGATATTATAGTATTTGTTTTTCTTTTAGTAATTTTCAGTTAGTCGTAGATAAAGTAGGGTATGCCAACACGCAATAATGACTATTATTCCCTCGGGCTGAGTTACTCCCTCGCCGCTTCGTGGCTCGGTTCGTAAATTCAGCTCTCGGGAATAATAATCGTCATTATTGACTCGTTGTATAAACTACTATTTTACTCATGAGCAAAAAAAAAGATATATTGAAGTGCTATTTTCGTAATGGTCAACGAAAATTCGTATTACTCTATAAATGATGGTAGAGAAGAATTTTGACAAAGAATTTCGTCGGTGATAATAGCAATTTTTTCACTGAGGCATCGCATTAATTTATGTTTAAACGCCGATGATAAAGATTTCCAATATCTGCTGTGATTGAAGAAAACATATGACCATGTATATTTAACATTCACATACGTAACATTTATTAAATTAATTAATTATACAATAGCAAATGTCAATTTTCTGAATGACATGGAATATTTTACTTAAGGTTACATTGAATAGATGGAAGTACAGAAATGCGCTTTGTAGTCAATAGCTCCACGGGAAGTAAGGACTTTTTGAATTTAGGATAATCAACTTTACGTACATATCGTAGTTACGCGTTTTCATCATTTACACTTACTTTTCAATTATAAAGTCGTACTAAAAAATAAATTAGTAACGTTAACGAATTTCTATGCAAATGGAAGTTAAATCTTTCCGAGGAACAGAAAATTTATTCATTAACTTCCGCGATTTCCAAGTAAATGAATTCTCTTTATAATATTCGGACAATAAAATGACACGATTAAAACTTTCTTTATCCAAAATTTAAATAGTAAAAATAAATAAATAGTAAATTTAAATAGTAAATAGGAGTATAATATCTCTACCGTTAATTTGTTATATACAAGGAGCAATATGACAACGTAAATATTATCTTCTATATAGCGTAACGATTGTAAAGCACTTCTCCAATCTAAGCTATTGCTAAAGTACTATTACTAATGTATTTTCTTCGTGTATTCTTTACATTAAGTGTTATTTAACGAAGTTGATTTCATCACTGTACTCGTCCAGAGGTGCGACTGAGTCGGGCACAATATATTTTTCGGTTGGGCTTGACTCTTGGCTCAGTAAGTATTTCTTCCCATATTAAAGACAATGTATAGTTGTTAATTGATTGATGTTTCTGTTTTATTAGACACTGATTTTAGTAATGATTTATTTTACATACATTAACACTTAACATTAATATTCTAACTCAATACAAAATGTGTCTTTACGACGACGTGGACTGTAATACTTCTTATTATGATGTTCTGTCTCTTTTTCCTTCCCTCTCCTTTGTACGTATTTTCTTAGTCTCTGTCCCTGGTCGCACAAACACTAGCCTCTGTCTGGCCGTACTAAACACTCACAAACATATCCCCGCCCTTAAAGTACATTAGTTCTTTAATTTTGTTCAACTGGCAGAGGACATATTTTTGCACAGGCTCGCTTGACAATTCCCGATGATGTTAGGATGGCTGCAACACGCTTCACTCCATCTTGACCAGGAAAAACTTCGGTGATCCGACCCAGCCGCCATTGGAGTGGAGGGAGGTTGTCCTCTTTTATGAGAACCATGGTCCCGACTTGAAGATCCGCTGAATTGCTCTTCCATTTTGTTCTTTGCTGCAATTTGTTGAGGTACTCCTTCTGCCATCGTGACCAAAAGTGCTGTCGCAGCTGTTGAAGGCGTTGGTACTGTAGAAGCCTGTTTTCTGGTACGTTCTGTAGATTTGGCTCCAGTGGAGCTGTCAAGACTCGACCAATATGTAAATGAGCAGGTGTCAAAGGAGACAGGTCTAATGGATCGGTTGACAATGGTGTTATTGGTCTTGAATTAAGGATTGCCTGAATTTGCACTAATATAGTCGTAAAATTCTTAAAAGTCAAATTTGAATTTCCCAAAACCCTTTTAATATGATATTTGGTTGATTTGACCCCTACCTCCCAAAGCCCACCATGGTTAGGGGCATAAACGGGACCAAAATGCCAACTTATACCTTGATTATTTGCAAAGTTCATTAATTCGTTCTGATTTAATTGAAAAAAGTCAAACAATTCTCCTAATTGACGATTTGCACCCACAAAGGTGGTACCATTGTCAGAATGAATATGTAACGGTTTACCCCTTCGTGCTATAAAGTGCTTTAATGCTAACAACAATGTGCCTGTTGAAAGATCACCCACTAACTCTAAATGCAAAGCCTTGATAGAGAAGCAGACAAATAGACAAACATATCCCTTTATTAGTTTGCTGCCACGACCTCCCTTTTCCCTAATTTGAAAAGGTCCGGCATAATCAATTTCGGTTGCTTGAAAAGGAAAACCCGAGAAAAATCTATTAGCAGTTAAGTTTCCTATGATGGGTTCTACACCTTTGGCTCTAAATTGGAAACATTTTACACAATTGCGAACCACGTGTTTTGCTAAGTTACGACCGGATACTGGCCAAAACACTTGCCTTAGACTGGATAGCAATTGCTGTGGTCCAGCATGGAACAACCTTATATGTTCATCTTCGAATATCAATTTTGTTATAGAATGACTATTAGACTGGCCACTAAAAATAGATTTCCGATTGCTGGGCGGAAAAAGTTTCCTTTTGATACCAAATGCTTAGCATTAAAATTTGGTAGCGATCGGAGAACGTTTGAGCCTGCCGCCCAAGACTTAAAGTTTGAAAAATCGAAATATATGGGAAAAATCAATGTTTTTATTGAAATACTTAAATTTTAATACATAAAACTAGTTTTAGTTGTTGATTTTTAATATTTAATCAAATTGCCAATTAAATTACCATTTCAACGAGCTTTATAAATCCAAAATTTAATGAAAAATATCAAAGTTAGACAATTTTATAGCTGAAAAATACTAAATACAAGCAAATTTAAGTGAGTGTGGATTTCTTATGTGAAGGGAATTTCTGACGATATGACTCGACGAACTGAAATACCAATTGTTTTTGATTTTCGTCATTTGTTAAGATTCGATTGTAATCTTTCATGAATTTGACGCCGCGTTCGGCAGCATCGTTTACGACGAACAAATTACGACAAAATTCCAAAGCGTCTTGATAGTCATCATCTTCTTCCCATAACGATGGATCTTTTTCCAAAAAACAGGCAGACAAACCAAATGCAGTGAAAAAATATTTTGTTTTATATGATACTAAATCGCTCAATGAACTGGAACGTAAAACTTCAACGTTTGCAATTCGACGGTTCTCCAATAGGTTTACGTTCGGTTCACTTGATTGGAGACATTTGATCATTTTGCGCTTTGCTTCATCTGAAACGGAAGGATCAAAAAATGCTAAAGCAACGTTTTCTGGTGCTAGATACCACAAATGGCTTTTGATTTTTGATAGAACTATGTTGGACACTGCTGCATCTGTTTCAGCGTATGCGATCGAGTCCTTTACAAATTGTAGATCTTGATTTGGAGCTGTGATGGCATTTGGGCATCCATACCAGACTTTGACATATAGTCGAACTAGAAAAATACATACATCTCGCAGCGCGCTCAATTGTCTATCTGTGCATTTGAATTGTTCGCGAAAAAGAAATATTTTCAGGCAATAAATTGCTTTTCCCATAAACCTTGCATGGGACGTTGAACTACTCGTCCGAAAATTGCCACCGTTTCCACCAAGGAATGTGACTGTGAGCTGTAGAAATTCTTTATAATCAGCGCGAATTTGATCTTTTTGTAAATTTTGATAGCAGACATGTTTGACTTCATCACAATCCTCTTCGCTTATTTTTGAACGGACAATTTCGTCGTCGAGACCGCATTTGAATGAAGTGTGATTGAGATTGTCCCAAGCTTCCGCAAATCGATTGAAAATAGGAACTTCGGGTGCACTGGTCGCTGAGTATTTTAAGTCAAAAACACTTTTCAAGACAATTTCGAAAATATGATGACGACATGGAAGTTTGATTAATTTCCGGTCTAAATATTGTTGTAAGAATGCGATTGCACCATTGTTAGGACCAGTGTTTGAAGAAGTAGTGTCGAAACTCATCGCACCAACGCGATCAATGATATTCCAACTGATTAAAGCATTACGAACAGCGCCCGCAATATTCTCTCCCGTGGCGGGTTCTACAATTGCTGCACTGAGAAATTTTGCGGTGCCTTTATAACTGACGAGAATTGCGATTCGCTCAACTTTTTTTTTACCAACTATTGCTTCCATTAATTTGCCATCCCAATGAACAACTAATGATTGTGCACTATTTATCTACGGAAAAAAAATATATATATATAATTAAAATTAAACCAAAAGTAAAGTAAATTACGTCTTCGGCGAACTCGGCCTGAATCTTCTCAAATTCTTTTTCACGGTGCTTTCTTCGTAAATTTTGGAGAGACGTTCGATTGACAACATGCTCATCAACGTTGACACGCAAGGCTTCTGCCACTGCCATTATTATATGTATTGCTTTTCTATCGGAAACCTTAGCATCATCCAGAGCGGCTGAAAGACGTGGTGTTATCAATTGCGTACGGCCTCTTCTTTCCTCTGGTTGAGTGTCATAATCGTCCACGTCCATTGTTGGATCGTTGTCGTCGGAAATATTATCGCTTTCACTAGCACTATTGTTTTCTTCTATCGCTGAATGAAATCATAAAAGAAGTTAGGAATTCATTCATTCCAATAATTGATATGTATTATACAATGCAAATTAAAAATATTTACCAATATCTACGTTTTGAGACTCATCGTGCTTTCGCTTTCGTGACTCTTCTCTTGATCTTCGCTCCTGCAATCGCTTTTCACGGCTGAATAAATGCATATCGACTCCGATCATGCATCCGGGGCGCCCTTTTTGTCTTTGTTTCAATAAAAATTCCCGATCTTCTTCAATGCGAATCATCTGCAGCGCGTTGTTGTGAGCAATGTCGAAGAGATTGTCCAAATTTTCGATAAATTCTGCCTGATCTTTGTTCGCTTTCCCTTTCGACGACTTTTTAGAAACACGTCGCCATTCATTGTACAGTTTTATCAATTTATCAGCACATTTGTACAAATCACGGATAGGTAAGCGGGCTTGTAGCCAAAAAAGGGATACAGCGTTCACTGCCAATCTTGCACTTTCTTTCTGCGATAATTTGGCGAATCGAATATTATAAAAATAGACTTGCAATACTTGTCGATTGGAGGGTAATTTAGCTCCACTTATTTGATGTGTCACATTGCCAATCAAATGTATATCACGTGATACTTTATCAGACGCACGAGTAATCACTTTTGATGTGGTTGGTTCCATTTCGGCAGAGGTTGATGGTTCGTCCGACTTTATATTATCAAGCTGCAAATCAAAAATGCAATCTTGGGTACAGACAATTTAATTATTATATTAATTATTGCCAATTAATGGTAATTTAATTGGCAATTTGATTAAATATTAAAAATCAACAACTAAAACTAGTTTTATGTATTAAAATTTAAGTATTTCAATAAAAACATTGATTTTTCCCATATATTTCGATTTTTCAAACTTTAAGTCTTGGGCGGCAGGCTCAAACGTTCTCCGATCGCTACCAAATTTTAATGCTAAGCATTTGGTATCAAAAGGAAACTTTTTCCGCCCAGCAATCGGAAATCGAAGGAAATTTCTATAAATAAGGGCCAGTCTAATGACTATACGATAGTATAATTGGATGAATTTTGTTATATTCAAATTCTGTATTTACTAAGCGACCACCTACTCTTATTAGGCCGCTTTGGTCCAAAAATGGATTGAGATTTAATAACTTGCTCTTTCGATTTAATTGGTTCTTTTGAGATAAGCTACAATATTCGTCTTCAAATGAAACTATTTGAGATATTTTTACTAACAGAGCAAACGCGCTATCAATTTCGCATACCTGTAATAGACCCGTCCTTCTGTCATCTCTCTTTGATAAACAGTTGTGCTTGAATCTAAGAATGTAAGTGCAACAACGTTTCATGCGATTTAAATTTGAAAAGCTTTCAAAGGGAAATGAGATTCCTTTAAACATAGAAATTAACACTCGTATTGAAGATTTGAGCTCTGGTAATTCTTCGAGCGGGTTATCGTTGTCTGGCCAGACATCTGACTATTTGCAAAGCCATTGTGGCCCGTGCCACCATAACTGCGAATTATTTATGAGGTTTGGTGACAAACCTCGTGATATTAGATCAGCTGGATTTTCTGTACCAGGCATATGATGCCAACTTGATACATTTGTTAAATCTTGAATATCCATAACGAGGTTACGAACAAAAGGCTTAAGTAAGTTAGCAGAAGTGTTTACCCAACCTAGTACTATTCTTGAATCCGTCCACATTGTACAGCGGTCCACAGTTAGTCTTAATGTGTTTATAACTGTGTTGAATAATTTAGCAAGTAAATGAGCTGCGCATAGCTCAAATTTGGGAATTGTAATTGGTTTCAGTGGAGCGACTCTGGATTTGGAACGTAGAAGATTGCATTTAGTTTCTCTCTTTCGATCTTTTGATCGTACATACGCACAAGCGCCATAAGCTACTTCGGAAGCATCGGCGAAAAGGTGTAATTCAATTGAGACTAGTTCGTTACAAATTACATGTCGTGCAATTTCCAATTTGTTTAGTATTTGCATTTCATGTGTAAATTTAATCCACTTGTTATTTAATTCGGAAGATCATCCCACGATAACTGCTCTTGCCACAGTTGCTGTAACATGATCTTGGCAATTATTACACATGGGCTAATTAAACCTAACGGGTCAAATATTTGGGCTATGAGCGATAACATTAAACGCTTTGTTGTGTGGGTTAGGCTATTTTCTTCCTTAAATTTAAATAATAATTTGTCAGCTTGACTAGACCACATTAGGCTCAGTGTTTTTATGGTATCGTGTTGTCCAAACTCCAAAATATGTGCTCCTGGACCATCATTGTCGATTCTCAATTTTTCCAATACTTCTTGATTATTTGAACACCACCTGCGTGGCAAGAAGCAACTTGATTCTAAAACTGTCGATATTTGCTCACAAAGAGATATTGCTTGTTCCTTGCTAGAAGACTCGCTAAGCAGATCATCCACATAGAAATCGTGTGCAAGAACTTCTGCGATCTCCGGTGATGTTTTGTGACATTCATTTGCTTATTGTTGAAGACAACGAACAGCCAAAAAAGGAGCTGATGCGGTTCCATATGTTACCGTATTTAATGTGTACACACCCAAATTGTCTTCGACTTTATCGCGCCATAATATTTTTTGAAATGATCTTTGTTCTGGCGAAATTAATATTTGACGGTACATTTTCTCAATGTCCGCTGTTATTACAAAGTGGTGTTGTCGAAATCTTAGTAGTATAGCTATCAAATCATCTTGCACAGTGGGACCAACCATCTGCAGATCATTTAGTGACGCGCGAAGTGGTGTTTGCGGACGCGTCAAATACTACACGTAGCTTGGTCGTTAGACTCTGCTCACGCAAAACCCCGTGATGAGGAAGATAGTAGGATATACCATTTGATTTAAGTGTTGCATTAAGAGTTTCGTTTGTGCTAGCCGAAACCTTTGTCATATGACCCAAGTCTTAATATTCTTTCATGAAGTTACAATATTGTTTCCTTAGTTCAGGATATTTCAATAATCTTTTTTGTAATGCAATAAATCTATTTGTTGCTTGCTCTAATGAATCGCCAAGCTTGTCAGGTGAATCCTTAAAGGGAATGGATACTATAAAGCGGCTATCGCTATACTTTTTAATAGTTTGTACAAAGTGATTTTCGCATTCGATTTCTTCGTGCAACCACGAACATTTTGTGGAAACTTCTTCCAATTCAAGGAATTTTGTAATTGTTGTTGAACCTTAAGTTGCCCTGTTTCGTGGGATAGGTTACAAATTACATTTTGTTTATGAATAGTGGAGTTACTCAAATTGCCTGAAATAACCCAACCTAACTTTGTTTCTTGAAGCACTGGCATATTTACACCCAAATCCACGTGACCTGGACATATAATGTTCCAGAACACATCTGCTCCAATTAGTATATCGATTGGCCTTGGATCGTAGAACACTGGATCTGCCAATTTAACATGTTTTGGAAGACAACTATTTAAGATGCTAGTATCTATTTTGCTAGGAGGCAACATACCTGTGGTTTGAGGCAAAACCAGACATGATAGCCTATTACTGTAATTATTATATTAAGCATAAATTTCAATATCAACTTTATGTTTTATTTTGTTAATACTCTTATTTAATCCGGAAACAGTGAAGTCTATACTTAACAAATCAGCATGCAATTTTTTGCAAAGAGTCTCTGTAACAAAACATGATTGTGATCCCGAATCCAATAAAGCACGTACTGTATATGACTTATTATTTTTATCATAAACTGAAACTAGAACTGTAGATAACAGAGTGTATCCCAATTTCTCATGTTTTGACGTTAATGCAATATTATTTTCTTGATGGGTTTCTTCGGCTTCCTTGTCTTCATGTAATAATGTATTGTGTTTAGCGTTACATTTTTTGCATGTACCGTACAACCGACATTGTTTGCTTATATGACCACCCCTTAAACAATTTAAACAAATTTTATTACGCTTAGCTTGTTGTATGCGTTCCGATACGGTTAGACGCAAAAACTTTTCACAAGTATAATTTCTATGACTGCCTTTACAAAATACACAAGTATATGTTTTGTTTTCTGATGGATTACTAAATTCAGTTGCAGTTAATGCCCTTGACATAGGTTAAAATTGCTTTTTATAGTTGACATCTTGTTTATTAACTTCTAATTTTTGTAATAAATCTGCACGATTTTTTAGAAAGTCATACATGTTTTCTAAGTTAATGTTATCTTTGATTAATTTATATTCTTCCCATTTTGTTACAGTATAATCGCCCAAACTTTTGGTAGTTAAATATATAATTAATAAATCCCAATTTTGTGTGATTTCATCGAGCGTTTGTAGTGCTCGTAAATGCTTTGAAACTGTATCTATTAAATTACGAAGTTTGGATGCAGAACCTTTAGTTATTTTTTCTAAATTAAACAATGCTTCCAAGTGATTATGAATTAAAAGATTTTTGTTGTCATATCTTTTGCATAAAAGTTCCCATGCATTCGAACAATTTTTTTTCTGAGAATTCCGACATTTTTATGACTTGAGCGGCTGTTGATTCTAACTTGCGCGTAGATAACGATATTTTTCTATTTTGCGTTCGAAATGAACTCATTATGAAACCCAAAACAGTATCGAAATGAGCTTCATTTCGATACGCTTTTTTCATTTTTCAATGTTGGCGTTGTTCGAATACAGAAATAAATATCATTGCTGTCATTTGATTTTAAGAATTTATGTACATTTGACAGATATGATATATGTCCTTATTTTACACAAACAACGTATGTTGTAAACAATTGGCAACAACATATATGTTTCTATGTCACTCATGTTTATATTTTTAAATGAAATATGAAGTAATGTTAACGAAAATTAATAAATAATATGTAATATAATATACTTCGCGGATAGCAAGATTTAAATTTGAAAATGTCAAGTATCAATGTGACCAACTGCATGCTTTATATAAAAATTAAACTCTGAACTTTCAAATTAAATAATTCCAATTTAAGTAACTTATTAATGTAAAAAACGCAAAATAGAAAAAATAGTATAAAAAACTCGTTTCATAAGGCCTTTTGCCACACTCGCTCTTTAGAAAACTCGCCGCTATCGCGGCTCGTTTTCTAAACTGATCTCGTGCGGCAAAATGGTGCCTTATGAAACTTGTTTTTTAAGATACTATTTTGTATTTCAGTAATATTTTCGTTGGTGTGAATGAGCGATATAAAGGTTTCTTTATACTCCAACCACTTGTCATAGTCGCCCGAAAATGACGGTAGCTTTATGTCTGGCAACTTGATTGATTTGTTTTGCATTTTATTTGTCCGGTTGTCTACCATATCTATATCGGCTTGGGATGCATTGACCCAGTTAATGTCATACTCCCCCAACAAACACTTTGCTGTCGAAATAACATTATAATAATGCTCTTCGAATGATTCTCGTTCTATTAACTGATTGTCTAAGGTTTCACATTTAATTTGAATCTGTATTTGAACTTCGTCGAATTCAATTAAAACTAATTCAATTTTTGATATGCGTTCTTGTAATTCAAAATAATTTTGTTGAGAAGGTTTCTCATACATTTTGTACTTGTTTATGTAATTACTAAATGTGGTAATTTTTCCTTTGAGTATACCGCGTTTTTTTGTTAATATTTTTTTATCTAATGACTCCATGGTGTTATGTCTTGCGCAACAGAGGTCAATAAACTTTGAATTAAACTTACAATATGTACGTTAAATAATTCGTATTTATCCACTTTGCAAATTGAGACTGATAACAAGGATTAGATAGGAAATAATAGCTATACTCCTCGTCAGGAAAGATGATCCCTGCGTCATCAATAAACATTGTATGATTCAAATCAGTACTTCGGCGTCATATTAAATACTGTAAATTGCAAAATGAATATGGAACTTTGTTTCTGGGCCAAATATATTTGACATAGTCGGTCGAATTTGTAGGTTATATGAACATATATAATCGAATTACATCTTAAGTTATATTAAAATTACTATAAATTGAACAAAGCTGCGTAAACAGCAAATCAAATTAATCTATAACACCACTGGAAAAATAAAATGAACTATCAAGAATTTACAACTTTAAGTCAACATATAAGATTATTGTAATTCTTTAATCATTTTAATGAATGGCAAAACCAAACAGTTTCAAGTTAGTTGTAAAAGCATTATTACTGGAATTGAAATTATACAATAGACCAGAGTATCTACTTTGTATAACTGTAATTACATATTCACTGTTATGACAGTTTTATAAACATTATCTTCCCAATTATATCATAGAATAACCCTAGATATTAGTTAAACGTTCTACAGTGCCTTATTTTAAATAAAATTTGGAATATATTGCAGTAAAACTTAACACTGCCATAATAGATAAGTTGAGTTTTGCACAAAGGTCGGTATAAATATTTGAAATTGCAGTATGCATTATAAACAAAACATATTCATACAAATTTATTTGCTGTGAAATGTTTTTTTTTGCTTTGAAATTATTTGTTGACTGCTAGTAAAATAGAACTTGTACGATTGCAGAAAGAAATTTTGAAAAAGGAACATGATATGGAGCAAGAAAGAAAAAGTTTAGTAATTGAACTTTCAAAAATTAAATTGAGCATACTAAAAATTTTACTTGCAATAAGTTATAGATTTATATAATATATACAAACAATAGTTATTTTATTTATTGTTTTCATCAAATTGTATGAATTTGTTTTGTGTATATTAAAAATTTTTAGTTAACACCAGAAGATTAGAGCTGATGGACACCAAATCAAATAAGGCAGTCGAAACACATTTCAGTAGTGTACCTTGCAAAAACTTGCTACAAAAAGATGAAAACACATTCAAATGTATTTAATTGGACATACATTTTTTTTTATATGCATTGTATTTTTAACTCCAAATATTAAAATTGCAACTAAAAAGAATACGCAGTAAGAAAAGGGAGCCAATTAAAAAAAAAACCTAATATATTAAATTTGTTTATGTGTATGCTGTTTTTTCCATTCTTCAAAATGACGAAATTTCTTAAACATTTCTCCATTCATTTCACCATGATAATCTTCTATTTCTGATTTGCTTGAAAACAATAAAGAAGCATTTGACACAAAACATAATTTTGAACCACAATGTAATACAACATATCGCTTACCCTCGTAACTCTCAGGTTTACGCACACTCTGCAGATTATTATCTTGCCGGGTCTCATCAAGCAATACCACTTCTCTCTGAACAGAACTCAAATTCTTTATGTAATTCCTAAGAAATGTCAATCTTATCTCTGCAATGTTGGATCGTTCCACTAATGCTCTATGATTATTATCCTTTTTACATTTAAATCCAATATTGTGAAGTACACGATTTAAACTGCTGCTACACAGCTTTAATGCGTTTTACTGTAACTAATCCCAAGCACAATGCATCTGCCACTCGCTAAACAAAAGGTTTATTAAAATCTAAATATATTATGTGCTCATGTAATAGGTATTAACACCACCATGGTTTTTCTCTCGTTCAAAATATTGCAACGAATTTAAAACAAGTTGTCGTGATTGCTGCCTTTATAGTTTTGAAAAAATAAATTGCTTTCGTTTGTGCACTTATTTTGATTATGATTAACGTAAACATAATCCGTGTTTAGTAATAATTTGTAACTAATCCGACGTCGCAAAAGAACGTCGTATTCAGAGCTTTTATTCTATAATAGTGCCGATTGACATATGTATATAAATAAAATGGAGAAATGGAGACTATGTATATTTTATAATAATATTTTAAAAAATTCTTTCAATGGAGACTGTGGTTAAATAAAAATTTAAAAACGGTATATAACCCCTTACCACAATTATTAGTCGTATCCTAAATACGTATTTCGACAACTAAGTTGTCATCATCAGTAGGTAAAAACTACTAATTAAAAGTCGCACATGGGGCACAGTAAAGTAAGAAAAACGCTTCCGCACAACTACTATACACTACAACCCTGTAAAGACTCTTTACAGTCTCTTAGTCTTACAGTCTTTACGGGGTTGCAGTGTATAGTAGTTGTGCGGAAGCGTTTTTCGTACTTTACTGTGCCCCATGTGCGAATTTTAATTAGTAGTTTTTACCTACTGATGATGACAACTTAGTTGTCGAAATACGTATTTAGGATACGACTAATAATTGTGGTAAGGGGTTATATACCTTTTTTAAATAATATTTTAATTGAAATATTTCAGGAAATGGCTTTAAAATCATTTGATGATTTATCATCTTCTAGCTCATCTAGTGATACTGACAGTTTGTTCAGATACTATCTGCCACACATATTTCTTCTTTTTTGCATGCTTCAATTCGTCTTGGTATTCTGCATACAAACTAATGGGAAATAAAGTTTCTTATTCGGTCCAAAATTCATCAAAGCTATTTCTATTTTCTTGCCGTTCATCCAATTCTTTTTCAACATGATAATTTTCATTCAGGTCTTCAGAAAACATTGTAGTTTGCTGATCTTTATTCCCTGCAACTTCATCATTGTGATCTTCAATCCTATGTATTATATTTTGTTCGTATAATTTATGATACTTTGTTAGTTCATTATAGAAGTTGGAATCTGAAAAATCCACATCAAAAAATAAATTGTTATTGACGAATGTTTAAAAGTTAACTTACCCGTTTCAGCTTCTTCTATTTCGTAAGGCGATAAAAAAAATTTGATATTTATTGCCACTTTCATGTTGGATAATTATCTTTTTCATTTCTATATTCATTAACAGCAGGTCGGAAATTGTATTTGTCAACTTTGGTTCTCCGAAATTATTTATTTATTTTTTATTTCTGATATTCCTAAGTAATACAGTTTTTTACTTTTATTTACATTCTACAGTAATTTATCGGGAAGGTGTATATTATTTATACAATCTTCAGCAAATCCTGACGAAGTAATGAATACAACTTGAACCGAAAAAAATTTGAACTCTGTTTATTATTTGAAAATATATTTTAATATTTAAATGTTAAGCAGATTTTTAAAATTAATTTGTGAAATTTTATGAGATTATTATAAATAATTCTATATTCAATTTGCAATTAAATTACATTAATTGCATAAATTTCGTGTGAAACTCATATTTAAAAATCTTGGAGGAATCAGATTTTTAAATATGAGTTGACACATATTCAAAAAAATAACTATGCTCTAATAAACTTATGTATGATATTCTAAGAAACTATTAAAGTTTACGGTCCCCATAAGTGTGTTTAAGCTTCAATAAATTATTCTAGAAAAAGCTAAATAATTTATGTGTATAAATTATTTTTGCATATTTCTCAGTTACTTCAAAAATGAAAGAATCTTTATTTGGCCTTGGTTTAATGATAAACGTCTGTAATTTCTTGCCTGATTCCAGCATTTGGCTTTCTTCAGTAAAATGTGACCTTATTAAAGGTTAGTCTTTGTCTTTTCTCTTGATTTGTGTCATGGTTTCGTATACTTGTTTCGCAGGTTTATTAGTAGAGATACACATGCCAGCGACGTACGCATGTAATTTTGCACTTAATTTAAATTATAAGAAAAAATTATAAACGTACACAAACACTTACCGCATTGTGAAGAATTATCAGTGAATTCATTATCTGGATAAGATTTTTCAAATATTCCAAGCATCAAATATGTCTACACAGTTCTTTCGCTTAAGTTAGTGCGACTTGCAGAATAAACGTGTTTTAATGCCGAAAACGACCGTCCCACATCTAATGATGTTATATTTGCATATTCAAAATAATTGTGGAAAACAACGAAACGTCTTGTAATTTTTCTATTCCCTCGGCTAGTTCGAAGTAATTGTTATTTATAGTTTATAAATCTTCTTTAACCTGAGAATCTTTGAATAATTCCTGGCTTTTCTTGACACCTGCAGCTTCTGTCGGATTGAATTTTAAAAGTACCTTCTTTACATGATCAAAATATTGATGATAGTAAAACACAGCTTTCAATCATGTTGTTCAACGCATAATTGTCGGCTCTGGTGGTTCAGGTATTTCGGGACACAGTCTGTAAAATAGTCGAGTATGTTTCGGGGACTTTAGAAACACTGCTTTTGTACTAGCTATTAAATCATTTACTTGTGGATAACATTCACGAATTGTTTGGCCACAAGATTCAAAGCGTGGATTTTGCACATTACATATAAGAGTTTAGCATGTTCTTTGAGAGATCGACCTAAAGACAGCTTGTTTGCGGAACTATCATCAATATTCGCTTTGGTGAAATTTCAAATTTGTCCAATGACTTCAAAGCCACCTTCGTATGTTGTTAAAATACTAGGTACTTTTTGCATAAAAAGCATTAGAAAACACGATGAAAATTTAAAACGTATCATGGCGACTTTGCCCCTGCACATAGAATGATGCAAAGATGGTTCGCTACATTTCGTTGTAATCATATGAGCATGGATGAGGCTGAGTAAAACGTAATATCTGAGCGTCTACAGTGAGTAGGCTCTGAGGAAATTAATAACAAAGTCCGTGAGAGGATGTTGAAAGATCACACATTTGGCGAAGAAAAAAATTTTGTTTAACCTTCATAATACACCAACACATTTGTCTGCATTCGTTTGCAATTGTAAGGGCTAAATTGGTCGAATTTGCAAACCTAAATAAATAGCTCAGTAGTCGGACATTCGCATCGAATAAGAAGGTCATTGCATAAAGATAGGCATAGTTTCAGAGATCCTACTTTTTAGAAAGCATATAAAAGTGGTAATGTCACTTCCCTAAGTGTACAAAGTTGAAAGGCGATTCTAATGTAGAAAAACAAAACTCCGTTTGTTAACAATAATAGTTGGTCATTTAAAAGTAACGCCCCTATCAAATATCTCAGGAATATGAACTTGCCCAAAAGTTAGAGCGGGTAAGGACAATTTTAAATGTAGAATCATGAGTTAATTCTTAATTCGACGGATAATTGCTGAGAAGAAAGTGACTAAGACTAATAACACATTTATTTCTTTTTCTTTTAGATATTTAGTAAATCAAAGTTGCTTCAATCTGGATGGGATTTACAGATATGTTAGAACCATAAACTGGGCAGTTATATATACCAGGCTGATTTGACGGAAAGAGAGGCTCAACAATTGTCGAAAACTTCTTAACCAGCATCGACCTGAAGATGATGATTTTCTCAAGAATTTCTTCAACGGAGACCAAACGTTATGATCCCGAAGACAAGCGGCAGTTAGTAAAATATCGTGGTCCTGATTCTCAATGTGTATGATAATTCAAAAGGATTCCATCATCTCAGAAAGTCATGCTCACCATTTTCTGGAATGCAAAGGGCGTCACACATATCGAATATCTGCCGAAGGGACCAACTATTAATTCAATAAAATACTACACAACTTTACGACCACTAAAGAATCGTATACATCGAGTAAGGCCAAAAATGGCGAATTTCTTCCTGCATCACGACAACGTCAGACGGTGTCGAAACAGTAAGGAAACGATGAAGACGCTCCCAAAAAAATTAACATTTTTTATCAGACAAAAATCGAGCTGATGTTCGCAATTTGATCAACAGTAAACAAGAAGGTTTTAATCCCTCCTTACATCTTCAACATATGTGATGTATGCTTGCCCTTTATTGATCACATATTGTTGACATCTACTTTACTTATTTCCATTTCAAACAATGAAACGGATTGCTATAAATCCGGCAATGTTTCAATGAACGTCATATGAATATAAATTTAATGTATATTCAATCAAATATATATGGCACGAAAATTAAACAAAACAATATTGAATTAGATGAAAAATGTATATATAATTCTTAGAATTACTGAAAATTTATGGCAAGAATGATACGTGTATATATGTTTTCAAAGATATTTTATTAA
Source organism: Melolontha melolontha (assembly GCA_935421215.2). Lineage (NCBI taxonomy): Eukaryota > Metazoa > Arthropoda > Insecta > Coleoptera > Scarabaeidae > Melolontha > Melolontha melolontha. The sequence continues at coordinate 125,707,831 of OW285237.1, read as the reverse complement.
TTATTATCTTCCATTACTTTAATTGAGCCTCATCGGACAAGACATGATTGCAAAGTGTAGATAAAAATTTTCAGCTAATAAATTACATCTTTAAATGATTTAAAAATAAACCTTTGAACAAAGTGTTTGATTTGCAAACAAAAAGACGACTTTGGAAAAATGTGTATTTTTCTGTTATTTAACGCCAAACTACGTATTGAATAAAAAATATATGTTCTAGGTTAACTAAAATAAAAGGTACGCTATTCCCCGAGGGTCTCTTCCACTTTCAAACCAAGCTGCGTTTCACTTTATTCGACAGGCGCTACAAATCCAAATCGGTTCAAATCGGATCGACAAACTTTCTGTAAGAAAATTGTCAATATGTACATGCATCAAGTTCTTATTAAATAGCTAGAATTGGGAGTTCCAACGCAACAGAATATCGTTAACAATAATACAGTCCAATGCTATTTATATTTTATTTGTTTGTAAGCATACTTGTATAATAAATTATTTTGAAATTTAAAATAGATAATTTAGTTTCAAATGCACTGCTTTTTTTTAATGTGTTAATGGTTTCTTAAAACTTAAAAATAATAACTTAAATATAATAAAAGATTCGTATATTACTAGATTGCCTACAGAAATTAAAACAACGGTACTATTTCAATAATAATTTTTGGTAGTCGAATATAATTTTTAAATTCAGCACCGTTTACACAGCTGCCTGTAGTTACTTGGCATAGCATTCCTTTGAACGGTGTTCTTATTAAATATTATATGTAATGAGCGATCCAATTCGAGTTTCCTTCATTGATTACACTATATAGTAAACAGTTGCCCTTAATGGCTTATGTTTGACACATCGAATGTTAGTTTGAAACGACATATTTACAAAATGGATCGCGTAACCACCCTTCGACGGGTTAAAATTATTCAATTGTTCTATGGCAATAACAATCGTGTCCGAACTGTGTATCGACGTTTACGGGAAGATTATAGTCAACTTAATCGCCCTACTGAGCTAACAATTCATAACGCAGTGAAAAAGTTTAAGGAAACTGGAAGCGCTGGTGTAGCATTGGAAGTATTGATGAGCCGTGTGCATTATACTGGCGCACGTTCAGTCGAGAATTTGCTACTGTCAGTGCCAGTATAACCACGGGTTGGATTGACATAACGTGTGATGCGATCATTCCTTTCCCAGCAACGACACTATCGACCCAATCGCAACACCTATTGTGCCAACCCAAGCTGCTGTGCTGCTGGTTTGAAAAAAGGAGTCCTTTTTCGACGGGTTAAAATTATTCAATTGTTCTATGGCAATAACAATCGTGTCCGAACTGTGTATCGACGTTCACGGGAAGATTATAGTCAACTCAATCGTCCTACTGAGCTAACAATTCATAACGCAGTGAAAAGGAAACTGGAAGCACTGGGGTAGCATTGGAAGTATTGGTGAGCCGTGTGCATACGTTCAGTCGAGAATTTGCTACTGTCGGTACCAGTATAACCACGGGTTGGGTTGACACAATGTGTGATGCCATCATTCCTCTCCGAGCAACGACACTACCGACCCAATCGCAACACGAATTGTTTGAAAAAAGGAGTCCTTTTTACACGACAAAGAAGAAGGCGAAGAATAAAGTAAATATGAATATATATATATATATATATATATATATATATATATATATATATATATATATAGTGTTTATAAGAATTTTATTTTTCTTATTTATTTTATTGGCCGTGTCTTAATATTAAAAATAATAGACTTTTTATTGGTTTAGCGACCTTTTATTGAATTATGATGTTTTATTCTACGACGTTTCGACTTTTATTATTTTTCAGTCTTTTTCAAGTATCTAGAAACAAGAATTAATACAATGAGAACATGAGAATTGTGTTTGCTTTTGTGAGATTGAATTAACAATTAAATTAACAATTAAAATTAAAATTAGATTAAAGACTGAATTACCAATTAGATTAACAATTAAAGTTAAAATTTAAAATTAGATTAATAATGAGTAAGGACAATTAAAGTGATTACATCTGTATAAATGAATAGAAAAATTTGAATTAAACTACAATACAGTAAGGTAAATAGAAACAAGAATTACTACACTGAAAACGTGAGAGTTGTGTTTGCTTTTGTGAGACTGAATTAACAATTACATTGACAATTAGAATTAAAATTAGATTAAAGACTGAATTACCGATTAAATTAACAATTAAAGTTAAAATTTAAAATTAGGTTAATAATGAGTAAGGATAAATTACAGTGGTTAAATCTGTATAAATGAATGAGACGTTAAACTTTTGATCTTAAACTACATTACATGAACAATGAATGACAAAACTCACCGTTTCTTTTGGTTTTCAAAATCACGCATTCTGTGTAACATGTGTATCGGGTACCCGAGACCTTTTTTTGTAACGAACCGATCGCACTGGTTGGAATATTGAAAGTGTTTGTGGCTTTGTTAAGAGAGGTTAATTTTTGTTCTGTTTTTGGAATTTAGCAAATTGATCAGGACCGTGTTTAGGGGTATGTAGTAAAAGTATTTACAAATGGGAACTGATAAAAAGTTTTTTTTGTTTTTTTGGTTTGTGTTTGTGTGTGCGGGGGGGGGGGGGGTTGATTTTATCTATTGTTTAATCAGTGGGTAATAGAGTTTAGACAGTCCATCAATTTCGTTCCTGTTGTTTATTGTTCTGCTGTTTTTGAAAATGTGGATCATTTGTGTATCATTTGTGTATTTGTGTATTGTATGTTTATTTCTTTCTGTAGGATGTTTATGTTTTTTACAGTGTCTGTGATCAAATAATTCAAAATAGTGTGTGTAAAGTTACTTATTTTATCATCGAACATATTGGTGAGTTTTTTATCATTAAACAGAATGTGTGTTAATTTGAGTTCTAGAAATGTAGGCGTTAGTTTGTTGGTTTTGCATGCAACTAAAAATATTCTGCGGTTTTTCATTCTTGCTATTTTATTTTCTAATTTAGTTATTTTCTTTGTTCTCGTGTACGTTTCTTGTCCAAGGTGTTTCTTTATTTTGGCGTAACTCCATTCTTCTTGTTCTATTACCATATTTTCAACCATGGTTTTCAATATTTAGTGTTTATAAGAATTTTATTTTTCTTATTTATTTTATTGGCCGTGTCTTAATATTAAAAATAATAGACTTTTTATATAGATATAGATATATATATATATATATATATATATATATATATATATATATATTAGTAAAAATATCATTAACGGGTGAGCGGTCTGTCAAGTAAAAATAAAACTCCTTTATTCCACTGTATATTTCATAACGCATCGGTTACTTCATCAGGAGTGTAATTCAGAGTTAAAATTTAGCAAATAACGGCACTAAACATGTTAAAAATTCGTCAACTTTAAAACATCACATCAATATGTTGTTAGTTTTATTTTTACTTGACAGACCGCTCACCCGTTAATGATATTTTTACTTATACAGTACGGTCGATAATACTTTATAGTCTATATATATATATATATATATATATATATATATATATAATATCTTCGTGACCTTGGTATGATAAGGCAAACTTAATAAGTCGGCGATTAAAGGTCTGGTTCATTACTTCAAAGTATGTATATATATTTAAAATAACTCTACATGGCAATGATGCCTTTGGCAAGAGAATACAAAATATATACTATAACTTAATTTTGTAACGATCTACAATTTACCATCATAATATATTTTTTTGTTATATACCTTATGTTATTTAAATATCAATTACATTTAAATATCAAATACTTTTGCTTATCATGCTGACTGTTCCGTATTTTGATTCCTGTCTAGTTGTCCGAGCAGGTTTTCGTGGTTTTCCTTCTCGTTTTGAGCGAATGCCGACAACTTTGCATCTTAAGTCGCTCCACGGGCGCATACGTAATAATAACTCATGTCTTGCTTTTCCCTGCTTTTCCCTGTTTTCTGTTTTGTGCTGATGTGGTCCTCTACTGGGTTGTAGCCTAGCATATGCGCTACCAAACTCTAGGGGGGTCTGCCCGATGGGCAGTCAGGTGCCATTCCGCCTTTCCAGCAGGAGTGAGGAACCAAGCTACGCGGCGCAAATCACGGCGCCGCGCAATGCACACACCACTAGGACCGGTCCTGGGCGGCAACCTGGCTAGTCTGCTGTTAACAGCACACACACGTTCGACGTGTGTGCATTGCCCCCGCCTCTGCGGAAATCGTTAAGGTGGCACAAAGTGTGACCGTCGTCGACTGACGTAGCCACTAAGAGTGTTCCCTCGGTTGGCGATGAGCAACCCCGTGCAGGGTGCGCTTCGCTGGTCTGCGCCTTGCCTCGTTGGGGCGGGGGTCGGGCCGTCGAAGTACTGCTCGGAAAAGTAAAGAAGTTGCCGGGAAAGGGTTGGCGGCCCTACGCAACGGCTGGTTATCCGATCTCTCTAAATTTACGCGACCGGTCACTAAACACACGCACGAGCGCACTAACATACAAAACCCTACACTTACGCGGTCACACAAATACAAAATCACACACCCAGAGAGAGACGCAAGCTGCCAGCAGCAACAAACACACAGGTTCATACCCAGAAAGAGACACAAGCTTCTGGCAGCGAACAACACATATGTTCACACCTTGCTATCTATTTTTTTGGAATACTAAGGCATGATCTATTATTATTATTAGAATGTATCTTTGAATAATTTAAACTATAACAACTTAATTATTTGACATTTATATTCTGTCATTTATATTTTGTATTCTCTTGACAAAGGCATCATTGCCGAAACATGTAGAGTTATTTTAAATATACATACATACTTTGAAGTAATGAACCAGACCTTTAATCGCCGACTTATTAAGTTTACCTTATATATATATATATATATATATATATATATAAGGATAAGGATAAGTGCATAGGTGCTTGACAAAGAAGTATATGGAAAGAAGAAGGCAAAAAATAAAGTAATATATATATATATATATATATATATATATATATATATATATATATATATTCATATTTACTCTATTTTTCGCCTTCTTCTTTCCATATACTTCTTTATCAAGCACCTGCGCACTTATCCTCTCATGCAATTATTGTATCCGACATTTTCCGCTATTGTTCTATCATCATATTTCTTTGAATCCTTTTTTTCTCAAACTTGTTTCACTGTCGTCATATTTTCCATTCATATAAGCCTTTATCAACTTAGCCGTATCTGTTGAATTAATTTCATAGGTGATTATTTTATTTGCTAAATATATCAGAACCACAAGGAAATAAATAAGTTCCAACACAAGTTTAAAGAAAAGCTTTTGTTTCACTTTCCAATTTGTATAATAGTAATCTAATTCCAGTTTCGTATTTTTTATCTCAGAAAAAACACACAAAATGTAATATTATCTATATTTTTTTTATTAATCGGGTATTTAGTATTATTCATTCATTATGGAAAATTATGTCAGGCAAATGTCCGCCTCTGGATCTTCTGCAGCACTTGATTCGTTTGTGGTAATTTTCAATTACATTTTCCTAACTTTCGGGAGCTGTCTCAGCTATAATTTGGGGGAAGCGACTTTTAAGAAAACCCCACAAAAATCCCATGGCGTTAAATCGCATGATCTTTGCTGCTAGTTTACGATAGCGCTGCAAACTCTGATTTTTTCATGCGATGTGTGGCAAGTCTTGGTGAAACCATCTTTAACATCAATATCTTCAATTTTGTCTCAAAAATAATTCGTTAAAATGCTGCAATAGCGCTCACTTTTGGCTTTTACTGTCTGACCTTCATCGTTTTTTAAAAAGCAAGGCCCAATTATATTGTCTGAACACAATGATACTTTTAGGGCATGCAATGGTATCCTGTATCACGTGAGGATTTTCCTAACCCCGTAGGCGTCAACTTTGTTTATTAAAATACCCAAGAATTTGGAAATGTGCTTTATCAGAGAAGAAAATTTTCTTTGGACACACAGCATTAACATCCTGCTTCTCTGACACCGAATCTGCATACATTTTGGCTGCCCATGGTCTCTGAGCTTCAGTTCTTGTGTTAACTAAATAGTCGCGCCACTGTGCGATTATAAAAAGTGTCAGAGACGGTACCTTAAAGCGGACCGACAATAACAAAAAGAATAGTTTTGTTATGGTCCATTCATCCAGCTGTTACGTATGTAAACATACGCTATAGCGTATGTGTGTGTGAGGTACTTATTATTAGGCGTCACGAATTCAAAATATTCAGTATATGGAAAGTAAATATGAATATATATATATATATATATGAATATATATGAATATATATATATATATATATATATATATATATATATATATATATATGGTAAATTCAATCAGTTGGCGATTAAAGGTCTGGCTTTACTTCAAAGTATATATATTTAAAACAACCCTACATGTTTCGGCAATGATGCCTTTATCAAGAATATATAATATAAAGGCATAATTGCCGAAACATGTAGGGTTGTTTTAAATATATATACTTTGAAGTAAAGCCAGACATTTAATCGCCAACTGATTGAATTTACCATATCATACCAAGGTCACGAAAATATTATATATATATAATATAAGGTAAACATAATTAGTCGGCGATTGAAGGTTGAAGGCATCATTGCCGAAACATGTAGGATTATTTTAAATATATACACTTTGAAGTAATAACCAGACCTTCAATCGCCGACTAATTAAGTTTACCTTATCATACCAAGGTCACGAAAATACTATATATATAATATATATATATATATATATATATATATATATATATATATTCATATTTACTTTATTTTTCGCCCTATTTTTCCATATTGTTATGATACAAATAGCTCAGTTATTCCAGCTATCTGTAAATGAAGAAGTGAGAATTAATATAAGAATTACACTCAATGGTATAGCTACATGTGGCTGACATAACTTGTAAAATTAATGTCGAAATGTTAATAAATTAATATTACGATAACTTTGTATATTTCAGATTAATTATATTTATTCCAAAATTTACTTTTCATATTTTTAATTTTCATTTTCATCAATCAAGTCATTTACGCGAAATTAAAAAAGATAGTTAATTTATTTACATTTGAATTTTATATCGATACTAATTGAACACGCCCACTTTTCAAATTATAAGAAAAACCCCCGAACAGGTTATTTTTGTATTGGAAATTGTACATAACCTAACATTAAGAAGCCAGGCATATCTATTTGTTAATTAATATTTTATTTTGTCTTTCTGTCCAAATTAACATTTTATCTACATTTTAATTATTATAAATTATTGTAAAAGTACAAATCAAGTAAATTATTAATTTCTAATAAGGCTTTGAAAAGAAATAATTGATAGCGAGCGTGGGTGCAGAATTTTTACACACAAGTTGCCTAAAAAGTGATACTCCGTTTATTAAATTAATTAAATACTAAAATACTAGTGTTAGAAGAATAAAAGTATATAGAAAAGACGTAATTAATATTGGCGCAACATTCGAAACACTTTTGGCGAGAACAATATTCGAGACCGGCAAGAAATCGACCAAAGCATCTTTTGACCGCCGAGGGTCGACCGATTTCTACATACAAGAACAAGCTTCCACATACCTGCGCCGTAGAACCCAAGAATATCTCTCTTGATCCCGTACAGCTGAACATCCTGAATAGTAGAAACCTTCCTTAATACCTTCACGCTCCCTGCAAGACACAGGTTAATTTAATTCAATTCTGTTTATAAAAGTCTAATTAATAATTATTTCTCAACCAATCAAATTCACTAATTCATTACATCTTGATTTTACTTTTAAATATATTACAATTTTGCTAAAATTTAAGAAAAGAACATTATCCATTGAGAATTTGTAGTACTTACCATTACTGTGTTTATTTATTTATATTAAAACAAACTTTACTATATCAGGTCACTAGTTACATAACCATAATTTTTCACGTGCATATTATTCTAATTCCTTGTTCCACCGTTAGTCAAGTTACTTATTTATTGTATACAGATACCTTGCATTTAATAAATATTTTACACTTATTATTTCAAAGAAGTTCTTTTATTTATCAATGCGTAGCTAGAAATAAATTTGTGATACTATTAATTAATTTTCCGTCAGTTTTATAGGAGTATAAACCTACCGACCAGGACCCTGAGTAAGAATAAAATTTGTTTAGTATCTTAGTCATGCTCTACCGACCTCTAGTCGTAATCAGAGATACTACGTACGATTGGCTGGTAATCTAACTTTACCTGTTTATTTTATATAAGGCGCCCAACACATCTTACAGCCAAAGTACGATTTAACTACATTATATTCACATATTATTATATTTCACCGTTCATTAGCTACGTTTCAATATATATATATATATATATATATATATATATATATATATATATATATATATATATTTATATATATATATATATATATATATATATATATATATAATTTAAAAGAAATGATCGACCGTACTATATTGGTTAAAACAAATCAAAACCGGGCAAACGGTCTGTCAATTAAAACTCATTGATTAAATTAAGAACATTAATGTAACTATAGATATAAGGTGTCACATCAACCTTTAAAAAATATGTATATGTAAAAGTTAAAACACAAAAAATATAAAAACGAAACATATAGCAAAAAAACTCAAAGTCACAATAATATCAAAACCAAGAAACTATGCAATATAAATTTAACAATACAAAGACTAATTAACAAATTTGTTTTTAGAGGGTCAATTAACCGCCAAACCAAGTATATTGAATTAAATTAGACTTAGTCCGTTAGTATCAGATTTATAGTTATCGTTGTTTGTGTCTCTGATAATGTGGACCATTTCTAAAAAGGTTCTTTTCTTTGAGGTTATTTTCAACGTCTAGGATCTTAACGTCGACAAAATCGAACGTATGGTCACGATCAAGTGCATGGTCCATCAAAGCACAAGATCTCTTTCCGATACGGACATCACTTTTATGCTGTGTGATGAGCTGTTTTAGCCATTGCAATGTCTGACCTATATAAATGCCACAACGATCCTAACATGGTATCCTGTAGACAACATGACTATTTAAAAAAAAGGTGTTATGCCTTTGGTCTTACTATACAACTTCTTCAAAGTATAGGTGTTGTATTTAGCTATTTTAATATTATTAAATTGTTTGAAATGTAATACAATTGTATGAGTAGGCCCACCAATGTATGGGATTTGTTTATAAGTCACACGTCTGCAGAAACGGCTTCAGTAGGACCATCATAAATGTTAGAGTTATATATCAATTTATTAAGTATATGCGTAAGATAGACACTGTTGGCGAAGATGCTGAAAAGTTCTTTAAGATTGTCATTCAGAAGGATTTCATAGCATATATGTGCTATTCTGTTTCTCATAGCTACCACGGTGTTATACTTCTAATTGAGAGGATGATAAGAATGATAATTATAATTAATGACCCGATCAGATCAAGTTGGTTTTCTATACCAATTCAAAGTGATGGCTAAGCTACCATTTCCATTACCGTTCTTTTACAAGTTTGTTTATGACATTATTTGCTCTGTGCCACAAGAAAAATAGATCTAACATTAAAAATTTATATATATATATATATATATATATATATATATATATATATATGGTAGATTCATTTAGTTGGCGACTTAAGGTCTGGTTTTATTTCAATATATATATATTTAAAACAATCTTACATGTTTCGGCATATGATGCCTTTTTCAAAGAAATTTAAAATATAAATGACAGTATATTAATGTCATTTATTCAGTATGACATTAATATACTGTCATTTATATTTTAAATTTCTTTGAAAAAGGCGTCATATGCCGAAACATGTAAGCTTGTTTTAAATATATACATATTGAAGTAAAACCAGACCTTAAATCGTGAACTAATTGAATTTACCATAACATATTAAGGTCAAGAATTAATTATCTTTATATATATATACATATATATATATATATATATATATATATATATATATATATATATATATATATGTATATTGGTTAATCGGTACCGCGAAAGAGAAGCGTTATAGTTTGTCGATCGATTATAAAATGCTCCCGTTTTCTTTCTTCGTAAAATGTTGTTAGATTCTTATTATCGTGACGGCTGGCGCTATTTTTCAAATATACTGTTGTCTCGTAGCATCATTCCTCTTGTTCTTAATGTCCAGTCGTGTCCCAATTTCTATCGCTTCACGTATTATCAGTTCTTCTTTTTCAGTTCTTCAACTTTTTTAAGATCTTTCTATAGCAAAGTCTAAAATTGTGTTCTGTGACGTTTTATAGTCCAATTATTTCCAAAGAAATTTACCATAATAGAAAAAGGCTAAAATTATGTTTATAGACTTCATAAACTACACAGTTTGTTTTATTTTACTTTATTAAACCCAGTAATTCTACTTTAATATTTACTATAGCGTCGATTGCAATAGTGTTGCGAGGAAGTAATTAATTGTCAAACCTTATAGTTTGTTATTGTTGTATTTATAATATTTATCTGTTATATAGTAATAAGCAAGCAACATTGTTCATTCCTGTCCCAAAATCATAGAAGGTTATATAATTAAAAAATATATTTAATATAAAATATTATTAAAAATCGGGTGCGAAGAACACAAGACAAATTCATATTTGTGTGAAGGTATCTCTCCAGATACGCAGACACGCGTTTCATCTGACTACAGAATCATAAGGGCGCACCACTGAAGAGATACTTTGACCATAATAACACTCTTACCATATAAAAAAGTTATTAAGAAGAAGAACATTCAGCGCGGCTCATTGACTAATGTCAATATCACAAACACCAAAGCAACTATTACCGTCTTCATAACAAGTGCGAAATGCGCATTGATAATTCTATAGTAAGATGAGACACGTGTCTGCGTATCTGGAGATATATTTTCAGACAAATATGAATTTGAAGTGAAGTGCACTGCACAAGTTGTAGGAGTGCATACGATTGAGAAAGTGCCCAGTATGATTGCGAAGTATCTTAGATTACCAAACCCTAAAACATACACGGACCACTGTTTTCATAGAAGTTCTGCTACGCTGCTTGCTAATACCGGGGTTGATATGTTAATTCTTAAACATCACGGTGGATGGAAGTCCACGACAGTAGCGGAAGGATATGGAGAAGACTCGAAAATAAGAAACAAATTTCCAATTCAATTTCTGGTGCTATAGTATCTAGTTTGAATGTAGGTAATTGCAAAATGTTACGTCTCAAAGAAAATAATTTGATGTCGAATGTTAGTAGCCATTTGTCAGAAACAGTAGATGAAGTTACTTCAACTTCTGGAGTAAATATAAGCAATAATTAGAGACCGGACACATCGGGCTGAAATGGACGTCATTACGACAGACGATATAAATAATCTACAACATCTGTAAGTACATCACGCAGTTATTGAATAGCACTATTCATTCGGTTAACCGGACACAAAAAATAGATGTGCAGTTAACCGAATGATTAAGTAAATTAAATAAATTGATTTTAAAGCAATAACATATTTTTTTCTAAATCGGTCAAGATTACCTACTTTCTCGGCGCAATTTCAGAACGTAAAATAAGCTATTCTAGTAGCTTAGTCTGTTGCCAAGCAAACATCAGGAAGGTTTTTTTTCGTCCTAAGCCGGGAATGTCGGTAGCTTTCCCGTACCAGTAAATAAATACACGCTGGCAATATTTTCAGCAGCTTTTCCTAACTCCGGTGGTGCTCCGCACACCAGGACATCATCATCACTGCCCATTTAATTTTTTTTGCGATAAGTAGATATTAAAGCGAAATAATAAGTAATTAATCTCTTACCTTTTTCACAAGAACAACCAAGCAGTGATTTGTCAAGGAAACGATTTCATAGGCAATTAGGTGATAACGAAAAAATTTTATGCATTTATAAAATTTTTTTAATTTATAATAATGTTGATTCCGATTTCAGAAAAAAAAGTATGTGTACCTCGTAGTAAAAGCACATTCCCGGACTTCAATGCTTGTTGGCTTCGGCCAACAATTTACATTGTCGTATAGGAATGTATTGCTTTTACTACTAGATACACAATGTACTATATTTGAAATTATCTAGTTAACGCTAAAAAGGTCTAGGTACGCTAAAAAAGTATTTTGCAGCCTAGGCATACAAATAACTGTTGTTTTATACAAAATTTAGTGATGTTTTACCCGCTCAAGCATGGTTCAAATTACTTTATTATAACAGAATTCTCTTCTGAAAGGAAGAAAAATTTTCGAACAAAAGTCGAAGTAATTTCTCCATTACAGGCACCTATTTACTTTAACGAAAATGAGAAGGAACCTTTTTAGATTTCGATACATTGTCAATTTAGAGTATTTCGAAACAGCGATATTTTAATTTTGTTGACAAACCATCAACAGGAGATGTTGTGAAAGTTCAATACTTTGGTCTATTCAGGCTTTTGACACAGCAAGGTTGTGCAGTGTCAAAAGTCTGACCAACTCAATTTCATCAAAGAAATAATGATTTTTATTTTTAGTCCTAAATTATTTCAATTTAATTAGATATAGAATAAGTTATTTCATTCTTCCTTATTCTATCCTGTTTCCTATCCTTAACCTTTCGTGAAACTAAAAACAAAGGCAAGTTAAAATAATGTTTTTAATGTAATTACTAGCTTTATAAAAATTATATTTTTCAACCATTTTGATATACCATTATTGTCAAGAGCTGCTGGTAAAATTTTGTTCAAGGTAAAAACTTTATTTTTGAAAACCAATCAATGCGTTGCACATCTCACTTCTGCTTCTGTATTCTCATCTAAATTCTCTTGAAAAATAATTTTACTCCTTGCTGTGGCAATGCAGTTTGGGATGCACTACAATTAGCTGCAGGTTATATATTTTAAATGTTTGTATTTTCTTTATGGACAACGCACAACTTGCGATTATTGTGACATTCTTTGCGGTTACTCGTAACAAATATATATACTCCAAAATCATAGAAGGTTACATTTGTAAGCAAATGTGTGAGGCAACTTCAGTCTTCAATCTTGTGTATGCAATAATCTGTAATATTGTTGAAAAAAGCAAATATTAAATACAAAAACAAGGTAATTTGAAGAATAACATAAAACCTTTACATAAACTAGCATTAAATTAGCGGATATCACTGACTAATAATTATAATGTTTGACAAGGTTACACAATGGTTGGTTTCAGCTAGTGAAAATGGCCACATATATTATTATCATATATCATATTGTCATATGTTATTTGTGGGCAAATATAAGCGAGAAAGTAATTAATTATGATTTTTTCTTTGATTTATCTCTTTCTCAATATTTTATTCCAGACTCTGTCTTAGATTAATATAAATGAAAATTTTACAAACTTATTTAGTCATGTATGGGTTGAGGGAAGACGGCGTGGGTACTTGATTAAAATTTCTCCTTAAATTAATAATCCACGCCGACTTTTCCCAACGATAAAATGCAAATTCCAAACATTCTGCTTCAGATCTTCTTGCTGTGAGGATCAATTTCGTGATAAAGTGGAGGTACACACCCAGCAGCATCTTTTAATTAGCTTATAGTGCGAAGGAAAATATTATATATTGTGTTTTTATGAGAAAAAATTTACTGCTTGCATTTATAATGCATTTATAAAAATAAAACATTTTAAAAATATCTGCCGACACTTCATAAAAATATTTGGACTCTTTGTTTTCGGTATCCGAATCTAACTTTACATGTACACAGTAGCAATTTTAAACTACATATTTCAATAGTTTACGTTTTTATTTAAATTAAGAATAACCAACTTCTACTGAAAACTGAAATATGTTGATGTTATGAAACAAAATAAATAAATTGTCAATCTAGACAGCATAGATGTCTTTATAAAGGCTGTCACACAAAAAACGCCCCAAGCTGTAACTATGTTATTTATACTTCGATTTTCATGAGATAGGTACCAAATGAAATGGTGTGATGAGTAGAGCTGAGGATGTTTGCGGTACGGCAGGACCGTATGTAGTGCATCCCCACATTTAACTATTTATCTAAATATTCTCTGAAATGATTTGCCGGATCTCATAAATTAATAGAGTGATATTTTAGTATGCACTGGATATTGTTATTATACAAAATCATAATAGCCATTTGTATTTATGGATCATAAATAATAATACGCATGTATTTGTATTTGGTTGTGAATTCAATTTAAACTTAAAACGAATCGTAATATTTTAACGACAAGCCGTCCTTACAATACATGCATTCGAGACAAAGTGTGCAACTCTACGAATAACTTCCATAATTGATCGAAAATGGACATTTTGGAGCTGAAGTGAAGCCCCTATTCTTAGAAAATTTTATTACTGTCGTTAAGAACTATTATTATAAACAACAAAGGCCTTTTATTAGTGTTGAAGTTTTAGTTTCATTGAATTTCCAAGTTATAAGTTATAACTTCTAACTTCATTCACCTAGTTCAAGTAGGTAGTATATATAAAATATATGCAAAATATGTGCTGCCAGGCTTTGAAAGGCTGTGTGACAAGATTTTAATAAATCGAGGTTTCTTTTGTTTTCGTAGCTTTTATTGCATTTGGTTATAAAAATAATATAATAAATAGTAATAAACACAGCTTCTAATCTAGTAATATATTATCAGAATGTGTTTTTCTGGATTTTAGTTAAATTTACACCTTGTTTTAGAATATTGTGAATGAACACTTTACAATTGACTGCTTACAACATGGAAATTCAATGAAACTAAAACTTCAACACTAATAAAAGGCCTTTGTTGTTTATAATAATAGTTCTTAACGACAGTAATAAAATTTTCTAATAATAGGGGCTTTACTTCAGCTCCAAAATGTCCATTTTCGATCAATTATGGAAGTTATTCGTAGAGTTGCACACTTTGTCTCGAATGCATGTATTGTAAGGACGGCTTGTCGTTAAAATATTACGATTCGTTTTAAATTTAAATTGAATTCACAACCAAATACAAATACATGCGTATTATTATTTATGATCCATAAATACAAATGGCTATTATGATTTTGTATAATAACAATATCCAGTGCATACTAAAATATCACTCTATTAATTTATGAGATCCGGCAAATCATTTCAGAGAATATTTAGATAAATAGTTAAATGTGGGGATGCACTACATACGGTCCTGCCGTACCGCAAACATCCTCAGCTCTAGTGATGAGTACTACGTTTGAGGCTGCATTTACTTTTTTCCAGCGCCATCTTCAATTCCTAGCGATCGTCAATTTTTTTTTCAAATTGCGCGGTATATATTTTTTGCATAATTGAATAGAGATTTTTTTCGTGAATCCATTGATGTACAATACATTCATTTTAATTGTAAATTTAGAAGAGAAAAAAATTAAAACACTTTCCAAACACTCTCTTTAAGTGACTTGTATTATACTACAAAATAAACTTGTAGCATGTCAGTAAGTTGATTAAAATTCATGATTTATTTCAAAGCTATCAACATATGCTTGCTTAGTACAGAAAAGTCAAAGATGACAGTTACATATGCGTAATGCATTATTTTTTATTCGCACACTATAGTATAACACAAGTGACTAAGAGCATATACGAACAGTGTTTTAATAATGTTTTTCTTCCAAATTGAATTTGAAATTGATGTATTGCACATCAATGGATTCAGGAAAAAAATCTCTATTCAATTATGCAAAAAAAATATACCGTGCAATTTGAAAAAAAATTGACAATCGCTAGGAATTGAAGACGGCGCTGGAAAAAAAGTAAATTTAGCCTCAAACATAGTACTCATAAAACCATTTCATTTGGTATCTATCTCATAAAAATTGAAATATAAATAACAGAGTTACAGCTTGGGGCGTTTTTTTGTGTGACAGCCTGTATATTCTTGAAAACTTTTAACAAATTTCCTTTTTAATTATTTGGTGTCTGTCTCGGTGAGCACCTACTAAATTTATAAAATTGCCTCTATAATTTATATTATTATTGATTCACCTTCTTGCTTATTTATTTCTTATGTTATTTTATCTGATTATCAACTTACAATTGAACGTTTCCATACTGTCTTTGACTGGATTTTCTTCATTTAATTTTTCGTTTGGCTATTCCTATGATTAGAATCTTTTGCTGCCTTAAACAAAATCTATATTTTCGTATCCCCATCATATGTATCAAGACATAAATGTAATTGGCTATGTTGAATTCCTCTTCTTTCCTACAATGTTTGGCAATCTTTTATATTCATATTGCTTTCTTCTTTGCCTATCTTCCATTTGTCGGTTTTGCAATGTCTCCAGTGCCATTAGATGTCGAGCCAGGTTTTCCTTTTCGCTTTTTCCTATTTCTTTGCCTTCTCATACTCTCTTTCATTCATCTTTATCAAGTGTTCCATCCATTTTAAATTTTTCTTTTCCATTTTTTTTCAATGACTGTGCTTTTAGTCCTTTTTCCTCTCTTCTCTTATCGACCCTCATAACCTTCATTATATTCCTCAAATATTACATTTCGACTGCCTGAAATCTCTATTTTTACCTGAAGTTTATGACAATTTTAAACACCATACATGAAAATTGATAGCTTGTTCAGTCACCCGCCATTTACAGGACGTGAGAATCATCGCACGGCAAGAAACTCGAAATTATTTCGTCACCCAGAACAATACGTTATATTGGCGAAGAACTAAAAGAGTATATATCAGAAAATTCATAGAATGTCATCTTCCAAAGGTTTTAATAAGTAAGAGGAAAGCCACTTAAGAAGCACAAGATTCTAGATATGGGTATGTGATATATTTAATAGGAGGACAAGGTAAATCCCTAAAAAGAAAATGGTTTAATACAAAGAATGACTTAGACAACAAAAAAATAACACAAATGAACAATAGAGATAAATGCACTACCAATATGTAAATATTATGTAAAAAACATATGTAAAACATTACAGTGATGTGTAGATATCTACATTACCGTCCATTATGAACGATTTTACATAAATTATCTAAAGAAGAATTATTAATGGAAAATCTTTAATTGAATTCTCACAGACATGTCGCACTCGATTAATATCTTTATGCAATTATACGAGTTGTAGATTTAATTTAAATTAGAATTGATTAATAAAATTTACTTTATTCAAATAATTTTATTTAAGTTAATTTATACTTAGCTGACTTTAATAAAATGCATGTAGAAAAGGCTGGTATAAATAATTTCTAAACTAAATTCATTCGAAGTTTATAAAATATAAAATTATTAATTTGTTTACATACGAGAGCAGTTTAGAAACTACGTGGCCTAACAAAGAAATCGCTAGTTTTTTGACAAAAAACATTTTATTTTTCAAAATAGCCTTCTGCTCGCTCAACACACGCTGTTCCAACGATATTCCAAATTAGTAATTTCTTCATTGTAGGTCGATAAATCCAAGTCCTCGAAATAGCTATTTACAGTTGCGATTACCTCGGAATTAGATGATAATTGCTAGAAGCTAAATCTTGGGAATAGGGCGAATGAGATAATAATTCAAATCCAAATGCATGAATTTCTGCGATTGCAATCGCAGACTTGTGGGCAAGTGCGTTATCCTGATGGAAAAGCACTTTCTTCTTTGCCAAATGAGGCCGTTTCTCTTTGATTTTGTTGCAACAAATTGGCATAATACTTTATCGTTTTCCCTTTTTCTAAGTAGTCGATCAATGTAATTCCATGAGAATCCCAAGAAACAGTTGCCATAACCTTTCCTGCTGACAAAACCGTTTTTACCTTCTTTGCTGGCGGAAAACTTTTTTTGTCAATTGTTTGGATTGTTCTTTGATTTCGGGAGTGTAATAGACCCAGGTTTCATCGACGGTAATGAAACAGAGTACAAAGTGCCGAAAGGTCGCGACAAATACTCAAGCGATTCAGTTTTTGCTCCGGTGTGAATAACCGCCGCACCCAACGCACCGAATATTTTTTCATTTCCAATTCTTCAGTTAAAATTCTGTGCACACTATCATTTGAAATACCTACACTGTCTCCTATCTCGCGCACTTTTACTCAACGGTCATCCAAGACGATACGATGGACTTCCAGAACAGTAACACTTTTTGGATGTCCATCACGGACTTCATCATTTGTGCTCATACAACCATGCTTAAATTCGGTACCCCAGTTTCTAACCATTGAAACGAAGGACCAGTCCTTCGTTTTCAATTGTTAAAACCCAACCCAACCCAACCAGCTTTCAAGTCTAAGATTCAAAGGAATGTTATCTAAGACGCCATACAAACCGTTGTTTAAGAAGTCTATATATCCATCCGCATTTAATCGAAGGGGAAGAAAATATGGTCCAATTAAATGCTAGTCCAGTATCCCCAACCACATATGGCACTGACATTCGTGTTGAAAATTACTTTCACGCACTAAATGTGGATTTTCAGTTCCCCAAATATGATAATTCCGATGATTTAGGATGCCTCTTCTTGTAAACGTAGCTTCATCTGTCCATATAATCTTTTCTAGGAAGGTTGCACCATTTTGTACTTGGTTCGAAAACCAGTCACAAAATATCCTTTGACGTGGAAAATCATCGGGTAATAAGCATTGGACACGCTGAAAGTGGTAAGGGTAGCGCTGACCACCAGCATAAGCCATGTAGGTTCCTCGTAAAAGTAATTTAAAATGTTGCGTGTTCTCCTTTCGTTTTGCAGGGTATAAAACCTCCGTCACCATAATTTACTACAGTAAATGATCCTGTTTCTTTCAACTTGTTGAAAGCCCTAAAAACTGATGTGCACGGCAGTCTTCTATTTGGATACCGCAATGCATATTCACGGAGAGCAGCAAGAGCATTTCCATTACAAAACTCGTAAACGAAGACGATGTCGGCATAATCACTGTTCGAATAAGTTTGCAGCATTTTTGCTTAGTGTTAATACACAATTACTATATATTTAGAATGATACAAACGAAGTCGAGATATTCAATTTTATATAAGAATTTATGTGATAGTAGCCTAATATGCATTTTTATTATAAGGGCAAATTACATATTATGCAGTGATTACAACAAAACCAAACATTTTCTGAAAAAGTAAAAGAAACAAAAAAGTTTATTTTTTATTTTACAAAATTCCACTCGAATACCCACCTTTAAAATGCCATTGATTATTTCATTATTTTTCTTTATGCAATCATATTAGAGTCTCTAAAAAACTCATCGAATTATAGAAAAAATTAGTAACGGAAGCAGTCGCAGTGTATCAGTTTGATACGTGGCTTCAAATGTGACGGACATGAAGTCCGATGTGTCTTTTTAGTTGCTATTTATTGCATTTTTCATTCATAGTTTGTTTTTAGAATACATATATAATAAAATATAAATGTATGAATAAACTAGTACTAATAATCTTCTAGTTAGATTGGATTTGGTTCTTCGTCATCAAAGATAAACTTCTGAGGAACTTCTAGTTTCAAATTATAATAATTGCGCTTCAGATCCATTATACTAAACCATAGAAAAAAAGAAATAAGCTAATAAGCTACATAAAAAGATAAACTCAATAAAGAACAATAATTGCAAATATACTTTCGGTCGCAAGGTATCAATTTGATACAAGATGCCTGCTGCTTAACACACCGTAACAATAACGAGAACTAACGCTCACTGGAACGTAGCTAGAAGGAAGTCAGAAAGGTACTGTGTAAGCGGAATCTCTCCACTTTTGCGCTAAACAACAGCGATGAAAATAAGTTTACTCGTATCATTTTGATACTCATGCGACCGACGGAAGGTTAATATGACATCGCCATATTAGGGTGGTCTCTATTTATATTTTATTTTGTTAATTTGAATAGTACGACTCCCTCCAGTTCCAGTCTTTCATTAAAGAAGAAGATAAACCATACAAAATTTGCGATTAATCAAGTACCATTTATCAGTGCCTCATGAATATTAAATTTTAACACTTTCCAAATTATTTTGACTTAGCTTAAGTGTATACGAGGTGTGGGTGTGAAATAACGAGATAGCTGCTGCAACATACGAACTACCCATGCGTCAAATTTGTGCACCCAAGAGTTGTGTAGCGTAAACCTTTTTCTCTATTATGCCTGTAAACATAATAGCCTGATCATGACCTTTCTTTGTATAAAATCTATTTTTTGTGTTGCCGGAAAAATTATGAATATTTTAGCTGAGCAACGAATTTTCGTGAAACATGATATGAAACTTATCTTTTATTAAAAGAAGTATATGGCAATGAATGGCTATCATGTGTTTTAACAATTTCCAAGATAGCCGAGAAGGCGTTGAAGATGATGCACGCCTGGGATACCCTTCTTCGCAAAAAAAACGGATGAACATATTGAAAAAATCGGTAATCTGATCCGATTTGACCGTCAGTTAACTATTCATGCGATTGCCGAAACTTTTGGATTCGACGAAGTATGCGCAAGGCAAATTTTACATAAGAATTTAAACACGCAAGAAGTGCGTGCGAAAGTGATACTGAAAATCTTCACAATCAAGCAAAAAGAAACTCGTTTATTTGCACTGATAATTCAAGTGCCATTGAAAATGACTCAAATATAGATACTTGCTTAAGTCAATTTTTAATTATATTTGTGAAATGTCTAAGACATCCATCATGTCGAAAATAAATCTCGTATAAATTCACATCCGCTCGTGATGGTAAAACAAAGTTTTGTAACAATTCCAAATTTAATTTATTCCAATTTTATTCGAAAAAATAGGAGCCAATAATTTTGACTAGCGAAATCTCACACCAGATTTTCCTAGATATTTGATTTTGATTTTGAAATAATACTAACTCATTTCTAGCTTGATCCGAAAAAGAAATTTTGCGATAGAAAAGTCGACTGTCCACAGCATTTCTTTCAATCGAGATGCAAAATTCTAATCTAAACGCATAATCTTTGGAATGCAAAGTATGTATAAATTTGGTTTTGTATGGACGTATTGTATTTTCTTTCTGAGAAATTTTTACTAACATAAAGTTCGGTAGCTCTTTTAAGCAAAAACAATTATAGATTTTCATCTACTAATCTCATAGCTAATAAAGTTATAGCGGCATCCGTATTGCATTGCTTTCTTGATTTCATCTACAGCAATATGTTTTTAACGTAATAATTGTAATATGAATTTTAGGATATTTTTCATTAAATTCTATAAATGGCTGTTTGGGAAGTATTTTATATTTCATAACCAATTTCATAACATTTGACAACATAAATTCGCTGATGTTACGTGATTATTACTTTAATTAAATATGTTTTAATTATTAACAAGCGCTTAAGTAATAACTTTAAATAATCACTTTTTGCTCCAAGTAATACGAAATCTCTGGATGTAGTTTGAACTTAACCCTATACTTGTAGGAGTCATTTATGTTACATTCGTAGTGACCCAGGGGTCTGTCATACCCTTTGTGTATACCTATACATACATATGAATATATATTTGAAAATTTGCTATAAAATAGGTTCGTCCCATATTATTCCTTCTATTTGTACGAAAATATGAACAATAAAAGTACGTTTGTATTAGAAAATATTTATCACAGAAATTCAACTAAATAGAAAACTCTTGGAACAGAAACCTATCTGAAATGTTTTTAGCTTTTTAAAATGCAGAAAAGTAGATTATATTTTGTGCATAAATGTTTTAAATTGAACACCATATACAAAAATAACAAACGCACAATACTAAAACATTCTAACATCAAATTATAGCAAGAGTTTTTATAAGCAGTTATTGTGTATATTCTTACTGCATTGTAAATAAACTGGCTTCTTACACCGTACATAATGTGTTTTTCGTTTCCATCAGGCGCGGCTCGTGATGACGTATTTGGGAGTGCAAGTACAATGATGCGAGTGCTTCGTGTATTCACGTGTACTAACTGTAACGTTTTCTTAGTAAACACCGAAAACACACGAGGCACTCGCATCATTGTGCTTGCACTCCCATATCCGTCATCACGAGCCGCGCCTGGTTTCCATCCATAGAATATGGACAAATGCAGCAATTATGCCTTTTTGAGGTACCAACTTCAACTTCCGAATTCGGTATAGCATCAATTATGCCCAATATAGTTCACATGATTGGTTTTAACTCTGTTTGTATAGATGAATTGCTATATTTTGTTTATATAAACGATTTTACAAGAGTATCTGCTAAGCGTTTCACAAACTCAAATCCCTCTAACTTTTCAAAATCTTTGTAGGATTGATTAAGAAGAAAAGAGTTAGATGAAGCAATATCCATAATTGTAAAAAAATGCTACATTGCGCCTTTGGTACTGTTATCAAAACAAATTATTTCAGGTTTTCCAATGGATTTATCTAAATTATCACTGTTGTGCGTGCTAGAAATAACAACAACTACTTTATTCTTTTTTAGAACAAATGATACCAAAGACATATCTTTGGTGGAACTATACATTGCAGACAAAACCGGCCACTCCTTCGTTACTAAGAACTGTGGAGGTATTTCTCCTTTGTTTTTCCTTATTGTATCCACGTAAGTTAGTCCACGTCCGAGTAGCTCCTGGACAAATTCAACGGAGGTAAACCAGTTGTCACCAGTAACGTTACGATTCGTTTTTTCGATTGGTTTGGCTAGTCTAATTACAGCTTGTGCAGGAATACTCAATTTTCTTTCCTCTTCAGACAAAGTAGCTCCATCACTTCCCTTGCCACAGTACAAATATGCGTCATAAAAATAATTTGAAGCCTACCAACATTCAGCTACAGTAATTGAATTACCTACTGTATAGACAATTCTTGACGAATGTTCTAAATATAAAAGATATCGCAGTGCTAGAATCTTCAGGTAAACTTTCATATCTGGTCAGGAAATTATCAAACCTAAACTATAACATAAAATCGCTGACAAGACATAGCGCAACGAAATACATAGGATGGTACTTCCTATACCATCTGCAGCAAATAAAGATTGAAGTATCTTATAACCTGACTTGAAAATTTTAGTATATGAAAGTAAACCGAGAAATGCACGGAACTCCTCCCGAACAATTCATTTCAGTTCAGGCCTATTAGGTTCATTGAATTTGAGTCAGTACTCATCAAGCTTTTCATTTGTCCATATGAGTCTTTCATCGGGAATATTATCGATGAACAGAAAGTTCCAGACATCTATTGGGCCAGCCTTAGTACCCAAATTTCTATTAGCACCTTTTAGCCCAAGCAAATGAGTTAAAATGTTGTGTATTCGAATAAATGACTTACAATGCTGTGTGCTCGCGTTCGTACCCTTGGATTCGGTGTATCCTTAGGCCATGTGTATCTATTTTTGCCATAATAATATTCTTTGGTGATAGATAGACACTGTTCCTGTACATATAATTCCTCTTCTGAACGAGCTTCGTTATATGATATTTATGATTCCTCAGAGTCTCTTTGATGATCACTTTCAATAAGAAAATCATCATCTATCTCACCGCGTTCATCACGTTCTGATCTAATTTCGTTATGCCACCTTAGTATAAGCATAAGTCTTCGAAATTCAAATCAGTAGCACGAACACTTTTTCTACAGACGGGGTCACACAGTCCTTTAACAAACAATATATAGGTAACTGTACTCCTAACACAAGTTATGTTTACGGCGTATTCACGAAGACTAAATATTAGGAAGCTACTTAAGAAGTTGGAAAAATTTGACCATACGCTTTGTAGTAATAGTCAAGCAACTAAACCCTGGAGTCTAGTAGATCCTAGTGGCTCACCAGTTAAGGGTTAAACAAAATTTCGATAGTAAACTAGCATTCTAAACTATAAATGAGACAAAGTTTCAGTCTTATTTATAGGTTTTAATGCTAATAAATACATATTTTTCCTAAAGTGCGAAGGAAAATATTATATATTGTGTTTTTATGAGAAAAAATTTACTGCTTGCATTTATAATGCATTTATAAAAATAAAACATTTTAAAAATATCTGCCGACACTTCATAAAAATATTTGGACTCTTTGTTTTCGGTATCCGAATCTAACTTTACATGTACACAGTAGCAATTTTAAACTACATATTTCAATAGTTTACGTTTTTATTTAAATTAAGAATAACCAACTTCTACTGAAAACTGAAATATATTGATGTTATGAAACAAAATAAATAAATTGTCAATCTAGACAGCATAGATGTCTTTATAAAGGCTGTCACACAAAAAACGCCCCAAGCTGTAACTATGTTATTTATACTTCGATTTTCATGAGATAGGTACCAAATGAAATGGTGTGATGAGTAGAGCTGAGGATGTTTGCGGTACGGCAGGACCGTATGTAGTGCATCCCCACATTTAACTATTTATCTAAATATTCTCTGAAATGATTTGCCGGACCTCATAAATTAATAGAGTGATATTTTAGTATGCACTGGATATTGTTATTATACAAAATCATAATAGCCATTTGTATTTATGGATCATAAATAATAATACGCATGTATTTGTATTTGGTTGTGAATTCAATTTAAACTTAAAACGAATCGTAATATTTTAACGACAAGCCGTCCTTACAATACATGCATTCGAGACAAAGTGTGCAACTCTACGAATAACTTCCATAATTGATCGAAAATGGACATTTTGGAGCTGAAGTGAAGCCCCTATTCTTAGAAAATTTTATTACTGTCGTTAAGAACTATTATTATAAACAACAAAGGCCTTTTATTAGTGTTGAAGTTTTAGTTTCATTGAATTTCCAAGTTATAAGTTATAACTTCTAACTTCATTCACCTAGTTCAAGTAGGTAGTATATATAAAATATATGCAAAATATGTGCTGCCAGGCTTTGAAAGGCTGTGTGACAAGATTTTAATAAATCGAGGTTTCTTTTGTTTTCGTAGCTTTTATTGCATTTGGTTATAAAAATAATATAATAAATAGTAATAAACACAGCTTCTAATCTAGTAATATATTATCAGAATGTGTTTTTCTGGATTTTAGTTAAATTTACACCTTGTTTTAGAATATTGTGAATGAACACTTTACAATTGACTGCTTACAACATGGAAATTCAATGAAACTAAAACTTCAACACTAATAAAAGGCCTTTGTTGTTTATAATAATAGTTCTTAACGACAGTAATAAAATTTTCTAATAATAGGGGCTTTACTTCAGCTCCAAAATGTCCATTTTCGATCAATTATGGAAGTTATTCGTAGAGTTGCACACTTTGTCTCGAATGCATGTATTGTAAGGACGGCTTGTCGTTAAAATATTACGATTCGTTTTAAATTTAAATTGAATTCACAACCAAATACAAATACATGCGTATTATTATTTATGATCCATAAATACAAATGGCTATTATGATTTTGTATAATAACAATATCCAGTGCATACTAAAATATCACTCTATTAATTTATGAGATCCGGCAAATCATTTCAGAGAATATTTAGATAAATAGTTAAATGTGGGGATGCACTACATACGGTCCTGCCGTACCGCAAACATCCTCAGCTCTAGTGATGAGTACTACGTTTGAGGCTGCATTTACTTTTTTCCAGCGCCATCTTCAATTCCTAGCGATCGTCAATTTTTTTTTCAAATTGCGCGGTATATATTTTTTGCATAATTGAATAGAGATTTTTTTCGTGAATCCATTGATGTACAATACATTCATTTTAATTGTAAATTTAGAAGAGAAAAAAATTAAAACACTTTCCAAACACTCTCTTTAAGTGACTTGTATTATACTACAAAATAAACTTGTAGCATGTCAGTAAGTTGATTAAAATTCATGATTTATTTCAAAGCTATCAACATATGCTTGCTTAGTACAGAAAAGTCAAAGATGACAGTTACATATGCGTAATGCATTATTTTTTATTCGCACACTATAGTATAACACAAGTGACTAAGAGCATATACGAACAGTGTTTTAATAATGTTTTTCTTCCAAATTGAATTTGAAATTGATGTATTGCACATCAATGGATTCAGGAAAAAAATCTCTATTCAATTATGCAAAAAAAATATACCGTGCAATTTGAAAAAAAATTGACAATCGCTAGGAATTGAAGACGGCGCTGGAAAAAAAGTAAATTTAGCCTCAAACATAGTACTCATAAAACCATTTCATTTGGTATCTATCTCATAAAAATTGAAATATAAATAACAGAGTTACAGCTTGGGGCGTTTTTTTGTGTGACAGCCTGTATATTCTTGAAAACTTTTAACAAATTTCCTTTTTAATTATTTGGTGTCTGTCTCGGTGAGCACCTACTAAATTTATAAAATTGCCTCTATAATTTATATTATTATTGATTCACCTTCTTGCTTATTTATTTCTTATGTTATTTTATCTGATTATCAACTTACAATTGAACGTTTCCATACTGTCTTTGACTGGATTTTCTTCATTTAATTTTTCGTTTGGCTATTCCTATGATTAGAATCTTTTGCTGCCTTAAACAAAATCTATATTTTCGTATCCCCATCATATGTATCAAGACATAAATGTAATTGGCTATGTTGAATTCCTCTTCTTTCCTACAATGTTTGGCAATCTTTTATATTCATATTGCTTTCTTCTTTGCCTATCTTCCATTTGTCGGTTTTGCAATGTCTCCAGTGCCATTAGATGTCGAGCCAGGTTTTCCTTTTCGCTTTTTCCTATTTCTTTGCCTTCTCATACTCTCTTTCATTCATCTTTATCAAGTGTTCCATCCATTTTAAATTTTTCTTTTCCATTTTTTTTCAATGACTGTGCTTTTAGTCCTTTTTCCTCTCTTCTCTTATCGACCCTCATAACCTTCATTATATTCCTCAAATATTACATTTCGACTGCCTGAAATCTCTATTTTTACCTGAAGTTTATGACAATTTTAAACACAATACATGAAAATTGATAGCTTGTTCAGTCACCCGCCATTTACAGGACGTGAGAATCATCGCACGGCAAGAAACTCGAAATTATTTCGTCACCCAGAACAATACGTTATATTGGCGAAGAACTAAAAGAGTATATATCAGAAAATTCATAGAATGTCATCTTCCAAAGGTTTTAATAAGTAAGAGGAAAGCCACTTAAGAAGCACAAGATTCTAGATATGGGTATGTGATATATTTAATAGGAGGACAAGGTAAATCCCTAAAAAGAAAATGGTTTAATACAAAGAATGACTTAGACAACAAAAAAATAACACAAATGAACAATAGAGATAAATGCACTACCAATATGTAAATATTATGTAAAAAACATATGTAAAACATTACAGTGATGTGTAGATATCTACATTACCGTCCATTATGAACGATTTTACATAAATTATCTAAAGAAGAATTATTAATGGAAAATCTTTAATTGAATTCTCACAGACATGTCGCACTCGATTAATATCTTTATGCAATTATACGAGTTGTAGATTTAATTTAAATTAGAATTGATTAATAAAATTTACTTTATTCAAATAATTTTATTTAAGTTAATTTATACTTAGCTGACTTTAATAAAATGCATGTAGAAAAGGCTGGTATAAATAATTTCTAAACTAAATTCATTCGAAGTTTATAAAATATAAAATTATTAATTTGTTTACATACGAGAGCAGTTTAGAAACTACGTGGCCTAACAAAGAAATCGCTAGTTTTTTGACAAAAAACATTTTATTTTTCAAAATAGCCTTCTGCTCGCTCAACACACGCTGTTCCAACGATATTCCAAATTAGTAATTTCTTCATTGTAGGTCGATAAATCCAAGTCCTCGAAATAGCTATTTACAGTTGCGATTACCTCGGAATTAGATGATAATTGCTAGAAGCTAAATCTTGGGAATAGGGCGAATGAGATAATAATTCAAATCCAAATGCATGAATTTCTGCGATTGCAATCGCAGACTTGTGGGCAAGTGCGTTATCCTGATGGAAAAGCACTTTCTTCTTTGCCAAATGAGGCCGTTTCTCTTTGATTTTGTTGCAACAAATTGGCATAATACTTTATCGTTTTCCCTTTTTCTAAGTAGTCGATCAATGTAATTCCATGAGAATCCCAAGAAACAGTTGCCATAACCTTTCCTGCTGACAAAACCGTTTTTACCTTCTTTGCTGGCGGAAAACTTTTTTTGTCAATTGTTTGGATTGTTCTTTGATTTCGGGAGTGTAATAGACCCAGGTTTCATCGACGGTAATGAAACAGAGTACAAAGTGCCGAAAGGTCGCGACAAATACTCAAGCGATTCAGTTTTTGCTCCGGTGTGAATAACCGCCGCACCCAACGCACCGAATATTTTTTCATTTCCAATTCTTCAGTTAAAATTCTGTGCACACTATCATTTGAAATACCTACACTGTCTCCTATCTCGCGCACTTTTACTCAACGGTCATCCAAGACGATACGATGGACTTCCAGAACAGTAACACTTTTTGGATGTCCATCACGGACTTCATCATTTGTGCTCATACAACCATGCTTAAATTCGGTACCCCAGTTTCTAACCATTGAAACGAAGGACCAGTCCTTCGTTTTCAATTGTTAAAACCCAACCCAACCCAACCAGCTTTCAAGTCTAAGATTCAAAGGAATGTTATCTAAGACGCCATACAAACCGTTGTTTAAGAAGTCTATATATCCATCCGCATTTAATCGAAGGGGAAGAAAATATGGTCCAATTAAATGCTAGTCCAGTATCCCCAACCACATATGGCACTGACATTCGTGTTGAAAATTACTTTCACGCACTAAATGTGGATTTTCAGTTCCCCAAATATGATAATTCCGATGATTTAGGATGCCTCTTCTTGTAAACGTAGCTTCATCTGTCCATATAATCTTTTCTAGGAAGGTTGCACCATTTTGTACTTGGTTCGAAAACCAGTCACAAAATATCCTTTGACGTGGAAAATCATCGGGTAATAAGCATTGGACACGCTGAAAGTGGTAAGGGTAGCGCTGACCACCAGCATAAGCCATGTAGGTTCCTCGTAAAAGTAATTTAAAATGTTGCGTGTTCTCCTTTCGTTTTGCAGGGTATAAAACCTCCGTCACCATAATTTACTACAGTAAATGATCCTGTTTCTTTCAACTTGTTGAAAGCCCTAAAAACTGATGTGCACGGCAGTCTTCTATTTGGATACCGCAATGCATATTCACGGAGAGCAGCAAGAGCATTTCCATTACAAAACTCGTAAACGAAGACGATGTCGGCATAATCACTGTTCGAATAAGTTTGCAGCATTTTTGCTTAGTGTTAATACACAATTACTATATATTTAGAATGATACAAACGAAGTCGAGATATTCAATTTTATATAAGAATTTATGTGATAGTAGCCTAATATGCATTTTTATTATAAGGGCAAATTACATATTATGCAGTGATTACAACAAAACCAAACATTTTCTGAAAAAGTAAAAGAAACAAAAAAGTTTATTTTTTATTTTACAAAATTCCACTCGAATACCCACCTTTAAAATGCCATTGATTATTTCATTATTTTTCTTTATGCAATCATATTAGAGTCTCTAAAAAACTCATCGAATTATAGAAAAAATTAGTAACGGAAGCAGTCGCAGTGTATCAGTTTGATACGTGACATGAAGTCCGATGTGTCTTTTTAGTTGCTATTTATTGCATTTTTCATTCATAGTTTGTTTTTAGAATACATATATAATAAAATATAAATGTATGAATAAACTAGTACTAATAATCTTCTAGTTAGATTGGATTTGGTTCTTCGTCATCAAAGATAAACTTCTGAGGAACTTCTAGTTTCAAATTATAATAATTGCGCTTCAGATCCATTATACTAAACCATAGAAAAAAAGAAATAAGCTAATAAGCTACATAAAAAGATAAACTCAATAAAGAACAATAATTGCAAATATACTTTCGGTCGCAAGGTATCAATTTGATACAAGATGCCTGCTGCTTAACACACCGTAACAATAACGAGAACTAACGCTCACTGGAACGTAGCTAGAAGGAAGTCAGAAAGGTACTGTGTAAGCGGAATCTCTCCACTTTTGCGCTAAACAACAGCGATGAAAATAAGTTTACTCGTATCATTTTGATACTCATGCGACCGACGGAAGGTTAATATGACATCGCCATATTAGGGTGGTCTCTATTTATATTTTATTTTGTTAATTTGAATAGTACGACTCCCTCCAGTTCCAGTCTTTCATTAAAGAAGAAGATAAACCATACAAAATTTGCGATTAATCAAGTACCATTTATCAGTGCCTCATGAATATTAAATTTTAACACTTTCCAAATTATTTTGACTTAGCTTAAGTGTATACGAGGTGTGGGTGTGAAATAACGAGATAGCTGCTGCAACATACGAACTACCCATGCGTCAAATTTGTGCACCCAAGAGTTGTGTAGCGTAAACCTTTTTCTCTATTATGCCTGTAAACATAATAGCCTGATCATGACCTTTCTTTGTATAAAATCTATTTTTTGTGTTGCCGGAAAAATTATGAATATTTTAGCTGAGCAACGAATTTTCGTGAAACATGATATGAAACTTATCTTTTATTAAAAGAAGTATATGGCAATGAATGGCTATCATGTGTTTTAACAATTTCCAAGATAGCCGAGAAGGCGTTGAAGATGATGCACGCCTGGGATACCCTTCTTCGCAAAAAAAACGGATGAACATATTGAAAAAATCGGTAATCTGATCCGATTTGACCGTCAGTTAACTATTCATGCGATTGCCGAAACTTTTGGATTCGACGAAGTATGCGCAAGGCAAATTTTACATAAGAATTTAAACACGCAAGAAGTGCGTGCGAAAGTGATACTGAAAATCTTCACAATCAAGCAAAAAGAAACTCGTTTATTTGCACTGATAATTCAAGTGCCATTGAAAATGACTCAAATATAGATACTTGCTTAAGTCAATTTTTAATTATATTTGTGAAATGTCTAAGACATCCATCATGTCGAAAATAAATCTCGTATAAATTCACATCCGCTCGTGATGGTAAAACAAAGTTTTGTAACAATTCCAAATTTAATTTATTCCAATTTTATTCGAAAAAATAGGAGCCAATAATTTTGACTAGCGAAATCTCACACCAGATTTTCCTAGATATTTGATTTTGATTTTGAAATAATACTAACTCATTTCTAGCTTGATCCGAAAAAGAAATTTTGCGATAGAAAAGTCGACTGTCCACAGCATTTCTTTCAATCGAGATGCAAAATTCTAATCTAAACGCATAATCTTTGGAATGCAAAGTATGTATAAATTTGGTTTTGTATGGACGTATTGTATTTTCTTTCTGAGCAATTTTTACTAACATAAAGTTCGGTAGCTCTTTTAAGCAAAAACAATTATAGATTTTCATCTACTAATCTCATAGCTAATAAAGTTATAGCGGCATCCGTATTGCATTGCTTTCTTGATTTCATCTACAGCAATATGTTTTTAACGTAATAATTGTAATATGAATTTTAGGATATTTTTCATTAAATTCTATAAATGGCTGTTTGGGAAGTATTTTATATTTCATAACCAATTTCATAACATTTGACAACATAAATTCGCTGATGTTACGTGATTATTACTTTAATTAAATATGTTTTAATTATTAACAAGCGCTTAAGTAATAACTTTAAATAATCACTTTTTGCTCCAAGTAATACGAAATCTCTGGATGTAGTTTGAACTTAACCCTATACTTGTAGGAGTCATTTATGTTACATTCGTAGTGACCCAGGGGTCTGTCATACCCTTTGTGTATACCTATACATACATATGAATATATATTTGAAAATTTGCTATAAAATAGGTTCGTCCCATATTATTCCTTCTATTTGTACGAAAATATGAACAATAAAAGTACGTTTGTATTAGAAAATATTTATCACAGAAATTCAACTAAATAGAAAACTCTTGGAACAGAAACCTATCTGAAATGTTTTTAGCTTTTTAAAATGCAGAAAAGTAGATTATATTTTGTGCATAAATGTTTTAAATTGAACACCATATACAAAAATAACAAACGCACAATACTAAAACATTCTAACATCAAATTATAGCAAGAGTTTTTATAAGCAGTTATTGTGTATATTCTTACTGCATTGTAAATAAACTGGCTTCTTACACCGTACATAATGTGTTTTTCGTTTCCATCAGGCGCGGCTCGTGATGACGTATTTGGGAGTGCAAGTACAATGATGCGAGTGCTTCGTGTATTCACGTGTACTAACTGTAACGTTTTCTTAGTAAACACCGAAAACACACGAGGCACTCGCATCATTGTGCTTGCACTCCCATATCCGTCATCACGAGCCGCGCCTGGTTTCCATCCATAGAATATGGACAAATGCAGCAATTATGCCTTTTTGAGGTACCAACTTCAACTTCCGAATTCGGTATAGCATCAATTATGCCCAATATAGTTCACATGATTGGTTTTAACTCTGTTTGTATAGATGAATTGCTATATTTTGTTTATATAAACGATTTTACAAGAGTATCTGCTAAGCGTTTCACAAACTCAAATCCCTCTAACTTTTCAAAATCTTTGTAGGATTGATTAAGAAGAAAAGAGTTAGATGAAGCAATATCCATAATTGTAAAAAAATGCTACATTGCGCCTTTGGTACTGTTATCAAAACAAATTATTTCAGGTTTTCCAATGGATTTATCTAAATTATCACTGTTGTGCGTGCTAGAAATAACAACAACTACTTTATTCTTTTTTAGAACAAATGATACCAAAGACATATCTTTGGTGGAACTATACATTGCAGACAAAACCGGCCACTCCTTCGTTACTAAGAACTGTGGAGGTATTTCTCCTTTGTTTTTCCTTATTGTATCCACGTAAGTTAGTCCACGTCCGAGTAGCTCCTGGACAAATTCAACGGAGGTAAACCAGTTGTCACCAGTAACGTTACGATTCGTTTTTTCGATTGGTTTGGCTAGTCTAATTACAGCTTGTGCAGGAATACTCAATTTTCTTTCCTCTTCAGACAAAGTAGCTCCATCACTTCCCTTGCCACAGTACAAATATGCGTCATAAAAATAATTTGAAGCCTACCAACATTCAGCTACAGTAATTGAATTACCTACTGTATAGACAATTCTTGACGAATGTTCTAAATATAAAAGATATCGCAGTGCTAGAATCTTCAGGTAAACTTTCATATCTGGTCAGGAAATTATCAAACCTAAACTATAACATAAAATCGCTGACAAGACATAGCGCAACGAAATACATAGGATGGTACTTCCTATACCATCTGCAGCAAATAAAGATTGAAGTATCTTATAACCTGACTTGAAAATTTTAGTATATGAAAGTAAACCGAGAAATGCACGGAACTCCTCCCGAACAATTCATTTCAGTTCAGGCCTATTAGGTTCATTGAATTTGAGTCAGTACTCATCAAGCTTTTCATTTGTCCATATGAGTCTTTCATCGGGAATATTATCGATGAACAGAAAGTTCCAGACATCTATTGGGCCAGCCTTAGTACCCAAATTTCTATTAGCACCTTTTAGCCCAAGCAAATGAGTTAAAATGTTGTGTATTCGAATAAATGACTTACAATGCTGTGTGCTCGCGTTCGTACCCTTGGATTCGGTGTATCCTTAGGCCATGTGTATCTATTTTTGCCATAATAATATTCTTTGGTGATAGATAGACACTGTTCCTGTACATATAATTCCTCTTCTGAACGAGCTTCGTTATATGATATTTATGATTCCTCAGAGTCTCTTTGATGATCACTTTCAATAAGAAAATCATCATCTATCTCACCGCGTTCATCACGTTCTGATCTAATTTCGTTATGCCACCTTAGTATAAGCATAAGTCTTCGAAATTCAAATCAGTAGCACGAACACTTTTTCTACAGACGGGGTCACACAGTCCTTTAACAAACAATATATAAGTAACTGTACTCCTAACACAAGTTATGTTTACGGCGTATTCACGAAGACTAAATATTAGGAAGCTACTTAAGAAGTTGGAAAAATTTGACCATACGCTTTGTAGTAATAGTCAAGCAACTAAACCCTGGAGTCTAGTAGATCCTAGTGGCTCACCAGTTAAGGGTTAAACAAAATTTCGATAGTAAACTAGCATTCTAAACTATAAATGAGACAAAGTTTCAGTCTTATTTATAGGTTTTAATGCTAATAAATACATATTTTTCCTAAAACCTAAAATAAAAAAGTTTTTCCTATTCATATTTTTTTTAATTTGAAATCACGAAATTTTATTGGAAAAACAATAATTTTGTTACTAAAAAACACACGCCTGAAACTCTGTTTTCACAAACCTGTAATTACTTCAAAAACTTATATTAAAGCATGAAACTAATGTCAAAAGAATAAAACAGCCAAATCATGTTCGCAGACAATTAAACAAATATTCGTAGATATGCAAGTCAAGAAAAAAAATCATTATGTACTGTGTATAAAACAACAAATAATAGGTAAATGTAAAGTATTTCTTTCACAAGCAACTGATTCTTTTTATAAATCGAAAAATGCGAAGATACTTGTTTTCGAATTGTTTGTAGAGAATACGTCTCGTAAAGGCTATCCAATTCTCTACTATTGCGTTCGATTTTTCGGGCATCAATTTGTAATAATATTTTTCCTGTTTGTCAGACTCGAGTAATTTTTTCTGTACTGGCAACGTACGGTATTTGTTCGTGATCGTGGCCGCCTACGAACTGCGGAAAAATCTAATTTGACAGCTAACAAATGAGCAGTCGTATATTTGTTTCGCGATTGTCTTGTCTTTTAAAATGTTTGATTTATCAACCGAAAGCAATATTGAATAGATTGCCATTTATTCTTGAAATATTGATTTCTATCTGTTGATTAAATGTAATAATTTTATAATAATTTTTACATTTTTAAATTCAGAAATTGGTGATATTTATAAAATAGTACAGACATGGCTTATCTAATATAGGAATAAAAAATTAATGCATTATTTGATTAGTCCATTATTACAATAGAAATAAAACTACGGATTAAATCTTCACTTTTTAATATTTAATCGTAACACGACAATTGTTTCGCCAGCACAGTGGCTTCCTCAGGTACTTACAGCTAAAGAGTTCGTTACAAACTAAATTAAAAAATATATATATACATATACATATATATATATATATATATATATATATATATATATATATATAATATAATAACTTTATTTAGCAACTGCTATGTACATGCACAATAAATTTTGAAAATATAAACTATGAAAGTTAGAACAATAACAGAAGACTTAAACTAAAAGCTTTCCCTAACAAATTCAATTACTAGGATCTTACACCTATTCAAACTACCACTGGATTTCATGTGCGTAGGTAAACTATTAAACAGTTTCAGTCCGTTCACAAACACATTCTTGGTTGTTTGCACCCTATTATAGTTTTCAATATAATAATCGTTGGTATTTTTGGTTCCGTAGTTGTGAATTTGATCGACCGTTGTCAATTTTCCACTTAAGTAAGGAGGCATTATTCCAATTTTAATTTTATAGATGAAAACGATTGTCTTATATACTATGTCTTGTTTTACACTTAATAAACTTAAAGATTCTAGCATTAGATTAATTGGGGTATATCTGTTACATTTTAATACTATTCGCAAAGCCTTATTCTTATATATAAAACAAGAACAAGGTTGGTATTATTTTACAACGTTTTTAAAGAAATCAATGAATTTACACAAGTATTGTCGGTAGTGAGAAAATGTGGCTCATCTGGTCGGCCCTAACTGTTATATTATAGGGTACTAAACATGTTTACGCATAAAATTTGTTTTAATAAACTAAATGTAAATTTCTATTATCGTCTAAACAGATTGTGAATAAATAAATTTAACAAGGGCGAGTTATTTAAATCTAATTGGTCATTAAGTAAAATTTGTGAGTGTTTTAATTTATTGATTTCTAAACTTTCCAGTAAATTTCCAGTAAAATTAATTTAATTTAATTTTTTATTGCTTTTATTTTCTAAATGCAGAATTTGAAAATTTTTATTGAAAGTGTGGTTTTCTTTTAATAGATGATTCGCAAAAGTGAAATTTTGTTTTTTTTTCTAAATGAAGAACAATGTTCGGTAATGCGTTTTCCAAACGATCTTCCTGTTTGACAAACATATATCTTACCGCATCCACACATTAACTTATAAACTCCAGACTTCTTATTTTTATCTGTTTTATCTTTATTGTTTTTAATATGTTGGGATAAATTATTATTAGTTTTGAAAACCGTGTTAATATTTAGTTTTTTAAATAACTTGAAATATGCTTATTAGAAATCCCAGTGTACGTTTGTAATCTAAATTTTGAATTTTCCTTATCCTTTATTGTAGGATATACCATAGAGATTGCTTTTTTGAAAAGTTTTTTGTCAGCATATTTTCAATTAAAGTACCTGTATAGTCGATATAATAAGTTAAAGGGTTATAACTTCGAAAATACTAGAAATAAGTACTATGTTATTGGTACCATTTTAACGGCAATTTTACAAGGAATTTGTTGACTAATAAAAAATAATAGGTTCAATTTAAAAAAAAAGAGAAAATAGCCTTTAAACTTCGATAACTTTGGCACGACATATTTAACACTCTGTATATGTTGCCACGATGTTCACCCTCAAAACATATAACGTGTTAGTCCATAAATTGGTAACAAAAAAGTTACGTGAGGCACTGCACCCATTTTCAGGCTAAGACTTAAAATGTTAGACGCTGCAACTGTCAAGATTTTAACAAAATTTGCAATAAAACCAAAACTAACAGTTGTAAGTGCACATTGTCATATATCATTGCAAAGATAATTTGGGTGGCTATCATCGTAATAACAAGAAAGTATAGCAATCTATTTCAAAAAAAAAAATTGAAAGTGGTTGCGGAAATTTGGAACACCCTGTAAATATATAAATAAAATTAGAAAATGCACTGTAGCATACTACATGTGCACGTAAAATTTCATTGTTACAACTTTATTAGTTTTCATACTAAGCTCCGCCGACACACTATTGCCGCACCCGGTATATATATATAAGGTAAACTTAATAAGTCGGCGATTAAAGGTCTGGTTCATTACTTCAAAGTATATATATTTAAAACAACCCTACATGTTTCGGTAATGATGCCTTTGTCAAGGGAATAAAAAATATAAATGACAGAATCTGTCATTTATATTTTTTATTCCCTTGACAAAGGCATCATTGCCGAATACCTTCCATACCAATGTCACGAAAATATTATATTTATATATATATATATATATATATATATATATATATATATATATATATACATATATACATATATATTTAATTTAGTTTATAATGTAGTTTAGTGTACGAGTATAATGTAAATATTAAAAAGTGAAGATTTGAACCTTAGTTTTATTTCTATTTAACAAGATTATTCCTATCGGACCAATTGGCCAGTACACCGAAAGTATCCTGAAGCATGTCTACATCGCGTTGATAAATTAAGGATCTTCATCAAGTAAAAGACGAATCAATTCAGTTATCCATTATTACAGCCCTATTTCTTCTATAATTCTAAGTGGGAAACTATATTTACCGTACGCGATTAAAAATACAATAATCTATCAATTATTGCAAAAACACATTACGATACAAACTACTTTCATACAAACAAATATTTCTTGCATTTAGTCTTAAAATTGCGTTTATAAAAAATAATGGGGAGGCTAGTCTAAAAAGTATACGTATAGTTACGTAGAAGCCTAGTTATGAAGTTGTTTATTTTTTCTCAAGCGTTCCAGCAACAGCAAGTTGCAAAAATGTGTGATTCAGAGAAAAGGTTGCCTTCTAACGCAGAATTGGCTGCACAATCTTCTACAAATACATGAATTCCTACCAAATTTAAAGAGCGCACGAGATAATGTTCTAATATTTTAACGTATGGATAGAAGAAAGTTTGTGAATTTTCTGAAAAGGTGGTCCTTACCTATTTTCCGGAACAAGCGGAGAAGCTAAAGCCATCATCTTTATGGTACCGCTATTATATATTGCGGACGTTGGTGTCAATGAAGAAAAACATTGATATTAGTCAAGTTGTGACTTTCTTGAAGAGGAAATCGGAAAGATACCGACCGCGTAGTTTTCGCAAAGAAGAGATATATTTATTTCTTAAAGAAATTAATAATAAGAATTTCTTAGTAATGAAGAAATAATAAAAAACAATAATAAAAAATAATCAAAAAACAAATCTTTCAGGTTATTTTGAAATTTGAAGTTTTTGGTGCTTGTCGATGCGAGAAAATCACAAATTTAATGTGCGAAACGAAGGGGAATTTATGAAAATCATCTTGCCGAATTAAAAAATTAAAATTACACAGGAATTTGCCATAAGAAAGGAAAATATTCATGGAATAAGTGTTTGGTTTTATTTAGGAAATATAAGGATTTGCGTTCTAGTCAAACGAAGCTCGATTGATTTTTTGTTACTTACAGGAAAGGCAAATGTACCATTTGAAGATTTCCAAATAAACTCGCTACTGCATTAAGATTATTTGAACCGGTAAACTATACAGGACATTGTTTTCGTAGATCCTCGGCATGATTACTAGCTGATGTAATGGCAGATATGTATACTTCTAAACGTCATGGAGGCTGGAAGTCTGATAGTGTTGCAGAGAGATACGCTGAAACATCAGCAGTAAATAAGAAAATAATTGCGACGAAAATAATGGGCTCTTCAAGTACTGCAGGTTCAGCAAGTAACGTTATGGTGGAAGAACGCAGAATTAAGTTGGGAACAGGGTCTGGACTTTGAAAATGTTACAAACTATGTAATTTAAGCTAATAAACAGTTTTTAACATTGTTTCAAGTTATTACCTGAAGAAAGTATTCGCTCTTGTAATTATTTTTTTAGAAATGTAGTAATGGGTGACGACCAGATCAAGATTAGCATGAATATCTTCACTGTTGGAAACCACATGTCTAGATAACTTATCAAACTTTTTGAACTTTACGCATCTTGCAATTGCTGTGTAGCAATATTATCAAAACATTTTGACGTCTTTTCGCTCGGATAGTAGCTTTAGCAATTTTATTATTTTTTTTTAGAAACATTACCAGTAATTATAATGTCCTTCTTTATGTATTTAACCAAAAGACTACCCTCAGAAAATCATTGCCATCAATTTTCTTGTCGAACACTGCTTTTCCATCTTTTTGGTCTGGAGACCCTTTTGTGCATCCACTGCATTGACTCGTGTTTCGTTAGATGGTCCTGTGAAATACCCATGTTTCATTGCCAGTCCAAATTTCCTAAAATGTTTTGGTCTTGTTTCAACAAATCTAAATTTTCCTGAACCTTCTCTCTTGACAAGTTTATGTTCTGTTTCAAGTATCCTGAGAATCCATCCTGACACTTTATTAAATTATCATGTAATATTTTCAAAACTGTTTCTAATATCTGAATGTCGTTTGCCATAACCGCAAAAGAGGTCACCACACTTTGAATCATTTTCAATGAATTCTCAATCCCTACTAAACTATTTCGACCAGATTTTTACTTGATAATGTGACGGAGTATTCTCGTGATAAACGGCTTTGTGTTCAATTGTTAGTATTCTAACCACTACCAAAACTACAAAAATATATCATTTTCTATACCAGCCGGTCAAAATACTTACGAAATTGACACTTCTTGACGTTTGGGGATTATTATCATTTGTCGCTGTTTTCGTGGCTAAGTATATATATAAAAATATTCCCTCGTATTCATGAAATGTGTTTCTCTGGCGAGATCGGATTTAGACTTTCTATTATTTTTGTTTTCTTTTTTATTAATGACTACTACTCGTTTTAAATTTGTAGATTTTGAATTTCACATTACTCAATAGTCGCATTTTGTGATATTTACTATATATCGTGTTCTTGCATTTTCTTACAAGATAACCGAGATCATACACATCAAGAGAGTTACTACAGATTTAATAGGAAATAAAATATGGCTTGACTTAATTATACCAAAATTAGCAGGTTAGAATGATTGCCCAATGTTTGCAACGTGACTATGACTTGCATAAGAAAACCAGAACAAACATTGATAGCAAAAATAAAAATATATTACTTCTGTAATAAATTTGTTTAGCGTTATTGACGAAAGTCACTTAAAAGCTCTAATTAATGCCATTTTCCACAAATAGAATAAGATCTTGTAACAACCAATATCTGTTGAGAGATGAATAATTTTTACTTTTAATATTCCATTTGAATTAAATATTGAAAGATTAATTAAATATATTGGAAACAACTCATTTCAGTTTATGATAGAGACTCTAGTTTAATACAGTTTAACCATAATAACAACTTGAATGACCAACGCTTCTTAAGAAGATTGAGTTTATTTTTTTTAGAACTCGAGAAATAATAATGATAAAAGAATGTTAGACTTTTATGTCAATGTTAGATTGTAACGCATTACTTTGTTATCACAAACAATTTCTTCAAACACAAGGAAATTCAAAAGAAAGTGAAAGAACTCATATCAAAATCAAAGATTAATTTGCAAAGAGTTTGAAGGAAAGTTCGAAATAAACAGTAAATAAATTCAGAAGTTACTTTACGAAATCTTAAACGTTTAAGAAAGAAAAGCAGACGAAATGGTTCATATTAAAGATCAACATGGAAATTTGATAATGAAAACATCTAGAAGAGAAAGAATCAATGATAGAAGGACAACAAATAATAAAAGAGAATGGTGAAATAATACATATGAATGGAATAGAAGAAGCAGTACAAATGTTGAAGAACGTAAAATCACCAGAATATGATATAACATCAGAAATTATCAAGAATATATTGCCAAACGAAAAAGAAATGATGCCAAAGATGCATAATAAGATACGGGAGCAGAAAATATTACCTAATGACTAGAAAATGACGTTGATTGTACCAATCTATAAAAAAAAGGAGATAGAAGTAATTTCAATAATTATAGGGATCAAACAAATACAGAAAAAACCATCGCGCATACTCTAGAAAGATCTCAAAGTGGGTTTAGATGTGAAAATAGTGTATAGGACCATATATTATGTATTAAACAAATGACAGAAGAGGCACTACAAGAAGAAATGAATGTACTTCTAACTTTCGTAGATATAGAAAAAGCATTCAATAAAGTTCCAAAAGAAAGATTATGGACTATTATAAAATAAAGTAATATAAACGATAAAATTATAAGAATAATAAAATAAATATAACAAAATAATAGGAGAGTAAGAAATTTTGTATGGGATAACTCACCTTGCAAAAAACAGAAATCTTCGAGAGAGAAATAGTAATTGTAATTATTGCCAACATAGCATCAATATAGGGAATAGAGAGCTAGAAGAAAATGTTATGATTATAGGAAACAATCATACAACATTAAAAAAAAAATAGATACTATTGATATAAATAATAGAACAGGTGAATACATTTCAATATTTAGGAGCAATACTAGAAGAAAAAGGCACACAAGAAGGATAAATAAAAAAATTTTAAAGAAGCAATTATTACAACTTAGTGCTTGACTAATAATAATAAGGAAATTATTCTAAGATAAATAAGAAAATAATATTTTAGTTATTTTGTAATACAATAATTTGTGGTGTTGGTGAAGTTCCTTCAAAGGTCCAGGACGTGCGTGATGGTGGTTAATTAAAATAAATATACAACAACTTAATACATAAAATAAAACACAGCGGCGTCCTTAAAGTTTATATTTATATTTACATAATAAGAAATTGAAACTCGTATATTTAAAAGCAATTAAAACAAAGTAATATGTACACGAGGAGCGGCAATTAAGTAACTAAAATTAACACGTAAAAATACTCTGAAACGAACGTTAAATGGAGTAGTAAATTAAGGGTTATTTAATTACGATGAATATAAAATAATCTCTGTAAAGAACAATACAGTTACCTTGAGTTGGCGGCCACGTGGTCTGAAGATATACTCGGACAAGTATATGTAGAGCGGTGTTGGCCGGCGGGATAAGAAATTAATTAGTTTAAATTAATATGAATTCGCTTAAAAGAATAATATATATAGAACAATACAGAATTACCTTAGAAGCGGAAGAGATGCAGGGGGCACGTGGTCATGCCACCGGTACTTGACCAGTACGGCGCGTGGTGTTGCACTTTCGAACGTTCGAACGAGAAGAAGGACTATTAGTTTTCGTGTCGATAGGAAAGAGTCTAGAAAACGGTCTATTTTATGATCTATCGAAGAGGGGGTCGATATCTTGAATTATAATTAATTAAAAACGCGACCTGAAGACGTGGTCTGTCGATGTCATAATTATTATTAGAGTAACCCTTGTGACATAAGCTTCCTAACGATATCAAACATCACATATAAAAGAAGATGTAAATAATATTAATTAAGAATTTAAAAATGGAACGTTCTAGAAGAAATTCGACCGTTAACGTTAGATCAGGTAGATAAAAGGTCTCGTCGGTCAGTTCAAGATATATAAGAAAAGAAATACTTTCTCATGGACACGAATATGTACAGGTTGTACAAATGTAAAAAATGTCTTAAGTTAAATATAATTTAATTGAGATATTTAAAGACGAATATGTGTATTTAAATAAATGAATTAAAACTTCTATACGCTAAGCGTAACACAATGAATGCTTGTTATATAATTATACAATGAACTACAAATTCATAAGTAAAAAATAAGTATGCTAGAAAATAAAACATCAAGTATTGAAAAGAATATTCAGAGCTGTACAGACTGAACGAAATATAAAAAATTAAAATAACAAACTGTTGAAATGAAGTACTTGAGAGGAGTTCGGAAAGTTACTAAAAGAGATAAAATGAGAAACAAAGCCATAGGGAAATACCTAGAAATACAGTCGACTTCGGAATTTCAACAAAAACAAAACAATTTATCTGCCAACCACATCGAAACTTTATTGCTTGTTTGGATTTTTAAAGAAATAGTTTAAATATAAATAAAAAAAAAGTTAAATATGTTACATCCACGACAAGAAAAATATATTTAATACATCGTCTTCTACAGGGTAATAAAAAATTGGAGCTTTATTTTTAACTGAAAATAATACACACAAAATAATGACAAATGAAAAAAAATGTGATAAGAGTTGTAATGTAACAGAGATATTCGCACATACAGTTTAAGAGACTAAGCAGGAATTGTTAATGGTACTCTCATCGGACCATTTATTTTACCACATCCCTTTACCTTGTAATAACTAAAACAGGTCATGTTTTCACAACATACAATATCCAACTTATTCATTTCAGCAACATGACCTTATTAAGTAACGATCTTACACCACATTGTTAACATTTTGTAACCAGGTCACTAGGCTAAGGGGATACACACAGATGGTATATAACGAGAGACCAAGAGTCTCCAAAGGGGGAGTCACTGTCAGAGCCTGAGTGAGTACTTGTCTAGTCCATCATATTTACCATGTAGTATTTACTGTTGTTACCGTTATTGAATTATATGTTATTATTTAACCGTTCCAGGGCTTATTATTTGTGTCCCTGATAAAACTGCTGTATAAATGGAACTGTCTCGGCAACAATGTTACCTGCGGGACCAGGTGACATTACATAGCGAAATTATTTAATGTTTTTACGAAACAATTTACCAGAACTTTTAGAAGAGGTGCCTTTAAACGTTCGTCAACACATGTGGTTTTTGCATGATGGTGCCCCACCTCATAACAG
This sequence comes from Melolontha melolontha, assembly GCA_935421215.2. Taxonomy (NCBI): domain Eukaryota; kingdom Metazoa; phylum Arthropoda; class Insecta; order Coleoptera; family Scarabaeidae; genus Melolontha; species Melolontha melolontha. The sequence goes on along the minus strand of OW285237.1, from coordinate 125,664,058 downwards.
TTACGAATAGCGTCAGGATTTAAATAATACGATTGGTGACTGATGAATAGGTAGAGGTGCCCTATTGCATAGCCACCTAGATCACCCTACTTGAACTCAATGGATTTTTATGTATGGGGACATATGAAAAATTTGGTGTACAATAACGATATTGAAATTGAAAACATTCGATTATTGACCATACGTCTTCAAGATGCTGCAGAAACACTCCCGGTTACGGCGAGCATAAGCTTGTATTCAAGCAGAAGGCGGCAACTTTGAACATTTGCTCTAGGAGGTGTTCCTGTGTTGCTCGCATAAGTGCGAATAGCTCTATTCCTTTACAACTTTTATCACAATTTTTTTTATTTGTCATTATTTTGTGTGTACCATTTTCAGTTCAAAATAAAGCTCCAATTTTTTTAATCACCCTGTATAAACATATGTGTTAGTTGATACAATTTTATAATGTGACCTCAATTAATTAACCCTGAGAGAATCTTCTTCAATCGCCAAGAAATCAAAAAAATTTCCCATAATTTATAGGTACAAAGGTGTAAAGGTGTAAAGGTTAAAGAAAAATAAAAAAATTGTATAGGTCGACAAAGATTGTCTTATTTTCAAGTAATTTAAATTAACCCGCTATATAAAGTCATACCAAAATGTATTTCTTTATCATCGGTTTCCAAAAAAATACTTATAGAAACACAAGGTGTCTGTAAAAGGTCTTTACAAAAACCTACTACATATTCCTTACACCAAAATAAGCCGATTTAGGCCAACTTACCTTAATACAGAGTTGCTTACTTTCGGCGTTATACGGTGCTGAAGTTTCAATTATGAAATAGTTTTTTTTTTAATTATGCCTACATATGAAACGGCTTATGCGATTTAGCTCAACTTTAGTACGTTGACATAGCTCTATAAGACAAAAAACATATCCAAATTTAGAGTAACATCATTCCATAGACGTAGAACTTGGATTTTTTGCAATTTCGCATTTTAAATTTCTGTACCGGTGGAAGAAGAGAGGGTCTAAGTATAAAGAAGATTTATTTAGATTGTGTAACTTATTTACTACAGAAACGGTATTCTTTGTAAAACGCGATTACTAGGAACCGGACACGAGAAGACTCATCGGCCACGGGCGTACATTGCAAATTTGTATTTTGAAAGAATTATTAATTTTATTTATATAATTGGAAAACAAACAGGTAATGACCTATAAAATCCGAAATACATTTTTATTTGTTCATTTTGTAGTTCAAGTTGAGTAAAGGAGTATTAAAATTAACTAGCAATACTTTCTCAAGGTTCTCTTCTGTAAAATTTGTTCTCTTTGAATGAAATACATCCTCGTAGATAGAAAGCGTCCTTTCTACATCGCAACTGGTAATAGGTGGATATTGGAAATATTCTTTTATTTCAGCGTATTTAGCACTTAGATTTTGAGGTATTATCCCCATACACAATTGCCGCAATGATATTAAATCTGGATTTCTATTAAGAACTGCGTCAAACTTTTGCCGAAGGCCACATCTGAAGTCACATGGAATATTTTTCAAATTATTACTAGCCATCATTAATAGCCACATCTAATGTGGTTAATCCATCATTTAATTTGAGATTTTGATTTTCAAAATAAGTGATTAGTTTTAGCAAATTTCCAAAGTGTTCCTGGAGAGAGTACAACTGATTTTTTAAATTTCGAAATTGTATTAGTTCCTTGCAGTCAGAAGTACTTCGAGCACCGTCATTTAAGCAAGTAACTAAATTTTGTAAACTATCGAAATTCTCTGCATAAAAGCTAGTAGCTTCCAACCATGTTCCCCATCTAGTTATTACTGGAGAGGGAGGCAGTGACAAAGATGAAAGTTTTTCCCTGTAAAGAGCTACTCACAATGGTGCTTTTCTGAAAACTTTTTAAAAGAGAATGCAAGTCTGTCAACTTCCGAAAACGTCTCTTTACACATTCTGTGGAGAGCATGTGCTACACAGGTAATATGCAGCATATTAGGATATGTTTCCTTTAATACTCTGCCTGTTTTTAACATATATACAGCACTGTCACTGACAAATAAAAGTATTTTTTCTTGGTACCTGTCGAATGAAGCTTTTGGCGCATATTCTCGTAAATGGTTTTAGATACTGTTTCCGCATCAACGAGTCTAATATCAGTGTATGCGATGCTAAGTAACGTTTTAGAATCAAAAGTAATACTACAAACAGTACGACCCTCAATCCAACTCGCCATTGTTTACGATGCCATTCTCGACGTTGTTCCATATCATATCTGAAAAAGTAACTTTAAACAATGTTCTAAAATTAAATAAATGAAAACTAAAAATGTATGCGTAAGTTATTGAAACTTAACGAAATTGATTGGGACACTTACATCAAAATAATTTGGAGAAGTAGATTTGATGAAACGATATTGCAATGTTTTTGTCTTTCTGCGGGTTCTAAATAAAACTAACGGTAATGTAAACACACACTATATTGACAATAAAAACTGTATACAACTTAAAACTACAACTAACTAAACAATATTTATTTAACACAAAGGTATTTTTAATAATATAAAACATTATTAAAAATCTGGTGTGAAGAACACAAATACAGGTTCACTATTAATATTTTTGTGAACGTGTCCTGGTGTTCTTCACACCAGATTTTTAATAATATTTTATATTATTAAAAATACCTTTGTGTTATACAAAACTAGTGGGATTTACCTACTCATGTATGTTTCAATTATTCTGAATATTTATTTACATAGGATTTATATCAATGCTTATTTATTTCAATATCAACTCGACTCGGCGACTGCCCATTGAACGAATTAAATCTCTCTCGTGTGTTATTTAGATTCACGGGAAAACTTCTAGCATATTCGGGAACCTCTGTCTAGAATTTTTACGTTGCATCGACATCTTTCGGGATGACGCCAGGCCTGACGCATCGTCGGATGATTCATCACATTGACCCCTTCTTAAAAATGAAGTTTCGTCCCGAAACATGTCATGCTTTGGTTCCCTCAAACGATAACGAAATCGACAGGTAGGGCCTTTGTTACATTGCGACGTTATATCGAAATAACAGTCTACGGTGTTATCTTGCCTGGGTATAAAAGAATATGGAAGGCGGTAACCGCATACCAAAATTTTCATACCAATATTTTAAAATATTACTTCTAACATGCTTCTTACAATTCTCCAGTCTAGGCGGTCCAATCCACAACCCAATTTTGGGACTGCTAATTTCAAAATGTCTTGTTGTAACATTTGTTCACGTAAGTGGACCTCCCATAACGCGCGATAGGTTGGCTTCAGGCTTGACAGTTCTTTCGTGACCAAATAAAATATGGGCTGTTCTTCCTTTATAATTTGGAGCCTCTTTCCAATTGCTGGTCCCTGCTGCCTTAGTTTTTCGATTCTGCTAAATCCCTATTTAAATTCTCTAGCAATTTCTTTGGCCATTCGCAGATCTCGGGCTACCCAATAAGCAAGCGCGTAGTCGGGCGTCACCGTGAACAAATCTTGCTGTTTCCCGATGGTGACCCCAAATCGAGCTTTTCTGGAACCAGAATATTCCTTCATAAAATCTTCGAATGTTAGTTCCTTGTAGTGGCTATCTAATCGGCGCAAGTCAGCGGCTTCGTCATTGTTGTCTTCAGAGTATGGGACTAACCGATTAAAATTCACAACTCTTGGCTTAGTATGAGGCGTTCGCCTTATGCGGTATATTATATCGTTAATCCGCTTCAACACTTCGTATGGCCCCTCCCAATTCTTTTGAAGTTTTGGAGGCAGGCCCGTCGGCGTTGTGGATTATATAACCAAACACGATCGCCTTAATGGTAACCACCCTTCTCGGCATTAATGTCGTAGCTCTCCTTTATTCTGTCACTGGCATCTTGGATATTATATCTTACTTGATCATGGATATTATCCAGTCTTCGTCTGAGAGTACTGACATAATATTCTCCAGCAAGATCTTCACCAGGCTTGCTCCCAAACTTCAAATCACAGGGCAACCGAAGTCCCTCCCGAATAGCACGTTGGTTGGTGATTGGGCAGTTTTCTCTTGAACAGAGCACGGTATGCCATTAAGAACAATGGTAAGTGCTCGTCCCAATCGTTCTGATGATGGGAGACCACTTTAGATGTTTCATCATGGTCTTGTTCATGCGCTCTACCATTCCATCTGATTGCGAATGCAAGGGAGTTGTTCTTGTCTTTCGAATGCCCAAAAGCTCACACATCTTCTCGAAAAGACTGAACCCGAAATTTCGCCCTTGATCCGAATGAAGTTCCAGGGGTACACTGAAAAGGCTGACGAACTCCTTCACAATCACGTGTGCTACAGTTCCGGCCTCTTGATTTGGTAGAGCATATGCTGCAATCCATTTGGTAAAATAGTTCATGACCACTATTATGTATTTATTTCCTTTGTCGCTTTCTGGAAAGGGCCTGCGGCATCTATGGAGATTCTTTCAAATGGGCTTCCCACATTGTACTGGCGCATGGGTGCGCGTCGACGCCTCTGGGGAGCATTACTTCCGGCGCAATTAGCACACTTTTGGCACCATTCCTTAACATCTCGTGAACAATTCACACAGTAAAATCTCTGGCGCACCTTCTCCAGTGTTTTATGAACACCAAAATGTCCCCCAGAAGCACCATTATGAAGTTCTCGGAATACCTCTGATATTATTTTCTTGGGAACCACCATTTGCATCTTCCGCTCGCTTCCATCGTGATTTTCAACCTCACGTCTCAGGAGATCATCTTCCACGATTAAATAATCCCATTGTGCCCAGTATGACTTCAATTCTCGGTGAATGGGGAGCAATTTCTTGTCAGGTCGGTCTGTGCCCATTTCTCTTACAAGCGATGAAGACTGCAAGATCCGGATCAGCTTCTTGATCTGCACGCAAATTGTCAGGTTGCCATTGGACATCTGCCACGGTAGTTCGAAGAGCATTCGTCGATTTGTCTTCGATTCGATTGCAATGTCGACAGTCTTCTGGACAGGGCCTTCTTGAGAGAGCATCAGCATTTCGATGTTTGAGGCCTGCTCTATGTTCGATGTCGAAATCACACTCCTGTAGCATCTCAATCCATCTAGCTACTTGGCCCTCGGGATTCTTAAATTACATGAGCCACTTTAAGGTGGCATGATCAGTGCAGATCAGGAAATTCTGCCCATACAGGTACTTGAAAAATGCTCAATGATCTTAACTACTACCAATAGTTCTCGCCTGGTTACACAGTAGTTCCTCTCTGGTTTTGACAAGGTCTTGCTGAAGTATCCAGTGACGTTTTCTTGTCCATCTTGGATTTAAGAGAAGCCGTAGATATTCATGATGTCTAATCCCAAGATTATTTCTTCTTCTATGTCGGTTGCGAGAAGACGATGTCGGATTGATGTTGGTACTATGATAAAATTGACATCTACTTCACCTTTCACAGAAGCTGGTTCTACAGTAGCTGTCTTAAGTCTCCATATGCCAGAAAATATTTTTTTATTTTTGGGTATTGAATCGGGTCGCACGATGGTTTTCGTCGATCCTGTATCTAGCAAGCAGGCATAGGTTCTTCCTTCAATAGCGTCCACATACAGGCCGTTTTTTTGATGTTGCAAGGATGCGATTTGGATAGTCCTAGGGGCTTAAGTATTCTCAGCCGATTCTATCTTGGTCCTCTTAGCACATTTGCTTTGAATGTGACCGTTTCTTCTACAATTCCAGCAAGGGCGTGCAATTTTATTTGGTTTAATCTGATTTAGGACTCAACTAACCATCTGCTCCATGAACTCCTCATTTTCCTGTTTGTCGGCAGTACAGACACGGGCATGGTTTCGAGAGGCTTGTTTTGCAGTCTCAAACTCCAGTGCGTGTGCCAGAGCATCGATCGAGGTCTTTGGTAGTGTCAGCCTTAACACTTGCTGCGTATCAATATCCCGGAGACCATCTATGAACGTCTGGACAGCTAATTATTCCATGAAATTATCTGGCGCCATCGAATATGCAAGTCGTACCAGACGAGCAATATCTTCCTCAAATTCCTGAAGATTCTCGCCTTTCTTCTGTGATCGATTCTTCAGTTGGGTATGGTATACTTGCTCCAAATACACATGACCATATCTCACCTCCAACCGTTTAATAAATTGGGAATAATTTTTACGTTCCTTAGGGGTCAATGTCTGCAAAATGTAACTTGCATCACCCCTCAGCGCTCTGATTAAAGCAGTAGCCTTTTGGAAACATGACCGTGCGTTTGCTTCTGTGGCTGCTTCGAATTGCGTCAGGTAAGTCGCCCATTTCGTCTTTACATCAAAGGTTGGTGGCTTGATTCTGGTCGTCGAGATAGCCACCGGTTCTTCTATTATTTCAATGTTCCACGTTATAACTTCATCGTGGACCCGCTTGGGATAAGAATGACTCATGGTAACGGGTAATTCCATCTGAGTCATTATTACCTCTAAAATTTTAAAATGTTCTCCAATTTTCTCCTCTACAGCTATGAAAACCTCTTGCTTTAACGCTTCTGAGTTTTCCGCTAGTCGCTGTTCCAGAACTTTCTCCAAAGCTCTCGAATTTTCAGAATTCTTCTTTTTCATTATTTCCATAGTTTGCTCCATTTGTTCCAGACTTTTCTCGAACGTTCTAGAATTTTCCAGTAATTTCTTTTCTGGATTTTTCTCTAGGATTTTAGAAGTTTCTAGATTTCTTGCTTCCATCTGTACTTGCGAATCTATTAGACGTTGTTCCAAAATTTGTGAATTGTCTATAACGATTAATAGACAATTCCAAACTTTTCACACTGTCCAGATTCTTCTGTTCCATTTGTTGCATTTGATTTGCGCATTCTCTATTAGTCGTTGTTCCATATTTTTCGCACTATCCAGATTCTTCTGCTCCATTCGTTGCATTTGAATTTGCGCAATCTCCATTAGTCGTTCCATATTTTTCGCACTATCCAGATTCTTTTGCTCCATTTGAGTTTGTGAATTCGTTATAAATCAGTCACTTTTAATTCAGTGAGTTTCACTTTATTCGCCATCACGATATTTAAAATAAACGTCTTTTCGCACTGTATATTGATTTGAACGAATATTTAATTAACACAAATGTTTTTGTCTTTCTGCGGGTTCTAAATGAAACTAACGGTAATGTAAATACACAGTATATTGACAATAAAAACGGTATACGCTAAATAAACAACTTAAAACTACAAATAACTAAACAATATTTATATACACAGTATTTATATCAATGTCTATTACAATATCAACTCGACTTGGCGATTATCCGTTGAATGAATTAAATCTCTCTCGAGTGTTATTTATATTCACGGAAAACTTCTACCATATTCGAGAACCTCTGTCTAGATTTTTTCCGATGCATCGACATCTTTCGAGATGATGTCAGGCCTAATGCATCGTCCGATGATTCATCACAATATTAAACAGAGTCTATTACAAAAATTACGTAGTATGGTAATTAACAGTTAGAACAATGATAAAAAGAACCTAACTCACCGTACTTTATTTATCTTGCGAAATATAAGCTAATAAATAAAATAAATTATAAAAACCCCGCCTCTACCTACGCCCATAAAGAAAGAAATTTCACTATAATATTGAAGTAATTGCGTCGCAATTCAACGACAAGAACCAGATGTGCGGTTAGCCGAATAAATGGTGCAATTTAATAACTGCATGTTGTATTTATTATAGACCGTTTATATGTCCCATCGTAATTTCGGCCTGATGTGTCCGGTCTCTAGCGATTACTTACTATCATGGTTTTTGTGACATTTATATTTTAATAATTTCCAGTATCTAAAAATCCGATATTCTTCAGATAGATTTTTATACAAACGTGTTTATTTATATTGGCACATTCCAAATTTGTTTTCCTTTTTTACCTATTTTTGTCCGCACGATATATTTAAGGTTTGTAGTACCGTGCCATCGAGAAAAATGATAATTAGTGTAGTCTATGTAAATGTTTGAAATTGGAACTTTAGCCACTTCCACATAATGATATTCATTACTTGAATTTTATTGTAAACAGCCATGCATTCTGAAATTGAATATTGCCATTTACTTTCACATCTGTACGGAAGTAGCATTCGATAATTTTTGCTTTCTGCTCTATGTTGAATACCATTTTTTCAATTTCATAATTTAGTCTACTCTAATTATGATTTTTCATAATTAGTACCTAGTACATTATTTGCCTTTACACGAAGAACAATTATCATTTTTTATTTCCATAGTCTGTAAATAAAATAAATGTCAAATTTAAAGCATCTAAATCCTTATCAAGATTTAGATGTTTCTTATCTGCTTTAATAATTTAGAAAACTTTAGTTTTCCGAATTTATCATGACCATATATTATACTACCGATATGTTATTGGTATACGGATATTGTCAGGGAAGTATGTCAGGGAGTATGTCAGGGTGTACTGCGAAAGGTTCCCAAATCGTCGCATACCTAGCCATCAATCGTTTGCTGCCGTTGAGAGACGTTTTTGGGAGACCGGCCGCTTTGCTTCTGAAACCGCGGATTATGGAAGGCAGCGTTTTGTAAGTGTTCCTGTAGTTGAAGCAGAAATTTTAAAATTTATTGAAAAAGATGCAGAACTAAGCATTAAACGAACAGGTAATGAACTAGGAGCTCATAAAGTAACTAAAGAAGAGTTGCTACATCTATACCATAGAATAACAGTTCAAGATCTCTAACAACACGACCCTGAAATACTCCTGGATTTTTGTCGATTAGTTAATATATAAAGAGAAAGAGATTTAAACTTCGGAAATACTATTTTGTTTACTGAAGAAACGTGCTTGACAAGAAGAGGGGTGACTGATTTCCATACTGAACACGTTGTTACGCTACGCATATAAAAATATTTTTAATTATTTTTTAATAACCGATATTTCTTCTTTAAATATCATAATATTAACTTAAGACATTTTTCTGTACATTTTCGTTACAAAGAGAAAGCATCTCTTTTGTTATATCTTAACAGAGACCCTTAGTTTTCTACCTGACCCAACAACGTTACTGTGGAATTTCTTACTAGATGCAATTCATTTTAAATTGTTTTAATTGAATTACATACATCTTCTTTTATATATTGTGTTTCATATCATTAGAAAGCTTATGTCACAAGGGTTATTTTAATAATATTTATTCCATCGATAGAACACCTCTTCAGGTCCCGCTTCTTAATTAATTATTATTCAAGATGTCGACCCCTCTCTTCGACAGGTCATAAAACAGACCGTTTTCAAAACCAGTGTTCTTTCGATACAAAACAGTCCGATCTTCTCGTTAGAACCCTCGAGAGTGCAACATCACCCGCCGTACTGGTCAAGTACCGGTGGCATGATCCACGTGCCCCTGCATCTCACCGCAATTAAAAGGTAATCCTATATTGTTCTATATATATTATTCTTTTAAGCGAATCCATATTAATTAAACTAATTAATTTTTTGTTCCTCCGGCCAAACATCGCTCTGCATATCTGTCCAGGTATACGACGCACCACGTGGCCGCCCATCGCCGCAAATCAAAGGTAACTTTATATTGTTCGATACAGGGATTATTTTATATTAATCGTATTCAATTAACCCTTAATTTACTGCTCAATTTAACGTTCGTTTTCAGATATTTTGTGTTAATTTTTAATTACTTATTTACCGCTCCTCGTGTATATATTACTTTTGTTTAATTACTTTTAAATATACCAATTTAATTTCTTACTTATGTAAATATAAATACAAACTTTAAGGACAACATGTGTTTTATTTAGTAAGTAAGTTATATATATATTTTAATTAACAATCATCACGCACGTCCTGGACCTTTGAAGAAACTTCATTAGCACCACTAATTATTTTATTTATCTTAGAATAATTTCATTATTATTAGCATAGCACATCCACACCCCGATATCCAGACCAAGCCCCCGTTTGTAATAACGTTCATGCAGTTGAAAATTCGCAAGCAATCAAGGTAAAATATTTTAAATACAAATTTAAAATTAATGTATGGGCTGGAATAATTGGATATTTTGTTTTTGCTCGTGTCACTCTATCGCAGAGATTAATATGGCTGAAATATTAATCTCTGCGATAGAGTGACATGAGCAAAAATAAAATATCCAATTATTCTACAGGTGTCATGTAAACCGTGGACTTCATATGTTCCCAAAAAAATAATCCAGAGGGGTTAAGTCTAGTAAACGTGATATTAGAAACAAATAATGTTAAAGGTGATGAAGAAGATATGCAAAGAGTACATTTTAATTTTCTTCGTCGTGTAAATCGTTGTATGCGTGTAATTGGTGGACACCTTCAACAATTTCTATACCATTATTATCTTTTTGCATGTGTTAGTAACGAAATTATTCTGTTAACTGTTACTTTGAAAGATTAAAATACAAATTTTACAAAAACCATGACAGTAATCGAGTCTTACAAAGAGTACCTTTTCTGTCGTAAATAAGCTACACAATCTAAATTTTATACTTAAACCCCTCTTCTTCCATTAGCGTAGAAATTTGAAATGCGCAATTATAAAGAAACCCAAGTTCTACCTACGCCTATGTTACTCAAAATTTTGGTATGTTTTTTTTTGTCATATAACTATGTCAACCTAAAAAATTAGTACTAAGGTAAGTTTTCTTAAATCGGCTTATTTTGATGTAAGGAATATGTAGTAGGTTTTTGTAAAGACCTTTTACAGACACCTTCCTTGTATATATTTTTTAGATAACGCCTAGAATTAAGTAATATTTTTCTCTATCTAATCTCTAATTTAAATTTCCTTACTAAGAACTTTTCCCAAGAATGTTTTCCTAAAATTTAAAATGTAACTATAAACTGCCAATAATATAATAAAAAAAAGTGATACTAATAGTAAATGTATCTTTTTTTTTGGAAAGAGAATTTCAATTAAAATAAATCTACAATATAAATTTTTATTCCTGCAAATGTTTTTACATTACTGCTTATCTTTGTCTTTTTCAGATGTCAGTGTATGTATCTTAAGAACATAAATTCATCACATTGGAGTTTTAAAAATGATCAGTCACTTATTCTGAGAAATATCATTTTGCACCGTGGATGTCTCCCATTTTTTTAAATATTTTATGGATATTTTGTATTTTGTGTGGGTATGTACTAATGGTTACTTTTAGTATAAATTTTGTATAAATATAAGAACTATCACGCAGAATAGAACGTTCCGTATTATAGGTTGTTTAAGTCCGCATACCGAGTGTTACGAAATTAGGGATGTTCTCTACATTATTAAATTCTTCTTATAATTAATTTCCGTAATATAATAATAATAACAATATTAGTAATAGTAATAATATTCAACAATAAAAAAATTAGCAGGATGCATTCTTTTACATGTAATCTATGTCGGTCTGGAAAGTGTAGTAGAAAGGTGTCCGTTAAAATACGTAGGCACTGATACAATATGATTAATACTAGAACCAATTGAAATTAAAAAGCATGTAGAATACGCTGTATATGATCGTAATGTATAAATATACTATAAATAAATATTTAATTTCGAAGTCAACAATTATTTGAAAATCACCAGCGAAAGTATAAAATTACAGGGACACAATTTTTTTTTAATAAATACATGCATTATGCTTTCTAAAATTTAATTCGTTTTCAGTTCTAGTTATAATGTAAACATAATACCGCGATATCATAAAGTTTCTGGGTCAACGGTGGCCATGGGGCGAAAAACGTCTGTCTTAATTTATATCATCCTTTTGAGAAAAATCTGATAAAATTTTCAGGTTAAGTGTCATGCTGACGTTAAAATTTGTCAATATATTAATCTTAATGTCAGTATGACACATAACCTGAAAATTTTATCAGATTTTTCTCAAAAGGATGATATAAATTAAGACAGACGTTTTTCACCCCATGGCCACCGTTGACCCAGAAACTTTATGATATCGCGGTACATGTATTAATTTGTTATAATCATAGTCCAAAACAGATGATATTATAAAAATGAAACGTTAAAATTGTAACACACAGCTTACATAAATTATTAGGATTATTATTTAAAATTTGACGTTTACGAAATTATCTACACAATTAATAATTTTTTCTGCAGAAGACAATAAAATGGCTGTCGAAACATTAAAATGAGTGTATTTATTTAGAAAAATATTTTTTAAGACGATATTATATATCGTGATGATATAATCTCACAGGGTATAGATTATAATTAATTTTCTTAATACTTTCATTGAGAATAGAGTATATATAACAACAATTCTAAAGATATGTCAACTTATAATTAATGTTAAATTCAAAATTAATTTACATTTTTCGTATTTTCTATTTGATGTTTGTATTAATATGGGGGAGTTATTTTTCAATAGATATACCTAGATCTTACTTTCAAATTATGTATATTATGTAGAGGCATTTAGTTAAATTTATAAACGGAAAAAAGTAAAAAAATCTGCTGAAGGTATAATATTTAAATTAGCAAATAAGTTATCACATAAATAATCTCAAATATGTTTTAAAAAAATTTTAAGTTGAATTTTTTTTTCCAAAACTGTCATTGAAAGTTGACATTTTCGTTAAATTTTCAGTTGAAAAAGTGAGTCTTTTTTGTCACCTATCTGCAAAATACTTTTATGTTCTAGAACGCAAAAGTCTTTTTCGTTCTAGAACATAAAACAAACGTCAAAATAATTAGTCATTTTTTTAAACTTATTTATGATTTTATTAATTAAATAATATACATTTTAAATAATATAACATTTCAATACAAAACAGTAACTATTATAGACAGGACGATTTTGAATTAAACAATTTTAGAATATAAATTATGATATATAATTCTGAAACTACACATAAATATTCTGAAATATGTTATATGTATGTTATATGTATATGTTATATGAAATATGTAAAAAAAAGGTAAGTTTAATTTTTTTCCAAAACTGTCATTAAAATATGACATTTGCGTTAAATTTTCTGTTTACAAAGTGAGTCTTTTTTGTCACCTAGCTGCAAATAGTATATTAAAAAACAAGTTTCATAAGGCACCATTTTGCCGCACGAGATCAGTTTAGAAAACGAGACGCGATAGCGGCGAGTTTTCTAAAGAGCGAGTGCGGCAAAAGGCCTTATGAAACGAGTTTTTTATACTATTTTTTCTATTTTGCGTTTTTCACATTAATAAATTGCTTAAATTGGAATTATTTAATTTGAAAGTTCAGAGTTTAATTTTTATATAAAGCATGCAGTTGGTCACATTGATACTTGACATTTTCAAATTTAAATCTTGCTATCCGCGAAGTATATTATATTACATATTATTTACTAATTTTCGTTAACATTACTTGATACTTCATTTAAAAATATAAACATGAGGGACATAGAAACATATATATTATCTTTGTTGTTGTCAATTGTATACAACATACGTTGTTTGTGTAAAATAAGGACATATATCATATCTGTCAAATGTACATAAATTCTTAAAATCAAATGACAGCAATGATATTTATTTCTGTATTCGAACAACGCCAACATTGAAAAATAAAAAAAAGCCTATCGAAATGAAGCTCATTTCGATACTGTTTTGGGTTTCATAATAAGTTCATTTCGAACGCAAAATAGAAAAATACTTTTATGTTCTAAAACGCCAAAGTCTTTTTCGTTCTAGAACATAAAACAAATAATATAACATTTCAATACAAAACAGGAACTATTATAGACAGGACGATTTTGAATTAAACACTTTAAAATATAAATTATGATATACAATTCTGAAACTACTTTTTTCTATTTTACGTTCGAAATGAACTCATTATGAAACCCAAAACAGTATCGAAATGAGCTTCATTTCGATACGCTTTTTTTCATTTTTCAATGTTGGCGTTGTTCGAATACAGAAATAAATATTATTGCTGTCATTTGATTTTAAGAATTTATGTACAATTGACAGATATGATATATATCCGTATTTTATACAAACAACGTATATTGTATACAATTGTCAACAACATATATATGTTTCTATGTCACTCATGTTTATATTTTTAAATCAAATATCAAGTAATGTTAACGAAAATTAATAAATAATATGTAATATAATATACTTCGCGGATAGCAAGATTTAAATTTGAAAATGTCAAGTATCAATGTGACCAACTGCATGCTTTATATAAAAATTAAACTCTGAACTTTCAAATTAAATAATTCCAATTTAAGCAATTTATTAATGTAAAAAACGCAAAATAGAAAAAATAGTATAAAAAACTCGTTTCATAAGGCCTTTTGCCGCACTCGCTCTTTAGAAAACTCGCCGCAAGCGGCTTGTTTTCTAAACTGATCTCGTGCGGCAAAATGGTGCCTTATGAAACTCGTTTTTTAATATACTATTTCAAACAACTAATATTTATTGCTATCGTTATGATAGTCAGCGCGCCTATTCAAACACGGTTCAAAAGATTTGCATTATGCATAACATAAGTGTCTTATTTTATTGTAGTTTTCGAAAAAAAATTGTTTGGATCTCGAACGCGAAATGCTTTTGCGTTCTCGAATGGGTATTTAATGATGTTGGTTAAGACTTAAAGACTAAACCAAATGTGGTACACCGGTTGTATACAGCAGTAGTAAGACCAACAAATACCTGTGGGGCACTTGTTTGGTGGAGGAGAACGGAGGTGACATCGTCGGTGGGCTTCTCACTACTCTCCGGCGGCAGCCTCTGTTGAGAATCACGGGAGCTGTGAACAGCACGGGAACCGCCTCCATGAAGGCCATCGTGGGTGTCCCTCCGCTGGAACAACTTGAAAAGCGGAGGCCATGGCTGCGATCCTGAGGCTGAAAGCCAATGGCGTATGGTGTCCTAATAAGGTTATAGGGGGCCATACAGATATCACAGGGACTATACTGGGAGAGCCAATATTTCAAATACCGGCGGATAGTAAGCTGAAAATATTTATACCGACCAGGAACAGGCAAAAAGTAGCTCGAGCGACTGTGGTGCTGGCACATGGTACACGGATGGATCACAATCCAATCGGAGCCCAGGTGCAGATATATGCGGAATGTGCCCCAGAAGAAATATATCGATAAGTTTGGGGAAACATACAACGGTTTTCCAGGCTGAATTGTTTGCAGTTGCAGCCTGCGCCGAAGAAATTCGGGAACCCGGCTGCGCAAACAAAATAAGCGAAAGTAGAAACCACAAAGAGAATTAACCGTTTTGCATTTATATATCATAAACAGATGTTTGTATTATATTGAAGAAAAATAGTACCAAGACTTATTCCACAAGATACTAATTCTGAAATAGGAATGTATTACTGATATTACAAGCAGATTCAAATATTTATATAGACCAGATTCTACTATCCCTATATAGGATTCTATATATAATAGTGCTAATTTTTTGAAATACTAATAATAAATAACCAGCAAAAAAATATAAGAACGACTAATAAATAATTTAAAATGCCTATCTTTAACTTTAACTTTACGCTTTGTGCGTTTTGCTATATAATGTTTATTTTCATCATTTATGATCATATGATTTTTGTCTTATTCAATGGAATATTACAAACTGGAGTAGTCATATTGCAACACTGCCCAGGTATTTTAACGACGACTTTCGAAAATACTCTCCAGGCTGCTATAGGTATCGAACTAGATATCACTTTTTATTAAATTTGTTTCTTCTATGTTACACATTATTAATTATTATTATTATTATTATTATTTCCTCCATTCACAAGAACATTCAATTTGTCCTTGGTTGCCAGGGTGTTAACCCATCGGTTCGTGAGAACAAGATGGCTGGCATAACTTTCATAATATCATTATTATTGTTTATTATTTCTTATTTCCAATTATTTTTCCGTAATCTATCTATGCGGCTCTACTACATATGGCATGCTTCATTCATAGTAAGCAGATAATAACACTTCTCCCCTGTAGGGGGGGTTACATTTACTCGGCCCAGAGGGTCCGGCGCTTTAGTTGTTATGTTGACGAAGTGGGTTGAAATGAATGTATCTCAACAACATCCTCGCCTGAGTCTTTTGTTTCTACTGAAGCATGCCATTTTTGTGTTTCATGCCCAATTCGCTGTTTTAGTCCTTGCTTGTTAATCAGTGTTTGGAGCAAGTGTACCTGATTGGGGCTGCTATCCCAACCGAACGGTTAGCTCAGGAAACCGTGGGGTCGCTAATCCCCAGTAACCTAGCTCTAGGCTACCCTGTGCGGGAGATCGGAGAACCAGCCGTTGCGCAGGGCCGCCAACCCTTTCCCGGCAACTTCTTTACTTTTCCATGCAGTACTTCGACGGCCCGACCCCCGCCCCATCGAGGCAAGGCCCAGACCCGCGAAGCGCAGCCTGCACGGGGTTGCTCATCGCCAACCAATGGAACACTCTTAGCGGGTACTTTGGTCGACGACGGTCACACTTTGTGCCATCTTAACGTTTTCCGCCATTGCGGGGGCACTGCACACACGTCGAGCATGTGTGTGCTGTTCACACCAGCCTGGCAAGGTTGCCGCCCAGGACCGACCCCAGTGGTGTGTGCATTGCGCGGCGCCGTGTTTTGCGCCGCGTAGCTTGGTTCCTCTCTCCCCTGCTGGAAAGGCGGAATGGCACCTGCCCGCCCATCGGGCAGACCCCCCTAGAGTTTGGTAGCGCATATGCTAGGCTACCACCCAGTAGAGGACCACATCAGCACCCCACCCGTTCCGTCATTTCGCCTCCCGGCCACGTTGCCCGCGTTCGCGCGCTGCAATTTCAGTTCAGCACGCGACGTATTATTGCAGCCGTGTCTAACAAGACACTTTTTTGCATTTTTAAATAAAGTTTTTGGTAGAGATCCAAAGTATTTATGGACTTGTGTAATTTCTGTGGAATTTCTCCAGTTGCGCCAATCACAATTGGGACTATTAGGACCTTGTCCATCTTCCACATACTCTTGATTTCGTCGCTGAGAGGTAAATATTTATTTACCTTCTCACTATAGTTCCTTGCAGTGTTTTTTGCCAACGGAACAGCAATGTCAATGATGTACGTTACCTTGTCCTTCTTCAGTGTCAGTATTATATCTGGAATATTGTTGGGAATTGTTTTATCTGTGATTATTTGGCGATTCCAATATAATCGAGAATTTTCGTCCTCGCAAACTGAAGGTGCTTCATATTCATAATACGGGACATTTTCAGAATACGACAAGTGCTTCTGTCTGAGCAGTTGGTGTAATATTTTTGCAACCCTGTTGTGCCTCTCGAGATATTGTTTGGGGGCAAGTACAGAGCATCCTGCCATCAAATGATCAATTGTTTCTTCCTTATCTGCGCATACACGACATTTAATGTCAGATAAATTCTCCTTAAGAATTTTTTTCCTATAGGAACGCGTTGGAATTACTTGATCTTGGATGGCGGCTATGAATCCCTCTGTTTCTGTAAACAGGTTACCTGTATACAGCCATGCCTGCGACGCTGAGGTGTCAAAATTTTCAGATCCAATTGTTAACGGATACTTGCCACGCAGAGATTTATTTTTCCATCTCTCTTTCTGTTGGGGTATATTTAAGATTCTCATGGATGGATTGAATTCATCGTTAGCCAGTTTGAGTGGCGTAAAATTGTCCATTTGAGCAATCGCATTATGCAATCTACTTTCTTTCGACTTTTGCAGAAAGTACTCTCGTAAATTATTTACCTGTGTATAATGCCTGCAATAAGCACTCGGTATTCCTCTACCTCCTTCACTTCTTGGTAGGTGGAACCTTTCGATCGCACTACGTGGGTGATGAATTCTAAATTTTCTGGCTTCTACTCTTGTCTTGATGTCTATTGCTTCAAGTTCAGTATCAGTCCAGTTAATTATTCCAAATCCATAAGTAAGTACGGAAGTTGCAAAGCTGTTTATTGCCTTGGACATATTTCTTGCCGACAATCTGGTTTTCAACAACGATCGCAGCCTAGAGAAATACTGATCTTTCGCTGATTCTTTTGCAATATTGTGTTCTATTCCTCTAGCCTGTAAATAACCAAGATACTTATAATAGTCGTTGCTCTCCATTCCAATAACTAGTCCTTGTCCGCCTTCCACTTCGAACCCACGATGTTCAACCCATTGTCCCTTTTCTATGCAACTTATTTTGCATTTTTCCAATCCAAATTTCATTTGGATATCTCTACTATAACGGCCAACACAGTTTAGGAGATCGCGAAGATGATTCTTTTTCCTAGCATACAATTTGAGATCATCCATGTACCAAAGGTGACTAATTTGTACGACAGGTTGTTGTAAATTACATCCCTTATTTAGGGAATTTAACAAAGTTGTTAACGGTTTCAAGGCTAAACAAAACCACAGTGGACTCAAAGCGTCTCCCTGAAATATGCCTCTTTTAATACTGATCTTACCTGCATCAATACTTTCTGTAGGGGTTTTCATTAACAAACTTGTCTTCCATTTAGTCATGGCGTAACTAAGAAAGTTAATATGATGCTCCTCAATCTTATATAACCTAAGAATCTCTACCAGCCACGAGTGAGGTACACTATCAAACGCTTTCTGATAGTCTATATATGCCATGTAGAGATTTTCTTTTGCTTTCACCACATTCTTCATCATTATTATTCATAATGTTATTATTATTATTATTATTATTTCCTCCATTCACAAGAACATTCAATTTGTCCTTGGTTGCCAGGGTGTTAACCCATCGGTTCGTGAGAACAAGATGGCTGGCATAACTGTCATAATATTATTATTGTTTAGTTCTTATTTCCAGGTATTTCTCCGTAATCTATCTATGCGGCTCTACCACATATGGCATGCTTCATTCATAGTAAGCAGATAATAATACCACTCCTATGTAGGGGGGATTACATTTACTCGGCCCAGAGGGTCCGGCGCTATAGTTGTTATTATTATTATTATTATTATTATTATTATTATTATTAAATTACAGGAATTAATTATAATAATACAATAATCGTGGAAATATTTTTAATTTCGTAGTGCTCGGTATGCGGACTTCACCAACTCATAATACAGCAAGCTGTATTTACGTTTACGGTTCATATATTTCTATTATTTAAAGAGTAACTAGTAGTACATGTAAGACATAATTTATTTTTTTAATTATTTTGATATTTTAAGAAAGTGGATGGTGTATAAAATAAAAAGATATAAGAGAGATCAAAGAAGGAAAAGAAAACGGATATAAGACTCCGGGCAAAGTCGGTGCTCAATTTCAAACAGGCAGTTTTACATTTTATCACCAGAAATCTCACCAGAACCGTTGCTTTTATACCAAGTTATAGCCGTTTCGACAGAAGGTCGTTAAGTACACACAGATATATATATATATATATATATATATATATATATATATATATAAAATCATATAAATTCATATATTTTCGGCAGTAAACTGTGAATCTTATTTTACTCCCTTTAGCTCGTAAAATGTGAATGTCTTCGTCTAAAAGTTTCGTAAACTTTCCGATAGATTTAACTGTTACAGGGTAACGACAATAAGTTTTACACTGTGACAAGGAAACTCCCATTTTAAATGATGAATACAGAAAATAAAAAATGTATGTGATTATATATATGTTAATTAAATATGCGAAGTATAAAATTTCATAATTCGGGCATAATGTGGGCATGTACATTGTTCAGTTAAAAAATGTAGATACATCCATATTATACCCATTTATTAATTAAAAGCATGTAAATACTATAAGATCCTAATACCGTATAATAATACCAATATATTAGACGAACCGGAAGATATTATTAATGCTTTCGCGACTTTATTTTCACAATCATACGTAACTTATAGTTTACTCATCTAATGAATAGTACTTTAGTTACCTTCCCTTATTTTGTCAGAATTCTAAAACAAAAGAGTGTCTAACGAGAATTTAAACAAATAGAAGCAATGATAAGAAAGTACTTGAAGTCTCGGTTGCCTAATTACGTAAACTATACAGTTCGACTTATGCCCGTCATATTCACCTCTATAAAACTTACGATAAATATATTTGATAGATAAAATATACTCGAATTTCTTCACCAAAAGTTACAGTTTCTTATTCGGTAGAGTCTCCAATATAAAATGCAATCGTATAAAGTGGCAACCTTGTTTAATAGTAATGTACCAAACATCGCATTATTTACTTTTTCTTCACAACAAAAATCAAAAACTAGTGTAGTATCTGAATTTTTACTGATTAGCTCAGCGAGTGAAGAGATATTTGATAGAAAAATTTTATTGGACAATTTTAGCATCAAATTCGCAATTGAAGTTCATAAGGATAAAATCTATTTGACTAGCATCGTCTAAAGCTTCGGCTATATGTTAGACTATGCAACACAAATTTGTTAGGGTGGAGCGATTTTTTACAAATCCATACTGTGAAGGAGAAATGAAAGGCAGACATTTGAACGAGATAATTTTATGAAGGACGGTTTCAAAGATTTTCGCAGAAACATAAATAATAACTATTGTTACACTATGTTATATATACGTTATATTACGTTATTTTTAATTCCTATTTTAACAATACAAACAATTATTTCTATATTTAGATTGCGAACGATTTAACGTTACCTTAATATTATTTTTATTATAGAGATCCAAATGGTCCAATTTCCAGTGAATCATCGATGGATATAAAAAAATCACCGAAAGGACACGATGAACTTACTACACCTTTTTGGGATACCTACGACACAATCAATCAACTTTATCTCGAACTAGGTAAGTAATATTATAATAATAATAATACATATTAAACTTTATCATTATATACTTCGATGAACAAAAAAAAAACGCAAGAATTAGATGTCTAATCATTCGAGTCAGTTCAGTGCTCCTTTCACGTACATTCGACACAATGCCTCTATATTTGCGTAGAAGATACCTACTTGTTCACAATTACAGTGCTATTTTAAAATCTTCGATTGTCTCCTAATTTTTTATTAGTATTCACTTTATTTTAGGCGTGGTTCATATTTATCTTGATAATTTGAGTATAGTTCAATTTAATATTTTTTCGAACACTTAAATTATCCTTAATTCATTCTCAATACGTTTCTTTAGGTATCTAGTGGTTGAATATTACATTAAATTGCAGCAGTTATAGTAATTAACATAAGCATATTCGTATTATTTATTTAACCTAATTGCACCCCAAAAACGCATCAACATAATTGTCAAATTATTATCAATTTTAATTGATAAAACAAAACATGCACTAACAATTAGAAATCGAATATGTGTTATGTTCAACAATTCGTTGCCATTGTTTAACAATACCGCCAATTCTAATTTGCTTATTGGATTTCTTTGACTTAGATGCGAAAAACTCACGACAGCTTGCCTCTACTTCCGGGATGTTAACAAAATAACGGGCAGAAAAAATGCGCTTAAACAGAGAATAATCAAAAGGTGAAAAGTTGGGATTGTATGCAGGATTTAGTAGCAATTCCAGTTCATCGAATTATTCTAGTTTATGGAGAGTTCTTTAAGCAGTATGCGGTCTAGCTTTATCCTTCTCGAAAAGTACACTATTTCCGTTAACCAATTGGGCGCATCTTTCTCATAAAATTGTGTACATATTATTCAGTTACTCGCGGTTTATCTCTCTACCTTCAGGTACTAGGATATAATATCGGAATAGATAGTATCCTCGTAATTTCACTAAATGAAGAACATCACATTCGTTTCAAAACTTTTAAGTTTTACAAGTTTTGGACTGGCCGGGGTCAACCACTGATTTGATCTTTTATGATTACTAAGATGAATCCTTTTTTTATTGTAGCTATGTTAAAATTTTACGAAAAAAAAACATTGATTTTAGGTGTTCGCAAACAGTTTATTCCAGCATACGCTACTGCGCCTGCTCCGCCGTTAAATCGTAGAATATTTCTCTACATCGTCTGTTTGCCTTCCCTAACTTTCGATAATGACGATCTCGAGTCCATCGTAAAAGTTTCTTGCTATATAATATATGCCGTATACCATTAGTTAAATCTTGATCCATATGTAAAGGTCTCCCTGAACTAGTTTTCCGAATGTGTACCAGTTTTCCGCGGTATGATGGAAAATGGCGTTCGGACCTTACACCTCAAGCAATATACGAGTAACATCAGCAACACAACTCAATTTTCAATAACGGCGCAATATTGTCAAAATCTAGTTTAGTAACTACACATCGGACAATACTTGTCAGTGAATCGTATAACATATAAAACATTACATAAATTACCTACAAGAATTGTTGTGGGTAATTTATAATTACAGGAGAGCTTTTTTTGTCGAAATTAACTTGACATTTCAATGAGAGTTTCGTTGCTTGGCAATGTAATGAAAAAAACTGACTCTGAAAAGCTATGAATCCTTAGAACGAGTATTTTTTTCTATCAGTTTTTTTAGTTGAATTGCCTAAAGGCAAGGAAACTCCAAAAAAGGCTTGACAAGATACTCTGCTAGACCTATTAGAATTGTACCGTTTTAAAAGATAAGTTCCTTCTTGCAGCAAACTTTGACCGCTGTCATAGTGACAAAAAAAAACGCGACATATGAGATTTTATGCATTAAATTGTCGATACATAAGTCTACTATGTACAAAATGAAACAGCTTTTGCCCTTCATTGATATTTATATAAAAGCCCAAACCTTATCTCTAGCATCTGAAGAAGTCTCAACCCTTTACGATTTAGTAATATTCACCTCATTAGGCAGAGGTGATCAATTGTGTATTTACCGCAGACCTTGTTGCTTTCAAATAAATCAAATAAGAAGTGTGCCACAATCCCAGAAACATCACGATAATTTCTTTCGCAAACTGAAATAGCTTGGCTTTAGGTGGAACTCTCTAAATCCATTCCATAGACTCCGTTTTCGATAGAGGAGTATGGTAAACTTTTGAGGGTCGACTATCGATTGCAAAATTTCTTTTTTATTCGTATTACTTAGTCCAAAGACGAACCCACATAATCAATACGTTGTCGTCTTTGTAAAGCCGAAAGTGTCGATATTCAACTTGGGTTAACTTTGTTAATGGTAATCATCGTGTAAAATTCATCTATTACTCGTATCGCAGTCAAAATTTTACAAAATTTCTGCAGGTATTACATATCTAAGATACGAAAACTTTTTCCTACATTTCTACAGTAGTAAAAAAGGACATCCTAGCTATATGTCCCAACCACTTGGTGCTTAGGGGTTTCACTATTTGGGAAATGCTAGATTTTTTGAAAAGTTCCTGTAACTCCTTATTTGTTCATGTTCTATATTGCCCATCTATTTCGATACCTCTATACATTTTTCTTTAAATTGTTCCTTCCCATACTTCAAGTTTACTTTCTTCCAGGTTATTGTATTATCGTTTAGTAGAAACTTACTTTCGGAGGTTTTGCTATATTCTCTGTTCTTCAGATATTTAATACACTACCGACGGCTTTCCTTCCTTTTACAAACCGTTTTTATATTTTTTTCCCTACATTTTCCTTCCATGTTAGTGTTATCCCTTCAAACTACTCCACTTTTACTATTGTACCTATATCTTCTACTTACATAATTTATGAGTAAATCGTCGGTATTTTGTTTTTCATAATCTTCCATTACCATATGTTTCCTTTTATTCTCATTAACAGGCAGTCGGTATCCTTTCAGTAATTTAAACATGTTCGTTACTTCGTTCTTTGATTTGGACATAACTACAATGTCATCGGCATAGGTTCTTATGTTGCTTCTTCTCAAAATCGTCCGTTCTACAATCTCAACAGCACTGTGAAGGATCTCCTTTTCGCAGTCCCCTTCCTACTGCAATTCTTCTGATATTTCTCCTTCTACACTTTCGTTTATGTTTTTCGAACGTACATCTCCACTAGTTACCACAGCCCGGTATTTCCAACTTCATCGCTGTATCTTACAGCTTTTTTCTTCTAATAGAATCAAATACTCGTTTGTAATCGATAAGTATCAGTAACTTACGCTCTGTTCGTATGTATGTTTTAAACATTTTTTCATGGTAAGTATTTGATCTATCGCACCCACTTGATCCTCCTTGATAGTCCCCCGCGACTACAGCATATGATCTGATTTTCAAACTTATAATACTTATTTAGATAGCTTCTAATTATCTTTAATCTCAACACTTTAGGGAATACATCTAAGATTAAGATGCCGTTTTCTTAGATAGTATTACAATCTTTCCTGGTTCATTTTTCATGTAGGGGTACAATTAAGCCCTGATTCATATCTCCCGAAATTTTTTCGAGTTACCCCAATTCCTTCTATCATCTTCCAGATCCATGAAACTCGCCGACACATTTTAATGATTCCGCTGATATGTAGTTTTCTCCATATGGCTTATTATTCTTAAGTTGTTTAATACATTCACTTACTACTACTTCCATAATTACATTTTCTTCCACATTTTCTCGTTCTTACTCCAATTCTTGCCCTCTGTTTTTTCGACCTCATTTAATAAGTCCTCAAAGTATTGAATTTTCCTAATTTGTTTATTACTAGGAATCCTTATCTATTTCTCAAATAAGATTTCTATACTCGATTCTATTTCATTAGGGCATTCAGTTACCATTGTTTTAGTTAATAAAATAATCGCGTTCTTCCATACTCTGTTTCGTGTTTAAGCATGTTAATCGAAAGACTTATATAATGGGTATGGGGTATAATGCTGACTACTTTAACTTTCCTCCCATTATTTTCCATTGTTCCCACCAGTTTTCATTCCTTTAAACATTTAGCCCCTATGTTGTTCCATGATTTCTTTGGATTTCCTCTTGTTCTTTTCTTGTAGCTTTAATTGTGAAGGAGAAAGTTTAAGTTACGAGCGTTTAGCGAGTGACTTATATCTCGAATAAAGCACAGTTTAATCCCGTGTTATATACAATATTTTATTTATTACTCGCATTTAGTTAATAATTTACTGAGTTTTAACAGTAATAATTATTAGTCAACGTAAGTATGAAGTTCAGATTGTCGTGGTCCTTGTCAAGGAGAATTATTTATCACATGTGATTTGTGAAAAAATTGTGATGAATCATTTACACCTAACTTTAACGCCCTTGGGGAATAAAGAGACGCTTTAGTAACAATAAAACAAACAATTAAAAGCATAGTTTAAATGTGTGTAATAAATATATTTACTCATCCATGACAATATATATAATTAACGCTTTATATTTTCCCGCCATTAGATTACCGACATTACCATTGGCAACACTTGTTTTGCTAGAGCGAAATGCGAAAGTAATATTTCATACGAGTTTGGGCGTCATCACACGAAAATAATTAAACACGAGTTTGATAACCGCATAATGTAATACGGTCGACATTAAAATCCTAATTAAATAGATTTATATCTACAATACGTGGTGGTTGTTACACAAAGGAAGTTTGTTGTATGTCACAAATAGTATCAAACTTAAACCAAAGTGAATGAGACTGCATTGGTTAACACTAGTACACTTTTGTAAGTTGGTGGAAATTGGTAGTGTAAGTTCAGAAAAATCTATATTACAATAATAGATTTTTAGAATAACTGCATTTTTAAAGATTAGTTAATTTTCCATATGAACTGAAACTGTATGGTATTGTAGTATGTGCGCAGAAAATGTCGTCTTTCTTAGGTATTAAATAAGTGATTCGCAAAGATAAGTTTTCGATTTTGTTTATTTGCCAATTAACAACTTGAAAGCAATGCAGTATTGCATTGCTTTCAAATTGCATTAAACAATGTTCTCTAAAGTATTGATTATAAATGTTGTACAAACTAAAAACTGAATTCATAAAAAACATATCCACAAATACTAGCTTTTCGATAGTTGTGATATATCTCAAGAATTCACCCAGGAAAATTAAAGAAATATACCCAGATAGTAAAGCGTCTTTTAAAAACCTGTTCTAGATAATATGTGGTAGTTATCCAAATAAAAAAAATATTTGTGAAGCATTATGTTATGAAAATCAATAAACATATCGAACAATCACTGATTACTACAACGAAAAGGCAAATGCTATTTGCTAGATGTGATAGTATAAATAAGAAACTTCCAATTAATGTTCATGCTAATAAATAAAACAGTTGTGGATGGTGTATATATAGAATAATTCTAATATTTGTCTTTATTGTCCAAGAGATTTCTTCATTAACAGGAGAAAACGATAAATCAACAGCGTAAAATTAAACTATAACCAAAAAGAAGAATAGTAAATTCAAATAAAATTAACAATTCAAATATGAGTAACTTATGTGAAATAGAACCTATTAATAAGTGCAAACATGTAAGTAAATTAAGTATCAGTGATGGTTAATTGCGGGAAAAAATTACTCACGTTTCTGGTAAATTATATGTGAGAAAAGATCATTCGCATTGCTGTATGTAGTCTTTCCAAAACCGTTTAATTTGATGTATAGATCATTAAAATCAGATAATAAATAAAGACGTTATAGCCTTTGGAAATTTTGGTGGAACAATGGGTATGCTACTGCCTATATGTTCCAGATCTTCCTTTACAATATCTTCATAGTCATTCTTGCTGTAAATCTCATACTTGTATTTTAACGATCTTCGATATGCTTGATCCTCCAGAAAATGCTATAATTTTTCATTTTGTTCTCCTTCATTCTATGCTTTCCACATGTACTTCCTCTGTGCTTCCTCTCCCATATACTCAACCTTCATTTCCTGTTGTGTATAAATTAAGGAAGATAAATTACTTACAATCGCTTTATCTATACAATCAACACACATTTCAATAACTATTTGAAACATACTGTAGCATATGAAGCATGTGATATTAGTCAAAAACATAAAATAGAAAAAACAGAAATTAGTTTAAAAATATTTGTAAACATGGAAGTAGTTTATATATTATTCTGCTTTGTTTTCTAGCTTTTATGCAAGAACTACATTTTGGCATTTCTATCATACGGAATATTTTTACCTCAAAGTTTCTACAACTATCGTCATTGTACTAAAACTGAAAAAGTTTCTTGCACTGAAACTGCTATGGAATATGTGCAGAACTTGTATTGTCGTTGTTGACGTCGCTGCACTGCGACTGAAAAGGTCGTGGGGATACTTCACAAAACGGAACGTCGGCAAGAAGAGAAATCGCCCAAAATGCGATTCTAACTCGTAAATAAAAAAAAACATATAATAAATTACTATACTCGACAAAAAAGACTCTTATAACGCGGTTGGGTTAATTTAAGTTGTGTTACTATGACTTTCAAAAACAAGAGCACTACGTCAATTATATCATTACGTATAATCTATGCCATTTTTATTTTTACGTTACCACATTTAGAACTCAAGTAAGCGAAATTAATAAAACAAGGATGTGAGGGGGTTGGTACACGAGACGCGTTGCACATGAATTTGAAATAGGAAAGAGCACAGTAAATAGGATATATAGTAAATGAAGGCGGTATAGACAACTATCAAGGAATTTTGGCTCAGGTCGTCCTAGAATTTCCACAATCCAAGAAGGCGAAAGGTTAGTGGAACACGGATTGAAGAACATACCTTCGAGACGGCTAATGAAGCAATAAGAAATACAGGTTTTCCTGGATGTTTGAGAACAGGACAACGTCGTATTTGGGAAGTTGGATTACGTCCATGTGTTGCAATGAATAAGACATTTTTAACAGCTGCAAGGAAAGAGTAGGATTTGCTCTGCAGTACTTTGAATGTGAAAACGTTTGGAATAACGTGATTTTTTTGGATGAAAAGATATTTTAATCCCGATACAACAGAAAAGTAAAAGTTTATCGACCTCCAGGTACACGTTTCCGAAACAAGTATATAAATAAAGTTAAAAGAAATCCCCGGTTTTCAATAAATGTCTGGGATTGGATATAGGCACGTGGTTTGGAAGTATTATGGAATATTGAAATTCGTCTTAATAGTGATGAATACATAAATATTCTTGAAAACGTAATGCTTCCAACAGTAATACTACTTTATCCCAATAGAAATTTCGTATTTTTATAAGACAATTGTCCCGTTCACAATTCAAGAAGGACGAGACAGTGGCTAAATACAAAAAAACATTTCAGTCCTGGATTTTCTCCGCTACAGTGGCGATTTAAATATAATTGAAAATGTTTGAGGATTTAGGGTCCGGAATATAGGGAACAAAATATTTATATTCAAAATAAAAAACAATTATTTGAAATAGTACAGAGAGCATAGGAAAACATAACTGAAAGTCCTGTAATTAATTTAGTGCGTTTTATGCCACAAAGGATTACTACAGTACTGAATGCACAAGGTGGAATTATAAAATATTAGTGAATATCTATTAGATGTATAGTAATAAAACCTTTGTAATAGTTTCCTTCAAATGTGTTATTTTGTTTGTCATTAGCTATATGGTTATCAATATTATTAAATAATATATTGCACATTTAATGAAGTTTAGCACTACTCACAAATACTTCGATATTTGTTTTCATAATAATAATGTGAGAGCCAAAGAAATTTTAGCAGAGTATGCCATGAATAAAATCTCTTGTATCTTAATTTGATTCGACTTAGCTTTGTTTAATTTAATGATAGTTTAAACTAAATTATTTATTTTAAAAATATATTTTTCAATTTAATATAATATCAGCAGATGTTATATTTCTCATAATAAAATGAATAATAAACATTTCTAAAAATAAATATTATTTATTATTATGTTGAACAAAAAAATATAGAATGACAATAAAAAGAAAAACCCATATTAAACAAGACATGTTATATGGCCATCACCCACATCTCTGCAGAGAGAAATTCATTTTTTAAGCGCACTAAGAACGTATTGAAGAATTTCTGGTGTATTGATATCATCAATCTTGCTAATGATCCTTTGTTTTAAATAGTCAAGATCAACAACGGCTGGTTCAAAAACCGAATTCTTTAAATGTAACCATAAAAGGAAATCACATGGTGTTAAGTCACAAGATCATGGTGGCTAGATAGTGTATGTATTCATGCTAATGATGCGATCTCGAAAAAATTCCTGCGTGAAAGCAATGTTTGCATTGGCAGTATGTACAAGACCTCCATCTTGCTGAAAATAGCCTTGCTGTAGCTCATCATCGTGTAATATATTAACAAATGAAGTTAAAATTTTTAACTGGCACCATTTAGCATTTATTGTTCCTAAAAAGTTAAAAAATTGGCATTATTGTGCCAACATAGTGTTTTAGAAATCCAATCAAATGTTTTTAAAAACTGTTTTTAACAAACCTTAAAAAATATAGGTCCAATAATCCTTCTCTGACTAATAGCTTGTTACGCCTCTATTTCCTTTCTAAAATTATCTTAATGGTTTTCATTATTTATTGACGAGTCCCGGTATCTTATTTTGCTTGCGTATCATTTAATACGTATGAGTGCTGATATCGCTATCTGTGGTTGAATTGGTAACTATCATCCCCTTCTGCGAGCGTCTGCTGGTATGCTGAAGAGAGAGACTGGCCGACAGCCTTTTGTAGTGGAAAGTCGTTTAAAAAATGACAAAAAGTACCTCTTCGTAACGGAAGTTAACTCACGCTTCTTTCACTTATAGAATTTCACGTTTATGTCAAGAGTTAGTCAATATTTTAGAACAGCCAATTTTGTCGCTTGCGATTCAAGAAGGTTGGAGAAAATTATCAACCGACTTTGGGTTTTTTTCTGCTTGGCGTTCTACTTCGACTTCGTTTTCGGAAAAAAATAATTAACTTTCCGCGGAAGACACCACGCACACTACTGCCTCTCCATCCAGGGAAGTTCATGATCATCTAATTCACCAACCAGCGATACACCGGAAAAAATTAATTTCCTCCTCAGACGAATATGGAAAGGATACAAGTAACTCGTATTGTTAAATTTTCCTTTGTGTAATTTAAACTTCCTATAATAATTTATATATATATATATATATATATATATATATATATATATATATATTGCTATCATATTTTGGCCGTAATCAAACTAATTTCTTGAGCATAACTTAAATATTAATTTTGTACGCATTCAATCTTTTAGTATCATAACTTATATATCATTTTTGGGCATACTAAGATATCTAATTAGTCTCGTTAATGCCAAATCATTAATTCATCTACTTGAAATTAAAATCTAAATTTTTAAAACATATATAGTTATCGACAAATGTTATAGATATACCATCTGCAGTCACGATTTTTTTGTGCCACCAGATGTACTGGTTTTTCACAGGTACACGTGCAGGTGTTCGATAGACGCCTTTTTGTAAAATAATAATTTTTGATTTTAAGATTTAAGTATTAGCATATTTGTATAAGATATTTTTACTACCACTTTTTCGTTATAAAATTTTTGTAAGTTTGAATCTGATACCGTAGAAAAAAACCACAGGATTTAATCATTTAATCTGTAATTGAAATTAAATTTGTATTTATTTTCATCAGTTTTTTTTTTCTTTCAAAATATATTTACCGTACTGTTATACTTTATTTTTGCGATAGTTTGATGCCGGATCATACAGTCGGTACTTATACAGTGTGAATATTTGATTTTTAAAATATATTTTCATTAAATTCATTTTTGCATATACATATTGATATTTTCATTTAGTTTAATTTTTTTTTATAATATTAAATGATTTCTTGGTTAGTGAATATACGAATTATTTGTTCCGAAGTATTTTCTTTGCCTTTGACACTTCCTTTAGTAATTTCTTTATAGGTATCCTGTGCAGCTTTCTGGTATAGTACGTAGGTACATAGTAAGTTTATATCTACCGCATGTTTGAGTAGTTTGTATGCGCATGCGCCTAAGATCGCGCAATCTATTTTCTCAGTTTTCAGACTGAGCTTCTGTAAGCAAAACTGAGTGGCGCTACCTTCTATCTTTTATTTTAGTCACCCACACCCGTCTCCACCGACTAAGTGCATACATAATAAATAGAAGCTCCGATATACTGTGCGATACAACTACAGTTTTTTTTATTCCCACCATCTCCAGACGCTTTCGCTGGGCCAGCTTCGCGGTAAGGTAGCAATCGCAATTGCCCAAACACCAATTTTTTACGAATGTAATGGAGTCTATAAAAAAAGTGTGGATCATTCTCATATTTTGAGAGTCGATATCCCCAGAGAGGTGGAACCACGATTGGTCTGTAAACATAACTTTCGCCAATACTTCGTCATTGTTATTGAATTGTTAAACAAATAGTCGGCAAAATTCTTGTTTTCGTGGCTTATCAACAGCAAGTATCTTATGTGTTACTTGTATTCGGTAAGGATGCATATATCGATCATTTTTAGGGATACGTCAACAGGTACCGTAAGAAAGGTTTAGTTCTTGCTGTAGATGTCGTAGAGAAATTTGTGAACGTTCTTCAACTACTTGCCCTACAGCATCAACAGTAATTTAATTTCTGACTATTGGTCTACCACTCCCCATTTTATAATTAGCACTTTTTGTTTCTCTGAATAAGTTAACAAAACAACGAATGGAAGCACAGAAATGGTTATATGACACAGCGTTATTAACAAATTAGTAGTAGTAGTCCATTCACCATTAATTTTTCTGCCATTTCTTAAATGAAATCTCCACCATATATCTTCTTTGCTGCTCATTAAATACATAAGCCATTGTTTAATGATAAATTTGTAAGAATAATTGAAGATATTCGCAGATTATCAATTTAACCAATCAGTGATAGATGACATTTCACAAACTAGGTATGAATTATACTCTGACATGACTGCTATTGTTATCTTTCGCGTTCATAGTTTACTTGAATACTTTTTTTGCTCACACATTAATACAACTATCATCAATAAATGCATAAATAGTACAAGGTTACTAAATGTGTAAGGTTGTCTCGTAACTCTCCACCAATAATATTCTTACGTGGGAAAGCGTCACTCAGCGTGACCATTCAAATTTAACGTAAAACACTTGTAAATAGTCAAATAAACTTTATATATAAGCACATAAAACACTATGAAATTAGAAAACAACACTACGAACACTACGAACATCAATCTAGACCGGTAATTTGACAACTGATCAACTAGACAGGAAACGCATGAGCGCGCCCGATGACGCGCAATATGGCGATCGCCATTAGTTACGAGGCAACCATATACATTTACTAACCTTGTAAATAGTATATTATTCAACGTACGTCTAAAGATGACTAATGTCCATTTAGACGAGAGTAGAATATTATACTTTTTCCACTTCTATATGAAGTGAGTGTTCCAATTAATTAATTTTCAAATAAGATTATACATATTTATAAAGATTTATTATAGAAATTTATTTTGACGTGACAATTTTTAAATTGCATAGATGGTGTTGAATTATTATCAAGATTACTTTCATTTGAGTTTATATTAACATTTATATTGTCGTTGACATCGGACTGGAGAAGATGTGTATTGGCACTGAATTTGTTTAGTGAACTTATAATTTTATTAGCTGTGTTCATCTTGTTGCTCAGAGAATTATCTGAATATCCTTCTGCCACTGTTGTGGATTTCCAACCTCCATGTCTTTCAATGCGGTTATATCTGCGTCTGCATCACTTAACAGTGTGGCAGATAATCTGCAAAAAAACAGTAGCCTGTGTATCTTTTTGTGTTTGGTAAATTCAAAAACATTGCTATCTGCTTGCCATTGGCCCTAGTTTATTTATGCCAATTTTTTGTGGAGTACATTTACCATTTTGGCAATTTAAGAAAAAGACAGTAGATGTAGCATTAGCGGGACGCTTGTCAATATATTGCTTACACATTTCATAGATTTGGCCTGTTATAGTAAATTTACGAGGAACTATTATTTTTGTATTAGGGACATCAACAACGATAATTGATCCATGGTATTGAAAGTCCTTTATATCCATAGAATATAGCTCATTTGCACGACAAGCCTCCATTAATTCCATGATTAAAGCGATCTAAAAGTATTAATTACTACATACATAAAATACTAATATTTGTACAGATAACTTGTTTTGGTTCGCGACATAAAAAACGAAACACTTTTTTACCTATTGTGACAGTAGGTACTTTGTTGCATCACACTAACTTAATAATGACAAATACATAACCTTATATTCATGGCTACCAATATTGACAAAAGACTTACAAAACCAAATTAATGTCAAAATCATGTCCATTGCTTATTTGACGCCGACAGTACCTTTATTACAAGATATTTATCATCAGGTGCCTTGTTAAGGAAATTCATTAATTTGCTGTGGAGTAAAAGTATTGGCTTTTCTTGGCTGATAACCTTCAGATTTTCTTTTAATAAACGCCCATAGCTTCGAATAATCTTCAATCTTAATGTTATGACATATACTCAATGTACTCCTTAACATGGAGTATGTTGCCCATAAACTTCATGACTTATATTTTTCATAATAATTATATTTTTGAGATAATTTATCAAAATTTACAAGCAGAAGATGTTCAGAAAAGTTATTCACGTTTTTACTTTTTCTGCAGTCCATAAAAGATTTATATGACAATTCGTACTGTTTTCTATATTTTTCTGGCAGTAAATTTAAAGTGACTGCTTTTGTCTTTTCTAGTATTTCTGGTGGCGTAGGATTTTCAATATCTAAATTCATATTCTTTACTTGCTTATCGCTCTAAATAAATGAAATGAATTGTGAAGTTAAAATTCTTGGCTACAACGCGCGAATTAAACAATAATGGCGCCTGCAATTTGGTATTTTTTTTCACCTCTATTACATAATATGCACATAAACATATTGATTTCTGTTAATTTATGATACTCATTACTCACTGACATTCATTCAAGTCACAGAAAAAATCTCATAAGTCACGGGTTGTTAGCCAATCAGACGCATGATTCAGGTAAATGTTTTTATCAACCCATGGCAACGAATAAACTCAAATTAATAATAATAATAACTCAAAATAATCTTGATAATAATTCAACACCATCTATGGAATTTAAAAATTGTAATGTCAAAATAAATTTCTATAATAAATTTTAATAAGTATGTGTAACTTTATTTGAAAATTAATTAATTAGAATACTCACTTCATATATATGGGTATATATTCATGGGTTGATAAGCATTTGCCTGAACCGTGCATCTGATTGGCTAACAGATCCGTGACTTATGAGATTTTTCTGTGACTTATGAGGTTTTGTCCGTGACATGAATATCAGTGAGTAATGAATGTCATAAATTAACAGAAATCAATATTATGTTTATGTGCATATTATGTAATGGAAGTGGAAAAAAATAATTGTTAAAAAATATGTAAAAGTTGTGAATTTTTTTAATCATGAAGAAAACATATTAAATAAATACATAACGTAATATAAACTTATTCAAATATTTATATTCCATTCGTTGCTGTTATACTTAAAATTAATGAAATAAGACAACCGTAAACAAAAAATTAACGGTAGAACAATTAGTTAGATGCTGTTCGAAGACATTTGATTTATTATCTGAGAGTATGCCAAAAGTAGAGTTATACGTAATAATTGGGTCTAGAGTGGAATGGCAAAATATTCATTTTATCTCACTCTGTATCAGCCTCCACATCTTGATGAATACAGATTGACCAATACTAATGTACTCAATAAATCTTTCTCCTTTTCTTGACTGTAATACATTCATAAAGAATCAATAGCAAGCGCTCTGCATAATTATTTCAACAACCAGAAGAACACTCGTTAATCCATCATGCCGTTTTTAATTAGATC
The DNA here is from genome assembly GCA_935421215.2 of Melolontha melolontha. Lineage (NCBI taxonomy): Eukaryota > Metazoa > Arthropoda > Insecta > Coleoptera > Scarabaeidae > Melolontha > Melolontha melolontha. The sequence continues at coordinate 125,629,243 of OW285237.1, read as the reverse complement.
CGATTTACCCTAGATGCGATGTAGGATGTTGATAAGCGAATATAATGAAAATGACTTTGGTCGTATAGAGGATTTGAGTTAAGAATTTATTATACAAATTATTAAAATCTGTTATGGTGTTATGTTCTTATATAAATTACATTCAAGTAATCATCTTCAATTACTTGTAAGTGGGTAACTTCCTAAGTAATTTTATATAGACGAATTAATGAATTTTAAAACAAATATATATTTTTGCGTTGCACGATATGTTAAGATAACTTTAATACTACCATAATCATCTAACTTCTAATAATTATAATTAATGTGAATAATGATGTAAGTATCTACATAATGTACACGTATTGCTTAGTACGTTAAATTACATTTGTACAATCGTATAATAGTATTAACCTCCTATACCTAAATAATGATGTATTAACAGCGATATCAAGGAACAATTTGAAAAACAATTTTAATTTAGTGGAATAAATTCAGAAAAACTGGGAGAAATTTTGTTGTTAACAATAAGCTAATTATATTTATTATTAAAAAAAACTTTAAATATACCATCCACTCCACTACTATTGTCCTAAAGCTAATGTTAACTGGACAATAACTTCTTTGTTTGGAAATATTCAATATCATATTCACTTGATTGTCACACAGACCAACCTTCAAGAAGTGACTTTGGAGATACCAGAAACACTAATATATTCCAAACTTGATCCTAATTCACTTTACAAACTTGAAATTTATCTATTAAATTGATTTCACAACACGTGTTAGAATAGTCGAACAGTGATAATGTTGCTAAAAGTAATTTTGCTAAAATATGAATCAAATTGTTGAATAAAATCCTCATAATTCTGTACTTTGTCTATTCCAAATCAAATTTATCCGCCTGATTTTTTACAACGAATCCAGTTTTTTCAGTAGTATAATGATCAGCTGCATAATAATATTGACCAACAATATATTTCTCTCTATTCCGATTATGCATGTCTTCACCTGTCTGGTTATGTTAATTCACAGAATTAAAGAACTTGGTCAGTAGATAATCCTCACAATTTAGTCGAAGGTGGTTATTTCAAACAGAATTTTGCAACACCACACACTCCACATGCAACTAAGAATTATTTACAGCAATTTTTCCCAGACCGCTTTATAAATGTAGGTTCATGGGCAAGCTTGATTCGTCCCAGTATTTTTTTATTCCCTTATTTAAAAAATGTAATATTCCGGAATCCCATAAACAACTTGCAAGAACAACGGTACGAAATTTAAGAGGCAATTGTAAATATGCAATTTATCACGAGTTCAGTGTTGTATACAAGTAGGAGGTCAACATTTAGAACATTTTCTTTGAATAATTTTCTTCATACATACATAATATTATATTATTTGTAATAATAGTTCGTAAAATTTGTTTCAACCATCATTTTGTACAAATCTCATTTCTTCAAATCAGTTAATATTGGTTTAATAATAATTATAGCCATATATCATCCATATTTATGTAAAATATTCTAACCAAAATGATGAATATAAAGCAAATGATTAGGAAAACCAATTTCTCAGAGTGTCCAAATTAAATATTTGCTTCAATCACTTTTAGTCGCCCGGTATTATCTAGAACAGCGGTCGGGGAACTTTTTTAGCCATTACCTCAAAATATATTTGTGTAAGTCGATATTACCCCCTCATTTTGAAAAGGAGAAAATCAATATAATTTTAAATTAAACGTTATTTATTGAATCATTGTATACGAAAAATGAAAAAAAGCTGCATGAAAATGATAAATAATATCTCATAAAAGTCTCATTTTGGAACAAAATAATTTCATTGAAAACTTTTGCCCTTCAGGTTTTGGAGAAATGATGTTTCATGTTTGATACAATAACTTCAAAATTGGGGCTTTTTGATGTAAGAGCAATTTGAGTACAGTTTTCGGCATTCAATCAGTTTATGTTCTTTGTTTCTATGTTCATTAGAGTGGAAAATCCTTGTTTACAAAGGTACACTGTTGCAAATTGTAACAACTTTTTTACCGCCACTTCATGTGCAATTTTAAAAGCCTTTACAGCTCCTGAAAACCCAAAATACGACGAATCTGCTTTGTTCTCAAATCGAATACATGTTTCATTATTAGATCGAAATTCAAGAAGAGCCTCTGCCAAACCTTTGAACCTTTTCTGGTATGTGAGAATTTTCACATTTAAAAGGGTCTATAACCTAACTGATAGTTTGGAAATTAAGATCTGGAAAGCAAACAATTGTTTAACTCTAGTTTGGAAATAATTCATTGTATTTTGTGCAGTATATGGCGGAACTTCATCTCGTTTCTTTTTGAAAAAGCCAATTTCTTATTTGATTTGCATGTTTCTGGTTGATAAATAGTTTACTGATTTTTTATAACGATCAGCATTTATCGGATTAATAATTACAATCCAAACACCAACTTTTATCGGAGAAAGATCTGTTCCAAAAGAATTATGAATTATTTATCATAAAAAATGGATAAATCCAAATCTACATCATATGAAGTACACAATTATAATAATTTTGTCGTTATTCAAAGCTCTATTCGCGTAAGTATTGTAAAATAAATACTTTGTACCTGAAAAAAAGGAAAAAATATTGATAAATCTCATTTTTATTTCCCATATCGTATTGTTTAAGCAGATAATTTTCTAGGAAATTTACTTTATCCTTTATCCTTTATCCTCCTGATTTATATTTTCCTGAAATATTTTCTGAAAACTAAAAAAAGCAACACAACAAACAATATTAACTAGAGACCGGGCGCATCTGACCGGACGCGTTAAGCCGATGGATCATATAAATAGTCTATAACATCGCTAAGTACAAAACCCAGTCATTGAATAGCACTATTCGTTCGGTTAACCGCACATATGTTTTTTATTGTTGAATTGTTACGCAATTACTTCAATATTACAGTTAAATTATTTTTTTCATGGGCGTAGATAGAAGCGTAAGGAGTTTTTCTAGTTTATTTTATTTATTAATTTATATTTCGTAAGATAAATAAAGTACTGTGAGGTTGTTTCTTTTTTTCATTGTTTAAGTGTTAATTACAATTACATATTTCGAAATTGTTGTAATAGATCATGTCTAATATCGTGTCATCGAATCTACTTGTCCCAATTAATTTGACATCAAAATCCAGTGAATTTCGTTTCAATTACTTGCGCATACATTTTTAATTTTCAATTATTTAGATCTGGAACATTGTTTAAGTTACTTTTTCAGATATGATATGGAACAACATCGTGAATGGCTTCGTGAAACAATGGCGAGTTGGATTGAGGGTCAAACTGATTGTATGTCCATTGCTAGTGATACCGAAATTTATTGAAAAGTCTGTAAAATATAGTTAAAAAATTCCAAGAAATCGCACGTTAAACGTTACTTTGCATCGCAAACAAATACACAGAAATTAGAACCGTTGGAATCTAACAATTTTATCGAAGAACTCTGTGAAACTTTAATGGCGGCAAATATTCCATTATGTGCACTTGGCAATCCCATCTTCAAGACATTTCTCCAAAAATATACTTGTCGAAATGTTCCTGATGAAACCACCTTATGAAAATATTATCTTTCTAAGTGCTACACGAAAGCAGTAGAACGTATTAGAAGCCATCTTTCATATCAGTACCTATGGATAAGTGCCGACGAAACTGTCGATATATTAGGACGCTGTATGATAAATGTTGTAGCTGGTGTACTACATTCAACTATTCCATATAACGCATATGTAATAGCAACAAACGTTATAAATACAATTGATGCGGAAACAGTATCTAAAACGATTTATGGGAATACGAACCAAATATTCGGGCAACAGGTAAAAAGAAAAAATACTTTTATTTGTCAGTGACAGTGCTGCATATACGTTAAAAATAGGCAGACTATTAAAGGAAACATATCCTAATATGCTGCATATTACTGATGTTTCACTTGCTCCCTACAGAATCAGTGAATACATCAGGGCCACCTTTCCGGAAGTTGATAGACTTGTATCCGCTTTTAAAAAAGTTTTCAAAAAAGCACCATTGAGAGTAGCTCTTTACAGGGAAAAGCTTCCATCTTTGTCACTGCCTCCCTCTCCAGTAATAACTAGATGGGGAACTTGGTTGGAAGCTACTAGTTTTTATGCAGAGAATTTCGATAGTTTACAAAATTTGGTTACATGCTTAAATGACGAGTATTTTTGAGTGCAAGGTACTAATACAAATTTCAAATTTAAAAAATCAGTTGTACTCCCTCCAGGAACACTTTGGAAATTTGCAAAAACTAATCATTTATTTTGAAAATCAAAATCTCAAATTAAATGATGGATTAACCACATTAGATGTATTTCATTCAAAGATAACAACTTTTATAAAAGAGAACCTTGAGAAAGTATTGCTAGTTAAAATTAATACTCCATTTCTCAACTTGAATTACAAAATGAACAAATGAAAATTTATTACGTACTTTATAGATCACCACCCGCTTCTTTTCCAATTATATAAATAAAATTAAAAACTCTCTAAAAATACAAATTTTCAAGGCGATGAGTTATCGGCCTCTCGTGTCCGATCCCTAACAATACCACATTTTTGCAATGCCACCAATTTACAAATATTAATATGTTCTAATCTAGGTATTTAACTGCAGGCAACTACAGTCGGTTGATTTTGCTCGCACTATATTAGTATATAGATGCATGCGCATCCATACACAAGGTAATTCTTTGATATTTTCGATACAATTGAACCTTTTTCAGTTTGAGACTTTCCATATTTATTTCCTTGTGCATAGTGAATTGGGTCTGATTTTCTTTTACAGACGAATAAATGTCAGACCCAGGGTAATTCCCCTTTTTTTACGGCGATTGTAGTAAAGAGGTAGGACACATTTTCAAATATTTCTTACGTAAGAAGTAGTAAGATGAACTAATTTTATCTTTAAAAAGCAAAACAACTATTTCGTAAACGCATATAAAAGTATACTATTTAGAAAATTAACAATAAACAACATTAATCGTCCAATTCTATCATTACAACGTTACACTTTAAATTTTGTTCCTCTATTTCAAAATGGAAGTATAGTAAACTCCATATAAATTAATTTTCGTTGATATAGTCACGTGCTCCCTCAGAAATTATCTGCTATATTTAGAAATTATACTTAATTTACGACAGCAATAAAATGATTTTGCAAGAAATAACATTTAAGCGCTATAACAATTTATAAAATTTTCATGTGTACTTTTCTAAATATTTTTTCAGTGAACATGAAATTTGTGACAATGAAAAATAATACTACTTGTATAGCTATTAAATTTTAAAACGGAATAAGTGAATTTATTATACGTTTCAGGAAATAAGGCAGAAGTAAAGAACCATTACCGAGGCCATAAAATGTCCTTATGGTTGAATCTTATACCCCAACTACACAGACCCGGTGAGAGTGACGATGTGTCCATGAGGCATCATCATTTTCTAGAGGAAGGGGACCAATTTTATGATGGTATGATATAAATAGCTTCATTATACTGTGCAGATTTTAAACATTGTTAAAAATAACATTTATATGGGAATGCATAATTTAAAAATTACATTTTTATAATAGCCTGTATTTAAAAGATAAAGTAAAATTCACCCCAAAGATTACCGATGCATCATAAATATATTCCCCTAATTGTAAGTTAAAGACTCAATGAAACTACATGTTTGTCTTCCGTCTCTACGCAATACGTTCGAAATAATATACACACATATATATATATATATATATATATATATATATATATATATATATATAATAACTTCGTGACCTTGGTATGATATGGTAAACCTAATCAGTAGGCGATTAAAGGTCTGTATATTACTTCAAAATATATGTATTTAAAAAACTCTACATGTTTCGGCTGTGTGCGCCTTTATCAAGAGAATACAAAATATGAATGACAGGATATCCTGTCGCGCACACAGCCGAAACATGTAGAGTTTTTTAAATACATATATTTTGAAGTAATATACAGACCTTTAATCACCTACTGATTAGGTTTACTATATATATATGTGTGTGTATATTGATGTATATATATATATATATATATATATATATATATATATATATATATACTGTATATTTCATATATCAAATCAACGAAGTTAATTCCGCGTATTAATAGCTTAAATTTGTGTCATTTATCTTATAGTTTTCTATTTTTCATTTTCTTTAGTCATTTTCATTAATATTGTTGTTATTCCGAAGGTTTTTAAACTTGGTTGATTGATTATTTTATATCGATTTTCTTTAGAAATAACTGTACCTATTTAAATTATTCATGGCGGGAAATATCCCAATTTTGTACAGGCGCATAGCGAAATTTTGTATATTGCTAGGTTAGATTATTTTATTTTAAAATTAAATTTATTAATTATGTGAGATATCTAAACGATTTGTTGATATAAATTAACTCATTTCGAATTATTAATATTAGATTAAAAATTACAAACATTAGTCAACGAATAAGAAGCAAGGATAGAAACAATCGCTAGTTAGCGTAGTTAGAGTAGTTGGTGAAAATTAATTATAAGCGTCGACATATATTTTAATAGAGCTCCAAGAATTAAGTAAAAAGTTTATTAAAAAGTACAATATCCATACCTGAAGTCCTATCCATCGAATCACCGACATTTAAAGTATCGATAGACGCAATATCCGATACCAATTCCTGTTTAGAAGATATAAAAACGAATTTTCCTTTTCCGAGGGACGCTACCCTACCTAACACCTTGACCAGAATATTCATCCTGTTGAAAAGGTTCCTCAAGCCGTTAGAACATCCAGAAGTCTCAATCAACCAAAACTTGAGTATTTTTAATCTATTTTCCATAACACCAAAATTGTTTATATAGTTATTTGAATACAATCGTTTGATATTAATTATTTTATGCTAATCCCTTTGATTATTACTAAGTATACCTTTATATCGAAAAATACAGTTCCCTTGCGTTTAATTCAAGTAAATTTAGTTATTTAATTTATGTATCATTTCATGAATCACAAGAATCACCTAATTTTCAAATAACAATATGAACACGTGACCGTATATAGGTTAATGTACTTGAATATTAATGTAAACAATTACCTTGCAAAAATTTCTAATTAAACCATTTATTTATCTTCCTAACTCTCTCGTTTTTTTATTAGATTACATATCCAGGTTTTTATTATATTTTAACTTGCTAATTCACTCACGTATATCTACACTAAGTACCATACCCCACTCTATTGTTATTATTAAATTACAAATTCACTTTATCAATCTGGGCTAGCTGGTGCCCATTAAATCATACTAATTAAGATAAAAACTAGAAGATTATGTACTCTGAAGAGACAGATTAAGTTAAGTACAAACTTTATTTATCTTTACGTGCTATTAATGTTTATGCCCTTAGTTCAAGCAACATCTGTGAACATAAGTATTAGCAACATCTATAGGTCGTTTATTGAACTTATGTATTTATTAACATATTCAATATTTAAATTACATAATCTTAGAATTACATTTCAAATAATGTATAACGTAGGTGCCATTTATTATCAACATTATATTTCAATATATATATATATATATATATATATATATATATATATATATATATATATAGAATAAAATAAATTGAAAGCGGGCAAGCGGTCTGTCAATTAAGAACTCATTTATTAATTATCCCTATATTTCACTTTTATTATTTTTTTGAACTACATTTTTATCTCCGGAAGAAGCAACAAAATTGTTGCGAAATATAGGGATAATTAATAAATGAGTTTTTAATTGACAGACCGCTTGCCCGCTTTTAATTTACATTATTCAATATATTACGGTCGATAATTTCTTTTAAATTATTTATATACATATATATATATATATAATAACTTCGTGACCTTGGTATGATATGGTAAACCTAATCAGTAGGCGATTAAAGGTCTGTATACTACTTCAAAATATATGTATTTAAAAAACTTTAGTTTTTTAAATACATATATTTTGAAGTAGTATACAGACCTTTAATCGCCTACTGATTAGGTTTACCATATATATATATATATATATATATATATATATATATATATATATATTTATATATATAAATTCTTTGAGTTTATCGGCTTTTATATGAAATATTTACAAATATTATCAAATTAGTATGTAATCTCGAAGTAAATGTGGATGTAAACATTGCTGTCTACAAATTACAAAGCAAATCAAATTTTGTCTACGTTGGGACTTGAACCCAAGTCTACGGCTTGCCGGACCGTTGTCTTACCACTAAAGCAACGACAGACCTAGGTTCAAGCTATTTGGAAATACATTATAAAGTAACAGTGTTAATGATTCAGATTTCAGTTATTGAAAGTAAATGTCAGGTTTGAAGGCAGAAGTCAGTTTTGAAAGCAGATGTCAGTTTTGAAAGCAGATGTCAGTTATTGAAAACAGATGTTAGTTATTGAAAGCAGATGTCTGTTTTGAAAGCAGATGCCAGTTATTGAAAGCAGATGTCAGTATTTGAAATCAGATGTACCTTTATCAAAGAAACTAAAAATATTTTTAATTTCTCTGATAAAGGCACTATGTGTCGAAACATGTAAGATTGTTTTAAATATATACATATCAAAGTAAAGCAGACCTTAAATCGCCGACTAATTTAATCTACTATATATATAGTAGATTCAATTAGTTGACGATTTAAGGTCTGGTTCCACCATAACATACTAAGAGCCAAGGTCAAGAAATAATTATCTATCTATATATATGGCAAATTCAATTTGTTGGCGATTTAAGGTCTGGTTTTACTTCAAAGGTCACGAAATAATTATCTTTATATATACAGGGTGTAACAAAATAAGTGTAAAACATTTCCGGGAGTGATTCCTCATCGAAAAAGAGATAGGGTCTTTCATATAGAGAAACTTCATTGGAGCATCCCTTGTTAAGATACAGCCCCTTAAAGTGGGTACATAAAATTTGTTTTACAATTTTTCCCACAAACACTAAAAATGTATTTTTTTGGTTTACCCCATGGTTTAAAAATTTATTTCCAATAAAAACCTAATTTATTAATAACAAAACATTAAACATGTAGAAATCATAGTAAATGTTCAATATGTCCACCTTCAGTCATTACACATGCGTCTAGACGTCGGCGCATTGAGCCACGTATTCGATCAAATATTCCTGGAGTCTCTCTAAATACCCTGCAAGCATCGATGATGCGGTTTCTTAAGTCCTCTACATCGCGAACAGGAGTAGGATAAACCAAACTCTGCAAATGGCCCCAAGTAGAGAAATCGAGAGGATTGAGATCCGGGGATCGAGCAGGCCAATTCTGTGGTCCTCCTCGACCTATTCAATGATTTGGATATGTTTGAGTTAAATGCTGACGTGCTGCTTGACTAAAATGTGCGGGAGCCCCATCATGCATAAAAAACATATCCCTTCTGACGCCCAAAGGAACTTCCTCCAGCAGTACTGGGTGCACTTCTCTTAAAAATTGAGTGTATGCCTCACCATTTAATCGAGGAGGTAGAAAATGAGGGCCTATTAAATAATCCCCAACAACTCCGAGCCACACGTTAAGAGAAAACATTTCTTGATGATTAGCTTGGACAATAGCGTGAGGGTTTTCATCAGCCCATATGTCCCTTTAAGGGGCTGTATCTTAACAAGGGATGCTCCAATGAAGTTTCTCTATGTGAAAGAGCCTATCTCTTTTTCGATGAGGAATCACTCCCTGAAATGTTTTACACTTATTTTGTTACACCCTGTATATATATATATATATATATATATGAAATCGTTGTTTCTCGGATTCTTCTGGAGTTGGTCTTGCGCTGGTCGGTCTCTTAGGTAGTTGCGGAACGACGGAAGAAAGAAGACAAAAAAAAAACAGGAAGCGATCTTAAATAAAAGAAAATTTTCCATTTACAAAAAAATAAGACAAGTTTATTTAAAAGAAACAAACGTAGGGAAACCCAAAAATTCTCAAGGTTACAATTAGCAAGGAACATGTACAATATGCCCCACAAAATTATTTACGGTATAGATCCTGTATATGAAAACAAAATTAATTAATGCCAACAGAAAGAAACAAAATACTACAGAAATAAACTTCTGTCGTCCAAAATTCTTGAATGCTAGTGTAAGTATATACAGATTTGGATAAATGTAATAGACTTCAAATAACACATAAGAAAAAAGGTACAAAATAATTACAAGAAAACGGAATACCCGTACATAAGATCCTATGTAATCGTTCAGAACATAATTTATTTCCTCATAATTACTTAAACTTAATACTACATATTTGGTAACACAGATATATTTTATCAAAAACAAAAGATTTGCATTCTCCTGCCCAAAAGTTTAAAATAAATAAATTTACAATTTTCTAACTGCGCGTAAGGACCTCCTTAAAATTTGTTCTGTTAAATTGCAGATAAAATGAACTAATTTCATAGAGAAAATATTCGTACATAAAAATTACAGTCGACAAAGCGAAAACAAAGAAAAAGTGAGTAAGAAAAAGATGATGTGTAAATTTAAATATTTTATGCCGCTAACGTTAGGTTTTTTTGTCTCTTGTCGCCTTATGGCCCAGCACAAGTTTTTATATAAGAGGAATGAACAATCATCAGTTACGTAGTAATTAAGCGCTCTAATTATACTTAGTTGATCTAGGCTATTGCTGTCCGATATTGTTCTAAAGAAGTCCCTTCTACAAAATGGAGGCAGCTCCTGAGCACGTTGGCGGTAGAGGTTTCCTCACGATCTTGAGCCTTCTGGTGTTACTCTCGGTACAGCAATGAAACCCTAAGACCGAAATTAAACGGTAAAAGATGAAATACAAGAATGGAGACACTGAAGGCTCTAAAAAGAGTTTAGTTAATTTACTCACCTTCAGATGTTCGAAAGATACAATTAATATACGGCCTAATCACACACAATGCATCAACATATATAAGTTTCGATAAAACAAAGCAAACTCTAGTAAACCAACTAGTACAATGCAACATAGTCAAGCTGCAAAAACGATAACGTATATTCCCACAGGCAACACTACTAAACCCTGAAGACTACAACGGATGTGACCGTAAGAGAAAGCACGCATCTCCATCTCTCTAAAAAGCGGATGACGTAGCGATAAGTTATATTAACGCGAAGTATATCAGGGTCTGCCAATAAGTCACTAAAATATCGTAACAGAATTACAGATTTTAATTTGACTTTACAGTAAGAGTTTGATTCATACTACACTAATGTAATGGCGTATCGACAAACATTGGTAACTTCTACCTTATTTGATATACATATATTATTTGTTGTATTACTACATTATGTAATAGTATATTAAATATCAAGAACGGTAAGGAAATTGTTGTTGAGATCGGTATTTCCTTATCGTTCGTGATGCTTATGACTAGAGACAGGACACATCGGGTTGAAATGACGTCGTCATTATGACGGACGATATAAATAGTCTACAACATCACTAAATACATCACGCTGTTACTGAATGCACTATTGATCTGGCTAGCGCGCACGTCGGCTTTCATCAAGAATTGCGACGTTTTTTGTTGGATATTTACAGTTAAATTTCTGTTTTTATGAGCGTGGATAGAATCGTGTGGAGTTTTAATAATTTAGTCTATTTAGACATTAATACTCCTTCACTCAACTTGAACTACTAAATGAAAAAATAAAAATGTATTTTGTATTTTGTAGCCATATATATACCCGTTTTATTATTATAAGTATAATTATATAAATTAAAAATTAAAAACTTTAAAAATACAAATGTTCAATAGTACGCTCGTGGGCGATGAGTCATCAACCTCTCGTGTCCGGTCTCTACTTATGACGTTTTTTGTGCGATTGAATTATAAATTATTCAAATATTACAATCATTACAGAAAATAAGTATTGCTAATGTCATTCCTATTTAAACCTTCAAATTATATTGCCATGGTATCAATTTGTGGGTTGCGTTGCTATAAAAATTCGTAAACAGTTTACTGTCATCCTAATTCTTTCATGAAAGTAGAATTAACAAATTATTATAAAAACACACTTGGCTATTTCACAATTTTTTATTAGATCTATGTCTAACATATGTTTCGGCTGTTATGCCATTGTCAAAGAGTATCTTAAAACTAACTTACAATACGTGTCCTTTTAACTTTTATACCTATATTTTAGTGCTAGGGTGCTGGTTGGGACATATTTACAATCACGTCTATTATGGGAGTGTTAACAAATTCTAACTGTGTATTCGTAATTATTCTATTTTGTTTTTGTGATTTTTTAATTTCTAGTATTTCTAATAAATCTAGTCTTCTACTTTTTATTACGTTATGTAACACGTTGGGGCTATTCATATCGGGCAAATGGTTTTGTTCGATACAGTGTGTCGAAAAACCTGTGTTTTTATTACTATACTTTATATCTCTTACGTGTTCGGATATGCGTTTTTTAATGGATCTTCCACTTTGTCCTATATATATAGCTTCACAGTCATTACATTTTATTGTGTATACTCCTGATTTTTCTATATTTTCTATTTTATCTTTGTTATTATTTAACATTGTACCTAATTTTGTTTTATTGCTACATATGATGTGAATATCTAATTTTCTTAATATTTTGTTTACTTTGTCTGTGATTTGGGGGATATATGTAATTGCGTGCCAACACAGGTTTTTCGACACACTGTATCGAACAAAACCATTTGCCCGATATGAATAGCCCCACCGTGTTACATAACGTAATAAAAAGTAGAAGACTAGATTTATTAGAAATACTAGAAATTAAAAAATCACAAAAACAAAATAGAATAATTACGAATACACAGTTAGAATTTGTTAACACTCCCATAATAGACGTGATTGTAAATATGTCCCAACCAGCACCCTAGCACTAAAATATAGGTATAAAAGTTAAAAGGACACGTATTGTAAGTTAGTTTTAAGATACTCTTTGACAATGGCATAACAGCCGAAACATATGTTAGACATAGATCTAATAAAAAATTGTGAAATAGCCAAGTGTGTTTTTATAATAATTTGTTAATTACAAAATGTTTCACCAAGAAGTGTCTGCTACATCAATTAATGAAAGTAGAATTTTTGTGTAGTGATAACGAGTAATAAATAGCGTTAATTGCAACAAAATTAATAACACTAGCGATTCCGAAAATGAAATAGAACACGCTTGAAATGTAGAACGTTCTATTCTCATTCCCGAAAAATCTAAGGAACGCTATCAAATTATCTATAATCTTTTTAGAAGTTGGTGTACCGACAAGAGGAAGTATAATACAAAGAGAGAAATTGAAAGCTTCAGGCAGTCTGTGAGCAGAATATTCAATGTAAAAGCCCATAATTTTTCTCTACGATTCTGTTGATATATCGAAGTTTAATACATTAAAAGCTTCTTGAAAAAAAGCAATGTGGGATATCGACCATAGAAAGCCGATGCTTCCATTAAGAGAGATTTTACTAAGTTTTTACTTGAAGCACCAGACGAAACATTTCTGATACACAAGGTATATTTCTTCAACAAAATTATATTTTATACACTAGTATTTTTTTCAGTTTTTGGTAGGAATGATACTTAAAATTGCTGGGGGTAGAAAGGAGGAATTGTACAATATGAAAATTGAAGATTTAGAGAAACGTCACGAAATAATTATTGTCAAAATTCCCCAAACGAACATTCATCATCATTTGTTGTTTTTAATGACTCAAGTGTAGGAATTGACTACTTGGATATATACCCGAATTACATAAACCTTCGGCCGAGTAAAACTGCGTTATCCAATTTTTTTTTAAATTATCGAAACGGAAAATCTACGAACCAAGTAATAGAAAAAGGCACAATTGGTAGTTGGCCATTAAAAATAGCTACTTATTTGAAATTAAAAAATCCTTCTGGGTATAGAAGTCACATCATTTCGACGAAGTTCGTGTACATTGTTAGCTGATAAAGGTGTAGATTTTCTTGGACTAAAACGGCACGGAGGATGGAAATCTTCAAGTACAGCTGAAGGGTACATTGAAGAATCCGTAGAAGACAAGATAAACTATGCCAGAAAAATTCTTCCAGTTGATCTTCTAGTGATAGCTCTCTAAGCAGCTATAAAGAAATTTCGCCACAGCAGACCGTTATAGATGGTGTAACTTTTTCATCAAACGTCATTACACAAAACAAGTCTCATATATTTATTGGTACTTGCAAGAATTGTACAGTTAATGTTTTCATTAATAAATAATTTACTTACAAATTATATACATTTTAACAAAATTTACTTACTATTCTAGAACGCTAAAATTATTTACCTTCGAGTTTAATCTGTAGCAACCGGTAAACAATACTTACCGTCTTGGGAACCAGCAAGGTAAATGGTCAAATATAGTTCAATCGAACAAAAGTAGTATATTCAGATTTTATTTTTTAATTAAAATTATAAAGCGCGTATAAAGTAGATTTTGAAATTATCTCTCATTGAAACTAAGAACTGAATGTGAGCATATTTAATCGTTGCTAGTCTGCAAGCACAAATTTTTATTTTTGCAAGTTTATCACATACATGATAAACTTGCTTTGTTGACATCAATAATTAATTGATATTGACAAAATATCAAATACAGCCAATAATGTGAATTTAAACGATAAAGGGATGAAGTAGTCCTTCAGCTAAACTTTACAAAACTCGGTCCTTTCAGGTATATCCAAGACAAAGCAAATATCCAGACAATAAATAACTGCGTGTGCAGTAATTATGAACGAAGGCATTTTTTAAAATCATAATCAAAGAAAAACAAATAATCCCCAAACTAGATAATGTTTGACAAAGTAGTATTATTATCAATATCACTCTGCAGCTTCTACCTCAGTTCCAATTTAAAATCTATATACTCACAACCAGCTGACTAGCTGGGCGGTTATTTATAGCTACCATGCAATCGTAACCGAAAGTTCTCCTATAATGAGAAATTTAATGACAGGGAATATCTATAATATCCTGGGAAAATTTATGAAATATACATGGGCACGGAACCTAACTGCGTTAATTAAATATGAATGTACGATACAAAACTATTTTATAGGTAAAACAAATTGAGTATGAGTGCCTTCGCTTTTGCCAGATTAAATTAATTTATGGGAGATTCTTTGTTACCTTTTGATGTTGAAAACTAAACGCAGTTAAGAGTTTTGTGATACTTATATTTGTCCTTGGTCTAGACTGCATAGGCAGGGTTTGTATACACAATCATAGAAATTAAACTACAGCAATACAGGTGCATTGATTAAAAGACCTTGAATAAATAGTTAAAGTATACCTACGATGATAAAATATATTTAAATTGCAACAAATCCGGTAATATACTATCAATGTGATTTTTAAAGTTCCAATTTTCGTCCGTTATAAATCCCAAACATGTTACAGAGTCTTCCCTTCCCAATTCTATATTATTGATAGAAACGTTAATTTCGTCACAGACGTAAGCTCGCTTACAAGTATTAGCAACAACTATATAGGTGCTTTTTTTAATTTGTAAATTAAAACGATTGATGTATAAAAATATTTTTAGCCTGTATAGTAACTAGAACGTTCTCAGGATTAAAGACGTATATAATAGTGTCGTTAACATATGAATGAAACAAAGAACCAAAATTAACAACAAAAATAAATAACTGAAAACTAAAATTAAAAAAGTGATCCTGCAATAGAACTTTGAGGCATACCTAAGTCTAAGGTAGCGAATTACGAGCTGCCTGTGTTAAAACTTTTCCTACCAAAAAATTATTTCCAGAACATGCTATGAATACTGATTTAGTTAAATTTAGCAAACAATATTTGGCGATACAACCTATTGAAGGCCTTATAAAAGTCTAGTAAACCCAAAACAGTAACTCTTCGAAAAGCTGAGGCAGACAAAATACTATTAATACTTCGACCTAAAACCTGACTACAAAATAAAGAATAATAAAGAATCTAAAATTTGGCTACGTGTGTTCGCAACTGCCACTCCATTATCCAAGACTTTCGACACCGTAGACGAAATATTTATCGGTTACATGTCGAGTAATTAATAGACCGACTGTTTTTTGGATTTTTTTGGAAGCTCTCTACGGAGAGGCAAATGTTCCGCATCTCAAAGAGTAGTTTATGAGTTGTGTATAGCACTATATAACAGCAACATTTACAGCAACATTTACAGATTATTTTAATATTAATTTCACTTGACAAGCATTAGACCATTAACTGAATTTTTTATTTCTAAAACTTCTTCAAATGAAAGTATTTCGATAACTTTTCTGACATTATTACAATAAAAGTCTACGAGTCCTACGTCGACAAGAAAATTGGTGTAAGAGCCAAAATTTGTAAGAAAAGACCTATAGTTATGATAACTACTAGAGCTTCTTATAACTATCTATTAACACTAGTTCTTTGAAACCATCACCTAATACTAGATTACAGAATTATCACTTAACACTAAATCAGCACTGATTTTTACTAAATAGCATATTTTTTTCTGTTTAATAGACATGATTCGCTTAAATGACCTCATAATTAAACTCCATACGTCCACACTGATTTGATATCGCTTTATAAATCGAGTTTATTTTCTGAACTAATTTTAGAACTTCGTCCCATAAGCCAGTATATTTTACTAAACTGTATTTCCATTTACTTACATTTTACAAATATATGTTTCTGCTAAGTCATTTGGCCTAAGTGCAACCCTAGATACTTGACACCATTTTATTGAAGTATTTCTGTATAGTATAGTAACAAATATTTACTTCTTAGAGTAAACGTAACATAAGTTGATTTTATTTCATTTACTTTTATTCTCCATTTTTGGAGCCATTATTATGTCTCTATTAAAGTTTGTTGAAAAATACATGAAGCAATTATGGGGTCGGAGTACCTATCTGCTACAATCACCATGTCTGTAGTAAGAAAGTCTGCCGTATATAAAAGGTAAAAGATTTAATTTGAAAGTATCAGTTAGCTAAATACGTTTTAATTATTTCATAGCAAATTTATTTTATAAAGCTATCCTTCAAACCATACCTTAACAGAGGGGTGGGACTCATCCGACAATACAGCTGTATAATTCTTTTCACTTCTAGGTTACCGTTTATGCAAATTTACAATTCTCTATATTTGTTCAATAGTCCCACGTTCTGCTCTGAAACAAAACTGATGATCAGGTATAAATTTATACTGTACAAATATTGGAGCTTTTCAAACTCCTTAGGGAAGATTAATAGGAGGCTAATAGGCCTATACAAAATAATTTCTTCTAAACTTTGTCCAGGTATAGCAAACGCCAATTAAGTTGGCGCGAGGAGGGGTAAGTTCGCGCAGGATTAAAAGTAGTGGGGAGATTTGTATTTGGTTTTACATCAAATGTCAGATAATTCTAACCTCTGAACGTGTATCACTTTATGATCCCCTAGCAAAGACATTATGTTCCGTCAAACGTCAATGACAAATGTATTCTGACAATTACTTGAGTAGTGGGGGTGGATGTTTTTAAAAACGTCTTCTGCGCACCCCCTCCTCGCGCCATCTTAATTGGCGCTTGCTATATAAGGATAATTAACACAATCTCTCTTCTATATGCTAGGGAAAATACCTTAATCTTAAAATACCGTTACATAAAATTGTTATACCGAATGACAATAAATGATTGAATTAAATGTTTAATTTGGGAACTTCGGAGAATAATAAATATTTTTTATTCCCTTAACAAAGGCATCATTGCCGAAACACGTAGGGTTGTTTTAAATATATATACTTTGAAGTAATGAACCAGACCTTTAATCGCCGACTTATTAAGTTTACCTTATATATATATATAATACATCTTCGTAAAAATGTGAAAGGTTACAGCGCACTTTATACTGTACCTACTCATACCTGTAATAGTACAATACCGTACAATAAGATCTTCAACAATATGAAATTTAATTATTAGGCGTTTATAAGCACCTAATGAATGTGTAATAAGTACATGTAGTGTGTATACAAGTAGTAGAGCATAAATAACTCAATTATTTTTGCAGGTTCTGTACGACCACAAACAATGCAGAAACCAACTTTAGTACATCTAATTGCGCCACCTCCTCCAGCAACAACTACTAAATTGCCTCCAGAAACTCCTCAGCCAACACCGCCTCCGCCAAAGTCAGATACAGCTCTTCAGGCAACAACTACTGAGTGTCCACCAAATACAAGCTTGGTTTCTCCATCTATTAGAAACACGAACAGCAACAATCTCCTTAGGAAACTAGCGTCTAGTCATTATCAAAGTTACACAACAGCTTTAACAGTTACGATAGCAGTTGGTTGTTTCTTGTTACTATTGAACATACTCATATTTGCTGGAATTTACCACCAACGTGATAAGGGAAGATCAAAGAAAAAGAAGAAAGAAGAAATGGCGGATGCTGGAAGTTGTAGTTCATCTTCCGGTGAAGCGTATGAAACAAAAGCTGCTTATGAAGCTCGACAAGGTGGTTATGAACCATATAAAAATCCATGCGATCTTTCTAGGCGCAACAGTTTTGATTGTAAGAGTATGACAAATTATATAGGTGAATACAGTTGTGAGAAACGGTCCTTGAGTGAGATGACAGAATTACCTCTTCAAGAATTTCAATCATCCCCAACACCTATTAAGAGAATAGATCCTCCTAGTTATCCGCCTGATGTGACAACTACAAATAATAAAGATAATCAAAATGCAACCAGTCCAAGCATACCTGAACCACCTCCGCCTCCGAAAACTCAACCGCCAGTTACGTTATGCAATCAAACTGGTATACTAAGATCACATAGTGGCCCCGCAACCCCAGGTACTATGAAAAAACGCGTCCAAATACAAGAAATATCGGTTTGATCAAGGATAAATTTGTGTTTAGTGAAGACTCTTTGAGAACAATATCGAATTGTCTCATTAGCAGAATGTAAACCATATCTGACTGAAAACCAAATATGTTTTGGACGAATTAATGAAACTGTGATTGGGTTGTTCAAACTGTAATAGATTAATATTTGTTATATCCTTATATTTAATGTTGATGGCAGTTTCTGATGCACCACGTTATTGGAATATGTTATTATATATCTAAACT
Source organism: Melolontha melolontha (assembly GCA_935421215.2). Lineage (NCBI taxonomy): Eukaryota > Metazoa > Arthropoda > Insecta > Coleoptera > Scarabaeidae > Melolontha > Melolontha melolontha. Next base: position 125,610,027 of record OW285237.1, on the reverse strand, counting down.
ACAAATAATATTTCTATTTTAAATTATGAATCTTCCTCAAATAAATGCCGAACAATTCAATTAATATTTTTATGATACCATAACATGATTGCTTTGATGACTGATCGCTTACTAATGTTTAAATCACTAATACAAATCCATAGGTAATTCATTTGTCAACAGATGTATATCAATTTAATTTTAACAGATGTAATTTCAATATTGCCAAGCTAGCTAAAACATTCCATTCAATTAAAGGAATTTATATAAGCTATAACCTTGAAATAAATTTTGAATTAGTTAAAATACTCTATTAGACCCAGCTACTTTCATTAATAATCTTATCACTCACTATTCCACTAAGGCTCGAAAGTTTTTGTAATAGGTCGACAATTTTCGATATTCCTTGACAAAATAGTAACTTTATTTGAAGAAAAATTGGTATTTTAACTCTCTATTTAGATTAGACCGCATATACTTCCTCAATGTCGCAAAACGATGTTGCTGTAGTATCAATGGATCACTAATTTTTAATATACAACAGCCGTCAACAGGTGATTATTAATTTAAAGTTAGCATGAGCAACTTCAGTATCCCTGGTGTATGCTGACATCTCACTTCACCAGAAAATGTGCTAAAGTGTATTCAAACAACTTCCTCTGAAAATATATTTTTCAAGAAAATTCAATGCAATGTCAAAATGCTAACTGTAGAAAACATGGGCTTAGAAAGATAGTTTCGGATATATATAAACTACAGTTAAAAATTATTTTTTATTTCTACATGGCATCCTGAGTTGAAAAATTGCATTTAAGGAGCATAGAATAGATGTCCAGAAAAAACTAAAAATTAAAACGAAGACTCTGTTTTAAATAATATTTGTCATGCTTCGATTTATAATTTATTTAATAGTAAAAGAATAAAATATGTTTCACCTAATTTTTCTTTAATTTATTAATGATTGATTGGTTGCATATGGAGTAGCTTGTATAAAGTTCAAAATTACATGACTGTAAATGTGGTTGCCTATTGTGCATATTTTTATGATAAAATATAATTTTTTAATAACTACCTGAAAATGTAACAAAAATTATACCTTAATACGCTCTTGCAGCGAAATAATTTAGGCTGCACTAAATATAATTAATTAACATAAATTTAAAGTTATGCGGTTATAAAACAAATATCGACTTTTAGAAACAAAAGAATTGAAATTTATTATTACAATACCTATACCTATGCATCAAAGAATTTTTTTTTAGTTTTTCTATAATTCTACAAATAGAAACAAATTTGAAATGTATTAGGTATAAATTGTGTTTGGTATTATAACAAGTCTTAATACGAGAAAAAATAACGGACATACTTTCTTACATAAAGTTTCCAATAATTATTTTAGTCAAGCCTCTGAGCAATTTCAGTCCATAAATTATTTAATATTGTGTATATTTGTACTTAAAAATGGCTTATATAAGTATATAGATATATATGTACAGGCTGCCGGTTTTTATCTACGTATATGGGTAACAGTCTTAGTATTGAAGATACCGGATCGGTTAAATTAGCAAAGTTGCTCAGAATTTTGATGAGTATTTGACAGCAATTTCAAATTTGTCATATGTTGTCATATTTTTGAGATATTTAAGGACAATTGAAATTTTCAGTTATACGTATCTTTGTAACCATTGAAGAGAGTGTAAAACTAAAAATGGCGTCTGATAGTATGTTTTACGCAGAATTTAATAATTTTTATTAAATATGCATGGCACACTTGAATATCAAGATATCAAATAAACTTTTTTTTTTTTAAATAGCAATCATAGTTGGCAATGACTTCATTAAAATGCTTATTTTGTTCTGATTTCATAAATATAAGGTTTGGTATGGTTATCTTTTTTAAATATTTATTATAGCGGAAGTAATTCAAACACTATTATTAATTTTAAGAAATAATTTCCAAGTGGGCTTTTTAAAAACTTTTAATGCAGCAAAAATTAATTTACAAGTTGCCAAATAAGTTGATTTCCGATGAAATAGTTAACTGTACCTACTAGAGTTAACTGGTATTATCTATAAAATATTATATGCGTTTCAACGAAGAAAAAAATGATATGCTTTATTATTATTGTGCTAGTACTAGTAATGACGCTAGCGAATTGTATATTCAACGCTATATGGAAAGAATGGCTGTCTTCTTTCCATATAGCGTTGATAATACACTTTGCTAGCGATCGAAGCCTATTTTCTAAATTAGAAAATAATTCGAAATGGTCTGGTTTGTTTACAAAACCAGATCACTTGAAAAAGAAATTCAAACCGGAAGATGAAGAAAGGGTTTTAGTTACAAAGTTACAACGGCAAGTTACAAACCCGCGACATTAACTCGTGAAATTGCTAGTAAATGTGTTGTTCCCACAGAAAAGGCTAATTTAATTTGAAAACAGAATAAATGCAGGCCATTTAAATACAGTGCGATTAATACATTTTATGGCCAAGATCATGAAAGAAGAATGTTATTTGCTCGATGATTTTTGGAAGACATAAACATTAGCCCGCACTTCTCTCACACAATTCTTTATACAGATCAAACAAAATTTATCAACAATGGATTATTTAATAAGCATAATAATGTTTGTTGGTCTCAAGATAACCGTCATCTTACTGTGGAAAAGCGAGATCAACGTGTATTTTCTGTAAACGCGTGGTATAAAATTTTTTGAATGAAAATATTGGGACCATATTTTTATGAGACTAATTTGAATGGAGAACGATATTTATACTTTTTGCGTAACGAGCTGGGAGATATACTAGATGAATTACCATTAAATTTGATACAAAATTTCAGATACTTTCAACATGATGGTGCACCTGCTCATAATTTTCGAAACGTTTCTGATTGTCTTTCTTATAACTGAATTGGTAACGCTACAGTTCCTTTGGCCGGCAAGATCACCTGATTTTACACCCCATTTTTATAGGGTGCCGTAAAGGATAAAGTCTATAAAAACAAACCTAACAACCACGAAGAATTAAAAATTAATATTACAGCAGACATAAGAAGTATCCGCCCACAGACACTGCGAAAGGTTCATTCCGATACGATAAGAAGGTATGAAATGTGCATAATAATGCACAATAATGGTGGTCATTTTGAATATTTGACGAAACAACATTATTCACTGTCTGCTCATTTGTGTGTTTACTTTCTTTACAAAACATTTACTTAAATTTTAGATTCGTTGCTATTTGTATTAATTTAATTTTTTCTTTTATTTTTGCTGCATTGACGTAGTTTCGAAAAAGCCCACTTGGCTATTATTTCTTCAATTAGTAATAGTATTTGAATTACTTCCGCTATAATAAAGATTTAAAAAAGATAACGATACCAAACCTTATATTTACGAAATCAGAACAAAATAAGCATTTTAATGAAGTCACGGCCGACTGTGATTGCCATTTAAAAAAACATTAGTTTATTGTTAAAGTGTAGTTTAATAAAGATTATTAAATTCTACGTAAAAAATACTATCAAATGCCGTCTTTAGTTTTGATCTGTCTTCAATGGTTACGAAGATATACTCGTATATGTATATTCAAAATTTCGTCCTATTTCAATTTTCCCTTAAATATCTCAAAAAGTTGACAACATAGGACAAATCTTAAAATGCTATCAAATACTCATCAAAATTCTGAGCAACTTTGCTAATTTAACTGATCCGATATCTTCAATACTAAGAGAGTTACCCATATACGGAGATAAAAAATGGGCAGCCTGTATATAATGTAAAACTTGCAATTAATTATTAATAAAAATTGATTTCTAGCTTTTCCAAATTTACTAAATCTTCACTTAATAACAGAGGATATATTTTTGGTAACGCGTCGTGTAGTAATTTTTTGTATTAATCCTTGATTCTATTCAATAATATTAATATTGGTATTCGTTTTGGAGTTATACTTTTCAGCTAACTCGATTGCTTGAACAAGTGAGATGTCCTTTTGTATTGTGTTTTAAATGTACCTAAAAGTTTGTTTATATATCTGTTAATATTAGTTCCTAGCTTTTCTTTTTTTTGGTCTCGGAAAATTCTAGAACCTTATTAGGTGATGTATTTCGACCTAAATGATCAAGTAAAGCAATAGTTAGCTACAAAAGGTCTACATTTTATACAGGTTGTTAACGTGTAGTGGAAGGTGGATTTGTTTCACTCAGTAAAATAATATTCAGATCCATCAGTACCGTAGGAGTTAAATTCTCATCATTAAAGATATAGTCCATGCAATTATAATAAAAATTAATTATTCCATATTTTCTGAAATTACTTATTACAAATCTGGCTTTTCGATAAGCTAAAATATTTGTAAATTTATAGAAAGAGAACTTGTGACCTAAGAAAAGAAACTGTTAAATATAATTTCTATGCATTAACCACGAATTTTCATTTTGAGTAGGTACTTACTCAAAATTTGTTTTAAAATTAGTTAATCTGAATTTAGTTGCGTTAGCGAATTATTTTTATTTTCTTTCTTTTCGTCAAAATTGTTTCAACTATTAATCAATTAATATATTTCTTTAATAAACTATGTTCTAAATTTTTACTTTCGATTGATTATGCTCAAAAAATTTTTACTAACAAATTATAATTTCTTCGTCAAATTTTCATTTAAAATTAATTTTTGACATTTGAAAGCAAAAGCTTTGAAAGACAATCAAATATTACACATAAAAAGGGCAACTTCTATCTCGTGTTATAATCAGCTTTGGCAGTAAGTGAATGTTCGGGCAGATTTCTTTATTTAATGCTAATTTAGATGTCTATTTAGCATTTTTTATGAAATTATTTAATGAATTGACGCCGGAAAATACGTCACGAATCAGGATATATTCCGTCCATATAAAGCACAAAGTTTACTATTTTACAATAGGCCTTGAATTTTCACAAACTTTCAAAATAATTTCCTCCCAATTCTGTGCACCCATTCTTCGAAGTCAGTTATCAAACCAATTCTTCAAGGCTTCTGCTAAAAGTTGGGTGCACTGGTCATATGATTCCTTAAAGACCCTCAATTTGGAAAACTTCCCCTCTTCTTTACATAGGAAAACGGCGTAAATTTGTAGGATGGATGTATGAAGTCCTTTAGCCCGGTTCTTACCAAATACTCGGTACGGACATTATAGGTATATAATTGGTTGTCGTTGTGGAAAAAGTTGGTGCCTTGTCTCGAGCGAGACGGAATGATTTCGAGTGCTTCAGTAACTACTAAAACGCCGAGGAGTGCCTGCTGAAAACAGACACTATTTTCTTCTTAGCGGATCCAGACTTCCATACAAACATGGACATGCTCTGTTTTTTTTTGGTTTTTCATTATATGTTTTAGTGAACACGTTATAGTAGCCACTTGTCAAGGTGCGACACTATGAACCGCGTCGTATTCGTCTCTTATGATATGAGGTACTCAAAGGGAACAAATCTTTTTAACTTGAGGATGTTTCTTGTAAAATGGTACGAATTGCTATAGCATGAATACCTACAAATACTTCTATCTCGTGATAACTTACTTACATACTTACTCAGTTACATACTTATCGAATTCGTAAATCTTAACAACAACAACAGAACATTAATGTTCTCCTTGGTAAGGTACTTGGTAGAGTGTCTGACCACAGACCTTTGATTGTTTAAATCGTGGTTTCAATGTTTTTTTACCTTATCTTTTTTTCTGTTTGTTTTTATTTAATGCTTCCTTTTCTATAATTGAATCTTTGTAGGGTATGCTTGTAATAATTTCCGATTTTTTGCCTGCTCTCTTCCTCTTTGCTTCTATTCTTTTAGCTTTTGGAATTATGCACAAGATTTTCAAAATGTTATTTTAAGTACTTGGGCCCGCTACTGGTGATACGCATTTCTTTGTTGAATTTTTATTATTATTTAAAACGATACTTTTTTACTGATCTTGAGTACCGGGGCCAGCCACTGGTAATTGGCGTGAAGATTTGTCTTGTAACAATTCATCTATTGAAGTTTCTTCGTTTATAGGTAAGAAATACGAGTTGTCTTTTTTCGCATTTTTCCAAGTACCTGGTGCCTGCAAATCTATTATAATGTTTATTTTAGGTGAACTAATGAGGGTCTTATGATCGGATTGTTTTGGTCTTAGTTGTGGGTCAAATGGTGCGAGTGCCAACAGTCTTGGTTGTGACGAAGTAGGTTTTTGTAAATGTTGAAGAACTTCAGTTTCAATTTCAATGACCATGTTCTCTACAGAATAATGTTGCTGGTAAACTAATAAGTGACGTATGATTATCGAGTATAAGAAAGATTGGTTCTTCAGCTCTCGATTTAACATTATCTTTGAAACGACGTAGCCATGTCAAGAATAAATCTGAATTTATAAATCCGCTATCGGAAACCATCATAATTGTATCAGCAGGTGCTCAAAATATAAGTTCAAGCTTTTGTCGTTTTCGTAGATATATTAAAGCAGAAGGTACATATAAATCAGCTGTATTAACACAGCAAACTGCTGTAATAAGTTTACCTTTCTCACCTGACACACTTTTCGAAGTGATCTTTTGCCTCTAGTGGATACGACCTTTGGTGTCTTATTCGGCACCGTCAATAATCTTGTTTCATCCATGATAAATAAAAATTTAACCGTGAAAGAAAACTGCTCTAAACATATTTTTTAAATTGTTGAAAAATCTGTTTATCTGGATAGAATTGAATTCAGTTGCTCGTGCTGAACTGACTTTTTCCGGTTGCCTTATCAACAAGTTGTGCCGCTCAAAAAGTGCGTTACCAATTTTTTGCCAGCTACTTTCATAGTTCTGTTGGAAGGTCATTTAATTTTATTTTGTTCTGCGAATTTATACGTAATTCGCTTTAATTCTTTGTAAGTTACACCAAAAAATAAATGACCTAATTTCCTAATTTGCTCTGCTAACGCATTTTGAATTTCTTCTGAGACGACAGGTTTGAAATGACCCAAGGAATTCGGTATTGTATCTAATTTTAACTGTTTTTATAAGATACATTCGTTTAAGCCATATTCTTTGGCAACTGATCTAATGGATTGGCCGTCGTTTGCTTTTTGTCTAATTTCAGACATCAGGTTCGAGGTTCTTTTGTAGAGTCCCTTATCTGAAAAAAATATTATTTAAAAAGTATTTAATACAGAAACGTTTAAAGAAAACGAATAAGTGACCATATAAAAATTTCAGTATCCAAGAGTACATAGCGTACTCTTGAGTTTCTAAATCTGCGTACTTTCGGATTTTCTATATCGTTAGATAATTTAATAAAAATAAATGGGTACCCCTAAAGGGTACAGTCTAATCAGCTCTTTCCCCTCTTCTGGATGCTATTTCCAATTATATCCTCCCATACTTGTCGCGGTCTTCCTCTTTTCCTTTTATACTGGACTTTGGCTTCATATATTAGCTTTACTGGTCTAGTGTCGCCCATTCGTTGTAAATGCCCCCACCAATGTACAAACTAGCTGTTCAATAAAGTCCATTATCGATTGTATCTCCAGTTCCTCTCGTATTTGTGTATTTCTCATTTTATCCTTTCTAATTACGCCTCTCACTCTCCTAAGATATCTCAAAATAAATTGATAATAAAATGTTAAATCTCATAAATATAGCTGTTATACTTGTGAATTTTGTAAGAAAAGAATACAAGAGGCCGTTTAAAATAAAACACGAATTAAACATAACCACATATTCTACTTTCTTGTTCTACAGTTAACACAAATGTTATAGATTTAAATTTGATAATTAAAAATAAAATATAACAACTGAATGAAGGAAGCATCCGATCATGTTGACTTTTTTAGACTACTTATCTTTGATTCTTATCTTTCATATCATAAAACCCTGGACAACCGTTTATTTCACAAAATCATGAATGCGTACTCTTTGATTATGCATATTCTTAGGCGATCTTACTCTATTTTCTTTTTAATAAACATTATTATTCAAAAGTAAATATGCATTACAATTCTTAACATTCGATATTAGAAATTAAAATGGAAACGACTTATATTCAACAGTTTAAAGCAATTAAGCGGAAGAGAAGAAAATGGTAAACCCTAAATCAATTCACTCAAGAAAAAAATTTCTAAACTAAGAAAAAATACAATCAAAAATGTAAAACTAACTTCTAAATCAAAGAGTCTAGTGAAAATTGTGAAGAATTACGATAATATTATATATATCCTCTGCTAGCTTACTAACAACAATTAACTATAAATAACGCTTAAAATTTCTATATAGTTAATAATCACGTACAAACATATCTGAACCTGCATACTATATAACACTACACGCTTGAAAAAAGTGCTGTGTAAAAACTGTAATTACTTAAAATTCAAAAGTTACCTAAATTCCGTTTGACAGTTTTCTTCTCTAGAATTTACAACGATATTCCAAATTACGCCATCAACATTAAACATGTACCGTTTTATATATAATGTATATAATAATTTTCAATTTCGTTCACAGGCAGGACATAATTTTATTATGTGTTTTATTTAGGCATTGAATTCATGATTTTAAAGAGCATAAAAACGAAAATAATAAAGTTCATAAATACCTATATCTAAAACACTTTTTATAGTGCAAACGTTATATGTTTTTTAAAACATATAAATAAATTCAAAAGTGCTAAATCGAACATTAAAATGTAATGGAGCAAATAAATTAAAGATAGCTATCTAATAATATCTAATATTAACTGATTATGTGTGGTTAATAATCTACATAGAGACAATCAAAAAATAATATAATTTATCTTCAAAATCAAATAAATATTGCTCTTATAGCCAAGATCCAAAACTTTTGTTCCTTTCGATATATGTACAAGACAAAAAATGTATTGAAAAGATAACATTATTCGATAGCTGTCATTTTAGCATTAACAAAAATATTTCTGCTAAATTTTGAATTGAAAAAATGAAACTAAAATCTATGTATATTATATTTATTGTATATATATATTGTGTAATACAGTGTAAATATGCGATATTTAATTTAGTTTATTTTAGTACAACAACCGACTGCCACAGCTACATATACATACCTATGTTACACAAACATTAATCCTGACAACAATATTGAGATGACAGGTATTGTATAATGTACGAAATAACATGCCGTGTATGCATTTTAGTGCTAAGACATTCGCATATTTACAAACTGAAATAAAAAAGAAACGTATTATGAAAATGGTTTACAGCTGAAACTATAAACACAATGTGAACATAACTCTATTAATAATTGTTTAAATAATTTTATATCACTAAATAATATTGTCTAATGTATAAAAATAATAAAAATACATCCTTTATCGATGTGGAAATGTGAAAATGGATCGTTTCATTAATAAATGCGTTATTAATAATACACTCTTATTATTTGCAAACAACATTGCGTCATAAATTTTCACCGCTTATTTTCCCTTACCTATAACGGCATATAGGTATGTATATAGCGGTGTCCGTTTAATACTGACGCTGACGTTTGTGGAAATTTCTTTGTTTTGTATTTGCCACACTAAAAATTAAAGTTATTGGCAATTGGTGTTTGACATATTTTCCCATAACGTACATACTCGTTTTCCATTAGCTTTTATTATTCACATTTCTTGTTTCAAACGCGCGCCAATCTATCCTATTTTCTTAAATAATTATATTAGCAAATATTGGCAATAAACATTTCGAAAAGTAAGGTTATGGTGTTTGCTTTTATGAATTTTTATATTTACGTCAAAAATAATTACCGCCTAGGACGCTAATGTTAATTGTTGTTAATGAAGTGCAGTAATGCTAACTTATCCAAAATTTGACACGAACTTCCAGCTTCAGTATTAAGCGGACACCGATACATACCTACCTAGCCAATATGAACTTATATTGTGTTCTCCACACCCAACTTTAAATAATATTTTGATATAATTAAAATTGTTTTTTTCTACTAATGACATTGATATTACTCATTTCGAAATTGATTACGATTGTTGAAATAGCATTTCAACCACTAGATTTTGAAATTATCGGACTATTAATTGCACAAATTGTTCTATTATAGTTAATGTATATCAAAAATAATACAAAATTGTTTATTAACGTTTATGTTAAAAAATCGCAGAAAAAATAGTATATGCAACTCGTGGCTGATAAAAGTTCAACGCCTCGAGTTCCTTTTTCCACTCTCGACTTTGAAATTTTATATCAACCACTTGTCCCATACTATACTATTATTTTATAAAAATAATAAATTCGAAAATACAATAAATTAACAGCACGACGAAAACTCTGCAGCTGAAGTTTCAGGATGTTCAATACTACTTGGAACATAGCTGCCAGATATAGAGGTGAGCTTGATAATAGATTATTAAAGATAATAAGAAACGCAAAATTGCAATTAAATCCCATATTACATCTTAGGCGATTTAATATGTGTTGTTATTAATTAATTTGGTCATATATATATATATATATATATATATATATATATATATATATATATATATATATATATATATGTAGGAATAAGGTTCATTAACTGCAGGCAAAACACATACACTGGGTTTTTCACTGTTTTATTATTATGTTAATGTAGTTTAACAATATAAAAATGAATATATTAATTAATGTTCGTCTCGGCTCTTGTCTAATCGTTTCTAAAAAAATAACACGTCTTAATATTTATTGTTTTAAATACGTCGTATGCCTTTTACCGTCTTACTTACTTCGACTCTCGCGTGAGACTCCTTTTTCGGGCGACGATACCTCGCCGAGTATTGCCGATCCTACATTTCGGCCTTCCTGCCACCCATTCGCCTCGAATGGATCCTCACCACTATCCTGAGACCATGGCTTCATGAAATCGGCGCAGGAATTTGTTCCCTTCACACCCATATGCTGCCCCAATTTCTCGACTTCGTATCTGTCTGAACCTATTCTTCTGGTCACACGATATGGACCAAGTAACTTGGGCAACAACTTGGATTCACTTTGGAATTGAGTTCTGCGAATTGTGACCATGTCTCCTGCTTGATATATTCTTGTTTTTTTTTCTCTTTTTGTTAAATATCCTTCGGTTTTCTTCTTGCACTCTTTTTATTTGTTCTTTTGCGTTTTTTCGTAAATCTTGTCGCTCGTCGGCAAAAGTTTGACGATATTCTTCTTCGATTATATCTATTAGTTTTGCATCTGCTGATCTAAGCATTTTCACTCCAAAAAGTAATTGGAATGGCGACGTATTTATACTACGTTGGTAGGTGCTATTTAAAGCTTCTTGCACTTTTCTAACATGTTTGTGCCAATTTTTTGGGTTCTCAATCGTTAATTTTGTCAGAGTGGGTATAATAATACGATTTACACTTGTCCATTGCCTCTGGGTACACCTGTGGTAATCTTAATGTGAGCTGTTTTTTCATTATCACATTATTGTGTAAAATCTTTAGACGTGAAAGCTGTTCCTCTATCCGATATTATCGTTCCAGGATTCCCAAAAATTGCTTTCTGCATCTCCAACTTTTCTAATACTTCTTTAGTGAAAGTGGTTTTTGTTGGATATAGCCATACAAATTTAGAAAATGCATCCACTACAACAAATAAGTATTTATACCCCTTTCCAGTTTGTGTCATAGGTCCTAGATGGTCAACATGGTAGATTTGAAGTGGTACTTCTCCCTTTTCAATAGGATTTAGACTTTCTTGTTTGCCTGATTTTCGTTCAGCTAATATGCAAGGTATACAGTTCAATATAACGTTTTTTATTTTTTCATCCAAACTTGGAATATAGTAATCTCTTATGATTAGTTCTTTGGTTTTCTTAACAGAAAAGTGGCCATTCTCATGCGCATTTTTGATTATTTGACGTTGCATACTCGCCGGCACAACAAATAATTTTTCTCCATTTCCTTGTTTATATAAAATATTCTTGTCGACTTCGCAGTCTTCATAGGATTGACATTCTAGTATTTTCATGATAGCTTTAAGATGTTCATCTTCTCTTTGTGCTTTCATTATTTTTTCAAGAAATTCATTCTACACAATCATTGTTATAGGATTTCTACTCAAAGCATCACAATGTTTCATGCGGGCTCCAGGTCTGTGTTCGATCGTGTAGTCAAATTCCTCTTATAATAATGCCCATCTGGCAACTCTTGTGCACAATTCTTTTTTGTTCATCGTAGCGGCAAAAGCAGCGAAATCGATCAAAATTTTGAATTTTGTTCCTAAAAGGTATACTCTGAACTTCTTAATTGCTTCGATCAGCCAACACTTCAAGTTCATAACTGTGATATTTCTTTTGGGCGTCGTTTGTTTTTCTACTCCAAAAATAAACAGGATGTAAGTTCCCGTCTTCAGGATTCTTTTGTAAAAGAACGCCTCCAAAACCTTCCTGAGATGCGTCGATATGTAACTCCGTTTCGTATTCATGATTAAATATTTTAAGTACAGGTTCGGTGGCTAACCTCTCTTTTAGTAGTTTGAACGAAGCTCTTTCTTCATTTTCCATTCGAAAATTTCTTTTACCTTTCAGTAGATCTGTCAAAGGTTTAGCTATCAAAGCATAATATTTTACATATTTTCTGAAATAGCCCGTCAGTCCCAGGAAACTTTGGACTTTCTTGATGGAAGTTGGTTCTGGAAAATTTATAACGGTGGCAATCTTTTTAAAGGATGGTTTTACCATTCCGTTTCCAATCTCGTGTCCAAGATATTCTACGTTTGTCTTCATAAATTGACACTTCTCCCAATTTATTTCTAGACCATTTTCTTGGGCAGTATATAATGTAAGTTTTAATTTTTGAAAAGCCTCATCTATATTTTCCTCTGGAATTATAATATCATCCATGTAAGATAATTCCTTTTAGCATAAGTTGTCTGAACACATCGTTTATGTATTTTTGGAATACGCTTGGCGAATTACAGTACCCAAATGGTGTTTTCAAAAATTCAAACTGTCCATTCGGCGTTACAAAAGATGTGTATTTTATACTCTCTTCCGTCACAGGCACATGAAAAAAGCCATTCTTCAAATCTAACGTTGTGAATATTTTTGCTTTCGACAATTTATCTATTTGGTCTTCGATGATGGGTAAAGGATATCTATCCCTGATCACCTTTCTATTCAATCGCCTATGATCAACACATATGCGTGTGCTTCCATTCTTCTTTTTGGCCAAAACAATTGGGCTTGCATAATCGGAAACTCTTGGACGTATAATACCTTTTTGAAGCCATTCTGTAATCTGCTTGTCAACTTCTGCCTTTTCTGAATGAGAAAGTCTTCTCGGCTGTTGGTAAACAGTTATTTCCTAGTCAAAATGATTTTGGTATTTACTTTCGTTTCTTTTGGTTCTTTTGGATGGTATTTACTGATCATGATTTCTATTTCCCTCAAGTATTCTGATTTTACAACATCCAGATTGTTCCCTGCATCAATCAGAAACAAGTCAGGTAGTTCGTTAGTTTCATTTGTATTTTTCGTAACCACTTCTTCACTCTTTTGCACTACTTTGATTCTTTCTGAGTCTATGATTAACGTCACCTTCTCAAGTATCGGCTTTCCTATAATCAGCTTCATGGGCATTTCATCATCTGAAACAATGTAGAAGTCGGTAGTAAAGTTCCATTCATCGATTGTGATTTTGGTCGTGAATCTCCCTAATGTCTTAATGCAACTATTGCCAATGCCCTTTATTGATAAATGTGATTCATACATATGCGTAAAGCGTAAGTCTAAATTCACAATGGGTGTAAGCACAAATAAAACGTATATGAAACACAATCATATCCATAACAATAATTGATAGCGTTCAAGAACATTACATAAACATAACGTAGCCGTCTCCATGTGTCATCTGTCAAAATTAAAGAACTCATGTTACGAAATGGATGAAAAATCAAACACAGAATTATTATTACTGCTGTTAATACAATGACAAATACAACGTATTAATGTTAGGAAATGTGAAACCAGTCGCTGGTGGATTCGACCTGTAAATATCAAGCGAGGGAATTAAATAATTTTATTTTAGAGTTAAAAATGCTTGACAGGGAATGGTCTATTTTGGAAGAGTTGGACACTAGAGGCTTGTGTATGACACCAGAACTGTTAAATTTAGTTGGTTCCAGTCTAAGTAAACAGAGCATTCGAAAGCTAATTTCACCAACTCAACGGTTAATTATTACTTTAAACTACATTTTGTATAATTAAATGTTATTTCCCTACCACTAAGAGATAGATTACCAAGAAGTAATATCACAGTGGAATATTTCTTTGTTGCCGATTCTGCTTGACACTGACACAGAGTATTCATTTATTTAGACCACTGGAATAAATTTGAACGTGTTGAAAACTATTTTTAATTACAGATTGGTACGTGCCAGATGAGTAATATTGAAAATGAATAGGAATTTTATAAAATATTTAAGAAAAGACCTGGAAAAGACTTTAGGTACTACTTAATTATTTGATATTGACTTTAATTTTACAGATACAAAAGCATGAACAATATCAAATTAACCTACCTAGCTCACTATTCTAACGGGTGTTCATCACGGGTGTGAAAAGTCAATCTAGTAGCATGTGATTTAATGAGAACATTTTGAAGTATATCGTAAATTAAAATTTACTACTTAACCTACGAAGTCGTATATTTTGACAGTTTCATACATACAAATAAATAACAAATGTGATTGACATTATCAAATGTCATTTGGATTTACGTTTACGGAACAACAAACACATACTAATATATATGCGTCTTGTTCTATCAAAGTAACCTAGCTTGACTTTTCAAATGAACACACGTTACTCAAATCCCCGTGAATTTAACGTAACAAAAACATAAAGTTGAACATTTTTCAACTTTACTTGTTTCATTTTACTTTATTTTTTTTACGTGTCACCAAATACGATGGCAAGCGGTGGAAGTAAGTTCGCGCAGTACTAGAAATAGTAGGAAATAGTAGGAGCATGCACGTTTTAAAAACGCCTAAGGAACGACTAGGGCGCATCCCCACCGCTCGTCATCTTATTTGGCGCTTGCTAAATGTAACTAATCCATATTCGTAAGAAATACTTGCAGTAATTATGAACGCTAGCGTTGATCTCAATATATCGAACTTTACGCCTTACGCATATGTTTTGTATTTTTTATGTTTACACCCATTGTGAATGAGGCCTAAAGTTCGATATATAGAGATTCATAATTACTGCACTTATTTTTTACGAATTCGAATTTGTTACATACACAGGTAAAATAAACGTAAAGTTGAAAAATGTTGAACTTTATGTTTTCGTTATGTTAAATTCATGGGAAATTGAGTAGAATAGCGAGCTAGGTAGGTTAATTTGATTTGGTTCATGCTTTTGCATCTGTAAAATTAATGTCAATATCAAATAATTAAGTAGCACCTAAAGTCTTTTCAGGTCTTTTCTTAAATATTTTATAAAATTCGTCTAATTGGTACTATTCATTTTCAATTACTCGTCTTGCACGTGCCGGTCTGTAATTAAAACCAATTTTCACCACATTAAAATTTCTGCCAGAGTATCTATGATCTAAATAAATGAATACTCATTGGGAAAGCGAATCCGCAACAAAGAAATATTCCGCTGTGATATTACTTCTTGGTAATCTATCTCCTAGTGGTAGGGAAATAACATTTAATTATGCTAAATGTACTTCAAAGTAATAACTAACCGTTGACTTGGTGAAATTATCTTTCGAATGCTATGTTTACTTAGTCTAGAACCAACTAAATTTAACAGTTCTTCAAACAGCATTGGTGTCATACGCAAGCCTCTAGGCCCAACTCTTCCAAAATAGAGGCTTGTGTATCATACGGGTATATGTGAAGAACTATTCCCTGTCATGCATTTTTAATTCTAAAATAAAATTACTCTTCTAAACTACCCTTTTTTCTCTCACTAGATATTTACAGGTCGAATCCACCAGCGACTGGTTTTACTTTTCCTAACATTACTACGTTGTATTTGTCTTTGTAGTAACTGCAGTAATAATAATTCTGTGTTTGATTTTTCATACATTTCGTAACCTAAGCTCTTTAATTCTAGGTACCTACTACTTAATTATTTGATATTGACATTAATTTGACAGATACAAAAGCATGAACCATATCTAATTAACGTACCTGGCTCATTATTCTACTCAATTTTCCGTGAATTTAACGTAACGAAAACATAAAGTTGAACATTTTTCAACTTTACGTTTATTTTACGTGTCGCAGCTTTAGAAATAGTGGGAAACTTTGTATTTGGTTTAACATAAAGTTACAAGTAAATATGTAATTGGGCATGCGCGTTTTTAGAAAGGACTAAGAAACGACTAGAGCGCATGCCCACCGATCGCCATCTTATTTGGCGCTTGCTATACGAAACTAATCCGTATTCGTAAGAAATACGTACAGTAACTAATTACCAACGCTAGCGGTGATCTCAATATATCGAACTTTACGCTTTACGCATATGTTTTGTATTTTTTATGTTTACACCCATTGTGAACGAGGCCTTACATCCATTGTGAATCTAGACTTAAAGACAAACAACCATATGTCATCTACACAAATGTAAAATATCCTAACCCAAAACGATAAATATAAAGCGAGTGACCAGGTAAGCCAATTTCTCACGGTTGCCAAATTAGTTGCCAAATAGTCACTCAGTATGAAATGTCATTATGAATCTGAATCTGATGATGAAATGGCAGCCTGTAGATTATGTTTATATTCTAAACATAGTATTGTCAACGTTATTGCAAAAACACAGTAAAGTAAACCTTCCTTTGAATTCGGAATATTCAAAATGAATATAGGTACAGAATACAAAAATATTTTCAATATAAAATATTATTAAAAATCGGGTGTGAAGAACACATTACAAGGTGTTCTGCACAACCGGGTTTTGATACATAAAACTTATAGTTATAATTTTCATTTTATTAATAATAAATAAATAAAGTGAAGCTTTTAACTATTAGTTTTATTTCTATTTTAAATTATGGATCTTCATCAAGTAAAAGCCGAATCAATTCAATTATATTTTTTGATTACTTATGTATCAATTAAATTACGTTATTTTAGATTGCACATGACAAAATATTTTAAATCTCTATATTTTCATATAAATATATTGTATAATATACCTACAAAATTTAATGTAAAAGACAATTAATTGATATAAATCATTTGTTTTGAAGTCAACCTAGAAAAATAAAATATACAATGTTTATTTGTTGATCCTATCAAATGCTCTTGCCTGTGCGAGCAAATATGTAAAATGTAGAAAAAGAAATTAAAAATTCACTTTACGTGACCCTTTTAGCAATAGACGCAGTGACATAAAAACTATTGAGAATTATATCCAGAAGTAAATAGTTCAATTAGGTCAATGGTTACAACCATATTTCCTCTGCAATTATCAAAAAAATGCATAAAATTTATCACGCCTCTTCCCACATCTATTATATGTAATTCTTCAAGTTCTGGTGTACTTCTGAACGACTTAAAATTTACTAAAGTGGCGCCGATGCACAGGATGGATGCGAAACTCTTAAACAAAATTACAGGCTAATCTCTTTACTTATTTAAATGTAATATTTTAAACTAAAAGCAATACGGCTTTAGAAAGGGACGCTCGACATAGTACTAAAGCGATAATTGAATTATTAAATAATGTGTTCAGTAGCATCGATATGGGGAAGAATGCTATATTTTTGGATTTTGCGATATTCAATTGCACAAATACAGTCCTAAATTTCATAACATTGTTAATTTTGTTACAATAATTTTTCAACACACGTTTCTAAATTTTTGGATTGAATTATTTCGAAATACCTGGCGCATTTTATTAGAGTTTAAACCGTAAGTGGTCCCAGACAACAAATAAAATTCACAACTATCGTACTGAAGATATGGCAACACAATTTTAAATACACATTTTGATATGGTTACACCTATTAGCAGATGCTATACAACCTATAGTACTTTGCAATTTCGTTTTAAGGGTAAGTAAGCAGGAGCCTTAAGCAAGGCGTTGAATCTCGTTAATCATGAATTATTATTATTTATTATTTAATAAATTATATCGATGCGGGGTAGGAGACCACCTTTAAAATAGCAGTTATTTAAAAGACATAAGGCACAGATCGGTTGCTGTCGGTCGCTGGAGGAGTTCTTAACATCGGAAGTTCCTCAGGATTCATACTTGGTCCACTTTTATATATAATATATGTAAACAACGTACCATGAGAAAATGCGTTGTTGTTTGCTAATCATATAACAATATTTGTAATTTGCGACAAGAATAATAGTTTAGCCGCTCTAGCAAACAAAGAACTGCAAACAAAAAAAATACAGTGTCACTGTGTTTGGGTGACAATAGTTTGTATTTAAACACATCAAAAACAGCATTTGTAACTTTTCATGCATCTCGTAAGAAAAGAACTATTGTTACTTAGCTACTTTTTGTATGTTACTATGGATTCTATACGTTATTTGGGAAATCATATTGACGTCTTATGCGAGAGAATGGAATCAGTATGTTTTTCTTTCAAACAATTAAAATGATCAATAATTGCTGATATTTTTATATTATATTAATAAAAAATTACAAATTACAAAAGAGAGCAAACATCTTGTATGGATTACTGTATGACTGGATATATCAATCAAAAATATTATTAGAGTGACAGATTTGGCATAAATTATTGATATTAAGGTACGACAATATACTAAACTAATAAAAATAATCTTCCTTTCTCATGTCATCTGCATAGCAAATGACGTGATGACTTTAGATTTGGCAGATTTGGCATAAATTATTGATATTAAGGTACGACAATATAGTAAACTAATAAAAATAATCTTCCTTTCTCGTCATCTGCATAGCAAATGACCTGATGACTTTAGTAATCAAGTATCCCTCTGTATTAAAGTTGCTGTCTCTTATAATCTTTTCTAATAGCAGATTAAACAGCAGCGTTGATAGGGGATCTCGTTGACTGAGCCCAGTCACAATATCGAAGTCTTCTGATGTTTCTTCTCCGATCCGGACACTGCTGGAAGTTTTTTCTAGTCATTCTTACTATTTCACTATCTTCGATGGAACTGCAAATTCAATCATTATCTGTATTAGTTTTTTTCCCAAAGACAGCGCCATAGGCTTTTTGAAAGTCCAAGAAAATCATGCTTGCTGGGATATTATATTCATAGCATAAACTTAACACTTACTTAATTGTAAAAATCCGGTCAATGGCATGACGATAATAGCAAGGAAGAAAGATGAATTAATACAAATAACAAAAAGGCTGGTAGAAGCGGCATGTAAGATGGGTTTAGAGATAAATCAGGAGAAAAGTAAAATAATGAGAATTGGAAAGGAACATAATGATGGAATCTTTAAAGTAAGGACTCGAAAAGTTTGGAATTTGAAAGGTTGGAAGAATTTAATTACCTGCAGTGATACTCTGACACTTTGCAATTCAATCGGCTGACGTCATTCCATCACAAAGCAAAAGCGATGGCATTTCGTAGTCTGCCGCAGAATTGCTTTCATTTCGGAAACATTCTGGAAACAGCGAGTATAGCAAACTTTGTGTACTATAGAATCTAAAAATATAGAACAAAATTAGGAATATTAGATGTTATATTACACTGTTTTCCACTAACATCTGTCAATTATTTCTATTTGTTTAATACTCAAATTTTGTTTATCTGAATCCTCTATTTTTATAAATATTTATTAGTTATTCGCCGAGTTATTAGCAGAGTTCATTATAAAGTAAAGTTCATCATTATTTTTAACACTTTCGATTTAACACTTTTAAACTTATGTATTATGAATATTTTGTTAATATCACTAATTGTTATCATTACTAAAGTTAGATATATTATGGATGTTGCCTGTACATATTGCTATGGATTTTTTCCCTAAATTATATTTAAAATTTATTAATAATGTATGTACATTATTTTTGAACTTAAGTGCATATTTTTGACAATGTATTTTATGTGCGAGAGCAAAAAGATTAGTATTATTGAAGGACGGCTTTTTGTGCATGCCGTAGCGGGTGATGTGAGACAGACGAAATTAAACCTTTAGACAATAACGTTCTTTTTATTTAAAATATATATAATTATATATTTAAGTAATTCGGGTTGTTTTATTGAGTTTATTAGTTGTTGGTGGTATATTAAATTACCGTTTATTCTACGAGTTTGTGTTCTCGTAATTTTGTTTATATTTGATTAAACAACGTTTTCTTGTCAACGTGTTTCATATAATTTTTTATGTAAGTAAAAATATATATATATATTTTTAAAAGATATCTTATTAATTCAAAAGATTTGAATATTGTATTTCAATTGTATTAATATTGTTATTTAAGATATTTAGTCTTAATTAGTTGAGATAGATGACAAAGAATATTTTTAAAATTTCTACGCAATAAAAAATTATAACTGCAAAATTTTATACGTTGGGAAGTCAAGGCTATATTTTTTCATGTGTTTGATGTCTGCACATGCGTCAGATTTTTGATCGTGTTTTCAAGGTTGTTTATTTTATGTTATTCTCTGGGGAGAAATTAAAAATAAACTTTGTTATTTAATTAAGTTGATCGGTAGTCATAAGAGGATGTTTGGGTTCGCTAAGCTGTCACATTCAATGAATTCTTTTACCTCTGGTTGTAAATTTGATTACACAGTCTTTATACTTTATAAAGATCCATTTTTTTTCTTTTTTTGAATTTTTTGTATTAAATATTCATTTAAATTTTATATTGTGCTCATTATTTTTTCCTTTCATCTTGCATTTTTAATAAGTAACTTAAAGCAATATAATTATAACATTTATCAAGAAACTTTGATTGGCGCCTAAATAACTTATTTATTTCCCAAGTTTCCGATTGGAACCCTGAGAAGAAAGAAGTCCCATTTTTTGGAAATAAACCGACCGAGTATCCTAGTTGGGTAGATTAGTTGTGGAAGGTGGTGCAGTAAATATAAAAACCACAATTCATAGCAATATGTTAATTTACAACGAAACTGAACATCGAGAAATAATACGCAATGTACGAACAATTAGAAGAAATGAATCAGAACCATTTGCATTAGATGATTGAGAATTTGTTAACCTTTTTCGCGAGCTTAGTACAATTGTTACACTGTATACACTTGGCGACATATAAAACCCGTACAACTCTTATGAGCACAAAATCAGAGTTTTTTTGGTTGCGTAAACTTGACGAATATATTCATACTGTCACTTATAGACTTCATAGGTTATATATATATAGGTTATATATACATTGCTAATGCCTATACCTAAAGTCAAATTGACAAGTCAAATTAAAATTTTTAAAAAAATTGATATAGGCCTTTTGGTTTTCTGATACACAAATACGTGTAGTTTATGCCTTTTGTCATGCTGATTCTGAACCTGATTTAGAATTTGCTCCATCACATCAGGATTTTTAGATAGTTTCTTAAACAGTTTTTTCAAAATTAAATTTTGCAATATTTCAAAGTTACTTTTATATAAGAAAGATACTACTGAACTACTAAAAATATTTTTCGGTCGACCATTGAGTGGACATGTCTGAACATGTGCTTGCATGTTTCCCACGTCAGAATACTTATACCAAGTTCATTTTTTCGCTGGAAACAATCAAATTAAGACTTGGTAGATATCTGGCTATGTGAGTATATAAAGATCTACACCACAGATTTTTCGATTCAATGTAAGTCAGTTTGTGATAGCTAAACATCTTTTTATTTCATTATGTCGCATAAGTGCATAAATAATCCAGTCCGTTATATATGTGGAGAATTCACTACCTATCAGTATAAGTGGGATATTAGTTATGCTAGTCTACCCAGAATCATATATGTCGAGTGAAGAATAAAATGTTACAGTGGAACAGTGAAATTCCTGCTGATTATTGTGGGGCACTGATATCACAAAGTGCCGAAGAACAGTATAAAAGAAAAGTAAAAAGAAAAAACATTTTCAACAGCACGCTGCCATACAGCTCCATATAATGTACCATGGGCGACATAAAAAATGGGGACAAGTTGTAATAGTGAATTTAGCATTATTTAACTATTGTGAATGGACTTTCAATATATTCATGTATTTGTTTCTATTGTAACAAGTGAAATAATTTCTTCATATTCTAAACAAATTTATTTATATTACGTTTTTCACATGATTCATAAAATAAATTAATAAAAAATAAAATAAATAAAACTAATATTTTGTAAAACTACCGTTTTGATCAATAACGCTCTGAAGACGTCGTGGCATTGAATAAATTAAATTCTGTGTGTATTCTGGTGTAATTTCTTCCCAACAGTTTTCGATTGCTTGCCACAACTCCTCTGAATTGTGAGGTCTAAAATTGGTATTATAATTTTTTTTAACCATACTAGCCCAGACATTCTCAATAGGATTCATTTCGGCACTGTTCGCCGGCCAAGGTAACAAAGTAACAAGGCACTCTGTTCTCTTCAAACCATTCCGTAGCAAGATGCGAAGTATGAATATTAAATAAAATTTGCATCAAATATTTGTGTTACAGAAGGTAGCATTAGATTGTCTAATATAGTTCTGTAAATATTTCCTGTAAATCGTTCGTCTATTCTCCAATAAGTTTCTGGTCCTTGAATGCTGATCCAATCCCAAATGTTTACAGAGAAACGTCCATTACTTTTTACTTGTTGAACGTATTCCTATGAATACCTGTTACTGTTGCGTGGTCTATATAATCTTACTCGACCGTTACGACAGGATTGAAAAATCTTTCCATCTGCAAACTCCAGACGTCGTTGTTGATGCGCTTGAGTTAAAAACCCTTTTCTAGCAGCAGAATAGTTTCTTAAATTAGAGTTTTTAATTTGACGAAGAGCTGTTCTATGCGATGCAGGAAATGCAGTTTCTTCTTTTGCTGCTACAGCGGTAGAAAAGGGATTATCCCGGAGGTAGTTAATAAGTGCTGCATCGTTCTCCGCAGTAGTAATCTTTGTTCTTCCTGATCCTTCTTGTTAATCTTGCTTCATTAACCCATCTCTGCTTAATTCGCAAGATAGTATTTTTACCCACATTGAACTCTTGGGCAACTCGTCGTATTGACCACCCGTTTTCCAACATAGTCACCACTCTAGCTTTATTAACTGTGCTTAAACGTTGAGGCATTTTCAAATCGAAGAGACACACGGAATTAAATACAGATGTCAAAATGACAATCAATGACAATTATTAAATTAATTTCCGATTTAAAAAAAAATGACTTTTTACAATACAGCAACTTAAGTGTACCCATTTTTTTTGTCGTCAATGGTACATACCTAATTAATATTATTTCATTCACATTTCAATACTTTTTTCCAAAACCTGACGTGCCAGAATAAATTTGTAGTAGAAACGAAAATTGTACATATTTTCTAAAGAAAAAATAAGAAAATTAAAATTTGTTGACCAGTGTAATTAATCTATTCTAAACAAAGCATATAAAGGTTTGTAAAAATTGGAATACACCGCGAGTAAAAGCAGAGATTATCTTTTTATGAGAAAATTCCGCAGTATTTAACCATAACTGAATTTAATAAAAATTTCTAAAAATATAAGAAGTTTACTACTTTCCAAAGTTAAATTAGAAATAAAAAATTATCGATTGTAAAGTGCTATTACTCTAACTGATTTCAGGAATGACACATATACAAATGTGTTCCCTGAGGGAACCGACAAACTTACAGAATGTGTTCTAGAGGTGATTCTGAACAAAAAAATTCATATACACTTTAGCTTAATTTCTTTTTTGTTCTTAAGATTTAAACAAAAGAAGAAAACTGATTCAGAATTGTTTTTAATCATGAAATATCATAACAAACTAATATTATAAAAATTGCTCGAAATATTCGCCGCTTTTCTCTAAACATGTTGCTAGTCTTTGGGCCATATTATGTTGCCAGATAATATCTACTAGCTGATTTCGTAGATAATCTACTCCTATTCTAACTATTCTTTCCATCAATTCTTCTCGCGTGTTTGGCTTACCGTTATGGTAAACGAGATTTTTTAGACAGCCCCAAAGGAAAAAGTCCAATGGCAAAGGTCAGGAGAATGCGCAGGCCATTGTACAGGGCCCCTCTGCCTATCCACGGTTCAGGAAAATTTTGATTTAGAAAGTCAATAACTCGTCACTAAAATGCCACGTCGAGTACCCAGAGGAACATTTTCCAATAATCCCGACAAAGTATCTTTTAATAAATTCCTATAATAATTTGCCGTAAAACTTCCTTGGATAAAATGTGGCCCAATAATGTTATTGTTTAACAACCCACACCATACATTTACAGAAGAAGGATGTTGGTCATT
This sequence comes from Melolontha melolontha, assembly GCA_935421215.2. Taxonomy (NCBI): domain Eukaryota; kingdom Metazoa; phylum Arthropoda; class Insecta; order Coleoptera; family Scarabaeidae; genus Melolontha; species Melolontha melolontha. Next base: position 125,585,627 of record OW285237.1, on the reverse strand, counting down.
AATCAAAATTACATCATGTGAGTTTTCAGTCGCCCAAGTGTGAGAATTCCGAGTGTTGTTTATACCTTCTCGAATAAATTGGGACTCGTCTGTAAAAAGGTACGCGATTGACGAAATCTCTTGGTAGCATATGATGAACTTTCTGTAGACGATAGGGTAAAAGCCCATTGAAATGTAAAATACGCCATACCTGGGTTTGACAAACACCGGTCATGGTAGATATCCTGCGTATACTTATGGATGGATCTTGTTCAACTTCATTTAGCAATTAGCAATTGTTATAATATTAGTTTATTAATTTGTTATGTAATTTCATTATTAAATACATTACTGAAACAGTTTTCTTCTTTTGCTGAAATCTTAAGGACAAAAAAGGAATTAAGCTAGAGTAAATATTAACTTTTTTACAGAATCACCTCTAGAAGAACACATTGTGTAAGTTTGTCCCCTGTATTTTAAGATATGTATCTAAATATAATACTGAATTAGCTGTGGCTGCTTTGTCATCTATTTGCTTGTCTATGTGTTTATTTCCTCATTTCTTTGTTATTTATTTGGTTTCTATTCATATAGCCAGAAAACTGTATTAATGTATATTATTGACTTGTTCTACACCGATAGGTCCAACCCGCTACGGGCCATACGCAACAATATACGTATGGAACGTAATACGATGTGGCAACGTATGTACGATGCCACTCCGCGTGCGCATACATAAGTCCGATGATCGAGAGCAATAGATTTCCCGTCATTCGTATCTAGCTGTGCAAATGTAAAGGTTGCAACAGTTGCAAGTTCAACTGTTTAGAATTTTCGAGACAATAACCCCTAGAAATCTCGAGGGAGTGAGGCGGGAGTTTTACAATAGGCTTGGCTATTGTTTAGGGAGAGAGGGCGGTATTTTCGAATCCTATATTTAGTGACTTTCTTAGAATTAAAATTTATTTTGCAGAATTATTGATTTTTTTACTTTTATCTTTTAGAAAACGTTATTGTTTTTTTATTACATAAAATTACTTTTCCGTAGCAGCTAAGAATACAATAATAATAACTTGGAGATATAACGACCTTATTATATCTGAAACAAATGGGCAAATTACGTATACAGAACGAATATGCAAACGACTATATCCTTGCGCGGTTTAAGTATTACTAAATTCATAACTCTGCAATGTATGGTAATGTAAGCTACAGCGCGTAGAGGGAATTCGCTGTTGCCACTTATTGCCGGGTATGGCCCGTTGAGAGCTGGTCCTATGTGTATATCTCATCTCAACAACTAATAAATATTAAATAAAAATATTTACAAAAGTACAAACGTACAATGAATTATTACTACATACACCACGACAATCAGATCCAATTATATTTTCTAATAATTCGTCACCTATTCAAAATTGAAAAAACAATTACAGAGTTCATAAAATTTCATTGTTGAAAGTTCATCTTATTTGTATTTACATGTTAACTAAACTAGAAACATGTGCCAATACTGCGAATCTGGATGAGGCATGGGGGACAATAAAAGATCGAATTAAGTAAAACCTAAGAAAGCCTTTATTAATAAATACAGACTTGGAACAACTAATAAAAAATTTCCATTTCACTTTTCAAATTGTCTATAGCTCTTTCATTTATTCTTTTTAGTTGGATGGATGTAATAAAAATCTCAAGGTATTTTGACTTGTTTAATGAAAGTGCAGCTAAGTGTTGTTCTGCATAATATTAATTTTCCATAATACTAATTATTAATTTTATTATGAGTTAGGTAGGTGTTAAGACCCAGTTCAGGTCAATCGTAGATATAAGTACATGTACATAATTAGCGGCTATATAACAAAAACAAAACTATATGCATGATTACAGGTGAATTTACTAAATCGAAGACGGCAAAATAAACGAATACAGTAAAACTAGAAATGAAGGCGTTTAAAACAACTTATCAATGACAATATTAAAAATCTGTTCACTAGTGAGATTTGTGCTTTATAAGTAGAGCTGAGGATGTTTGCGGTACGGCAGGACCGTATGTAGTGCATCCCCACATTTATCTATCTAAATATCTATCTAAATATTTATCTAAATATTCTCTGAAATGATTTGCCGGATCCCATAAATTAATAGAGTGATATTTTAGTATGCACTGGATATTGTTATTATACAAAATCATAATAGCCATTTGTATTTATGGATCATAAATAATAATACGCATGTATTTGTATTTGGTTGTGAATTCAATTTAAACTTAAAACGAATCGTAATATTTTAACGACAAGCCGTCCTTACAATACATGCATTCGAGACAAAGTGTGCAACTCTACGAATAACTTCCATAATTGATCGAAAATGGACATTTTGGAGCTGAAGTAAAGCCCCTATTCTTAGAAAATTTTATTACTGTCGTTAAGAACTATTATTATAAACAACAAAGGCCTTTTATTAGTGTTGAAGTTTTAGTTTCATTGAATTTCCATGTTGTAAGTAGTCAATTGTAAAGTGTTCATTCACAATATTCTAAAACAAGGTGTAAATTTAACTAAAATCCAGAAAAACACATTCTGATAATATATTACTAGATTAGAAGCTGTGTTTATTACTATTTATTATATTATTTTTATAACCAAATGCAATAAAAGCTACGAAAACAAAAGAAACCTCGATTTATTAAAATCTTGTCACACAGCCTTTCAAAGCCTGGCAGCACATATTTTGCATATATTTTATATATACTAACTTCTAACTTCATTCACCTAGTTCAAGTAGGTAGTATATATAAAATATATGCAAAATATGTGCTGCCAGGCTTTGAAAGGCTGTGTGACAAGATTTTAATAAATCGAGGTTTCTTTTGTTTTCGTAGCTTTTATTGCATTTGGTTATAAAAATAATATAATAAATAGTAATAAACACAGCTTCTAATCTAGTAATATATTATCAGAATGTGTTTTTCTGGATTTTAGTTAAATTTACACCTTGTTTTAGAATATTGTGAATGAACACTTTAACACTTTTGACAAGATTTTAATAAATCGAGGTTTCTTTTGTTTTCGTAGCTTTTATTGCATTTGGTTATAAAAATAATATAATAAATAGTAATAAACACAGCTTCTAATCTCGTAATATATTATCAGAATGTGTTTTTCTGGATTTTAGTTAAATTTACACCTTGTTTTAGAATATTGTGAATGAACACTTTACAATTGACTACTTACAACATGGAAATTCAATGAAACTAAAACTTCGACACTAATAAAAGGCCTTTGTTGTTTATAATAATAGTTCTTAACGACAGTAATAAAATTATCTAAGAATAGGGGCTTTAGTTCAGCTCCAAAATGTCCATTTTCGATAAATTATGGAAGTTATTCGTAGAGTTGCACACTTTGTCTCGAATGCATGTATTGTAAGGACGGCTTGTCGTTAAATATTACGATTCGTTTTAAGTTTAAATTGAATTCACAACCAAATACAAATACATGCGTATTATTATTTATGATCCATAAATACAAATGGCTGTTATTATTTTGTATAATAACAATATCCAGTGCATACTAAAATATCACTCTATTAATTTATGAGATCCGGCAAATCATTTCAGAGAATATTTAGATAAATAGTTAAATGTGGGGATGCACTACATACGGTCCTGCCGTACCGCAAACATCCTCAGCTCTATTTATAAGGTATGTTGGCTTTGCCTAAGACTTGAAGTATTTGTAAATTTGATACAATGAAATTAGAATCTTTCTTGATTAACTCTTAAAGATACAATCGTTGGGCTTTGGTGAAATTTAAACTTCCATGAAAAATAATTTATATATGAAAATATATGCATTTTTAAGACGATATCATGATAAGAAAGTCAAAATAATTTGATTTGAGATTTATTATTTTCGAATATTAATTTTAGCTTTGAAATTTTTTACAATTATTTAACAGTTGTAGAAAATTCTCATCCATTATATATTTTTGCTAATGATACCCTACCTCGACAAAATATATTTTTGACATCAAATAGTCTTAGTTATTATATCTTTTATTGTCATATTTGTATAAAAGTTTTCACATCAATGCATTTTATATTGTCTTTCTAGTTAAACTAATATGAAAGCTACCATTATTATAAATGTGCACGTATCCAGCCCTGTGAAATATTGTACCACCTTGTGTGCATATAGACAATATACCTACAGCAAACTAAGCCTCCGTATTCTGTGAAAACAAACATATTACATAATTGATCAAATAGTATAAGAACGAAGGGCTTAGTTTGCAACTGCATTACCTCACAGGTTTTCTGTACATTTTTAGCGTAAATCAATTTCTTCTTATCTCCATTTTTATAAACGAAATAAAGTCCAATGTAGTAAACACAGCTTATTGAAGGTAAGGTAGCATTACAAAAAGTTTGGCAATAAAAATAATGCCCTAAATAAATATAAAATATTTAATTTAAATATGATTTCATTTTAAATATACTCTATTGCACACATATGGCAAAACAAAAACAGAACAAGAACATCAAATATAAAACATTCAAGAAAAAGTTAAAGGAAAAAAGCAAAAATAATTTCGACAATACTTGCAATAAACTAGTTGTAGAAAAACTTGTGTAAAATTACTATAGTTATATAAATCAGCTATTTTTCTTACAATATTTTGCACAGTAATAAATGCAATTTTAAAAAGGTCGAATATGTTTTACGTTTTCTTCAAAAAAACGCTACTAGTAAATGGTAAAATAATCAAGTAATAAATATGTAATAATATAATTTTCTGTGATTCACTTGAAGAAATTATCGTCAAAAAACCACCATTGAGAGCAGCTCTTTACAGGGAAAAACTTCGATCTTTGTCACTGCCTCCCTCTCTAGTAATAACTAGATGCGGAACATGGTTGGAAGCTACGAGTTTTTTTGCAGAATTTCGTTACATATTTACGAAGTATTTCTGAGTGAAAGGAACAAATACAAATTCCAAATTTAAAAAATCAGTTGTACTTTCTTCAGAAACACTTTGGAAATTTGCCAAAATTAATTACTTATTTTGAAAATAAAAATATCAAATTAAATGATGGATTAACCACATTAGATGTGGCTATTAATAATTTGAAAAATATTCCAAGTGACTTCGGATGTGGCCTACGGCAAAAGTTAGACACACTTTTGAATAGAAATCCAGACTTAATAACATTGGGGCAATTGTGTATGGGGACAATGCCTCAAAATCTATCTGCTAAATATGCTGAAATAAAAGAAAATTTCCAGTATGCACCTATAACCAGTTTCGATGTAAAAAGAACGCTTTCTATCTACATGGATGTATTTCATTCAAAGAGAACAAATTTTACAGAAGAGAACCATGAGAAACTATTACTAGTTAATATTAATACTCCTTTACTCAACTTGAACTACAAAATGAACAAATAACATAGATCACCACCCGTTTGTATTACAATTATATAAATAAAATCAAAAACTCTTTAAAAATACAAATGTTCGATAATACGCCCGTGGGCGATGAGTCATGGGCCTCTCGTGTCCGGTCCCTACCAATGACTCATTGTTTATGATTAGGATTAATACACTTGAGACAATTCATCATTTTTATTACTCTTAAATGCATAAATTTTATAGAATATATAAGTATCTCTATACTTTTAAAGACCGGATTGTGAAAAATATGATTTCTTTAATTGCCAAATTGCGAGTTCGAAATTATTATTTTGTCACTAGATAGTCTCACCTATTTCTTTATCTAAACAAATATTTGCATCTAGATGTTTCACGAGAAGTATACTTTGCGTCGAAACAAATGAAGTTAATTAGTAAATCTCGGTACTTATCATCTGCAGTAAAAATATCTAGATTTTCAAATCTAATAGAAAAAAACCATAAATTTACTGGGAGGTATGTGTTTTCTATAAATATTTATTGCATTGGAAGCAATTATTCATACAGTTTTGTTTAATAAAATAAAATTCCATTTTTTGTTGGATCGCCGAATTTCTGAAAGACGGCATTGTCAATAATTATGTTCGATAATAATACATGGGCGCTATTATTTGTGTTGATCAGCCTTTATGCTACTTTATTTGTATTAGTCAAATTATTCTAGTTATATTATTATAGCTATTTTATTGGGAGTTTATACGATGTGTCCGAGATAAAGAGGGCCACTATGGGGATCTCGGAAACCTTAAGAGATACAGATTTGGTTAAACGGGAGAAAAGTTGCATAATCAAAGGTCTAAGAAATTGGCGTTTAGATTTTCCAGAAATTTTTTTTATTTTTGGAAAAATTTTGAAAAAATTGAATTTTTCGATTTTGCAAACTATTTTTTCCTGGCGTTAATATTTGACCTAGAGCAAAACCAATGACACTTCTCCACAGCAACTTTTAATGTTGTTTAAGGTGGCGTTGTTAGATTTTTAATACAACGTTTTGTCTTTGCGGAACCTTCATAAACTTAATTTTTTTAAATACGGCCCTGATGTGTTTATATTAGATTCTGAAAACACTTTTTATTGCGAATTCAACGACCTATCATACTTTATCATTTAATTGCAGTTTCGTCATTTTTTCGATTTTTTTGCGTTTTCCAAATGTATGATACGCCATTATCACCAAGACGAAAGCAAGCTTTGGGAAGCAAATGTGGTACTGTTGTATTTGAATTGACAGTTGCGTTAGTTTTGACACATTAGTTTGGTGTTTAATTTTTTGTGCAATAATTTAATTTTTTTCCTATTAATTATGTTTTGTTTGACATGGTGGCATGTTTCATTTCATCTAACCAAAATTGTTCTGTTACAGAGCGTATGTATTTGCAGAAGTATCCTGAAAGGAGACAGCCAAATAAAAGGAGTTTTAGAAAATTAGTAGCAAACCTTAAAGCATATGGTTCTTTTAGAAAACCTGTAGTTTCCCGACGCAAAACGGGCAATGAGAAAACCGTACAAAATGTTTTGTTGGTCGTCACTGAGGATCCCGGTAAATCAGTCCGGCGGATTGAACAAAACATTGGTATACCAAAATCAATGACACATTGTATTTAAAAAAAAAGAAAAATTTCATCCGTACAAGTACAGAATTTGTCAAGGACTTCGACCAGGTGATTTAGGACGATGTCGCTCTTTCTGTGAATGGTACACAAGAAAATGTCAAGAGAATATGAATTTTCCTTATCAAATAATTTGGTGTGATGAGAGTATGATTATGAATAATGGCATTTTCAATAGACGAAATGTCCACTATTGGTCTGGAACGAATCCACGTTTAAACAAAATGTCAAGGCATAAACACCATTTTGGTTTTAATATGTGGGCTGGTATTTTCGGTACAACGATCGTAGGACCGTTTATTTACCACCATACCTTAACATCAGAGCGTTACCTACATTTGCTGCAAAACGATTTAGATGCTCTCGATAGTATGCCCCTAGCAATGATTTATAACTCTTTGATACAGCAAGATGGTGCACCTGCACATAATTCTAGAGCCGTTCGGGAAAATCGTTCAATGAGATTTCCAGAGAAAATCATTAGCACGCATTCGGAAACAGCCTGGCCAGCACGTTCACCCGATATAACTCCGCTTGATTTCTTCGTATGGGGATTCGTTAAGAATCATGTTTATCAACAAAATTTTGCAACAGATAAAGAACTCAGGGGGTTAGTTCTGAAAGCATTTGCCAATATTACTCCACAAATGCTTATTAGGGTGTTAGAATCGACGGTAAGAAGGTGGTATCTGTGCCTGGAAAATAATGGAAATCTTTTCGAACATATGCTCTAAACTTAGTTGTTTTGTTCATATTGTTTGTTGTATTTTACTTTTTATATCTGTTAATTTGATTTTTTCTTTATTTTTTTAATGCCATTTTAAAGCCATTGGATTGCTATTAAATATGTAAATGAAATATACTGTTAATGAACATAACAAATCATTTATTCTTAAAAAAATTAAGTTTATGGTGGTTTCGCAAAGACGAAACGTTGGATTAAAAAACTAACAACTCCACCTTAAACAGAATTAAAAGTTGCTGTGGAGAAGTGTCATTGGTTTTGCTCTAGGTTAAATATTAACGCCAGGAAAAAGAAGTTTGTAAAATCGAAAAATTCTATTTTTTCAAAATTTCTCAAAAACTAAACAATTTTTCAGGAAAATCTAAACGCCAATTTCTAAGACCTTTGATTACTTTTCTTCCATTTAACCAAATCTGTATCTTTTAAGGTTTCCGAGATCCCCATAGTGGCCTCTCTATCTCAGACACATCGTATAGTTTTGTTACTGTAAGCAAAATTACATAATGCTCTGAAAATGAAGGATAAGTGACCATTTCGAAGCAAAAGTATAGATTACCTCCACTGCATTTTTATACCTATCGAACACATATGATGTATTACAGAAAATTATAATAAGCTTATAGAAAGAGATGGCTGGGGAATGTAAAATGCAAAGCAACGTGTACGGTTACTCTGGAAATTTTGATAAATCCATAGACAATACTCAAAAAATAAGTAAGCAATGGTAGGACAAAAGATTGAATGAATTAATAATAATAATAATAATAAATTTATTTTAACATTTTTATAATACAATATTACAGTAATAGAATATTACAATAAATAAAAGGGTAACGTCAAGGAGTCAAGGTGTGTGCGTGTGTGTGTGTGGATGTGCGTGTGTTAGACAACATTAGTTTTCTTATTTGTTCGATATTGTTTGATAGTTTCTATAAATTCATTAATCGAGTAAAAACAGTTTTCTAGAGAAAATATCCTTAAGTCTTTTTTAAATTTTGAGGTAAGTTTCCCATTCCATTCCGGTGGCAGCAGGTTCAGCAGTTGCAGGTGCCTATACTGTGTAGTGGTTGTTATAATTCTGGGCATTGGAATCTAACCAGATTGCTAGATCTCAATTTTAGCTCTGTTACTGCCCCTCTTCTTTCTAGTGATGGTAACTCTGCTTTAGCACGAAGTAGCTGCTTATAAATGTATGTCGATGGAAGCGATATTATCCGGTTTTTTACAAATAATTGCTTGCAATGCGTGAATTGGCCTACCTGTTCCATTATTCTTATCGCCTTTTCCTGTAAAATGAAAACGTCAACAGCATGTGCCGATTAACCCCATAATTGAATACCGTAGCACATTCAGGAGTGGAATAGCGCATGGTACGCCATCATAGCAGCCTTTTCATTTATAATGTTTTATATTCTTCTAATGGCGGATAACGCAGACGAAAGTTTATTAAACAGATTGTCAACCTGCGCTCTCCAAGTTAATCTAGTATCCAAATATATCGAAGTAAAAGATAGGCAGATTGTTTTGTCTTTACTGGTAAATCTATTTGTGGTTTCATATATTTTTTGTTGAAGTTGCTCTTTATTGGTATTTGTACAAATAAAGGTGGAATCGTCTGCGTACAGTAATATGTGAGCAGAGATATCCTGTGGAAGGTCATTTATATACCGGGTGCGGCAATAGTGTGTCGGCGGAGCTTAGCATGAAAACTAATAAAGTTGTACGAATAAAATTTTACGTACACATGTAGTATGCTACAGTGCATTTTCTGTTTTATTTATATATTTACAGGGTGTTCCAAATCTCCGCAACCACTTTGAATTTTTTTTTTAATAGATTGCTATACTTTCTTGTTATTATGATAATAGCCACCCAAACTATCTTTGCAATGATATATGACAATGTGCACTTACAACTGTTAGTTTTGGTTTTATTGCAAATTTTTAAAATCCTGACAGTTGCAGCGCCTAACATTTTAAGTCTTAGCCTGAAAATGGGTGCAGCGCCTCACGTAACTCTTTTTTTACCAATATATGGACTAATACGTTATATGTTTTGAGGGTGAACAACGTGACAACATATACAGAGTGTTAACTATGTCGTTCCAAAGTTATCGAAGTTTACAGGCTATTTTCTCTTTTTTTTTTTAAATTGAACCTATAATTTTTTTATTAGTCAGCAAATTCCTTGTAAAATTGCCGTTAAAATGATACCAATAACATAGTACTTATTTCTAGTATTTTCGAAGTTATAACCCTTTAATGGGATATATCTATTTTTATAATATTCAATATGCGGTGCTGCATCTAATAGTTGGTTAGTTGGCCATGAAATGATATTAAACAAAAATTGCTGTGTAACCAAACGTCAAATATCTACTTCAAATTTCTGTATAAAGTATTTTTCTGTAGTGCCTCTTTGCTGCAATCGCGTTTAATTGTTATAATTTAAGTTCGTCTAGTTAATTATCAATTTCCGTTTGTTCGTTATTAGTTGTTATCTTGTTGTCAATTATATCGTTTTGTTGTAATTATTTTTTATTTACATGCCGTAATAGTTTATAGTTGTGTTTCTTTAGAATGAATTTTTCAAAAGAGGAGCTAATAGACATGATATTTGTTCTTGGCGCTAGCAATAGAAATACACTTTTAGCATCAAGAACATATGCTATGGAGTATCCTCACCGAGGAGCACCAGATATTAAGCCGTTTGAAAATTTGTTGACAAGGGTTCTTCGGACGGGTTCAGTGAATTACGTCAAACATGAAAGAACTAAGACTATGGTTATAGAAGATCATTATCTTCTGTAACCAAGTGACAGTCGTCCAGTCCGTTGTGGAAAATCCGCGCTTATCTACAAGGATAATTTCGAAAGAACATGGGATAGAAGTCACTGCTGTAAGAAGGATTTTAAAAACACATAAATTTTACCCTTACAAAATTAAAAATCATCATGGCTTATTACAAACGGATTTTGAAAGGAAACTTGTTTACTGTGAATGGCTACTTTTCCAATTACGACAAGATCTAACTTTTCTAGATCATGTGCTTTTCACAGATGAAGCAACATTTGCTAATTGTAGAATAACAAACAGAAAAAATTCTCATTATTATGACACTAGAAACCCTCATTTTGAGAGAGGAGGGAGATTGGGGAGGCATCATAGGAAACACTATTATAGGTCCATTCTTTTTTAATACTACTTTAAATAGTGAAATCTACACAATGTTCCTACAAAATAATTTGCCATTGCTGTTAGAAGGCCTACCAGACAGACAGACCAGACAGCGTCATAAGGAGATTGTGGTACCAACATGATGGTGCACCTGCACATTAAGGTGCTGCTGCAAGAGAATATTTAGATGGGGTATTCACCAATAGTTGGATTGGGAGAAGAAGCTTTATAAGCTGGCCACCGCGATCACCAGATCTAACCCCTTGTGATTTCTTTCTGTGGCCTACTGTAAAAAATATTGTTTACGAAACACCTCCTACAACGTCAGAGAACATGCAGCAACGAATCAGAAACGCTTTACTTCAATTAAGTGAAAACAGCATGGCTCAAAATGCAAGTCTGTCGATGCAGAGGCGATTAAGAGTATGTATAGAGCAGAATGGACATATATTTGAACACATTTTAAATTAATTTTTTTTTATTAAGGAAAAATAATAATAAAGAATTAAAAAACAGGTGTTTGTAAAAGTTACTTTGTTTTATATCATTTCATGGCCAACCAACTATTAGATGCACCGCATATTGAATATTACAAACATAGGTATATCCCATTAAAGGGTTATAACTTCGAAAATACTAGAAATAAGTAGTATGTTGTTGGTACCATTTTAACGGCAATTTTACAAAGAATTTGCTGACTAATAAAAAAATTAAAGGTTCAATTTAAAAAAAAAAGAGAAAATAGCCTTTAAACTTCGATCACTTTGGCACGACATATTTAACACCCTGTATATGTTGTCACGTTGTTCACCCTTAAAACATATAACCTGTTAGTCCATAAATTGGTAACAAAAGAGTTACGTTATGCACTGCACCCATTTTCAGGCTAAGACTTAAAATGTTAGACGCTGCAACTGTCAATATTTTAAGAAAATTTGCAATAAAACCAAAACTAACAGTTGTAAGTGGACATTGTCATATATCATTGCAAACATAATTTGGGTGGCTATCATCATAATAACAAAAGAGTGTAGCAATCTATTTAAAAAACAAATTGAAAGTGGTTACGGAAATTTGGAACACCTGTAAATATATAAATAAAAATGCACTGTAGCCATACTACATGTGTACGTAAAATTTCATTGCTACAACTTTATTAGTTTTCATCATGCTAAGCTCTGCCGACACACTATTGCTGTACCCGGTATATGCAAAAAATTCGGTCTCACAAGTGATGCCTGTGCTACTCCAAAGCTAATGCTTAATACTTCACTCAGTAATTTTAGTGCTTGTTCCCTAATACCTAGGCGCTCGAGTAAGATGTTGGGTCGTACACAGTTGAAGGCCTTGGATAAATCGCTTATCAATAACATACACTCTTGTTTATCTTCCATAGCAAAAGAGAAATCAAGGAATTGGCTGGACAGAAATTCTCATCGAATAATGAAATCATCGAAGCTGTAAATTAACATTTGGAAAGTTTTGATAGTTCTTATTTTAGAAAAACGTTGAACTAATTATATACATTATTTATTATTTATTACAGTTAAATTAATTCCATTTTAGAGCGTACTTATTTTGCACTTTATGTTTTGTAGTCATTATATAGTCATATTTTATTAGAAATGTTTAAACAATTCTTCTTATATCTCATTAGTTTTTACTTCCACACTGTGCGTAAGTAATAATTCTTAGTCCATATACATAAATTTAGGTTATAAAGACGATTTTCATGTTATACGATGTTATTATCTCAACAAGACACAAGACATTTTAATAGGTTACTTCCATAAACACAGAACTCGAATGGAACATGTAATCCTGTTTTAATCAATTTATTCAATAATTTTCTAATGTAAATATTAATTACGATATGTTTGGTCGACAGTAATAGCGAATTGTAACGTTTTAAAAGCAAACATTTGTTTCGCAAATGGATGATGATATTCAAGCTCGTGTTGAACGAAGTCCCACAAAAGTTTTTCGAAAGTTACCAGTGTGAAAAAATAATTTTAACAAAGTCGAAATCAGAACCATTTAAGGGCATTAGAGTAGTTATTATTTTACTTAAGTTGCTTCTGATTGGATTGAGATTTCGGTAGCAATGTCAGAGTGGAAGAATATAGGTCCTATTTCGTTTCGTAATATTTTCATCAGGACAAAGAAACACTCCATGTTGCCTAGAATTTCTAGAAGAATCTTATAGTGATTTTATCATAACAGTTGGTTGTTTATATTGTCACCAGATTTAGGTTACTATTTATTTGATCTAACAAAGAAAAAAATTCATAAAAATCGGCTTAATAATCTTCATAGTTTGACCCAATTCGTTCAATATGATGAGACTCAAGCAGTTATCGAAGAAAAACTTCTGAGAATGGTGAATATGTATTTCCATAATTTCCTATAAATTTACATAGTCTTTATGTTCTTGAAATAAAATATAATTTTTAATAGACATCTTCCTTTTTTTTAATGTAACTTTTCTTTGGCGTAAAGATTATGCCCTGCTTATTTTGGTAATAAAATTCACAGCGCCACTGAAAGCGTTTGCGTGGCTACCAATTTAGTTGAAAATAAGACCAAAAGCTTACCTTTATAAATTTTGATACCTACTATATGTATGTTAATTTTATCATGGAAAATGTTTAGTTTTCTCAAAACGGTTTTCCTGTCATATGCTCGATACCAAATGATCTTTGTCTGATTATGAAAAATAATAAATTTACACATTCGAAATACAAGTCTATAGTTTTACCGTATTGCATGTACTCGTAAAAGTAACAGAACTCTTGCTACAAGTCATTATCAGAGAGCGCACTCGAGCGATTGATGATTCATAGCTCATAGGCGTCTGTCTTGTATTCGCAATAGGTTTGCTTCTGTAAGCGATCCGTGAGTTTCGAACAATTTGATACGTGTGGCCACTGCATAAGTGGCACATACATACATATTGCAGTGGATTTTTCCCCGAAGAAAAATTATTAAAAGAAACTATAAAAGACTATATATTTATGTGTATTTTATTCCAGAAAAATATTTAACGATATTTCATATTTCTTGAAAAATTTATTATAATGTGTATTTTTATCCACGCCTGCAGATTGTTCGAACAATTGTATTGATGTATGCAGCCCAGGTCTAGTGGAAGTATATTGAAATTGCAGGTTTTTTTATTTATGTTAGGCATGCGGATATTTTCCATTTTCCGGGAGGGGAAGAGAGAGAGATTAACCAGCCATCGTAGAGATAGGTCCAAGTTCTTGTCACTGAATAGAAACTTCTTTTTTATTCAGAAATTTTGTTAAAATCGGTTTGTGTTTTAGTTATACTTTTATTTGATGTGGTAAAATTAATTTGCGTTTATTACGAGTCTACAAACTTGTAATTTTGATAAATGTGACCTATCTGAAATCTCTAATTTTTTTGTGAAGTGACGATTACTTTAATTAATGTATGTATATTTTTGCAATTATATTTATGTATTTAGAAATAATTTAGTAAGATAATTGAGCTCAGTAAAATCAGTAATTTTAGGTTTATATATTTTGTAATCAGAGGAATATTAAGGAAAATTTTCAGATTTCTCTTGAAGTTTTTTTTTATGAGTAAAATATTTTTTAGAAAGCAGTTTTGGTGGGAAAAATCTTATTTGTTTCATGTTCAATGTCCGCATGAATTAATTTTGGTTGCGTGCGAAAACAGATAGTTTTGCTGTTTGCCGTTTAAAGTGGGGATAACGTAATTTAAAGTCTGACAGTTTTCTTAAATATTTAATTAGTAATTAAATAAAGTAATACTCGGGATTTATTAGTGAGTTTTTTTATCTAGTGTAGCAGTCAAATTTTACACAAGTTTTCCTCACATTTGAGGCACATTAGGTGTCTCATCACTATCTTATATTTGATAAGGTAGTTTTTTTTTTCTTTTTTTTTTGTCAAGTACATATTTGTGATGTTAATGCTAGTTTTATTTCTTTTCTAATACCTTTCGTTTTATTATTGTGCTACGTACCCTGCGAGGGTAACCATGAAGATCCAAGAGCTCCTGGAAGGCGTACCCGATTTGAGTTAGTCCGGCAAGCTACAGTGTATTGTGAACCAATTAAATAAGCAATCAACATCACAATTCACTGCAATATGCAGTTAATTTGTATCTGTCAATGCACAACAGAGCGAATGTAATAAACGATTTGGTAACCGGCAGTAACTACTGCTGAAACAAAAGTAATGCTGACAAGCGAATTACCTATCGAATTTTGAGAAAAAATAATTTACAAAGAACAAATAGTGGGGATATTATAACATGCATACCATACCTGAGACCGCCACAACGTTTTGGTCATTCGATTGGTCATTCAATTGCTTGTGTCCGTTCTCTGGTCATTATGCAAAGGACGCCGCAATTTTATAATAGAAATTCCTTATAGCTTGAAGTAAAAGAATTGAAATATCTAATTTCAGAAGATTTTAGGTTTTTAATTGCAGTTTTAGTACACAGTACTTTTTTAATTAAGCGACGTTTTTAATTTTATTTTACAAATTCCTTTTTACTTTTATGATTTTAGTTTTGCTACGAGGAAATATTTTCATTGTTATTTATTTTACAAATACTTTGATTTTTATTTTCTCTTGTTTTCTTAGACATTTAACAACACATGTTTGTTTCTGGTATGACACATTTCACATAATTATTTTCTCTATTGATTTTATTGAAAGTGCATCGATGATGTGAATTGGTCTATAAAATATGAATAATAATTTGCGTATATTTACATCTACTAGAAATCATCGCTCAACTGCGTTTGCCCTCATCGCAGCAAGCCTGTCCCGTATTCCGATAGTAAGCTATACTTTCCTGTACGTATGCAGATCAAAGCAAGCGGTTTGCTTTGAACTCTATGACTCTGTCATATCCAGAAAGAAGATAAGCCTAGACTCTCTATGTTAGAATGAAACAGATGCGGGAAATATATGCATGCGTTACATTTCCACAGTTCCTGCATGTATTTAGTTAGTGCTTCATTATTTCTACACAGAAATATTAAACTAGAGGGTTATTCACGCAGAACTCACAACTTGTAATAAACTATGTATAATGTTATTCTGTTTGCAACGACTTTCATATATATAAGATATGCAGTTATGATAGAATTTTCTCACTATCACTTGGTATAATTATAGATGAAATTATTTTAAACATCAGTAACTAAACTTCAAAGCTAAGAATAATAAATTTTAGCATAAGAAAAATATGGTATCTGGACTACAACTGATAATAAAATAGTAACACAAACGATTTGGTTATGTGTACAACCAGTTGTGAAAGTCAAACTTTTTTTCATGAATTTTCAGTTTCAATCAAGCGAATTATTAAAAATAGACTTCTAAAACGTGTTGTACAAGTAGTTTTTTTATATAGTGATCTTTGCAAGCCAAAAGTGAAATAGAAATTGTCATTTCACTTTCTCCCACCCAAATCGTTAACATTTTACGATTTTGCTGTCATTCAAGAATTGTTATTATCGTTAATAAAAAAACTAGCAAACAATAATACAAAATACCAGGAAGACCCATTCGCTTTTCTACAAACATTAATTTGTAATTGTAATTGTATGGTGCATTTCGTGGTTATCTAATTAATTCTGGTAAAATTGGCTTGTAGTACTAATTCATATACCCCACATTATAGCGGAAACTGCACTAGTGGGGGCATCTACAACAAATGGGGACACTAGATCAGTATAGCTAATACATGAAGCCAAAGTGCAGTGTAAAATTAAAAGAGGAAGACCGCGACAAGTATGGGAGCATACCATAAAAAATAGCACCCAGAATAGGGGAATGAGCTGAGAAGGAGCAAAAACACTGGCCAGTAACCGAAGATTATGGAAGAATTTTGTTTATAATTTGGATTAGAAATGTATTTACCCGACACCCTTTAGGGTAAAAGGGTTTTGATATATGTATATATATATATATATATATATATATATATATAATATATATATATATAAGGTAAACTTAATAAGTCGGCGATTAAAGGTCTGGTTCATTACTTTAAAGTATATATATTTAAAACAACCCTACATGTTTCGGCAATATGCCTTTGTCAAGGGCATACAAAATATAAATGCTATATATTTTGTATTCCCTTGACAAAGGCATATTGCCGAAACATGTAGGGTTGTTTTAAATATATATACTTTAAAGTAATGAACCAGACCTTTAATCGCCGACTTATTAGGTTTACCTTATCATACCAAGGTCACGAAGATATTATATTTATATATATATATATATATATATATATATATATATATAAGTAAACAAAGAGTATTTGTCGTTAAAACAAGTATGTAAAATAAAAATTGTTGGGGAATCCGGCAATAAAAACCTTTAGTTAGTCAATTAGAGTCCTTTATTTTTTACCTTATATTTCGCTCTGTAGATTTAGAGCTTCATCAGAGGTCACTTTAATCAAAAGAAAATACAACATTAGCTAATTTAGTCTACTAATTATAAGATTAATACTTACAAAAGCGAAACTATTTTTTGTGAGAGATATAACATTTTTAAAAAAACGAAACCTATAGAGAAACAAGCAGTCCACGTAATACAAATAAAACTTTATATTAATTAAAAATTGTTACTTTAAAAGCTTATTGTTTTTACATATTAAAACCATTTAAAAAATTATTATTTTTTCAACAAACACATCTAAAAAGAAACACACACGTAGTAAAGAACTACTTGTCTTGATTTAAATTACATTTTAACAATTCAAGTATCGACAAGGTAGTGTATTAAATTTTCGAAACCAATGTCATACTCGTATATGCAAAACCTATGATAAAAGTACAGTAGGTAAAAAACAAGCAATGTCAAGGTTAACGATATATATACAGATGTTCAAAAGTTGCGTGCTTAATTTCAATAATGTGCAGGCTACAAACAGGTTAAACTTAATTAAAAAGAAATTGCAAAATTAAAATTATAATCATATGAAAAAATTGTGGAAGGACAAATGTGTTAAATGACATCAATAGAGTTAATATTCTGTGTATTTAGATGATTTGAGTTTTTGATATGAGAAAAAGTCAGTAAAAAGGCATATATTGCGCTTAAATTATTTGTGTCAGATCTGAAATTCATAGCGTGAGGATTATTATTGATCTCAACCATCTCCAAAAACTCCCTACATTTTAAACTATTAACTCTCTGGAGGATTTTAACATTCTCAAAATTTGGGTTGTGGTTGTATTTGATCATATGTGAGGACAAAGCACATCTGCTCTTCCCAGTTCGAACGTCGCTCTTATGTGTGGTAAGTCTGGTTTTTAACCAAGTTGAGGTATGACCTATATAAACTTTGTTGCATTCATTGCAAGGAATGCTATATACAACGTTCGACTGGAAAGGCAAAGGTGTCAAGTCCTTAGTTTTACTAAAATGAGTACGTAACGGATTGTAGTTATAAAAACCCAATTTTATATCGTCTGTGGCGAGGACCCTAGAGAGCCGCTCCGACACCCCCACAATGTAAGGAAATCTGTAATATTTCACAATTTTTGGCTGGTCTTTGTTGGTAAGGTCCGCGCTCTGACCGTAAGTAGCTGGAGTGGAAAAAATGAGTCTGCTAATCAAACCCCGAGGGTAACCGTTGTTTGCAAACATTCCATCCAACAATCGAAGGTTACGCTGTCTGAAGGAGGGGTGGCTTATCCTAGTCACTCTCCGTTTCATGCCAGGTTTTGCATATACGAGTATGACATTGGTTTCGAAAATTTAATACACTACCTTGTCGACACTTGAATTGTTAAAATGTAATTTAAATCAAGACAAGTAGTTCTTTACTACGTGTGTGTTTCTTTTTAGATGTGTTTGTTGAAAAAATAATAATTTTTTAAATGGTTTTAATATGTAAAAACAATAAGCTTTTAAAGTAACAATTTTTAATTAATATAAAGTTTTATTTGTATTACGTGGACTGCTTGTTTCTCTATAGGTTTTGTTTTTTTAAAAATGTTATATCTCTCACAAAAAATAGTTTCGCTTTTGTAAGTATTAATCTTATAATTAGTAGACTAAATTAGCTAATGTTGTATTTTCTTTTGATTAAAGTGACCTCTGATGAAGCTCTAAATCTACAGAGCGAAATATAAGGTAAAAAATAAAGGACTCTAATTGACTAACTAAAGGTTTTTATTGCCGGATTCCCCAACAATTTTTATTTTATATATATATATATATATATATATATATATATATATGTATGGTGGAATTCAACGTGTATGTTGATGGTGAATAGCACTATGTATTAATAACTTACTACACTTGTGTAGAATTAGGGTGTCGTTTTGTAGAAAAACACTATTTTGGTTGTGTGACGTTTCGGTCTTGTATTTAGACCTTCCTCAGACCTGTTTTTATTAAGAAGAAAACAAGAACGGAATGTAAACAAACTTGTCAATATGTTGTCATTGTACAAATAAAAAGTATCACAAGTACTTACATAACCTAGACTATTGTTTTTAATACTCCACATACGAGCCTGTTACAGTGGCCTCTACACGTTAAAATCATCGCTATGTCAATGATGATAAAAAACACTAAACATTTAATACACTAGTACATATACAGTAATAAAATAAATAAAAATAATATATATTAATATAGTCCGTCCTCCTCTTTGGTTCGACTATATTAATTGTTTAAAAATTCAACTAGACTTATTTATTATTTAATATATATGTATATCTACTTACAAGTGAGTTCTAGAGTGTAAGTACATATATAATCTTTATGTTATTACAAATCTTTATTAAAAGTAAGAAATTGCCTCTCAGCTGCTCAGTCGTTTATGTTTATAGGATTGATTAATTTTTTAGAACAAAATAAATATATAAATACTGACTTTGTATGTCCAATTATTTGAGGACATCTATCTGTGAAAAATTTAATAATAGTTTTCGGGATACAGTTATCTATTTTTATTATACTCTATTTTTAAAGTAGAGAGACGAATTTCTGAACAGACCACTTTGACAGTGAAATCTGTTCAGAAATTCGTCTCTCTACTTTAAAAATAGAGTATATATGCCTGCTAATTGTCAAGTAGAAAATTTATGAAATTAAGATTTACCTGTTTATTTTAGAGGTTAAGTGTAAAGTGGCATATTGATTCTCTATTTAAAAACAAAGATCGATTTGATATAAATCAATAAGTTTATTGTACACACTTAAATATACAAATTACGAGGATTATTTAATATAGTCTTGAATATGTGAATGAAACTATCTGGTATAATACGTCCCAATGAATATATTAATGCACAAGTAGCAAGAAAGAATATATAGCACTTCTTTATGTATTTAATTGTTTTATGTCTAATAAATTTAGCTTTTAGGTAATTGGACAACTTAATATATGCAAATACAAATGGATTTAATATTTATTTTGGTTTCGGAGAAATCTTATGTTGTTACGAATATATCGAAGGATAATAAATTTCTAAATGTTATATCTTAATTTAATGAGCATTTATTTTTTTTAAGAATAGTTAATAATTAAACCTGGGTTTGCCTTGTCTTGAACTGTGACTTGATATCTGGCTAGCACGAATACTTTGTGACTGGTTTCTCGAGAAGTGGCCCTGACGATCCGAATAGTGCTTCCGATTACTCTTCGATGTTATTATTTTCTAGTCCTGATGATGTGCAATCGATCTGGATACTGTTCTTTAGCTTAAACAGGAACTTATGGTTGCTACCCGCTGGATATTTCTTCCTACTCCTTTGAAGCCTCTCGAAAAGAATAATAAAGGTAAAATTAATTATTATATTTTCTTTAAAGTGTAATCTTCTTCAAATTGATTGTTCCTTTTTTAAATTAGAAGACCTTTCTATCTTCTTAATAACCAAAACTCCTTCTTGGTTCCACAAATTTTCTCATAAATTGTATACTTTTATAAATCTTGATACTAATTGCTGCTCCAATATATATATTATTTATTTTCTTCCTTTATAAATTTTTATAAACACTTTAATTCGCCTTTTAAATGCTTTTTTTAAATTTTTCCAGGAACGCTTATATAATTTCCAATATGGCGCCTAGAAAATTCTACCAACTCCCACGTCCGTTCCCTTACGAAGCTGGGACGCGTCTCTCCATTCAGATTTTCCATTACAAGGCAACTACTTATTTTATTATTCATAATACCAATATATATATTTTCAAAAAGTATACAAATATTTGTGAGTATTTAATTTTTAATTTAAAACGATAAATTTAATTCATTTAAATTTAACAACTGTCATTCATTTAAATATCTTCTTTCTTTAAATAGAAGAAGTGCTTTATATTTTACAATTGAATTCACATTTAAAAATAACATTTCTTATTATAATACTTAATCTAAACTTATTCTATATGCTCAACATTCTTCCTTGTTATACTTTTCAAATGATTTATATATTATATGAAATTCTCCAATAATTATTAAATGAACATAAATAGACTATATTAATATATATATATATATATATGAAAAATTTTTGTGAAAAACTTATCTGCGCGGAATGTGCATATATCGATATTTCACTGTTTTTTACAGATCATCAGTGCACCTTACCGAAGACAGACATGTTATTCACTTCTATACTACGTGTATATATACGAACTGTAATGAACTTCATGTGTATGAGAATTAATAATTATTAAATCTCATTTTACATTGTAGAATTAAATGCAACAAATTATAGCGACAATCGCATGTAAAATGAGATTTAATAATTATTAATTCTCATACACATGAAGTTCATATATATATATATATATATATATATATATATATATATATATGTGGTAAATTCAATTTGTTGGCGATTGGCGATTGGCGATTTATATATTTTATAGTCCTTGAAAAAGGCATCATCTGCCTAAACATGTAGGGTTGTTTTGAATGTATACATTTTGAAGTGGAACCAGACCTTAAATCGCCAACAAATGGAATTTACCATAACATACAAAGGTCACGAAATAATTATCTATATATATATATATATATATATATATATATATATATATATATATGTAAATACAAAGATAATGACAAATATTATATAATATTTGATGACATTAATATACTGTCATTTATATTTTAAATTTCTTTAAAAAGGGCATCTATACCGAAACGTGTAAGATTGTTTTAAATATATACATATTGAAGAAAAACGAGACCTTAAATCGCCAACTAATTGAATCTACCATATATAAATACATATATATATATATATATATATATATATATATATAATAACTTCGTGACCTCGGTATGATATGGTAAACCTAATCAGTAGGCGATTTCCCTGCCTATCCCTGTTTTCTGTTTTTTGCTGATGTGGTCCTCTACTGGGTTGTAGCCTAGCATATGCGCTACAAAACTCTAGGGGGGTCTGCCCGTTGGGCAGTCAGGTGCCATTCCGCCTTTCCAGCAAGAGTGAGGAACCATGCTACGCGGCGCTATCTCGTCGCCGCGCAATGCACACACCACTAGGACCGGTCCTGGGCGGCAACCTGGCTAGGCTGCCGTTAACAGCACACACACGTTCGACGTGTGTGCTATGCCCCCGCTTCGGCGGAAAACGTTAAGATGGCACAAGTGTGACCATCGTCGACCGAGGTAGCCACTAAAAGTGTTCCCTTAGTTAGCGATGAGCAACCCCGTACAGGGTGCGCTTCGCCTGTCTGCGCCTTGCCTCGTTGGGGCGGGGGTCAGGCCGTCGAAGTACTGCACGGAATTGTAAAGAAGTTGTCGGGAAAGGGTTGGCGGCCCTATGCAACGGCTGGTTATCCGACCTCTCTAAATTCATGCGACCGATCACTAAACACACGCACGAACGCACCGACATACAAAACCCTACACTTACGCTCTCACACAAAACCACACACCCATAGAGAGACGCAAGCTGCCAGCAGCAACCAACACACAAGTTCATACCCAGAAGGAGACACAAATTGCTAGCAGCGAACAACACATATGTTCACACCTTGTTATCTATTTTTTGGAATACTAAGGCATGATTTATTATTATTACTAGAATGTATCTTTGAATAATTTAAACCATAGCAACTTAATTACTTGACATTTATATCCTGTCATTCATATTTTGTATTCTCTTGATAAAGGCGTACACAGCCGAAACATGTAGAGTTTTTTAAATACATATATTTTGAAGTAATATACAGACCTTTAATCGCCTACTGATTAGGTTTACCATATATATATATATATATATATATATATATATATATATATTATATGTTAAAAAAGAACTGGACAATAGAGAAAATATCGATATTTCGAAAAAAGATCAAGATAAAGATGTTCTTGAAGCGGAAATCACAGGGATATGAGCGAAAGAAATCCAAGACAATAACATTCACTGAAATTGTGAAATATTTAAGTGAAACCGGGTATGACAAGCATTTGACGATCAAAAGATATACGGTCATTTTGGTTTCTGTTGCAGCTTGTGCATGTTTAAACTTGTCTAAGCGTACGCTTACTTGTTTGTAGAGCTTACTCAATCACAGGATGAATATAAAGGTTGTACCCTTTATATACATTTGTGTAATTATTTGTTAGTTTTCTTTTAGTATGGCAAGGTGAAAGTGTATAAACCGTCCGGGACATATTTTGTTA
This sequence comes from Melolontha melolontha, assembly GCA_935421215.2. Classification (NCBI taxonomy): domain Eukaryota; kingdom Metazoa; phylum Arthropoda; class Insecta; order Coleoptera; family Scarabaeidae; genus Melolontha; species Melolontha melolontha. Next base: position 125,561,937 of record OW285237.1, on the reverse strand, counting down.
TACATATATGTGGGTGTTTTATTGTACACAGAAGTTTATACTTTTGCTCCCATTAAGTATAAAAATAGATGTGATAAAGCAATTTGTAAAAGCATTGAATAACAATGAAAACTGCTTTAAATATCTCCGTAGTAAATTTTCCGGTTTGTCTTCATTGGTCCCCAAATTAAAAAAAAGGTTTTGGACAGTCACCTTAAAACTACTGTAACTGCCGTTGAAACGGAAGCCTCGATGACTTTCCAAAGTGTTAATGGAAGACTTTCTAGAAAATCGTAACTCATAAGATTATGAAAAAGTTGCTCAAAAGATGCTGCAAAAGCTTCACTATTTAGGTTACAATACGACCATCAAAATTCACTTTTTGCATGCACACGCAGAAAAACGATTAAACGGTCTTTTCAAACAAAGAAACAACGATCTTATTAATGCAAGTTTCAGAATTTCGGATAATACTATTTAGTATTTATGGTTTTTTAAAGGACCGTGTTGGTCTAGTAGTAGGTCACTAGGCTATGAATCTTTATGGACTAGATTCAAACCCTGATCTAGCCAATAATATCGATGGCGTTTTTCGGTCCCAGGCTGACAAAAAAATGAGTACCACGAAGTAAAACTTTAGGGTAAAAATAGACGGTCGCTGCATAACGCTAGCTACATTATCATCCTAGTGTACCGAACGGCTCAAGTTGTAACAATCCTACCATGTTACCACCCCAAAGGCCTGCTAAGGCTAGTACGGAAACTATTATTATTATTATGTACTTTTGATATATAATAATCTAAAAGTGTCAATTTGTTATTATTAACTGGAATATAGTTATGTACGTTTGTAAGAAGCAATGATTTTTCTATTACGTAATTTATGTTTTATACGATAAGAAAATGTGGATGTGATAGGAAAAAATATAAATCTAATTTGAAATCACAACATATTTGGTCAATAATCACTTATTAAAATTTAAACCACAATGAACAAGCTTATATTTATAAACTATTATTTAACTGTTATTAACTGTGTTATTTAACTATATATGTATGTAAAATACTATTTGGTATGTTAATCAATTAATTACATTTTTTAAATCTTGTCCAGAAATTAATATTTTTAATTTAATATTGCGGAGCAACATATACAAACCTATGTTTGATTTGTATTTTTTATATTCTTGCTATGAAAAAACCCTATAACTATACAAAAAACACACATGTGCACATGTCGAATTGTTAAAAACGATTGACATGTACTTATAAAAGAAAAAGAAGGTAGAATATTGTGAATATTTAGTGAAAATCTCCAGGGTAAGTGCTTTATTTTCTCATTTTGTATAGATAGCATAAATTTGTTTTAAAATATTTTAATTATGAAAATGTGTCTATATTCTTTCAATTCTAATTTCACATCTTCTGAAATAAATTTCATAAAACAGGAACTTTTTAATGATCGAAAACTTTCCACTCTAAATTTTAAAAAAAATGTATTTAATAAGCTTTAAACAATTAATCATTTATCACAAAGAGACTAAACGTGTTATAAAATAGAAATATTTAATTTCAAAATAAAATATAGTATATGTTTGTTAAGTTTAACACTAGTAATTTTTTCAGTTAGTTATGTTCATAAATTAAAAATATGGCATTTTAATTGGATTTATTATTTATTAAGCTTTTCGTTTAAAACATTCAATGTCTATTAACGTCACTAGACTGAACACCATTTCTTTTTTTTCTTAATTAAAGTCCTTCACACCTTTTTTGGTTTTGTTTGTTTTCTGGATGTATTAGTTCCGCGTGTTTGTTATTCGGAAGTACATAAAGAAAATATAAAATTAATTTTATTATATAAAATCAAGTTTGTAATTTTTAGAAAATATGAAAAGAAAAACATTTTTAAATGAAAATCTACGAAACAAAAACAACAGTTTTATATTCACAGATAATTATTGTTATTACTTGATGTGGCTAATGTAAACAAAAAATAGCATTGATCTGCAGCACAGAATAAAGGAGAGAAAAGTAATATAAGAAGTCATTCCTAATTATCCATTGACAAAAAGCTTTTTATATTTATTTAGGATTTATTTACTTTTTGTGGCAAGCCATAATCAAGGCCTCCATAGTATTTATTGATAAATATACGGATTCTGTTCCTCGCTAACGCCGTTTTTATTTGTGTATCCATAAACAGTAATATGCTAATCTAAGAAAGGCTTCTTAACTTATTTCAGTATTTGTTTAATATTATATATTTTCTTTATTTTTGGAGCCAAAATATTTTTAAAATTGTAAAGATATTTTCTAAGAATGCCATTTTCACATCACAAACTGGCAAAAGAAATATAGGTAGAAGACGTTTATTTTAATGTATTATAATCAAGATTTCTCTCAATAATTAATATAAAATATATAAATAATAAAGCCTATTTTTCTTCCTTCCACGGCAAAAATCGTCTCCTTTTTATAATGAATATTAAATCATCAGTATATTCTATTAGTTTATTACTTCCACTTCTTAGATTCTCTTTATTTATTATCTTTGTCACACATTCCAACACTAGATGAAGTGATCCTGCTGGTAATGCATCACCATATTTCAGGCGCGGCTCGTGATGACGTATTTGGGGGTGCATGTACAATGATGCGAGTGCTTCGTGTATTCTCGTGTACAAACAGTAGCGTTTTCTTAGTAAACACCGAAAACACACGAGGCACTCGCATCATTGTACATGCACTCCCAATACGTCATCACGAGCCGCGCCTGCCATATTTTAATTATTGATTGATTATTAATTATTGATACTGACATTTCGTCCAATGCTTTTATAAGTCAAATCTTTTTAAGCATTTACAGCTGTAAAGAATAAATTGCGAACGATATACGCTAACGGGTTTGAATGTTGTTCGGGTTTATTTTGGATTGAATGCTAATCATTTCAGACGAAATGCTATAATTTTGCCACTTAGAGAATTCCAATTGGTTTTTGTTTCTTCGGATCACAAACGTTTTTCCATTCATCTACGGTCCAATGGATAGGAGTCTATGCAAATTCGAACCGTTCCATTCGATTTGTTTTTGAAGTCAAAGACTTTCCTAACTGCCTATGCCGTTCTATATCGTTGAGCCACGTAACTATTCTTACAGCTATTTATGTGGTTCCAACATCAGAGAGATAGCGATGCGTTTCAACTGCTCTAGCTTGACGGCTTCGATTTGCTTTACGCTTCAGGTGTCTGCGTATTTTTTAATTAATTTGGAAATTCAAGCCTAAATAATAGGAGCAAGATTAGGATAGACGTTATTGAATAATATGCATACTTCTTGTTGTGTTCGTTTTCGATGACCATATCTTACCATGATAAGAATATCAATTTTTTCCTTTTCTGTTAAGTTAACCATTTTTAACACACTCAAATGTAACTAACACACAAAAAATTTTCGGCAGCACAGCTAATTATCAAAAAATAACACCTGATAAACAACCGAAAACCGCCAACAGGCACAGGTAACGACAATTTCGTTATAAGTGACTATCACATTAGAATTCGATTATTCTCGGAAATGTCATTATGTGATCGCCTCATAAAATGTAACTATTTGTACGTAGAAAAATATACTGATTCAGAAAATAATATCAAAAACATAGGTACGTTAATATTTAAAAAACAAAAGTTGGTTACCATAGCAACGACACCGTAAAAAATAACGCCACGAAAACTCGATCAAAACACTGCAAATTATAATTTAAAGAACTTTTATTTGAAGAAAATTTAGATTAGAACAGTATCTAAATTAATAACGGAATTATTCCATACTATTGCCTGACCCTGTATATATACATATATTATTTATTTATATATTTGCATTTACAAAAAAACAATATCTAAGTATAGATAAGAACACTGAAATTTCAGAAAATTAACTAGAATTATGTATCTCGCTTATATAGTTAAGGAAAAATTAAAAATACATGGAAACTATTTTATTTCGAGCCTAATTTATAAATTATTATAGTAAAATATGTATTAACTGCTATGCGTTTTAATAAAGAAGTATACCAAATATTTTGTGTTAGTAGTTTTCAAAACTACTCCTGTTTTGTTTTTTGGAAGTTCTTTCTTCATTAAGATTCATAAGTTTTCAATCATGTTTATCTGGGTTATTCTTAAACCACAACAAAGACTGTATTCCTAATTCTTCCTTACATTCTATCATTCTATTATCTAAACAAGGAAATTTACATTAAAACCCAAAACAATGATTAATAAGCAAATAAATTGCAAAATTGTAGATCTGGTCATGTTATTTTTTTTATTGCGTGCAGCATTAACTATACGAATCGTAGGTAATATACTGTCAACCATAAGTTTTCCTTTATTTCTGTTTCTTACTGTTGTGGTTTCATTTAAACCTAATAAATTAATTTTCGAATCGTCTAAGAATACAATTTTCGTCAACTTACTTCGTCAACATTTTGCAGGCCTTGATATTCGAACACTTATTTATAGTGTTTATAGTGCTAGAGTTGACGCCAGTAGTTTAATTCTAATTCTCGTGGTCAAAGCAAATCTATCTTTACAATATGCTTAATTAAGCGACGTTCCTGTCGCTACCGGGTTTTATTTTTACTAATAATAATAACAATAGCAATAAAAATAATAATTCATGCCTCAGCATTCTCCGGCAAGGAACATTGACAGGACATAAGTTATTATTACACCCGCGCCCGTAGGACGATTTAAGATATTTGACTGTCGTATTCACCTTTTACAACAAGGAAAACTACAAAAACCTTGTAGTGACTCCGGATCCTATTCCTATATCCCAACATAATAGGCTGAAATCTCTAAGTGACTTACCACTGCGATATCGGCCAGCCAATGGTGCCATTTGTTTATATTTTCTTAAAGTTTTCGAACAGAAGATTTGTTGATTACTCTTGAAATTGTAAACACAAAAAGATTTTCTTCTTCTAATATTAGTACTTTGTAGAGGACGGACATTCTTACAACATGACTAAGTTCTCCGAATACAATAGCCGTTGTCCATTGTTAACGCTGCGAAAATCAGGTGGCCGAGAAAGTCAAACACAAATACTTCATTGTATTACGCCGGGATGTACTCAGCGAAGTTTATAAACATTTCCAATTGCCGATTGCGTTTAATGGAATATATCCTCCGAATACAATAGCTGTGTTGTTCATTGTAATCGCAACGGACCAGATGGCCGGGTAAGACTAACAAATAGTTCATTGAATTACGCCGAGTCATGTGGTAAGAATGTCCATTCTCTAGTACTTTGTTTGCATTTTACTTCTACATACATTTGTTTATATTTAACATGTCCACTATGTTTAAATTAAATGAATTTCTAAACAACGATTTCCTGTAACTTTTTCGCAATACACAAAGCAATAGTGATTCCATCCAAAATAAATAACTATATTATTTTTGGTAAAGAGGTTATATTATGTAATTCATTATTACCAAAGCAGTATTGTGACTTCTTTCTGTCACTAGTTTACTTAAATCTTAAAATCTCAAATCAGTTTGAAATCATTTTATTAATATTGCGTATTCTCTGGTGCACTTTTTAGATGGCAGACCAAACAGTTATACACTTACTACATAGCGTAGAGGCCTTTTGTCGCCAATTATATTTCATAACCACTCATGATGAAAATGTATATCTTTCACCGTTTTGTTTGCACGCTACCTTATCGATGATTTATGAAGGAACAACAGATAGTACAAAAAGGCAAATACAAAATGTATTAAACTTATATGATTCTGAAACAAATACTAAGGCTTACAGAAAACTGTTTGACAAACTGAGTACTATTGAAAATTTCAAATTATTCTTTCTAATTAATATATGTGTTCAAGACAAATATGTTATTGAAGAAGCTTATAAAGAATTAGTTACTGATACCTTTCTGTCTGGACTGCAGTCTATTAATTATCTAAACAATATTGATGCTGCAGAAAAAATTAATGCATGGATTAAACGAAAAACTGAGAATAAAATAAGCAGTATTGTGAACCCAGGAGATTTTCACTGTTTAACGCGTATTGTTTTATTAAATGTTGGTTTTTTTAATGCAAAGTGGTTAAATAAATTTGATGCTTCGAAAACTACTATCCAAAAATTCTATTTAACTGAAACTGACAGCATAGACTGTAATATGATGAGTCTTACTGGCAATGTTGATTACGTTTATAATAAAGAACTCAACTCCGAAATTTTGAGATTCCCCTTTGTCAATAAACTCTTCAGTTTATTGATTCTTTTTCCAAGATCTATCTACAGTATGACACATTTGGAAAGACAATTACGACATGTTTCATTCGCGGAATTGATCGAAATTCTGGATAATCGAGTCAATCGAACTGTTTATTTACCCAAATTTATGATAGAAAAGAAATACGATTTAAGTAATGAATTGCGACGGGTAAATATCTTTTCTTTTTTTCTTATTATCAAAAAAAATATTAACCTTTTATTTTTTAGCGAATGACAGTAGAAGGATTAGTGTTAAATAAATAGTCATTAATTAACTCTAGACCAGCAGATGTTTTGTCGATCGATTATTATCGAGTGCTAAAATACTTCATAACGAGCTGTCCGAACGATTCCTTAAATTAATGGAGATTCCGGTAGACCTAGATCAGGTTCTACTTCAGTAGAGTTAGATGTTTTGACCAAGTAGAAGGCAACTCACATATTAGCACTCGAATACTTGCCTCATTCCCTGATTTAATTTCTTTAGTTTTAATTTAAATTATCCTTTGCTTTATTTAAATTTTCATCAAAAATTCTATGTACCCTAGTAATACAATATTAAATCGACCTTAGGTCAAAAACCGTTGGGTTGCCGACCCATGTTGAGTAAGACTTTTTTGTTTGTTTTTCCATCAGTACTATAATTGGGATAAATATCCGACAACTTTTTTTAACATAGTATTTGGTATTTAATTTTTTTTCTATTTTGTATTTATCATCTCGAACCCAGCACATAAATATGACCTAAAACATGACTTTATAACAATTTTCTGACTTAAATGATTTATAAAAATGAGTAACTGTAATACACCATAGCTGGTCTAAAGTCAGAGGAAAGTTTCCGGCTACGCACGCATTCGCTAAAAAATTTCTTCTTCTTAATCTCTTCTTTGAGAAAAAAAAACACATCTTCAATAAAATGCATGTTTCGACTACATTTAAAATATTTGTGATTTTTAGACGGGCTTTGGAAGACTTTTCTGCGGGTCGAAGGAGTTTGAGAATATAGTGGGAAAAAAATCCATTTGCATAAGCAAAGCTATTCAAAAAAATAGTATAGCAGTTGATGAAGAGGGAATTACTGCAGCACCTAAACCAGGTAATCGTGTCTAGTATAAATCAAATAACTAATAGGATAATTTAAAAGATAGGACAACAAAAATAACTAGTTACTAGGGCAGATTTCGTCCAAAGTACTTTATTGCGATTTGTTTAAAATGTAGGAAAACTGTACAAACAATAACAATAACAATAGCTGAAAACGATTACTATATTTTCATTTTGAAAAATAACTTGTTTGAAAAGACGAAGAGAGATTTTTGTTTTCTAATTACAAATAATTAGTATTTTTAGTATTTTTAAAAAATTTCTTTTATAAACTAGATAGAAGAAATGATTATTCTTGGTCGTATTTGCGGAAAGTCATTAAATATTCAAAATTATTGCGACTCTGCTAGTCGTGTATTATAAATAATTTAAATTTAAATTGAACAATATATTGAAACTTTTTTGTTTATAATTGTCGCAATTAATGTACTTGTTGAAAATATATCTTAAAATAACGTTAGTTTGTGGAATTGTAAAGATAAATATCAATGTTTTAACGTTTTTTTAATATTAGTAATAGTAAATCATTGACAATTTCATTTCAATATATTGTTTCCGGCAGGTGGAGCCACTTTTGCTTTGGTACTCGTTAGACTGTTTCTGGCGTGAAGTGATGTTTCGTCAGCAATTATATAACGCCGCAAAAGCTCACTTATACATATTCAAATATATATTCTCAGGCAATTTCGCTTCCGATTGTCTGACAGTAAATGCGGCATCTATTTAGCCGATTCTTATGCCCAAGCACACGTAAGATATTTAATACATATTCAGTAGAGATGTGGGTAAGAATATGTGCTCGTATGAATTCTGAACCACTCCATGAGAAATTGCAGAATCGAATCCTTAAATTTTTTTATTCGTACCAAGTTATAAAGAATCAAATTCATATCTTGATTATGCTGGTTCATTGTTTGGTTCATGGAATTCACATGTTTTCTTAGAGTCTGGTTATCTCATTTCATTTCTTCTCTCATGAAAAAGAAAACGCATCATATACTCGTGACAAGATGACTCGTTTGTCTTTTCTTGACCTAAATCACTTACTAAAGGAATGTGTTCCTCCTTTTCTGATGTATCTATACCTATGACTATGACTTCATTCATTTTTAGAAGGTGAATCTTCATCAATTGTATTTGATAAAATTATTGGTTTTTGTGTGCTATAGTTAGTAAAAGAATATGATACTGCAGGAGAAACGAGTCACTCCTGAAACTTGTAATTCCTTAGTGTTATCTTTGTTACCAGTTTTGTTTAAGCTTTTATATGTCTACTCTTTCATTTCCGTTTGTTATTGAAGAAAATATATGGGAAGTATGCGTGCATTATTTACTTCTCTATATACACCTATGAATATGCCTATATTTATATAGTAAAAGTTATAATTTTCCGCCCACCAAGTTGAGACCCAATGAATATACCTATGTGTTGCGAAATAGGTTAGACGGGATAAATAAAGAATGATAGCTATGCGTTACACAAGTATACAGACTGATTCATTTTCGGCCCTCACCATGGGGATCTCTCTTATTATTGGAGATAGAGTATAGGTTTAAATTTGGCAAAGTTGTTAAATTTTGTGTTTGTTTTAAATCCGTAAAGAAAATAGACCTGTGACAAATGACCTTCGTTATTTAAAAAAAAACGCGAAAACCCCATTTTCTTCTTTTACCTGTAGCACCGACATTTGGCCTTGTAGAGAAAAAATAAAAACACATTCTTGTGGCCATTTCTAAACCTCTATCCAGTGGTGTACTCTAAAATTTTATACGACGTTTCGTTTCTTTCTGGCCATCATCAACTATCTAATTTGTTATAGGCGCCATATTGGATTTAGACATCTTCAGAAAGAGTTTTTTTTCTGATTTCAACCATGTATCACATGCTGACTATAGTTTTTGACATTAGGTTTTATTTGAAAGAATAAATTACAAGATTAAATAAGGTAGCCTTTGGAATTTCAATCTGTTAAACATTTCATTTATTGTTCATTAATAATACAAAAATGTCATTTCCACAGTGGTTTTGTGGAAGTTTCGCTTATATAATTCCTCCTTCCCTAGGACGAGCAAATAAGGGATCTAAAGTTTGTTCGTCTAGCGTGGGGTCTTCGGTTGCCTTCTGCGTGGTGTCCTTGAAATGTACGTAGGTACCATAGCCCACGAAGATGAATGTGGCTGCAACAATGAGAAGAAATAGGCAGGTATTCGTCCATGTATGTCCGATTCTTCCTACAGTCTCGAGTTTGTCGGATTTCATATTATCCGCTAACATTTTAATGTGTTTTATTTCTTTTTGATTAATTGGAGATACTTCCAAAAGGTTGATTAACCGTGGTTTGAGATAGGTTAATATGAAAGGTGGGTAGTTCGAAAACGTTCCCGTCTGGTGGTTGTTAGGCATGAAGTTTTCATTTTCTATTTCTATACTGCAATCTTCAAAAGTTATTACTGATGGACCGGGTATTATGAGGAGTCCGTCTTGAGGACAGGTCGATCGAATCGTCGTCGGTTTCTTTGGATTAACTAATATCTTGTCCGGGCTTATTCATTGCACTATTGTCTTCGTTAGTGTAACTGTTGTAAGTGGACACCTGTTGTTTCAATTTATTATTATGTCCTTTAGGCATGAGTCTCCTTTCATTAAGTTTTCTTGTTTGCAAAATAAATATCATCGACTGCGTTGCACTCCTTTTCGGAATTCCAATAATATTCGTTGTCGAACAGTAAGTATGGAGTTTCGGGTATAAGAGTGTAATTATATTGGTATACAGGGAAAAGATGAAAATAATTGTATGGTTGGGATATTATAGGAACATGTATTTTGAACAGTATTATATTATTTGTAATGATAAAATCGGCAGTGAAAAATGAATAATAATTAATCATGTGACTAAATTTCGGAATATTTTTATAATTGTATTCTTTTTCTAAAGTATTTAGAATATTTTTTATTTCATAAGTTTGTGCAATTGACGTATGTAGCGTGTGTAAATTAGTAAAAGACAATGCTGTTTCTAGGTTATTCATAATGTCTAGTAAAGATTGTAATTCTAATATGAGTTTGTCTATAGTTAAACTAAGGGACATTACTTCTCTTTGTTCTAGTAACTTTTTGTCATTACTAACGAGGTGGTTAAGTTGAGTAGTTACTTTCTCTTGATTAGTCTGAAGCGTTTCAAAAGCTTCTGTATATTTATAAATAATTTCTTTTAAAATTATTTGTTGATTAGAAAGTGAGGTTTCAATTTTATGTTCGTTCTTATTGATCGTATCTAAGTATTTGTTAATGTAGGTTCTGTCATTAGAATCCATAGTACCAAATACGTATTTAGATGCGGTGCCTATGCCGTCGAATATTGCTCTTTTTTTTCGGACATAGTGAACTGTTAAAATTTTATTATTAATTTTATTATTTAAGGCATTAGCAATATCTAGTTTTTGCAATAGAAGAAGTGAAAAGTGATTAGAATTTCTGTGTAGAAAATTCTTTAAAAAGTTAATTTGAGTTTGAATATTAGCATTTAATAATACAGATTTAGTGATGTTTACGTGATATAAAAATACATGCTCTGCTTGGATAATATGAGCTTTGCCCATTTGTAGAGGTAAAATAGGGTTATTTAATCTCTTGATCTGAAGCGAATAGCTTTGACAAAGGAATATTGTCGTCAGGATCGTTTGTAGAAGCATCGTTGTCTTGATGTTCTGTAACAACAAATTTTCGTTGTGGTTTTAATTGTCTTTGATGCGTAATTCTATCATTCGCTATAATTTTATTATCGCTGATAGTCGCGGGGTTATTTAATTTGACAAAAGGTTGTTGATCTTTTTGTGTCTTATTATTATTTTTAGAGTACAGGGGTTGGTTTACGTTTACCGTTAAAGATCGTTTACGGTGACGGTTTTCGCGTTCTAAATTTTGTATTTGTTTTCTCTCTAATCTTTCAAATATTTGCTTCGATAATGTCTCTAGTAGTTGTGTATGCTCTATAATATAATTTGAAATTTGTTCGTTTTTTGTTAGTTCAAAAGGGTTCTTTAAATGTAATTGTCCTTTCGCAACTTGGAAGGGCGTGTATTCTGTGGCTGACTGTATACTATTATTGTACGATAAGATGGCGTAATTCATAATGTCAGTTATGTTTTGGTTAAGTATTTCCTCTCGTAAAGTTCTGATACTTTCAATAATAGTTCAATGAAATCGTTCTATCGGTCTGTTACTATTAGGATTGTATATCGTCGTATAATGTAGTTCGATTTCATATAAATTACAAAGATCTTGGAATACTCTATTTTTAAATTCAATACCATTGTCACACGTAATTTTCCTAGGTATGCCAAAGTAGGAGAAGTACTGAATTATTCGGTTGGAACTTTCGGCTGCGTTTAGCGATGTTACCGGGAAAGCTAGTTCGAATTTTGAGAAACTATCTATTATTGTTATAAATTATAAATATTGATTAGATATTTTAAATGAATCAATATAAATGAGCTCGAAATGTTTGGAGCCTATAGGTGTAGTTTTAAAGATTAATTTGTTTGGGTGCCTTTCGTATTTTGATTTTTGACATATTTCACAAGAATTGATGTAATTTCTTACATCGATTTCTAAGTTCGGCCAATAAAAATGTTTCTTAACAGCTGAGATATTTTCTGTTATTCCGCGATGTGATGTTTTAGTTTCGTGGTAAAGTTTAATTTTTTCTTGTTGTTTAATTATATCTTCTAACATGGTTCGGGTTATTAATATTGTAAAGCTTTTGTTTTGAAAGTACTTTTGTAAAAATTTAATTAGAGGTATTTCTATAGGAATTTAAAATATTTACAATAATTTTGTGTAGGTCTGAGATATTCTTTTATTAATTTATAGAGAATTGTTTCGAGTTTTTCCTCGTCTGTTAGGAGAGTTTCGTTAAGTAACCATATATGTCTTTTCTTGGTAAATACCTTTTCAAAGTGTGCTTGAAATACTTTGCACAGGGATTTTACTATTATTATTTGGTTTTGGTGTATATTTAGGGATTTTTCCGTGTATGGAAGTGTAATCGTTGAGTTTTCAATCGAGGTGTGGACGGTGTCGCCGTCGGAAAGAATATCATTGGTTTTTTAATTTGTATGTTTTGGTGTATTATAATTTTAGGTGGTTCCGTATTATGTGTCGTGTTCATGTTTGATTGCTGTTCCTCGCTTTCTCCTTTTTCAGGTGGTTCTTGTAAATTGTTAAGGATCGCGTTTAATTCTGCGGGATTAAATTCCGGGATGTCCTCGTGGTCTACGTTGACTATCATAGATTGATTGTCGTTCGCTCCAAGGGGTGGATTTCGATTCGCGATAGAGCGTCCGCATTAATATTTGATTTTCCTTTTTTATATATGATATTATAATCATATTCCTCGAGTTTGAGTCGCCAACGTACAATTTCGAGCTTGGTTCTTTTAATGAAAATAACCATTGTAACGGTTTATGATCAGTTATGATGTTGAACTTTGTGCCATATATATACGGTCTAAAGTATTTCACTGCCCAGACTATAGCTAAAAATTCTTTTTCGATAGTGCTATAATTACATTCCGCCGGATTAAGAGTACGACTCGCATAGGCGATAGGTAGATCTTTACCGATGGGACCTTGTGTCAAAATTGCACCGATTGCGAAATTAGAAGCGTCTGTCGTGATATTGAAAGGTTTAGAAAAGTCGGGATATTGTAAGATGGGATCTTCAGTTAATATTATCTTACAAGTTTCTACGCATTTTATAAATTCGGGTGTATGTTTAATCTGTGTGATCTTTTTCAAGCATTGTGTTAGAGGTTTTGTTAGATGTGCGAAGTTCTTTATAAACTTTCGGTAATATCCGACGAGGCCTAGGAAAGATTTTATTTCTTTCGCGGTTCTCCGGATGGGGAACTTCTTTACTGCCGCTATTTTCTTGGGGTTCGGTTTAATACCATCTGGGGTAACGACGTGACCAAGAAATTCGACTGATTTACATAAGAATTCGAATTTGTCCAGTTGTATTTTCAAACCTGCTTCGTGTAACTTCTTAAAAACTTTTCGTAAATTGGAAACATGTTCCTCTAAGCTGGTCGAGAATATTATAATGTCGTCCATGTACACTAGACAAATTTTATTCTGAAGTTCTTTAGGAACGTCGTCCATTACTCGTTGGAAGGTTGCGGGTGCGTTTTTTAAACCAAAGGGCATACGTATAAATTCGTAATGTCCGTTCTCTACGTTGAAAGCAGTTTTAGGAACTGATTCAGAGTGTAATTCTATTTGATGAAAACCTGAAGCTAAATCGAGTGTCGTGAAATAATTACATCGTCCAAGTTTATCTAGGATGTCGGTGATGTTAGGAAGTGGGTATCTATCATCTATGGTTTTTTCGTTTAATTTGCGGTAATCTATTACGATTCGCCATTTTTTGTGTCCGCTTGCGTCAAGCTTCTTTGGAACTATCCAGATTGGAGAACTCCAAGGTGATTGACTGGGTCTGATAATACCGTCGTTTAACATTTTATTGATTTGCGTTTTAACTTCATTCTTGTGTACGTAAGGATAGCGGTAGGACTTGGTATGTATAGAGACATCATCATGCGTTTTTATTTCATGTTTGACCTTATTAGTGAAAGTCAATTTGTTGGAGTCATGATGAAAAACGTCAGAAAATTCCGCTATAGCTTTCTCTAATGCTTTCTTTTCTTCGGAATTCAAGTGTTCCGTACGTAATTTCGGTAGAGAGTTGTCTTTTTGAAAGTTGTTGGTATTTCTTGCATTTTCTATGTGGAAACATTCGTATTCGTTCTGATTAAAAGGGGTACTGAAGTATTTGAAAAAATCTGCATTTATATATAAAATTTGACTTTCTGTTGTTGGGTTCTGGATTTCAATTTTGACTGTTTGATTTTTTACTTTAGTTATACATGAAGGTATGTTAAGCAAGCCGTTACGATAAGATAAATCATTAATTAAAATTTCTGTGTCTTCTGGAAGAGTTGTTTTTATTTCCTTAGACATGATCGTTTCCGGGGGAATTTCTATTTTTTGTTTACTCAAGTTAGTTCTATAAAATATATATATATAATCCAAAAATCCCTATTACCATAACAATGGTGTAGGGCGTTTATCTTCTTCTAGCTTTTTATAAACGTTTTCCATTCATTTCTATTCCTTGTCATGTTCTTCGCTTCTGTCCATGTTTTGCCTTTCCTTCCCAGTATTTCTGCTATGACATCATTCCATGTTGTCCTTGGCCTTCCTCTTCTTTTATTTTTCATTATCCTTGCTTCCCATATCCTTCTTGTTTGTCTTGTATTTTCCATTCTATATAAATGTCCCCACCATCCTAGCTGTCTTTGTTCAATGTATTCTAACACTGACTGCATTTTCAAATCTTTTCGTATTTCCAAGTTTCTTATTCTGTCCATCCTTGTAACTCCTCTAACTCTTCTTAAATACTTCATTTCTACTGCCTGTAATTTATTCTTTTGTCTTCTATTTAATATCTAGGATTTACAGCCATATGTTAATATCGGTCGGTAAATTGCCTTATATACTTTTAGTTTTGTTTCTCGGGATATCTCTTTTTTGTTAATGAAATTATTCCTCATGCTGTGGTACAGCTTTGTTGTTTTTTCTATTCTTTGATTAATCTCAGCGTCCTGGGTCCCTCTTCCATCAATTCGTACTCCCAAGTACTGGAATGTTCTCACTTGTTCTATTTCAGTTCCTTCTATTACGATTTTCGTATCTACCTGTTCATCTCCCACTACCATTACTTTAGTTTTACTCTTACTCATCGTCATTCCACTGTCCTTTAGTGTCATATTCCATGTTGTTAAATTACGTTTCAGATCTTCCTCATTGTCGGCTATAACTACTATGTCGTCTGCGAATGCCCCTTCAGAAACTTCGACTGCATTCAAGTTAAGGTGTCCAACCCTGAACTTTTTACTTTTACATGCACACTGTTTGATAATGTCATCCATATAAACAATGAACAGCATTGGGGTCAGACTTCCCCCTTGGCGCAGTCCCTCGTTTGTTTTAAATATCTCCGATTCTAAATTGTTAGCTATTACAGCATTAGTATTGTGGTTATATATTTTCTGTATTAATCGTCTTATTTTGCCATTGACACCTCTTTCTCTTAATACATTCCACAATCTTTCTCTTGGTACTTTATCGAAGGCTTTTTCCAAGTCTATAAATGCTAAGAACACTTTCTTCTGTTCTCTAGAGGCTTTTTGTATTATTTGTTTCACAGAGAATATTTGGTCTTGTGTGCTCCTTCCTCTTCTAAACCCACTTTGTGACTCATGTAACGTATTTTCGAGTTTTGTTCTTAGTCTTTTATCTATCATTTGCTCGAGAATCTTCATTGCAGTACTTAGAAGGGATATTCCTCTGTAATTATTGCATTCTTTCTTATTTCCTTTATTCTTGTATATTGGTACTATCAATGACTTCTTCCAATCGTTTGGTATTTCCTCTTCTCTCCATATTCTGTTATATATTTTCAACATTAATTCTCTTCCTCTTTGTCCTATATTTTTTATCATTTCTGCTGTTATTTTGTCACAGCCTGGCGCTTTTCCATTTTTCTGTTTTTGTATTGCTTCTTCCAGTTCGTCCATGGTAATTATTTCTTCTGTCTCTTCTTCTCCTATTATTTGTTGTTCACTAGCATTCTCGTTTTCCACTCCTCCGCTTAACAATTCCTGAAAGTATTCTTTCCACCTTTCTATAATCTTCATTCTATCGCTTAGGATCTCTCCCTTCTTATTTTGTATATAATGTGTAGATTGTGACCTTTCTTCATTCCTTACTGATTTCAAGACTCTATAAAATAGTTTTTGGTTCTCTTTACTGTTTTTTTCCATCTTTTCTCCAAATTCTTTCCATATCTCCTTTTTTGCTTGTACTACTAAATGTTTCACTTTTTTTCTTTCTTCTTTGTATATATCGTATTTTTCCACTGTTTGTTCTGCTAAGTATGTTTTCCATGCTTTTTTCTTTATCTTAATTTGCTGTCTTATTTCATTTGTCCACCATTTTGTTTGTTTTTTCTTTTTATTTTTCCTTACGCCACATATCTCTTTCGTTGTAGTTATTATTATTTCTTTAAACCTATTCCAAATTTCTTCGATAGTTCCATTAATTTCTATATTTTCTACTCTTTCGGCTATCCTTTTCTGGAATTTTTCAGCAATGACTTCACTTCTTAATTTGTATATTCTAAGTGATTCTATTTGGTCTTGTTTCTGTGTATATATATATATTGCTTTTCCTTGTTTTGAACTTTTTCTTTTATTCTTGATATAACCACAAAGTGATCGCTTCCTATTTCCGGCCCTCTTCTTACTTTCGTGTCGCTCACAATTCTTCTGTTATTTTTGTCAACTAATATGTAGTCAATTATGGACCTCTCCCCCCTACTCTTGACTTCTCTAGTATATCTGTGTATATCTTTGTGTTGGAAAAGAGTGTTAGTTATTACCAAGTTGTGTATAAGAATGGTATTTCTATGTTCGGGTTAAGTAGAGTTTGTTTTTGAAGGTCCATTTTTAATTGGCGTTTTCTGAAATCTCTTAAACCTATTATTCCGTCGAAATAATCGTGGAACGGGAAAAGAATAAATTCGAATGAATCTGGTATCTTTAATTCGCTAAAGAGTGGAATATTAGCTTTAAATTTACTAGTTTCTGTTCCCGCACATGTAGAAATTGGAGTATTATTATGATATATTTCTTGAGAGAAATA
The DNA here is from genome assembly GCA_935421215.2 of Melolontha melolontha. Lineage (NCBI taxonomy): Eukaryota > Metazoa > Arthropoda > Insecta > Coleoptera > Scarabaeidae > Melolontha > Melolontha melolontha. The sequence continues at coordinate 125,544,787 of OW285237.1, read as the reverse complement.
TTTTTCGGCAATGTAAGGTCTTAATAAGGATCCGTGACATCCGGTATCAATAAGTAATTTTACAGGAATGTCTTTTAATTGGATATGCGGTAGTGAATTGTTGAGGTTTATATTATTTAAATCTATCCGTTTTGATTTTGGCTGGTGCCTAATTGAAAATTTTGAGAATTAAAATCATCACAAAGTTCGTAATTAGCTGGAATGTCGTTGTTGGTGTCATAATTAGTGTGAAACTTAGTGTCATTATCGTCATTAGGGTGAAAGTTGTTTTCGTATGTGTCGTATGTGGAATCTTGGTATTCATTTAGCTCGGGGGGAATTTCGCTGTTATGTAGTTCTTCTGCTGTGAAATTCGAGGGACCTCTCTTCTGAAAGAAGTTACTCTTGATTGTATGACTTCTGGAGGTCGTGTCCATAGGTTCTGCAGGACCTGTTGGTTTGTGCGAGTTCCTCGGTGCGAATACGTTAGTTGGGGCTTTTGGTTTCCCGAAGACTTGACGATTAGTCGGGTAATGACGATTTATAGGTGTTGATTGGATTGGTATAGGTTGTGAAGGGAATTGTTGTCTTAATTGACTTGGTTGAGCCGTTGATTGCGTGGATGTTGGCACATAATTTGAATTAAATTGCGGTCGATTAGTGAATGTGTTATTCATTGTTGATTGTGTGGGTCGATTATATGTGTTGTACGTGTAAGGTGTTTGTTGTACATGTGTTTGACTATACATTCTATTCGTATTAGGTTTAAAATTTTGTTTAGAAACAGTTTGGTTAGTTCTCTGTACTGACTGTGAATTACGATTCATATTAAGAGTGTTAATTCTCTTTTCATTATAAAAATGTTGTACAACTACGGAGGAAGCTGTAGTTAACGTTTTTGCTTGTTTAAGCTCTAATAAAAGTCTTAAACTATCGTCTGAATTTGCTGCTAATACATCTAATGCATTAAGTTCATTCTGATTTATTAATAATTTTTGTTGTTCAGCGTTTAACGTGGAGTCTGTGTTAATTTGCACTTCAACGCGTGATTTTACTAATTTTAATCTTTCTAAAAATTATAATATCGTTTCATTTCTAAATCTCGTTAATTGTAAAAATTCGCGAGTTAGGGTTTGCCTATCTATATGATCGCCGTAATGTTCTATTAGCGATGCTTTTATAAGAGGCCAGGTGGTTAGATCTGGTCTACACATCAAAAAGTTTACTACTTCGCCTTTCGCTTTAGAGCAAATTGCATTAAAAACAAAATCGTTAGTGCCGTTTTCGGGTGATTTACCGTGCGCATTATAAAATTTGTCACATCTCGATATAAAACTATCTAATCGTGCACATTCTCCATCAAAGGTTGGTAAAAAGTCCGCAATTGCCTTTGCAATGGATAATGCTTGCGCGAAAGTTGACATTGTCATTGTTTCGAAAGATTTTGTTATTTCGTCGATTGACTTGCATAAAATAAAAATATTATTTAAAAAATAAAATGATGTTCAAAATACAAGCATGCAATGGAACGGTAAAAAAAGGAGTTTGTTCGACTTACTACTTGTAGCGTTCGGAGAGTCACCGTGGAGATACAGCTTTTCTTAGCGCCGTTCTTCGTGGTTGTCTACCGCAAACTTTCGGAAGTCGTCTTGCAAGGGTTAGTGATTGAAATCAGCCTCGTAGAAGTTGTTTTCTTCCAGGAATCCCTTGAATCTTACTGACTGCGCCAATTATGTTGTAATTACGTCACTTGGTGTTTTTAAAAACAAACACAAGACAAGTTACAAAACATTTATTTTTACTTAAGACTAAGTTGTTACAAAGATGGTACAAAAAAGAATGATCTATAACTACAAAATGAGTTTATTTATATCAAGTGCTAAAAGTAACGTAAACATAGGAAATTTCGACAGCGTCCTGATGGCTTTGTTGATAACGCATTAGAAATTGGTTTTGTGGAAGTTTCACTTATATAATTAGTCTCTGGAGAGATGCCTTCACAAATATATATCCACAATATTAGTCCCAAAATAATCATGTATTTTTACCTATAATTCGCATGATATTATTAGCTTATATCATAAGAATATTTATTGTTTATTGAACACATTTTTATTATACATATTTACTATATAAATATTCTTATGACATAAGCTAATTATATCATGCGAATTATAAGTCAAATATATAATTGTTTTGCGATTAATATTGTCGATATACAAATGTTCAATTCACTTAAACTAAGCACATTGCGAAAGATGAATTTTATATTTCGGGAATAGGCGATCCTGGTGCTGCTATCTGGCAACCAATGTCTATAAATTCGACATTTTTGTCAGAATACTTATTCAGAATGTTTTGACATACAGGTGCTATTGGTGTTGTTTACGGTGACTTAAAAATCTCATCTCGGCCTAAAACTCGTGAACGTTTCCGTGCGATTATTTTTTACAACTTTGAACGTGGATTATCACAACAACAGTTAATCTATAAACTTAATTCGACGTTTGGCGATGAATCGTCATAAAAAACCAGTGTTTATTGGTGGTATACTGAATTCAATCGTGACCGTGCTTCGCTCACTGCTGAATTTCGTGAAGGTCGTCCAAAATCAGTTATTGTTCCGAAAAGCATTGCTGCTGGGCGTGAACTTTTGTTGCAAGACCGTCATGTGACATATCATGAGATAGAAGTATCCTTGAGCATTAGTGGAACCAACATATAATTTTCCGTGAACATTTGGCCGCCAAAAAAATTTGTTCGTGTTGGATTATTTATTAATTTCACGATCGCTCAAAAAAAGGCTCGTGTCTATTGGTCGAAACAAATGCTAAAAAAATGCGGTCGGGGTACTCCAGAACACGTCTATGACATCGTAACAGATGAGGAATCATGAATCTACGTTTATGAGCCCGAAAGTAAACAGCAGTCGACAGTATGGGTCTTTCAAGATGAGCCAACTCCAACAAAAGTTGTTCGCTCACGAAACACTTCGAAGCAAATGGTCGCTTGCTTTTTCGTAAAAGCCGGTCATATGACAACTATACCATAAGTGCAACGTCGGGCGGTCAATTCTGAACGGTACACAAACATTTGCTTGCGAGAAGTTTTAAGAAAAATAATGATAACCAACCGCCTGACAAATCATTCTCCATCAGGACAATGATGCTTTGATGCTTTCAAAATGCTTGTTTTGAAAGCATCAACTGAAAATTCATTCAATTGATTCAAGCGCATGCAAAAGTGTATTAATCTAAATGGAGAATATATTGAAAAGCAATAAAGCCATGTACGACGATTAATTTTAGTTTCTATTCTCTGTTTCCGAAATATAAACGGCATGCCTCATATAACACTTATCTTCCAAATTCTTCAAGCAGTAAACCTACACAAGGAAATTAAATATAAATGTACAGATATAAAGAATACAATTATATAACTAAATTAATGATAAAATAATGAACATATACAAGAATCTATCCATTAATAAACTGAACAAATTTCGAATGCAAATTATACTTAAAACTAAGATAGAAGTAAACACATAAATAAATAAAAAATAATAATAAATAAATAAATAATAATAATAAATTTAGTTTTTGGTTATTCAATATATTGAATAACCAAAAACTAAATTTATATTCATATAGGTATAATAATACTACTTCACAAGTTTGAAGTATTAATCTTACACAGTGTACAGGTTTACAAAACCTTGGCTCACTGTGAATATCATAAACAGTTATATGAACGAATATGTCTATATACAAGATGATGTAAATATCGAAAATCGTATTAATTAATCATAGAAGTCAATTGGAGTAAAATGCATATACTTCAATAAGAAGTCGTTTACACTAAATGTGTATAAATATCTTTCATCTGCTTAATCATAGAAATATTTGTAAATTAAGTTAATTGTATGCAATGTGGGATATATTGAGTTCGATTTTATACTAAAAATAAGTGTGTGTATAGTCGCATTCACTACAAATATCTCTAATGAAGAAGTGATTCGCAGCAACATATACAAAGTGTAAACATTAATTTTTATATTACAAATGCAATATCTATCTCTCAACGCATGTAAATGTAACATTGAGATTCAACTGGTCAAATCAATCATATAAACTAATTCGAATCAGTAGAAATAATTTTATATTATTAGTATGAATACCGTTTTACTAATTAATCTCAGATTTATTCTTGTTAGTTAAATAAATTTTATACGACCAACATATTAAATATTGTATGTCATTTTTAAGCTGAAGAAGAAAGGCCAACCGCTGCAGTTGCAACTCCAAAGTTACCAGGTAATATAATAGTAAACCATCAATTTATGTTTGCACTGATTATGGAGTACGAAGGGCACTATTTCTCTATTTTTATTGGAAAATTATACAATCCGTCTTAAATATTTTTACATATATTTTTGTTAGTAAATAATTTATATATATATTGTTTGAAATAAAAATTATTTTTTTATATATATGTTTTTAATATAAATATTATTATTGACAAAACCTTGGCAAAAACGAATTTAATATCATCTGAGTGCTATACATTATACTTTCAAAACATTTGTATTATTTTCGGGAAAATAGTCATAAATAATAATTCCTCAAGTTTTAATCTCTTATGTAGCCATATCTATGCATGCAGCTTAGGGGCCGTTCAAGTATTACGTAAGCAGAATTTTAGTAATTTTGAATCCCCCTCCCCCTTGTCAGCAAAAGTAAACAAAGCTCTTACTCCCCGCCCCCTATGCTTGCGTAAGCATTGGTATAATTTTTACAAAATCTGTTTAAGTTTTCTTATTGTTATTCATGAGCAAATATCACTCATAGTTGTTAAGTCTATCACAATGAAATAAGCGATTTATAAATTATAAAAGAACTTACTGCACATTTAATATTTATTCAAGCAAACCAACAATATCATATTTAAATATTATATTATTAGTTACGATATCTATTTGCTTTGTTTTATTTAAAAATTTGGTAAACTCAAATTAATCATCCCCAGTCCAAAACACTTGAATCCATGACTGTAAATAAATAAATATTGCTGACGTAATCACCATTCAGACCCCCCCCCCCCGCATGTCATCAAAAATGAGCAAAACTTACATAATACTTGAACGGCCCCTGAGTACACATGAAGTGTTTAACGGGGCGTTAAAAGCGCCTAAGTAAAATAATTGAACGACAAACGCTTGACATACGCCACTACTATTATGAGAAGTTGGAGAAACATACTTTTAACAAACGCTTCATTGCTATATGTTCATAATAAGGTATGTGGTAATGACGTTACATAAGTTTTCAAAAAATATGGTCGTGATCTTAGATGCCGCGAACTTAGGTTAAAGACAGTGTAGAGTTTCACTTAAACTATATTATTTGAAGTTGGCAATGGTTTATACCTTTCCAACCCTTCCATCTTTGTATTTGATTTTTGACAGAGCATTATGTATTCAAAGACGAAACCAAGCGCATGAACTAACCTTTTTGTATAAATAGCAAGTAAAGTAGTAAAGTATTATTAAAGCAAATCGAACAGTTTTTTTTAAATTTTATTGTTATCGCAAAGAGAAATTATCGTATTATCAGACAATACAGACAAGTACTGTGGTTTTAACCGAAGCTTTTAATGCATCGATTAAGTTATAACAAAACACCAGTGTTGCCTATAGTAGATCATTACTTCCCGCCAGATTACATTGTTAAAACCTCTAGAAACCGCTAGAAATTTATCCCTAAAAACATTTAATAAATTTTTAAGATATTTATTAGAATTTTTAAAAAGTTGTACAATGGGCAGTTAAAATGCCAGAAAGCGTGCGCGATTGTGTATTAATGAAAATGGACAGTTATTTGAACATTTACTGTAATTGTTAGTTTATTGTTTTGTTCCCTTTTTTTATTACTGTTATTGTTATTTTCATTTATTGTTACAAAGGTGGCGCAAGATTTACATAGACTTTGCAAAAACACACCTTTAATTTAGCATTTGTAAAATATCCTATTGATTTTCATTAAAATTCCCGTTAACATAAACATCATTCGGTTTGGTAAACGATTCAATTTCGACCAAGTTTCTATCAGGATCCAGAAAAATGGTAAGATGTGGCTGTTGGCGTTCTGGATACATTTGTAAAGATCTTAGACTCGCTACTGTACTGTTGTACATATTTCGATTCGAAGAATAAAACATACTTAACATATCTCGTTTCTCTTCGTTGTTGTACGACATTTTATTAGTAATGTACGATAATTGAAATGTTTGGCAGTTTGAAATTTCATGGCTACCTTAGTTAATCTTAAAATGTATTCTTCGTGAACTAAAACGTAATATCAAAAACTTGTGTGAACATGTCACACATGGTTGAAATTAGAAAAAAAAAACTCTTTCTACCATTAGATAGTAGATCAAAAGTGCCCGAGAATATGTTTTTAGTTTTCCTTTGCAATCCCAAATAAACGAGCTAGAGGTAAAAGAAGAAAATGAGCTTCTTTTGTTGGTTAAAAAACCTCGAACGTCATTTGACACGGGTCCATTTGCTCTTCGGATTCATATCAAGTACAAAATTTAGTAATTTTACCAAATTTAAACCTACCCTCTATCTCCAATAATAAGCGATATTCCCATGGTAAGTACCGAAAATGAATCAACCTGTATATTTCTATTAAAAAAACTATGAACAGGCTAGGCTATTCATAAATTAATAATTAGATAACAATGCATGCAGATATATCTGTAATTCATACTCTATTTGATAAATTCGATAACTGAGACTAAGTTAATATTTCTTTTTGTTTGTTTGGCTTTCGAGATCAAAGCTCAATTGCCATCAATACGTTTCATTTACCTACTGATAGAGTTGTATACAAAGTATTTTCACTGCTAACAAATTATTGTTTCTGTATTATTTCAATAACTTTTCTGTATGTGTTTTTAATATACAAAGATAATATGTACAGTATTTGAAAGTCTGTTGTATATCGATATGGGCTTTTAAAAGCCGCTAAAATATCGGATTAAAACCTCCAGAAAATCCGCTAGCCGTTAAATTGAATACTTTCCCGCAATTACGAGTTAAAAACCGCTAGATCTAGCGGTAAAACCGCTAAGTTGGCGACGCTGCAAAACGTATTACTTAAAGCTGTTTATTAATTGATTGTATTTTGATCGTTGAGGTTTGCAGTATTTACGACGTTATGTATTTGTCGCTTTTGTATTTATATTGGAAAATTTATAAGAAAAACGATAGAAATCGAAGAATGTGGATATATTCAATCATCAAAGAAAGGCAATAGAAAGGACATTTTCATACATTGTTTGCTGAACTACAAAGAGACGACGAAAATTTTTTTAATTACACTAGGATGTCACGTAGTACTTTTGACGAGTTACTCGCCATTTTGGAACAAAAGCTAGTATAGAAAGATACACGCATGAGAAATTCAATAACGCCAGAGGAAGAGTAGGATTCAAAGTTGTTACAAAAGATTTAAGATTTAATATCGCCTTATTTATCTTTTAATATAGTGAAGACAAAAAACTCCTAAAGGTTTTATTTAAAGGTCTTTAATATCTACACTATGCTTTTAACTTATAAGGCAAAGCACCCAATCCTAAAAATATAAATGATCGAAACTTTTAATCCAATCTAGGTCACGCTCAAAGCTATTTTTTGATCGAAAAGCTTTTAAAGGAGAAGAAAACAGTCTTTAAAGTTGGGACGATTTTCGGATTTCATCATGTACCTCGGTAATAAACATACTAATAATGGTGTTATATGTCAAGGTGAAATCAGTACGTCGATATTACTAAAGGATACTCACCCCATCATTGGCCACCGTACGTTCAGATTGATTTCCAAACAGCTTTATAGACTAGTAGTTTGTTTTTTAGAGAAACTTTAAAGATTCTTCAGATAATCCCGTAGCTTTCACTGAAACTATAGTCTTAATTGTTTACGCTTCGTGAAGGTGTCAATTATGGTCTTAAATTTATCAATCTTACCAGTTAATTAAAGCTAATTATAAAATACTCTAGTAGCCTACTAAGTAAATCTAGTCATCAAATCAGATAGTTTTAATTTTTTTATTATTTTCTACTGTAGTTTAGCACGTTTGGAAGTGCTGATACTGGCTTACAATATTTTACCAATTTCTTCTAGCACTAAGGGAATTGATAGTTCTCGTTGAATGACGGAATTACGAATGCAGTAAGGAGCGTCAAGGATTATATGTGATACTTTATTTTGAAATCTTTGCAGTACATCGATATTACTAATGGATACTCACCCCATCATTGGCCACCGTACGTTCGGATTGGTTTCCAAACAGCCTTATAGACTAGTAGTTTGTTTTTTAGAGAAACTTTAAAGATTCTTCAGATAATCCCGTAGCTTTAACTGAAACATAGTGTTAATTGTTTATGCTTTGCGAAGGTGTCAATTATGGTCTTAAATTTATCAATCTTACCAGTTAATTAAAGCTAATTATAAAATACTCTAGTAGCCTTCTAAGTAAATCTAGTCATCAAATCAGATAGTTTGAATTTTTTTATTCTTTTCATTATTTCTATTTCTGAAACCAAACTGTAGTTTAGCACGTTTGGAAATACTGATACTGAAGCCAATATTTTTCCAATTACTTCTTGCACTGAGGAAATTCATAGTTATCGTTGAATGACGGAATTACGAATGCAGTAAGGAGCGTCAAGGATTATATATGATACTTTATTCTGAAATCTTTGCAGTACGGCGATAATACTAATGGATACTCACCCCATCATTGGCCACCGTACGTTCAGATTGGTTTCCAAACAGCTTTATAGACTAGTAGTTTGTTTTTTAGAGAAACTTTAAAGATTCTTCAGATAATCCCGTAGCTTTAACTGAAACTATAGTCTTAATTGTTTACGCTTTGTGAAGAAATGTCTCCGCCATGTGAGTCTCCAATCTAAATACATGTGTTTCATTTTCGACTTATATATAGTTAAAGGAATATTTCTTTAAACAATCTTTAATTTTATGAAGACTCTTTTGCTGATGGTTGTATGAGATTGTGAGATCCTTATGTTGAGAGCATAGCAGTGATATCCGCAAATGTTGCTGCTGTTACTGTTAATGTGGCTGGTTAGTCGTTTGTAAAAGGATATAATATTTATCCAAGGACGCTACCTTTAAGAAGCCCAGTAGTATAAGGTGCAAGTGCCAAAATTAATTATTTTGTTTAATTTAGGAGAATTTATTGGTTCGGTAGTATTTGAGGAGTATATATATATAGTTTGGATAGCAAAGTAGTTTTTAATTTTAACCGACAGAATGACCCACTCATTTCTCGAAGTTCTCTAGAATATTCCCTCTCTCTTTTCTCTTTCCTAACATCTTAGAAGAAATAATCCAATTGAAAAAACTCACAAAGAAAATAATAACTTAATAAATAAATGGCATAGACAAAACCTAATAGATTTCAACACTAAAAACAAACTTCGCATTTTTAATTCCCACCCTCTATCAATATATGGTTTACCAAAAATCCACAAAAATAATATCCCTTTAAGACCAATAGTATCTAACATACAAGCCCCTACCTATAATATAGTAAAATTCCTAGGTGATAACGCATCTAAGATGTTAGGAAAAACTGAATATCATATCAAAGACTCATGGCAATTTCAAAATTTCATTAAGGAACAAAAAGTACAAACTAATAACAAAATTATATCACTTGTTGTAGAATTTTTATATACTAACATTCCTACAGATCTAGCTATAAACATAATAGAATCCAAATGGGATGAACATAGTCCACACACATCACTAAATAAAAACGTATTTATTAGAGGTATACACTTCTGTCTCGACAACACATATTTTCAGTACAAAAATTCTTTTTATAGTCAAACATTTGGTATTGCCATGGGCTCTCCTTTAGCTGCTCCTATTACAAATCTGGTAACGGAACATTTGGAACAAAATGTTATCAATTCATTAGACTTCCACCCCATTTTCTTCAAAAGATATGTAGATGACATCATAACATGTATTCCGACTAATAAAATAAACTATCTTTTAAATAAATCACGACAATTTTCACAACAAATTAAAATTCACTAATGAAGAAGAAATTAATAACAGTATTAATTTTCTTGATATTTCTTTAAGCTATGATAGACAGGGTACTATTTATACAAATAGGTATAATAAACCCACAGCTTCTTTTCGATATATGAATTAACACTTTAATGCACCTACAGTATTCAATAGAATGATTATAAATAATCTGACTGATAGAGCATAAAACTATATCATACTCAATATAGAAAAGATAACATCAAGAAAATTAAAACAATCTTAATTGATAATAATTATCCACCATAACTTATAGACCAAACAAAAACGAAAAAAAAAGAATCCACCAAATAAACAACACTTCAGACACCAATAACAATTTAAACAACGACACAACATATGTCACGATTCCATATGTTCCACAATTATCAGAAAAAATTTAACACTTTAAAAAAATATGGTATAGCTACAACATATAAACTTAGTAATACTAATAAACATTTATTTTCAAAACTTAAACCTAAAATAGAAAAAAATCGAGAAATACATGTCATCTATAAAATACCATGTCGCGATTGCGATAGTTACTACATAGGCCAAACTAAACAATATTTATATAAAAGAATACAAGCCCACAAATACTCTAAAACAGACAAAACTGCTTTATCTACACACAAACTACAACGCGATCACCATTTCGATTTTGAAAACACACAGATATGTGATAAAGAACAACACACAATGAAAAGGGAAATTAAAAAAAATGATTAGTATTAAACAGGAAAAAAAATCAATTAACAACAGAAGTGATATAAAAAATTTATGCAGTATATACTATAACTTAATTATGTAACGATCTGCAATTTACCATCATAATATATGTTGCTGGTACATAATTATATATCTTATGTTATTTAAATATCTATACATTTGCTTATCATGCTGGCAGTTCCGTATTTTGATCCCTGTCTGTCTGTCCGAGTAGGTTTTCGTGGTTTTCCTTCTCGTTTAAGGCGAATGCCGACAGCCTAACATCTTAAGTCGCGCATACATGGGCGCATACATAATAATAACTCATGTCTTGTATATCCCTGTTTTTGTTGTATATCTATTTTAGAATACTAAGGCATGATTTATTATTATTAAATTGGAATGTATCTTTGAATAATTTTATACAGAGCAACTACAATTGTATAAGTATGACATTAATATAGTGTCATTTATATTTTATATTCCTGAAAAAGGCATCATTTGCCGAAACATAGGATTGTTTTAAATATATACATTTTGATGTAAAACCAGACCTTAAATCGCCAACAAATTGAATTTACTATATATATATATATATATATATATATATATATATATATAATGTGTGACAGTCATATCCATCCGGAATGTGCAGACACCGATATTTCATAGTTTTTACCAATCTTCAGTGCACATTATCCGGGTATAGATACGACTTTCATTTCTATACTGCGTGTATATATACAAATGATGAAAAATGCGATGTAAATGAGAATTAATAACCATTAAATTCCCACATTACATGCAATTGCCGCTATAATTTGTTGTATTAATTTCTACAAATGACAAAATCACATTTGCCTAAGAATGCAGGCTCAACACGTCGCGGCGCCAACCGTCCGCGTTGTCCGGGCTAATGAAAAATGTAATCTTCAGTACACATTATCCGGGAATAGATACGACTTTCATTTCTATACTGCATGTATATATACAAATAATAAACATTCCGGATGGATATGGCTTTTACGCATTTTTCATTTGCCAGGACAACCTGGACGGTTGGCGTCGCGACGTGTTGTGTCTGCATTCTTAGGCAAATGTGATTTTGTCATTTGTAGAAATTAATACAACAAATTGTAGCGGTAATTGCATGTAATGTGGGAATTTAATAGTTATTAATTCTCATTTACATCGCGTTTTTCATACATATATATATATATATATATATATATATATATATATATATATATATATACCGGGTTTTGCTTTTGCCATTACACATAGCTATAATGCAATGACTTTTTTTCATTTACCCTTACACATAGAGATAAATGTACGGTGCAGGCATAGTAGGCAACCAGTTATACACCAGCAACATTTTTCAAATTGTCAAATATTTCTGTTTTTCGTTCATACTTATATCTTAAATTAAATACATTTTATTGAAAAATAGGTAATTTATTTAAAACAGTTAATTATCCCAACAGGCGTATACCTTGTGCGAAGACAATTTTAAATATTTTTTAATAAATTCAAAGAGGATGGATAGTATTTCTTTAAGGTTGTAATATATCTAAGACAGTAAGTATATGTTCTTTCAATTAATCCAAGTTACGCATTTGCACGTTATTATAAATTACTTTTTAGGTAACCCCAAAGAATAATCATTTGGAGATAAAGAGCTGATCTTGGGGGCCATGGTATGGGGCCAAACCTTCCAATCCACCGTCTTCGGAATGTGTTTGGCGTGTGTTCGGGAAAAATAGATTTAATTTTGTATTTTTAGTTTCATTTAGATATAAGCAAACTGATGTAGGTATATTTATGTTAATGTATTTAATCCTAGTTTTAAATTGTAAATACTATAAAGTGTATATAGGAAAGGTCTTGGAGTTCGGATATATTTAATGTTGTCAATTACCTTAGGCCTGGTCAGGTATTACATTTCTTTATTCAATGTCTTGTTTTCTACAGTCATAAAAACTATTTATTTTATTACAGGCACAACTCCCTGGTTAACCCATCCATAATGTATTGTATAATAGAATAAGTTTCATTGACCTATTTCCTGTTATAGATAAAGTATTATATTATTATAATAGATTAAATAGTTTTGGTTCGATACGATTCTGCGAACTATTATATTATCTCTAACGCGCTTCCTGTGTATTGTATATTTATTATTTTAAGAGGTATTTTATTTTCTATAATTAAGGGTTTCCGGCGTATATTGTTTATTTTAATACATTTATAACGTTGGAAACTACAGCATATACTTTCTTGGAAGAAGGGTAAAAATTGTTGGATGGAAATTTCCGTATAATCAATTTCGTTGTTTTTTCCCTCTCTTGTAACTGGGGGGACAAATCTTTCTTGCCGAAAAATAAGTAAATGAAGAAACAGTTCCAAACAAGATCTCTTAGAGGTCACGGCTGTTCCAAGTACGATCTCTTCGAGTTAACTACTCGAGCTAGAAAGCTTAGGTCTCAATGATCTAATAACAGTTCCTACTAAAATCTCAGTGATCTAAATAGGAGCAAATATTATTTATTAGCCAGGTTTCTCGGTCTTTAGTATTAAGACCAGATACTGCATTTATATTAAGTTAACGGAACTCCAAGACTAAATTTGTAAATATATTTTTGTTATTCAAAAACTATTGCATTATTTCAACTCATACTTCGGTCGATACATACCGAACTTCCTTCATACCAGGAGGAAGAAACAGCGTGAGTAGAATGTGCCGGGCCCAATCCATTTGGAACCAAAGTTGATCAACATTTAGTATCTCAATTGATGGAATAACGTGTTTTCGCAAGGGATTCAAATATTTTTCTGCAGTGAGGTTATCGTCAATAAAAAAATGGGCCAATAAGTCTTTTGTTTATTATTCCAATCTAGACATTGACGTTTTGAGGGTACTGCGTTTGAGTTAGGTTTTGGGCATGGGGATTTGTACGGGAGCAATATCTAATGGATTAATGGAAAGGAAATTTAGTATTTTTCAATGGATAAATGTAGGATACAAACCGGAAATTCTGAGAATTGACTTTACTATTTACGGTAAACGTAGCTTCGTCAGTAAAAATTATTTTATTTAAAATTTCTTCGTTTCCATTTAGCAAATTAAACATTATATCACAAAAATCAGTTCGCTTTACTTCAGGTCTGTTAGAATAATTAACGGAAAACATATCTGACCGTCCATAAACTGTTATTCTTCTGGTACCACATTACCATTGAAACTTTTTCGTCTTTGCTATACGTATTCTTGATTTAAATAAATCATCTATTTTTCAATCAAATGTATTTAATTTAAGAATTTTTGTAATGAATAAAAATTGAGAAATATGTGACATTCAAAAAAAATTATTTTCTCTCCATGGCAATTTATTTAAGAATTAATATATTGTTTGTACGAAGATTCTGGTGTATAACTGGTTGCCTACTATATGTCACCATACATTTATGCCTATGTGGAAAGAAAGTCAGTCAATGCATTGTACCTATGTGTAATGACAAGAGAAAAACCCGGTATATATGTTTTGATAATTTCTTAGCCGTTCATTTAATATATTAATTGATAAATTCTTAGAGTTTCTCGGCTTTTATATGAAATATTTACAAATATTATCAAATTAGTATGTAATTGCGAAGTAAATGTGAATGCAAACATTGCTGTCTACAAATTACAACGCAAATCATACGAAATTTTTAATTGAAAAAATTTGTCTACATTGGGACTTGAACCCAAGTCTACGGTTTGCCGGACCGTTGCTTTACCAATTAAGCCACGGTAGACCTTGATAATATTTGTAAATATTTCATATAAAAACCGAAAAACCCCAAGAATTTATCAATTAATATATGTGTATATATATATATATATATATATATATATATATATATATATATATATATGGTAAACCTAATCAATAGGCGATTAAAGGTCTGTATATTACTTCAAAATATATGTATTTAAAAAACTCTACATGTTTCGGCTATATACGCCTTTATCAAGAGAATGCAAAATATGAATGAATTCATATTTTGCATTCTCTTGATAAAGGCGTATATAGCCGAAACATGTAGAGTTTTTTAAATACATTTATTTTGAAGTAATATACAGACCTTTAATCGCCTACTGATTAGGTTTACCATATCATACCAAGGTCACGAAGTTATTATATTTATATATATATATATATATATATATATATAAATATATATATGTATGGTGGAATTCAACGTGTATGTTGATGGTGAATAGCACTATGTATCAATAACTTACTACACTTATGTAGAATTAGGGTGTCGTTTTGAAGAAATATATATATATATATATATATATATATATATATATAAATATGGTGTGCTTGAAAAAGAGACATCGTGAGATAAATGGAGAGATGTAATTATATAGAATACATATCCAAAATATTGTCAATAAAGTGAATTAGGACGCGAATCCCAAAATTGCAAACCCCCTGAAAATTGTATTATAGGACGTTTGTGATTTCAAAATATTCAGAATGTGTATAAATAATAAATACGTCAGTCGCACATACGCTACAGCGTATGTTTGCAAACGAAACAGCTGTCGATGTTATAAAAACTCTAATGTTGTACGCTAAGGTCTATAACGTCAAGCAAAATCAGTTCTTTATACATTCAAGTGAATTATTCAAAATTGAAAAAATGTGTATTA
Organism: Melolontha melolontha; assembly: GCA_935421215.2. NCBI lineage: Eukaryota > Metazoa > Arthropoda > Insecta > Coleoptera > Scarabaeidae > Melolontha > Melolontha melolontha. Next base: position 125,529,263 of record OW285237.1, on the reverse strand, counting down.
CGTGAATGTTTTTTTTTGTTACGAGAAGTGGCAAATATGAAATATAAATATGGATATAAAAAAGACCGCTTTTATACGCGTACCTATACATATACGGCAATGTTCATGTTTATAAAAACGCTAAAAAATAGCATTGTGTAGAAGTTTGGTTCGATAACCTGGTACGCAAGTCAGCTGTTCAAAATAAATTGTGAATTTTTAATGATTATGTATTAAAAGAACACATAAGATATATGCTTCACGGAGATTTAACATCCTATTTGGTAACAATCTATTTTTAAACGAAGACGTAAATGTAAATTGTATCGAACGTACGTAACGATCAACAACTGAATGAAACTTAAAGCGAGATGAACAATAACAAAACTATTCTTCTTGTTATTGTCTGTCAACTTTAAGATATCGTCATTTATAATATAGTCGATCGCACGGTGGCGTGACAATTTTTTTTAAATGTCTTTGTGCTTATGAGAGGAAATTTTGGGAAAATATTTTGGATATACATTTTATATAATTACATTTTTCCATTTTCATGCGTTCTTTCTATTTCAACGACACGCAGTATATTCAACAAATATATAATGAAAAATTGCTATATGCCAAAACTGTAGCTACTTAAAATTTTACTAATTTATTTTACTATTTATTATTAAAGTTTGGAAAGTATCATCTCTAAAGATTTAATGTTTGTAACGGTTCTAAAATCCAGTAATTCCGTTCATTTCTGAGACATTATTTAATAAGAGCGTGTGTGAATACGATGCAAATTATACAATGATTACGCATGCGATCTTGAATGTTCTAAATATTAGAAACGGCTATGTATACGATAAAGCAAATTCCCGACACTTTACGATAATCATATTAAAAGGGTCATTTTGGCTAATTAGACTTTATACGTTGAATGGCGTAGGGTGCGGATTATTATTTATTAAACGATTGAAAGAAGGATCTATCTCAACGGTCGTTTCGGTTGTGTAACAGTGTTCTTGAGTTGTGCGGATATCAAACTGACTCTCAAAATTAACTCGCGTACATGTACTTATTCGATTAACTTTTTCCGAAATTACTTTGCACACGCAAGACTACGTATTTGACGGCTGTGGAAATGTTGGAGAGTAGAAGAATGTCCTACAGAGGAAACCTCATATATTTAACAGTACCGGAAGGTAAACAATTACTCACTATTGTAAAATAAAAATGCATGCGACATTGAAGACACATAAGTTAACAAAACTTGCTTTTATATCGTACATTGAATGACAATGAACCGTTATAATATTTACGTGAGAATAATTGTAAAGTTAGTGTATATATATATATATATATATGTATATATATATATATATATATATAAATATTATAAAGTAATCCACCAATGCTAGCTTTCCTAAGATTTTTTGCTATACGTAGAAGAACAAAAATGCAGAATTTGTTTATAAATATCAAGATAGTGGAAAGTTCACAAAACGATATATTTTTGTGAAAGTCACCAAAATAAATACTTGATATATGTCATCTCATGTTATTAAAGAAAATTTATAGTGTACAATATAAAATTACATATTTGTCATGTATGTTATATATATCTACAACGTATACGAGGGCTGCTAGAAAAATTTTACATTTTTTATTTAACAGCTTGTACTTAAATGAATTTGTTTTGTTCAGACAGCAAAGAAAGCAGTTTTGATGATGTTTCATCATTTCGAATCTGATTAACGTTGATCGACTTTATTTTGCTTTTTATTTGGCCGACCATCGACTTTCTGACGTGCTAATTTACGCCAATCCCAAATATAAATAAACCTTTACGTACCTAATCCTAACTACCTACAGTTTAAATTATACTCCCTTGCAAAATCTTTTAATATAATCCCTTTACATATAGTCCCTATCATAACAATTTTGTTAGTTTACGTACTATCCCTTAATATTTTAATAATCTTAGTGACACGTCCTCCGCTAGTTCTTTAATGATCATATCTAATTATATCCGCCATGATATTCTTTCTAAAGTTTTTATTTTCATCTTGTGTTAGACCATCGGATTAACTTGTTTTGGTTACGCATTTTCTAAAATTTAATTCTTATTATCTGTATTTTTAATGGGAATACTTTGCTTAAGGAACTTCCTTTTACATCCTTTAATATTCCTTTTTCTTTTGTACCATGATATAATCCCTTGTATTAGTATTTTTACTAACTGACCTTATGTCCACTTTGTCTTGTTTACAAACCATTCTCTTTTGATTCCCTAAAAATTGTGTTTTTCTATTCATGGGAGTTCGTTCTGTGGGTATCGTTTGGGCATTGAGATTAAGTTGCTGCGACAGCTGTTTTTTATTTCTTTTTCTTTCATTCCTAAGTATGAGTTTACGTGTGCAATCCTTTCATGCACAGGTGACATTTCTGATTTCCGGCTATTACTTTTCAAGGAAGCCGCTCTTAAGTCCTTAACTTTCCATTTTGCTTTTGCACAAATTAGTTCGTAATGTTTTTTCGCAGTTTTTAATGTATCTTTCAGAACTTTTTCATTTATTGTTGGTTTTAATTTTACGACAACTGTTATTAATACCTGAAGCGTTTCGCCTGTTGTTTATCTTCACTTGTTACGGTGCCGCCTTATTATCAACGAATAATTGGTTTGGGGTCCGGCCTCACTAACGGAGAATCACGTGTTGCAAATCTACACTTACACCACCGAAAGAAAATATGCTTCATCCAGTGATCGAATCTTCTTAAATGATTCTAAGCTATATTTTGATCTACTTAATTGATTAATTTAGTATTAATTAATAGGTCTTCAAGAGTCCTTTTTTTAATTGATATTAGTACAGAATAATTTAAATCATAAAATATGTTTAAACTTGTTTTTTTTTTTTTTGTAGAAATATTAGTAGAAAGTGCAGTAGATTCATGTTATTTTAGCTTTTGTAAGCTATCGATCGACACCATCTAACGAATTATTTTGTTCAATTTAAACCACTTTTAATTATGTCTATAATAGGATCATATAATCATATAATTATAAGAGCTTTAGTAAAAGCTATTTGTTCATCCAATTTCTAATTTTTTAATCACAAGACCTTGCGATTACATCTGACTTAACTTTCTTCAATCTCGTATCACCAATCATCGTTTTTGTTTGTAACAAAGACAATGTTTTCCTTATCTACTACTTTCTATTTATGTTTTGTTGCGTAATTTACTTGAGATGATCGTTCCATGTCACTTGGTGCCAGTGGCAGCTCGTGGTAATTGTACGGGGGTGTAAATAATTGCAAATATAAATAGGTCTCTATTGACGGATACCATAGCTAGGGCATTAAGTCGCTCTTCACTCATTGTATTTCTAAAAAATGGTTTCATCCTCGGCCATATTCATTGGAGTTGTCGCCATAATTTTTAATAAATTTTCCGTTTCGCTAAATGTTTCACTTAAATTGTTTGCAGATCTGGTTACTGATCAGCAACTTACATTATAGTTTAGTGCGCGAGATGTAGTAGAAGTTTGTGGTAATTATTCTAATACTATAGCAATATCTTGAGCAAAAATTTTATTAGTTGCGACTTTTGGTCGTCCGCTTCTTTGTAAATTTCTAACATTTCCGGTCAAGTTATACCTTCTCAAAATTTTGCCAACGACATTTCGTGATATTGGATGCCGATCTTGATGCAAATTGTTAAATAAATACTTCTTCATGAGTTCTGACGCGGTCAGCAAAACTAATTATCATCAGAATTTCAAATTCAGTTTTAATTAAATATCTTTGTCGTTAAAAAAAGGGTGCCAAACCTCATTATTGCTGAACCCCCAGAGCAGAGCTCTATTGAAATTCGTAAACATATACAGGTGTTTCATTTAAAATAAAAAAGTTAACATCGTTTTCGGCTAAACCGGAAGTCTGATTCGGATATAAATATCCTCATGGAACCCCCGATTTATATTTAATTAATTGCAGAAAACCTTATTAAAATCTAACTAGCCATATCAAAGATATTCGAATGAATCCATACATTTGTCTAACCCTGTATATATAAGTACTATCCTAACATCTGCGTACATAGATACTTTGATTTCATTAATATATTTCGACTAGTCAATGACGCGCTGTCCTTGTGAGCCTATGATTGCAACTTATTAATGAATAATAAATCGACTTGATATAACAATGCATAAGCTGATAAACAGTCTAAAGTTCTTATGCAACTTAGTACACAACAATAAGAATCTAAACAAATTACACTTGGTACTTCTTTCAAATATTCTGCGCTCTTCCATACTAGTTGGATCGATTCATGCTCTATCTATAATTAATTATTGACCTAGCAACCGGAACTCTCCATAATATATCTAGTTTGTACTATTATATTCGACAATTTTTAATTTTTAGTGTTATAGAGTAATTGTCATGTTGTTCTATTATTTAATTTATTTCCGTATATACTGTGCGACATTAAAATGCGCATCGCAATGTTACATGAATTTAGTTCGGCATCTTATAGTGTAAACAAAGCTTATGATGAAACTATTACATGTTACTTTCACCTGTCTATATAAGAAATTTCATTGCGGAGAGAGTGTCCTTGGAGTAGAAACCTTGAGGGAAAACTAAATTTTAATAACTTTGAAACATCAAAGACAAATTTCCGAGAACTTGGAAACAAATTAAATGTTAATTATGCTACAGAATTGCGACATATTCAAGCCATAAGCAAAGATAAAAAGTTGATTAAATGGACTTCATATAACTTTTTAGAGAAACAAACTGAATCGCTTAAATGCATATTCTTAAATTTGATGTATTGAATTGATGTCCATTCGCTTTATATTAATCTTTTTAGGTTTGAGTATTTTATATAAATATGGACAACATATGGTTAGTATTTCGAGTAAATAAATATCGATTGATGTCAGAATCTGCGATTTATACAAAATGATAGTATGAACAAATTTTACGAACTTATGTTACAAATAATACAATTATGTGCCAAAGAAAATGCTAAAAATGTTGGTCTGCTACTTGTAAACAACCATAAATGGTACATTTACAATTGCGTACAAATTGTTTATGAGATTTCAATACTAGATACCAATACTAGTTTTTTTTAAATAAGGGAATAAAAAGAAGTCCAGAGACCAATCGGTTGATTACTTGCCTGTAAACCTACGCTTATGAAATGATCTGAGAACAATTGCTGTAAATAATTCATAGTATGTATGGAATAGGTTGTGTGGCAGTGTGAAAATAATAATAAGTAGATTGTTTGTTAAGTGGAGCTTACCTATTAGAGGTACAGAAATATAAGGACTTTGTTCAACAAATTATTTTTATTTTAAATAAACCAAAAAATGGTGGTTTCCTTTGGAACCACTAGGCAGTTACAGGTCAACCAAAACGATTTCTGATGGAATTTAATAAAACAATTATTTTTATCTGACAAGCACAACCCCACTTTACAAATAGTACAGTGCCATTTTGTACATCTTGTTTGCGCTGTTGTGCTGCAGTTTGCGCACTTGACTCTTTTATGCCATGTTGCAGCATAGTTGCAGCCTTCTCCGTTCTCCTTTCCAAAGGTATGTTGTTTTCAAATTTTGAGCTGGATTTTTCAGTACTTCGCCTTCCCATTTGCGGCGTAGTAGGAATCTCTCCTATAAGTCCAGTTGCCACAGCAATTTTCAACTCTTTTAAAGATAAGCTGGCATCAGTTTTTCGTGCCTTGAATAGGATAAATGAATTGACAACTGTTAAATCCACAAAATGCCAAAAAATTATGTGCCATCATTTCCGTGATTTACGATCCAGTTCGTAACAAGATTTCAGAATATCGGATTTATACACATACCCCATATGATGATTATAGTTCTTGATCGATATTTTGCACCTTACTTCTTCCAAAGTACCACCTTTTTATTTTCTGTGTATGGTCTCCTCATATTCCAAGCGATGAAAGTTGCTGAGAAACAATATCCATCCATTGCAAAGCAAAAATGCTGTCTTCACTTATTCTACATTCTGAGTCACCCATCTTCATTTTTCTGTTTGCTTTGAAATCTTCAGGTTTTTCTTTACTGTCCTTCCGTGCCGTTCCACATGCATACATTCCGTCCTTCAACAGATCTCGTAGCAATTGCACACTATTAAAATAGATTATCAAAATAGACGTGATTAGTGTTTCCCAATTAGTTCTCTTGTGATATCTTTCATTGCGTTTGCTCCTAGATTCTTTTCTGTTACGTCTTTCACTTTGCCAGTGTATATTTTAAATTCTACCACATATCCTGTTGAATCTGAGGGACCCATATTTGATACTCTCTTTTTATGGGCTTCATCGGCATATATTGGCGTAAACTGCTTCAACTGTTGTACCTAATCATCGATTCGTCTAAAGATTGTTCCTTAGTGGGAAAATAGGCAATTTTAAATGTATTTGACAATTGATTCAGCAATGGTCGCACCTTATATAATTTATCTTATTTGGGGGTCACCATTTTGCGGCTGTATGATGTTATTTGGATGCAGATGAGTGAGGGGCCATCCAAAACGATCACGTGTCATACAAGATTATATAAAATGGTCTCCTACTTCCAATCAGGATGACCAAAGTTTCTGTAACTTGGTAACTTTTTTATTTCCATGACGAGATTGAAAACACTTAACTTCTTCCAATGTTGTTGGTTGATACCCATTATTGAACTTTTGCGCCGCATATAAGTTTGTTTGAAATGCCATGGTATTCAATAGGGTATCGGGGAAGGATACTCTAAGTCATCAGGAAGACTTGGTCCAACTTTTTCCTCAAACGAAATATTTGTAGCGTTTTGTGCATTATTGGTCAATTTTACTTTTGTGGCAGTAAAAACTGTTAGTGGCTATTCCTTCTCACTCTCTAGGCAACATTGTTTATTGCAACCGTATCATCATTAGATAAATAATTGATATTGACATCCGGAGGCAATTCAACTCCCGTTTCATTACCTTCATTTGCACTTTCGGAAATTTCGAATACGTCGGAAGGAATTTCCTCTATCAACGAAAACAGATCTTCGCTAGATAAATCATCTACATTAGTTCGTTTATACATGTCGAAAATCTGGAAAAAAGAAAGTAGGTACATTATTGGTCTTGTAGTCCTTACTGAAATCTCCAAATCGAGAGCACGAAATAAGTTTTATTGGCTGCATCTAGCGGTATGAATGCAAATAATAGAACAAATCAACGCTTTTGGTAATAAAATAACAATATTACTGACCCAAAGTATGCACAAGAAACTTATTTATTACACAAACTGTTAACACTGCTTACACCTCTTAGGAACACGAAATGATGCAGTCACTGCGTCGCCAGTACAGCACAAATAAAAGAAATTGCCGACTGGCGCAAGGTCAATCACATGTATCGAGACAGGCTGCCGCCGGTGGTTCCAATGCTCACTTACTAGACCACTGGGAAAAAAATTGTGAAATGGTGGTTCCACATCGGGACCACTGACCTTGAAAGGGTTAAAAAGCGTTCAATTATTCTAAACTGTGTTGTGAAAAGTAATAGTAGTCAATTCAATTCTAGGTACATTTCATTTTGCAAGCCGCTTCAAATATACGCCATTACGATAAGTATAATAATAAATAAATCGTTTTATTTAGTTTGTTATTTGACTTTTACTTTGACAAACTTCAATTTAAAAATAAGCCTAGTCGGTATAAAGTAGCAAAACTGTTGCCAGCTTAAGAGAAATTTCAATCAATCATTTATAGTCACCCGTTATATTTATATATATATATATATATATATATATATATATATATATATATATATATATATATATATATATACATATATAATAGATTTAGTTAGTCGGCGATTTAAGGTCTGTTTTACTTTAATATAAATATATATATATATATATATATATATATATATATATATATATACAAGGCGTGTATAAATTGTCGCAAAAGCTACACGTAGCGACATTCTTCGTTCGGTTCTGAATAAAAAAATCTTAATGTTAAAATGTCGTATCATGATGCTTCGTAAATTCGTAAATGTCAAAATTTGACAGTAATGATTTTGATTGAACTCTCTTTGAAATACAAACTTATTGTTCTACAACGTTGCGAAATGTGTTTTGCGTGGAAGTACGTTAATGAATAAATGTTTAAAACAAGCTTTTAAATAAAAAAGAAAACGTTTACGAAATAATACAAGTAAAAATTTTTTCTTTAAACTAAATTGCATCTATCTCTATTAACAGATATCGAAGAGCAAAGGTTAGTTACGCACTAAAAGTCTGAACTTCAAGAACCCCGTGAAAACAAACGAAGCATGATACGACATTTTAATATTAAGATTTTTTATTCAGAACCAAACGAAGAACGTCGCTGCGTGTAGCTTTTGCGACAATTTATACACACGTTATATATATTTATAATAATTCAAGTCTTACAAGTTTCGGAAATTACTGCTTTTTTTAGAAAAATAATTTAAAATTCTTTGAAAAAGGCAGTAATTGCCGAAACATGTACGATTTGAATTATTTTAAATATATACACATTAAAGTAAAACAGACCTTAAATCGCCGACTAACAAAATCTACTACACATTATCATACCACGATTGTATTAGTACTAATTTTAATACGACGAACATTATTCTTAACTAATTTTTAATTATTATGTATTTTATGTTGATTTATATTATTATTATATTTACAATAAGTGATAAAGTTTCATCATCGAAAGCTGCTTTCGAAATGATGCAAAACTAAAAAAATGTAGAATGGTTATACTCTGTATAGCCATGTATGGAAGAATTTCGAAATTTTGCTGTAAAACAGCAAATGATTCAATAATCTATCAAATGGTATCATTAAGGTAATCAAATAAGTTCGTGCGGTTTTTGTGAATATTTTCTAAATTGTTGATCGATAGCACTTGTTTGTTATCTGTCATCTACTTTAGTATGAATCCTTCTTTTATCGGATATATATACACATTTGGTGACAATTGTTTAATTCTTAGTTTTAAATAGTAGAAAATGGTAACAAATAAAGTTTTAATTCGAGGTTGTTTACTCTATGAGTATAAACTTGGTACCAGAGCTGCAGTGGCGAGATAAATGTGTACTGCATTCGCACAAGATGCCGTAAATGATCGAACAACACAGAAGTGGTTTAAGAAATTTTCTTCGGGAGATCTCAGCTTGACCGATGAAACACGCTCTGGGAGACCGAAGATCATTAACAACGAGGGTATTCAATAGGTTGTAGAGGAGAATTCCAGGACAGCATGCCTAGAGCTTGCAGAAAGGTTCAATGTGAGTGATGAAACCATTTATTTACACCTTCATCAGCAAGGAAAGACGTGGAAGTTAAGCAAATGGGTACCACATGAATTGTCAAATGATAACAAATTAAGTTGTCTTAACATTTGTTCGACAAACATTTCACGCAACGATAATGAATCATTTTTTGATCGATTGTTAACTTGCGACAAAAAGTAGATATTGTGCTCAAATTTTAAGCGTTCGTATCATTGGCTGTCGCCTAGTAATTCGGTACCACACACTTCCAATGCCTTCTTGCATCCAAACAAGATTTTGTGTGGGTTTATGGACAAACAACCACCGGAATTGTCCATTATGGGTTTTTGGAAACGTGTCAAATTATCGCTTCGAACAGCTTCAGCGAGTACAGGCACAACTCATCCAAAAACAGCCTTCTTTGATCAATCGAAAGAAAGTGGTACCATTACAGGATAACGCATACCGCAAGAGTAACCCAGGAAAAAATTTCTGAACTTGGCTGGAAACGTTACCATACTCTGACATTTCGCCAACTAATTACCAACTTTTTTTGTCTCTTGACAACTGTATGAAACATAGACAGTTTAAAACTTGAGTTGGTGTAATAAATATAGACTCTCAAAGGTCATTGAGTGTGATGATAATTACTTCGATGCATAATTTTGTATTATTGTTTCTTAATAAATATTTATATTTTATCATCAAAAACCGCACGAACTTATTTGGTTGCCTGCATATGTAAGAAATGCCTTCAATAAGATGAGCAAAGAGTAGCGTTAGGTATCGAAAATAATAGAGCTCACTTTGAAAATTAGCCCTGGATAGGATAGAGGGGTATTCAAATGCACCAAAGTAAATTAGATTTTTCATTATTTTTGTTACTTTGCGGCTGGCTGAACTGCACATCTAAGTATTCTTATGGGAGGCTATGTTCTACACCTTACAACAAGCGTTTGACATTTTTCGGTTTGTGCCGGTGAATAACAGGTAAGTTGGGGTTTTCAAATACCTCTGTATCCATTTATGACTATTATATTTTGGCGAAATCGCTTTCTTGTTTAGAAAATATAGCAGAGAAAATCTGTAAAAAGCACAGATCCTGATTTCGAGGAGACAGCGCTACGTTGGTTGGATGAGTGTGAAACTGATGAGGAAGATAATGTCAGCGAATGTGAAGATAATGTAGAAATTTTGTCTAATAATGGGAATGTAGTGTCTGCAGATGCGATTTCTGATGAAAATGATGATGATGATGGATTAAAAAATTATGCTATAATTACCGGCAAGAATGGGTTCAAGTGGAGTACAAAAAAAACCACCTATAACCAAAATAGGTTTGCGAAATATTGTACTGAAGCTTCCCCGGTTTAAAAGGAAATGCAAAGAATATTACTACTGAAGAAGTGGAATAATATTTGTAAAACATACCAACTCAAACAAGCAAAAGAAAAATTATAAAAATGCCTAGGTATGTTCATTATACTGACAAATATGAATTGTTGGCATTTATAGGGCTTTTGTCCATATCAGGTGCTCGCAAAGATGCGCATCTTTCGATTTGCGAAATGTTTTCTAAAGAAAGTATTAAAATTTATCGTTGCATTATGAGTGAATCTCGTTTCAAATTTTTAATAAACTGCGTCAGATTTGACGACAAACAAAGAAATCGTTTTCACATATACGGTAATTATGGAAGTTGTTCATTACAAATTGTACTGATAGTTACACGCCGCATGAATATTGCACTATTAATGAGCAATTGCTCGGATTTAGAGGGTATTGCCCATTTCGTGTGTATATACAATCTAAGCCAGACAAATATGGAATAAGGATTCTTTCAATGAATGATAGGAGAACTTTTTACATGGTTAGGGAAAGTCAAGAACCTTTTGGTTCCTATTTAGTCAAAACATTATCAGCCTCAATGCATGGAACTTTTCGTAACATCACCACGGATAATTAGTTTATATTGGTCCATCAAGCTGGCAGATGATATGCTAAAAAAAGCACAAATTAACCATTGTGGACACTGTTCGGCACAACAAAAGAGAAATTCCGCAATCGTTTTGACCAAACAGAAGTAAGGATGTTTTATCTTCACAGTTTGCTTTTCATGATAAAAAAAACTTTAGTATCCTTTACACCTAAAAAGTCAAAATCTGCTATCCTTATTTCAACTATGCATTATACAAAAACCGTAAATATGGAAACAAAGAAGGTAGAAATAATTGACATTTACAACTCCACGAAGTGTGAAGTAGATACTTTTGATCAAATGGCACATTCTTATACCGTAGCGCATAAAACTCAAAGATGGCCTTTGCGATATTTTTTCGGAATATTGGATCAAGCTGGTATTAATTCCATGATACTTTTCAGGCTTGCTAAAAGACAAGAAAGTTATTCGTAGAAAATTTCTGTGTGAACTTGGATTCCAGTTAGCACGACAACACATGGAAAGAAGGCTTCAAACAAATTTGACACAGGAACTCCGCCAAGACATACATGATATATTTTCTATTGAGCAGCCTAATAATTTAGAACCACCACCTAAATTGGCCAAAAGCGCTAGATGTTATAGCTGAAATCGATTGAAAGTCGGTGTGTGCGAAACAAAGTCCTATTTGTCGAAATGAAAGTACCATTGTTCAAAACAAAGTCCGCTATTTCCAAATGAAAGTATCTTTATTCAAAACAAAGTCCTGTTTGATCAAATTAAAGTATAGCAAACGCCAATTAAGTTGGCGCGAGGAGGGGTAACTTCGCGCAGGATTAAAAGTAGTGGGGAGATTTGTATTTGGTTTTACATCAAATGTCAGATAATTCTAACCTCTGAGCGTGTATCACTTTATGATCTCCTAGCAAAGACACTATGTTCTGTCAAACGTCAATGACAAATGTATTCTGACAATTACTTGAGTAGTGGGGGTGGACGTTTTTAGAAACGGCTTCTGCGCACCCCCTCCTCGCGCCAACTTAATTGGCGCTTGCTATACCTTTGTTCAAAACAAAGTCCGTTATTTCCAAATGAAAGTTCGCATTGTCAGATCAAGCAAATAAGTCACATATGTACATATATAGATAATTAATTTATTAGAACAAGGACAAATACATTAATTTTTTTTTACTAATCATCAATAACTTCATATCTTAAACATCTTGGTATGTATGTTTGCATGTGATTGAAATAATTTAGTTTTCGTTGAATATTTGGGCGACAGCGTTTTCAATAGCTATATATAATTCATCTAGAGTGCGTGGTTTTGTCCGTTTTATTTTATTCTTCCATTGATTAAATAAATTTTCTTCGGGTTCAAAAAGGGTGAATAAGCAGGGGGACAAACTACCTCATGACCTAGTGCAGCAATCAAAGTCTATATTTCATTGGTTTTATGAAATGGATAATAAATACGTGTTCGCTACCGTTATCTGCAAGTTTTTGAAATATATAGTCAGAAACTGCGAAAATGTATCGCCATTGTAAGGTCTTCTCGAAGAAATATACTTTTTGGTTATTCATTGCCGCACAAATTGATATATTTTTACGGCGTATTTGTTTTACAACTTTAATATCTCTAATACCTGCTGCATTTCCACCATGTTTCACTCGCAAAAAGATTTGAATGCCAGTTTCATCTAAGAAGAACATTCTCTATGGGTTGGCCATCATTTCCGCAAATTTCATAATGTATGCATGACGCTTATTTATAACTTTTTGGGAGTTTCTTCTTTCGGGTATCATTGTAATAGTTTTTAATGTGTGATGGAAGTTGCGTAAATATCTGAAAATACAAGATACATTTTGACAACAATATCTATTCGTACAAAAATAGATGGCAGCGCATTCCTATCTGTAGTTGTACGGCTAATGTTTTTACCAAAATTAGCAATGCACTTTGCTTTTAAGTCTTTCGTTAAAATTCCGCAGTCTTCATCGACCCAATTGCATAATTCTTCAATTTCGTTATCAGTTAAAATCCTTTTTCTGTGAGCCTTCACTAATTTTTCTATCCTTCCTTTTCTTTGGTAGATTCGGACCAATTTTCTCACTGTGTCGTATTTTACAGTGAAAGTTCTACTTATAGACTTTAAAGTTTCTCCCATATCAAATGCATCTATAATCAGTTTTCGTTTTTCGTCGCTTATTTTATCATAAGCCATCTTAAATTACCTTTCTACTAACGTAATAAACATGCAACTGACAGTTTATTTTCAACAGACTCTCATTTGTTCTCAGCGTACTTTGATTTGAACATACGAATTTTCATTTGAAGATAACGGACTTTCTTTCGCGCACACCGGACTTTCAATCGATTTCGGCTATATCTGTGCCCTAGGTCAAGCGGCAGAAAATCAAAAACATCATGTGCTAAGTGTCACAAAGCTGTATGCCCTGACCATCGTCTAGATGTCTGCAATTATGCCACTATTAGCCAGATGTAGTTTATAATTATGTTCAAAATATTTCAATATACATTTATTTGAAAATAATAGTCTTCTTTCTGGGTGGGGTTTTTCAATACTTCATGTCTCCATTAATGCGCATAAACTTCATGTATCCTTTTTTTCAAATAAAACGTTTACATGTAGTTATTTGTCAGAGAATCCATAACACCACCTGGAGTGACTTAATAACTAATACTGCTAACTAACACATATATTCTGTCAGTGCCTCGTTGTATTTGTAGGTATATGACCACTAAGAGGTTAGAAGAAAGTAACCTTTTAGCACAGAGTTTTCAACTTCAAATATTATGGTTGCTAGGGGTTGCTTAACGGGGATTTCCTGTTGATTACAGTACAAATTGTGTACAAATGTTAGTTTTCATGTTCGCCACAGTGTTTATTATTATTTTATTATATCACAGTGTTTTATTTGGCTTTACATTATATTAAAATATAAATAATTGCTTATTATGTAGAAAGAGCCAGGAATCAAGACAGAAAGGGCGAGGATGATTAATACACCATGAAAATGGAATTTAAAAACCAAAAAATTGCAAAAAGAAGTAAATATTCTGGATATGTTCTTCGCACTACAATTGAAAGGTGACAGATATTAGGAACGTTTAAAAGTAGCACAAGATCTGGCAAAAAATTAATCGTGAACGAAAGAATTCGAAGAATTATACTTTGTGCAAATCTTCACAACTGGAAGAAACTATCTACAAATGAAATACTGTCCTCTGGCAATAATATTTTAGCACATTCCGTTCGTGGATACTTTCTAGAAACACAATTGTAAGGCTAGAAAGAATCGGGAAAGCATATTCCTCTGAAAGCATCGTCTTCATTGCCAAGTTTTGAAGTCCATGTCATCTTCCGGGACTGGTGACTTACTTGCCTGAGAGGGATAGATGAACACATATACGGTTATGTTAAAAGCTGATCTACAGCAATCATTTAATAAAGTTTTTGACAACAACCCATACAGACATGAAATTTCAACAAAATAACACTCCTTATAACATAGGGCAAAATTTACTGCAGTGGTTTTCGAAAAAAGGAGTCGAAGTTTTGCGATAGTAAGCTCAATCATGGGGATTGATCACCTAAATTTTATTGAGCGTTTGTGGCAGTTACATAAAAATAACATTAAAAACATGAACGACCTCAAAAATTACATTTAAAAAATACGATGTATGAAATATGGGAAGAAATAAACCCACTATATTCTTCTTGTTGCCAATGTATCTATTATTATTATGATTTAAATTAAAAAAAAAATATAATAAAATATTAACCCCATAAGGCATTGTCACAACAAAGTAGTTATATTCAGCTGCAAAACTGTAGCGTGATGCGTTCACACACAAAGAAAAACAAATAATTGAACATAATAATACGTATTGACTTTCCAAAGACAATATGGAATCTCTGGAAATATAACAGTGATCATTACAGTGCACTCTTAATTCGCTGATTTTTTCATTCATATTCAATCACTAGTCTCCTGAAATATTTAGTTACAAATTTGTTACTGACGCAAAGTTATTTATGTTTATTATGTTTACCGTATTAATAAGCACTAATAATTCGTAAACGATATTATTGTCTCGTGCTTTTAGTTAGTACTTTCCCTCATTAAAAACAATAGAGAGTCACGACCTTACATATACATACATATTTCGAGTCATGTGCTCTATCGCAATAGTTGTCTTAAATCATTTAACTCTTCGAATTAAAAGCGTGTGACTACATGCACAACAAATCAATGCTCATATGGTGGTGATACAGATACATGCGTATGAACTAACAAGGCGCCAAAAGGTTTACAGTATTGAACACATGTATGACAAACTCATGGTCACGTGTACGTGACATGATAATTTTAGACTCCGTGGCAAAGTACAATCTTTCTTTAATTTATAACTCGAATAAATAGAAAGTCATTTAAGACTTCGATCTATAGGGGTTTGTATATGAGGCGCACCTAAAAAGTTTTGAAGTCCATATATTAAATATAATGCACATCTATGATTGTGCCCTTACTAGGTACTTGCTAAAACCTTAATTGGGCACTAATGCACTCCTTGTTAGCGGCGAATAAGATACCATTGAATAACGTCTGAGACAGTATATTAGTACTGCAAATTTAATGCCTACTAGTTATTAAAGTCTTAATAGAATCAAGTGTTAATAAAAACGGAAATTTTTAAAATGCATGTAATCATTTGGCTTTAATTTAGTTGCTTCAAAGGAAACATGTTCGAGTTGTTCAGCAATTACACTAATAAGGCAATATTCAGAAAATTAAAAATTCTGATCTATAATATATATCAGGTGTTCATTTGAAAACGTCATTAAGTAGCGTATGAAATTTGTAAAATAATTTGAGGTATGTCCCTTTCATCCATCAAAATGAGAAACATTCAAAACTCAATGTAAATATCATTATTCAGTTTATTTAACTAAAAATTACACGAATTCCTGAAAATGTTGACCACCGGCTTCTAGGCAGACAGAGTAAACCCAGTCTCCGTCAGTACGGGTGCCATTACGAAACTAACTTTCAACTAAGAAAGTTCTTTGGTCTACAAACACCATAGTTGCAAATCGTACGTTAATAATAACAATAATAAACCTTATTGGGTATTACATCATATATGTATGGAAAATTTCAAAAAACAGTAAAAAAATTATCATAATAGTGAAATTCACATTTACATTAACATTAATAATTGCACACATAGCAAATAAAAGTCTATATTACATTACAATGTAAGTCATCACTCATCACACTACAATCAAAATTCATGCTCCAGAAAGTCCTGTACACTGTAAAATTCTTCTGATGTTAGCAGGCGACATTATACTGGTTTAAATTTTGTCTTTTTTTCAGTTTTTATATCAATTGGTAAATGATTATATATTCGAGTCGCTTGTGTTAGTACACTCTTACTTATTAGAGATTTGCTAGTTTAGGGAGGCACTATATACGCGTTTCTAGCACATCTGGTGTCATACTGATGAGTGAGTTGTTTGCTTGCAAATAAGTCATAGCTTGCTTTTACGAATAATGCGCACTCAAGTATATAAAGACATGGCAAGATAAGTTCGTCTTAGGCCAAAAACATCAAGGTTATACACTGAGGTTACATCAACAACAATTCCTTGTTTAACTATGAAAATAGCTGAT
The DNA here is from genome assembly GCA_935421215.2 of Melolontha melolontha. NCBI lineage: Eukaryota > Metazoa > Arthropoda > Insecta > Coleoptera > Scarabaeidae > Melolontha > Melolontha melolontha. Next base: position 125,512,313 of record OW285237.1, on the reverse strand, counting down.
TTGTACGAAATGAGTTAAAAAGATGATAAAATGAAAGAAATAAATACATTTAAAACGCTAAAGCAGGTTACTTTGCTTATCAAAACTGATTTATTCTGACAAATGTAGGTATATATATTATATATAGTAAATTCAATTTGTTGGCGATTTAAGGATTTTACTTCAAAATGTATATATTTAAAACAATCCTACATGTTTCCCCAAATGATGCCTTTTTCAAGGAATATATTTTATATTCCTTGATAAAGGCATCATTTGCTGAAACATGTAGGATTGTCTTAAATATATACATTTTGAAGTAAAACCAGACCTTAAATCGCCAACAAATTGAATTTACCATAGCATACAAAGGTCACGAAATAATTATATATATATATTAAAATAATAGACTTTTTTATTGCCTTCTCAAATTATCTCCAGGCAGAAAAGAGTGACTAACATGGATCCTGTATGGTTTAAACCTACTTTTATGTAAAGTACTCCAAACTCTGGACTGGCACTAATTTAATACTGAAGCTACTTCGCGTGTAGAAATTGATGGATTATTATTTATCTACAAAAATACAAGATTAACATGAAATTTGAAAACACGCTTTTAATTTACCATTTGTAAAATGTCTTGTCGATTTTCATTTAAATTCCTGTTGTCTCGACCATTACGCGGCTTAGTAAACGATCCATTTTCGACCAAATTTCTGTCGAGATCTAGAAAAATGGTACGATGAGGCTGTTGTCGTTCTGGATATAATTGTAGATATCTTGTACTCGCCACTGTTGAATTTCGGTTCGAAGAATAAAAAATTCTTATCATATCTCGTTTCTCTTCATTAGTGTATGACATTTTTGTATTATTAATGAACAATAAATGAAATGTTTGACAGATTGAAATTCCATGGCTACCTTATTTAATCTTATAATTTATTCTTTCAAATAAAACCTAATGTCAAAAACTTTATTCAGCATGTGGTACATGGTTGAAATCAGAAAAAAAAACTCTTTCTGAGGGTATCTGAATCCAATATGGCGCCTATAAGAAATTAGATAGTTGGTTATGGCCAGAAAGAAACGAAACGTCGTATAAAAATTTAGAGTACACCACTAGATAGAGGTTTAGAAATGGCCACAAGGATATGTTTTTATTTTTTCTCTACAAGGCCAAATGTCGGTGCTACAGGTAAAAGAAGAAAATGGGGTTTTCGCGGGTTTTTTTTAAATAACGAAGGTCATTTGTCACAGGTTTATTTTCTTTACGGATTTATAACAAACACAAAATTTAACAACTTTGCCAAATTTAAACCTATACTCTATCTTCAATAATAAGCGAGATCCCCATGGTGAGGGCCGAAAATTAATCAGCCTGTATATCATTTGATAAATCTTGGAAATTCGGCTTTATATTAAATTTTTAATGAGGATGTTATTTCTCGAAGTAATGTGAAAATGTAAATATTGCTATCTACAAATTATAACGCTAATTAACGATATTTTTTTAAAAATTTCGTCCGTGGGTGGGACGCGAACCCACAACCTTTAGTTCTCTAGACTAACGCTCTAACCAACTACGCCTCCAAGGCTCTTGAGTTCGAGTGTTGTTAGTAATGCCTTAAGTTACTTATAAAGGAACAAATATTAATATTCATGTCTTCTATGGAATTTTGCTAAATTTCATCCATTAGCTATTTGATAATAATCTATTTCTTAGCCAGATAGACCATATTGCTAGATTACTTCAATAAAGCTTCTCTCTTCTGCAATTAACAATATAGTTATTTAAAAAATCCACAATCTAAGCTATTTTTGAACTAGTTGATAGCGCCATAAGTGGTTTCGACATGCATTAGAAAATGTTTGCAACATTATTGGATTTATCTAAGGCTTTTGACTGTATTCGTCATGAGATCTTACCACAAAAATTACAATACTACGGTATCAGGGTACGGCGTTTAAAATTATTCAAACCATATCTTTCACAAAGAAAACAGGTAGTAATGATATAAAAAGCAGTTCTTCTAAAGAACAATTAGTCAAGTATGGAGTTCCACAAGTTAGGACCAATATTGTTTCTGATATATGTCAATGATTTATGCGCAGACTTCAAATGTGTAAAACAACAATGTTTGCGGATGATACCACCCCAATGTTTAGTGCACCAACAACTGAGGAATTGACAGTAGCGGAGTCACATGCAATATCTGAAGCGGAAGAATGGTTTGAAGCCAACAACTTAAAATTGGATATGGATAAAATACAAAAAATCAAATTTGAAACCAAATCATGTAACCCAAACAATGTCAAAATGCTGCGTGTCTACATCGACTCATGCTTAAATTGGAATGCACATGCAAGCTATCTATGTGAAAAACTAAGTACAACTATTTATCGAATGACAAGAACCGTAGAAATAACAAACATAGATACAGCAAAACTAATATATTACTCAAATTTTTACTCACTCATCAAAAGCAGTATTATACTCTGGGGCAGTACAGGACCTACAGAGAGAATTTTTAAAATCCAAAAAAATGTGTAAGAGCAATGATTAGTGCATCCAATAGAGAACATTGCAAACCACACGTCATAAGACTGAAAATATTAACAATTCCATCTCTATTTATATACAACTGTTTGCTTTTTGCCAAAGCAAACATGAACAAGTTTGAAAAACAATCTGATATCCATTGCTACACAACTAGGAAGAAGTCATCTTTCCAAATTCCATATCACAGGTTAAATCAACAATCTGCTAAATACCAAGCCAAAAATTTTTATAATCATTTACAACAAAAAAAAAAGGGAATTATAATCAAATAAATTAAAAATACAAATAAAACAGGTCTAATATATAGAGTCTTATACAGGGTGAGTTTTTTTGAATGTTTAGCATTGGGATCTCAGAAACTACTGGAGATAGAAAAACGCTTAAATGGGGAAGATGCGCAGTTTTACGAGTTTGATTTAAAACTGCTTTTGTTTCTCCGATAACTTTCATGGCTTATTAGATATTCAAAGAAAACTAAATTTTACGATTTTCTTTAAACATGCTTACCATCGTTAATAGTAATTTTAGAGAAAAAGTGTTCAGACAAAAGTTTTAGATAATTTTATGCCAAATAAAACTGTGTTGCTAATTTTTTTTTTCGTTCACCATTATCGAGTTATGACACAAACTTTTGTTTTTTTAAATGGAAAACATAGTTGGTTTTGACGTCATTAAAAAGCTTATTTTTTTGCTGATTACAATGATATAAGGTTTGATATGGTTATTTTAAAAAATAAACAGGATATAGACATTTCTATGATTGTTCACTTTATAAGATAAAAATTTAAAAAAAAATGTTTGGTGTTTTGTAATTCAAAAAACGAAAAATCTGAGTTACAATAGTGTTCGTTGGAGCAGTCGAGATAAATATACTAACATTGCTTTAACGTTGAGTCACAGAAGTGAGAGCTGTTAATTTTTACTTTTAAGTCAAGTTAATTGTTAAACATTGACAATTAACTATTAATTAATTTAATTGTAACTTAACTATAAGCGGTGCAAACGGCCGTTAATCATAAGTTTGCATTGGCTATGGAATTTTCTAACGTAGAAAAGCGTGATATGGTTGAATGTTACATTCAGTGCCAGAAAAATTCTACTAGAGCTGCTGAAGTTTATTTTGAAAATTATTTTGATCGACGTCAGCCGTCGCTACCTACTTTTAAGAGATTATGGGATAATTTAGCAGATTATGGTTCGTTCGTTAAACCGAAATAAAAAAAGGGATGGATGAAGATAGAAAAATAAACATATTAGCAAGTGTCGCTCAGAATCCATCTACATCGACCCGACAAATTTCTACAGAAATGGGCTCCTCTCAACGCACTATTGTCAGAGTGTTGAAGAAGCATAAATTGCATCCCTACAAATTATCAGTATCACAAACTTTACATGAAGGTGATAACATCAGACGAATAGCCTTTTGTAGATGGTTTAAAGATCAGTGTCAAAACGATCCACACTTTTCAATGAAAATATTATGGACTGATAAATCTCGGTTTCACAAATTGTGGAATGTTTAATAGGCACAATGAGCACATATGGTCTCAAACAAATCCACTTCACGTTGAACATAGGAGACCACAAATTAAATTTGGGTTTAATGTTTGGTGTGGTGTTATAGGATCAACTGTTCTTCCTCCTTTTATTTTTGATGGATCATTAACTGGCAATCGTTATCTTAATTTTTTACAATAAGATTTCGAGGAAATGTTAGATAATTTAAATTTAAGAACCCGAGCAATGCTGCAATGGTTTCAACATGACGGAGCGCCTCCGCACAATCAACTGAATGTTAGAAATTATTTAAATTTGAACTTCCCTAATCAATGGATAGGGCGAAATGCAACCATTGAATGGCCGGCTAGATTTATCAGTTTTGGATTTTTTCTTGTGGGGTGTACTAAAGGACACAGTATACAAAAGAACATATGAAACAATCGACGATTTAAGAGAAGCTGTCTTAGTTGCTTTTAATAACATCGATAGGCGTAAAGTCCGTTTGTGTATTAATAATAATGGAGGTATCTTTGAACATTAATAATGTTGTGTGCCCTTAATAAAAGTTCTTATAGTTTTCATTTTATTACTACATAAGATTTCAAAATAAGTTTTCGTTTGGTTTGTATTTTATCAGTTCGAAATTCAATTGTTTTCCATAAAAACCATAAAAATGCCTATATCCTCTTTATTTTTTAAAATAACCATATCAAACCTTATATCATTGTAATCAGCAAAAAATAAACTTTTTAATGATGTCAAAACCAACTATGGTTTCTATTTAAAAAAACACAAGTTTGTGTCATAACTCGATAATGGTGAACGAAAAAAAAATATTAGCCACAAAGTTTTATTTGGCGTTAAATTATCTAAAACTTTTGTCTGAACACTTTTTCTCTAAAATTACTATTAACGATGGTAAGCATGTTTAAAGAAAATCGTAAAATTTAGTTTTCTTTGAATATCTAATAAGCCATGAAAGTTATCGGAGAAACAAAAGCAGTTTTAAATCAAATTCGTAAAACTGCGCATCTTTCCCCATTTAAGCTTTTTCTATCTCCAGTAGTTTCTGAGATCCCAATGCTAAACATTTAAAAAAACTCATCCTGTACAAAATAGAAGATTTCTCTACTTGTACAACAACAATTTAATAGAAATTATAGTATTTAAGCTATATTCATTAATATATGTATAGTTTTCTTTTTCATTGTGACATTCCATGTAATTATCACGAAATAAATTATTATTATTATTACATATAAACAAGTATTAAAAAATTTGATTTCTGAATCTGGCAGAAAAATATTTTAATATGATTAAAGAACCTTCCAAATCTCGGATTTCGCGAAACCGTAACAAATAATATATTAGAGTAGTTTTTTTAAAATCTCCTTAAAATTCATATACTGGCCTTGTAAAAATTTATGAATGGTCTGCCTCTCTTTCCGTTCATAAAACGAACACCCTCGCAGCTTGCTATAGGCATCATGATCTATTATTCGTATGCCTTTATAGTGAGCAAATATTGCAATAGCGTCTGTATATTTTAACGGGCGCCTTTCTGCGTCGCTGTTCAACCCGGTGTTAAGCTTTGCCAATTTATAGAAAAAATAGAGGCCATTCCGACCAGTATTGCAATACTCATTTTAATGTTTGAGGAACAATGGCACCTATTTAGTTTCCAGAATGCTGTTAAAATAAAAGGAACATTCGCTTAAAGTAGCTAGATCAATTATCCAATAAAAGTTTATATTTTGCTCTGGTTTATCAAATATCCAGTATAATTAATAAGACAATTAAATATACTAATGCATGCCTAACATACTAAACTTAGTAGCCTACTAAGGATTTAAGGAGGAGTAGGGTTTTTTACATTAATTGTTTTGGAATATTCAATATTTATTAATTGATCTTTAGGATAGGATGGGTAAAGAAAATTAACCAATATCCCGACTGAAATCTGTAAAGGGTTAATACTGTATTGTATTAAATGTTAAAATGTAATTACTTGATTAGAATGAAGTGACTTTCTATTTTTGCGCAATAATAATAATTGGCTTTTGCATGCTTTGAAGGCTAATACGGGTTGTAACATGTCTGTTACGACTATAGCCGTACGGTAGACTAAACCTATGACAGTGACCACCATTATTAGTTCAAGTCACCTCCGGTACTCATTCTTACCGGAGTGAGTCGAGCTAAACCCTTTAAGATCTCATCAATGTTATTACCTGACTCAGAATTTGAACTCGATTAATTAGATATAGTCTAAAGAGACTAACAGTAATGACCTACGCGCTAGACCCACATGGACCGCACAATAATTTTTAAAATATCTAAGGGATTAAGATTTATAATTAGCTACTGAAAAAGATCATTGATTAATAACTTACAAATCGCCAATTTGCCTTCAGTTACAGAAAACTTTATTCGCACATTAGAATACGTTAATTTCCCTGTGTTTTGCGTTCAGTTTTTAACTTTCTTTATGCAACAGATTATAATTGTTTTTATAATTATTATTTTTCTTCTTAAAATGTAATTTAGTAATATTTTATTATTGTTTATGATTTTTATTGAATAATAAAATACATTTTTGGGAATTGAGAAAATTGAATTAATTCAATTTAGTTCAAAAACTTTGACCTACAAATATCGCAATTTGTATATAGTGAACTGTACAGTTTTCAAAACCAATATATATTTCTTCAGAATGTGTATATTATTACTAGAACCTAGTACAGTTTAGATTTATGCAGCCCGCGGACTATATGGTAAACTTTTTTATCGAATTTGTTGCCTTAACAACACTATCGAAAGATTAAAATTTATGTGTTTATAACACAAGCCAACAAAATTAAATTTTTTTCTTGGTGCCGAGAAAGTGACAACTGATTTTGGATATATTTGATGTGCTGATTCCAAATATACCTGACTTTTTTTCATAGCAGCTTTAATTTTTGAGATTCATTCTGTTTTAGTAACAGGCAAAAATAATGAAATAATGATATCTTTACACAAAATATCCTTGTTTTTTTTTGTTTTCGGGACAACAGAACTAAAGATCAACACTGCGTTAACAAAAATCGACCCTTATGAAACGTCATGGTTTCTGGAGAAGAAAACGTAATCAACAAACCATTCGTTGCAAGAGAGAAAATCATATTTCCACCTTTGTATATCAAGTTGGGAGTTATAAAGCAATTCGTGTAGGCCTTAAATCGATATGGCCTTTGCTTTGGGTACTTATTACGTAAATTTCCTTAGCCTAGCAAGGAAAACCTGAATAAAGATATCCCTCGGATAAGACAGCTTAGAAAAAATCATTTGCCACAGCAGTGAATGAGATTCATGCTTGATATTCATTTGTTCAAGTAGTACAAAATTTTCTTGGCAAACATAAAGCAGCAAATTATTCAGAATCAGTGAAATATATGCTTTCTAAATTTAATATTCTTGATTGTAACATGAACATAAGACTTTACTACCTCCACAACCACTTAGACCAATTTCCACAAAACCTAGGTGATTACAGTGAAGAACAGGGTTAAAGTTTTCAATAGGACTTCCAGACGATGGAAGGACGATGTCAAAGAAGATGTGATACTTACATGATGGCCGACTACTATTGGAGTCGGCAGCGAGACTATCTTACTGAACTCCATGCTAGAAAATCGTATACTAGATTCTTTTTAGTAATAAGCCATAAATGCATATTTATATCTACTTTGTGAATTAAATACCTTACTTTTTATAATTTGCTTTTTTATGAGACTTTGTCGAAGATACAAGTACTTATAACCTGAAATGTACATGAATTAAGAAGATGATTTTTTTTCTAAAAGAGGTCATTGTAGCGTATCTCATAAACTAGATCTGATGGACTAAATCTGAGAGTTGTTTTGGATCCTACACCTAAATATTACCTAGAAACAGTTAAAAAAGGGCAGGCACCAAAATGTGTGTTGGGCTGTGCATCTATAAACGTACTATTTCAACTATTTAATGATATTAGGTTTTGAAATGTGGTCAAGTGGAACTCAATATGAATCTAAGCGTCAAAAATGTGAAGATGAATTGTTAATTAAATAAGAAAATTATTCAAAAAGTAGATGGTTTATATTTAACGCATGTCCTAAAAGTTTTGGCACAAAATATGAATTTCATACTTAACTAAACTACATCATTAATTTATAAACACTTATAATTAAATAAACCTGAACTAGGAATAGTCCCCGAATAAAACAAGCACACATACTCCTCTAAAACAAGGAATATTTCGTAAGTAAAGAAATAATAATCGAATCAACTAAAAAAATCAGCTTGAAATATCTGTTAAAATGTAATAGACCACATGCATGCATGTAGTCACATTTGCTACACTTTTATTATTGATCAGAAAAGTGTTTGCCTTAATGCATTTTTACAATTTCTGTAAATATACGTATGCATATAATTTTATTTTGCCTTAAATGGATCTGCACACAGCTTTCTCCAACACGCGTAAATAAACTTAAATAGTTAAGGACGTGTCTATTTCACATCCTAAATTATGCTTATAAAAATTGTCCAATATCTCCGAACATAGGTAGAATCGACTAATGTCTACCAATGCGTTATTATACAGTAGCCATAAATGATTGAAGCAAATATTTAATTTGGCAACCTTGAGAAATTGACTTGTCGCGTCATTATCTTTTTGGGTTAGAATATTTTGTATAAATATGGATGATAGATGGTTTGAATTACTAGTAAATCAATATTAACTTATTCCAAATATAAGATTATAATAGTTAAAACAAATTTTATATCGCAAATAATACAATAATTATGTACAAGAAAATTTATTCAAGAAATGCTTAAAATGTTAGCCTTCTACTTGTAAACAATATTGAACTCGTCGTAATAAACTGCACATTTGTAATTGGCTTTTCAATTGCGTACCAAAGCTCTTGCAAATTGTTTATGGGATTCCAGATTATTACGCTTTTGAAATAATTGAATCAAAAGAAATAAATCCAGAGAAATCAGGAGATCTATATGTTCATAAAAAATACAATTATGAAACAGTCTAGGAAAATTTGCTGTAGTTGTATGTTAAGCATATGGTGTGGCAGAATTTTGTTGGAAGTAACTATTAGTTAATTCTATGCTATTCAACTTATTTATAAATCACTAAAATAATGGTTTGGTGTCCTTGGGTGTTAATTGTTTCTTGAAAGAATATTGCCCCAATAATTCCTTTTCTGGACATTACCGCGCAAACAACAATTTCAATTGGATGCAATAATACTTCGATTAAATTATGCAGATGACCAGTTGATAAAATTGAATCAGATAGGTGAATATGAAGGACAATTAAAATTAATGTATAAACACTAATTTTTTCGGGATCTTACGAGAGAATTCATAGGAACATTCTAGAATGGATGTAAAAAAATGTTTAAAGAACAGATGAATTTTAAGTGAAGCTTACCTCTTAGTTATAATAGAGGTCGTATAGAAACATAAGGATTCTGTTCAACTGTTTCATTCACATTTTCACGGTCAGTAGATTTACCACATATGTTTAGAAACCTTTCTATCACATTTTTCACATGTTGTGAAAAGTAACAGTTTGTTCTTCTGGATACATTTCGATAAATTGCTCATAGGTCAACTGCTTGTATTATATTCAATTATCAAGTTCATTCTGCAAGCCGTTTTGGAAAATAAGCTATTATAATAAATATATTTTAGTCGACAGTAAAGACCATTTTGAAAGTAAAACAACAAATTGTTTTATTTAATTGCTTGTTCGCCTTTTACTTTGTAAAATTTTTGGCAAATTTTAATTTAAAAATCAGGTATGTCAAGATAAAGTTGCAAAATTGTTACCAGCGTAAGAAAAAAAATTCGATCATTTAAGTCACCCGTTATTGTCGCAGTATGAATTAAACTGGTACTGCAAAATCAAATTAAGATTTCTTTAATAAATGATAAGTTCAAAACGAGGAATTATAAGAATTGACATTCATACTTCACAAAATTTTTGATTTGGAAATATACTCGATTTCGGTAATTTATGTAATGATGAAACCTTAGGTAAAACTAGAAAAAAAAACTAATTTCTTCGAAATTCTCTTTTTCATCAATTAATTCCTAGAATAATTTCCAATTGATAATAATCTAGATCAATTGGAACTTATTGGTACGAATTGATGAAAAGGTGGACTTTGTAGAAATATGTTTAAATATAGAAAAATCATAGAGCAGCGGAAAAGAATGTTTAAAAACGGTGTGAAAGTAAATTTTTCCAATTAGTAAAAGGTAAATATATTTTAGAGAGTATCTACATCTTATTTTTGACAAGTGGTTTATAGAAACTATGAGAGAAGCGGAAGCTTATCTTCAGCTGAAATGGTATCATATGTTTTCTGATACTTTGCAACCGAATGTGTTAAAGATTTATTTTGTATATTTAAATATAAGAATATATTAGTTAAATTACGGACAATTCATAGTAATACCTTAATTGTTGTTATTTGCAAATTATAGTATATTTCGATTACATACCTTGAGGAAATATTAATTCTTAACCTTCGGACTATATACGTCATATTCGGATTTAATTTATGATATTAAATTGGTCTGAAATGTAATAATAATAATTAATGGTTAGATTATATTTAAAATGAATATTAAGTACATGAATGAATATGCTTCTTGGGGGATGATGAACCAATGTTATGGCTGTATCCGGTTTCTGGCGGTGATGCTTCAACGTCAGTTACTAGAATCACAACACCCTTGTTGCTTCGCCATCCACAGGTTATAAGGTTGTATACACATTACTTTTTAAATCTTCGGCGACTGTTTGTTAAATGAATAAATGTACTTTCATCTAAATATATTTATTTATACTTTATACATTTATTTTGGATCTACGATGACTTCTACTAACATAAAACTGCTGTTGAGACTGGTGACTCTTGTTAAAAAATTATTGTTATGTTGATGATGTGCTTGAGTTCCTACTGTTGAGGCTCTTGTTGGTATGAGACTCTGAATGATACTGATCTGTTGTGTTCTGTTTTACATTTTTGCGTAAAAAATTATTTGTCATTAATTTTTTTCTTATTTCTGTCTGTTTCAAAATTAAACTTTCTTCTAAATTTCTTCTAAATAATTAATCTTAATATAATTGCCCTTTATGCTAATTGATCTTTTTAAATTCTATTGTGTTCTGTTTTACAAGTAGGTAAAAATATACCACTACCCCTAACTAGTACATATTAAAATTGTATTGGTTGAATAGTATATTGTTTGACGTCGTAACGGGAAATTTTACTTGTAATATTGCCTAGAAATTATACCTACGGCAACAATACCCAAGGTTTACGATAATGTCTTAACGATCTAGTCGTTACTAATAAATACATAATAAAATATCATTACTAATTAAGTATTAGTAGGTGTCATAAACTTAAGTATGTATTTCTGGTTAATTCCTTTGTACAGTAATAGATTTTTATGATACATACATATCTAGGAATCGTGAGCCTATTATACATATTTGGTGAACAATGGCGGATATATTAAGTGTCTTCTTTAAATACGTTTACTAATATCCCTAGGTAATAAATGAAGGATCCGATGTATAAAGCAATAAATAAATTTGGGAGAGGATGCCGATTATTAATAATCCAAGGTAATAAATAGATTTGCAGATGTAAATAATTCTTAGAACTTAAAAAAAAATTTACAACTTATATGTACTAATGAAAATATATTACGCACTAGTTTAAATTTGAAAATGAACGTTAAATATCTTATAAACTTAGAAATGTTTATGTTTGAACTCTTACTTCATATTTAACAATAAAAAACAACATTAAAAACTGTTTAAAATTAACATATTATAAAAGGATAGTAAATGTATCCTCAACAATGCGAAATAAGGGTTTTAAATTTAGCAAAATAATTTTCTCATTTCGTTATTTAGCAGGTAGTCGAGCATACCACATCATCATAAACCAAAGCAAAAAGTCATTCAACAAGAGATGACGGACTTATTTAATCTTCTTTACGTGACAGCGGATTAAGTGAGCATTGCTGATATTAGTTACTGATAATGTGATAATTTTTTTATTAAACGTGTTTTCCTAACTGTCTTTAAAATTTTACAATTGGTTCCCAAATATTAGCGGGGTAAATTTTAGCCTACCCTGTTCATTTTGTCTAATTGATAAATATAAAATTTAGTATTTGTTCAGTTACCATAATTTATAAAAATGCTTTTGTTTTCCAAGTGTGATAAGATGCTCATGCAAGTAATAGACAAAAGTATCGTACAATAGAGATCGATTCCCAACAAAAAGAAGTTGAAAATAATTTACTTGTATTATATATTTTGCACCGTCTGAAAAGAGGGTAAGTTCACTATTATTTTATATATAAATCAATTTTATTTAACAATAAGAGTAATCACACTTTATTAAAACACATTTTGAAAAAATTATATACATATATATATATATATATAGACTTATATACTTATATATATATATATATATATATATATGAATTAGCGTAATGTAATGTGGGAATTTAATAGTTATTAATTCTCATTTACATTACGCTTTTCATAATTCGTATATATACACGCAGTATAGAAATGAAAGACATTTATTTTCGGATAATGTGTACTGATGATTTGTAAAAACAATGAAATACCGGTATCTGCACATTGCGGGTGGATATGACTTTCACACATTTTTCATATATATATATATATATATATATATATATATATATATAGTAAATTCAATCAGTTGGCGATTTAAGGTCTGGCTTTACTTTAAAGTATATATATTTAAAACAACCCTACATGTTTCGGCAATGATATAAAATATAAATATAATTATATATATATATATATATATATATATATATATATATATATATATATATATGTATGTATATGTTTACTTGTATATGTAGAATAGTCAATATGTCCCAGTATATTTAAGTAAAATTGTTTAAAATGTATAAACGATGAAAACAATGCGAAATACCTTGAAAGTTGAAACGTGAATATAGGTATTTTTAATAGATGAATTGTAATCAAGCCGAATTCCAAGAAACAATTAACCATTTATAATTAAGAGAACGGCTAAGCAAAATAGGAAAAAACAATATATACCATGTGACCGCGTGCGTTTGCACTATAGCGAAACCTGTAGTGTAAGCAAAACACACAGAGGTGTCCGTGTGTTAGAACGGTAAAGAAGTAGACGCAATGTTCCAATGGATTACAAGAGAGCCTAGTATATCGCATATCCCTATGATGCACTCGTATTTGTCCAATAAATTCACATTTAGACGGTGTAGTCGCGCAAGCGCATTAGCTGTCGCTCCCGCATATGGGTGTTAGTTGCAATGTTTATATCGTCAGGGGAACTATTCGCTCACAATATTTAATAAACCGCGTTGTTGGTGTACGTAACGGTCATTTAAAAAATGGAGTATTATACACCGGAGCAAAAACTCTTTATGATTAAACAATTTTACGGTGGTAATTCCGCGGAAGTAACTCGAGCTTTATTTGCAGCTAATTACCCTGAAAGTCAAATTCCCAATCCAAGCACCATTCGTAGGACAGTTAATCGGTTCGAAACTACATTTTCTATAGTAACTAATAAAAGTAAAGTTGTTCCGGATAAGAATATAAGTGATATAGAAATTCGAGTATGTGCTTTAGTCGAAGTAAATGCCACTATGTCGTCTCGATAAATTGCCCGCGAATTGGGTATCAGCAAAACAACGGCTCAAAATATTTTACGTACTAATAAATATCGTTCATACAAATTTACAAGTTCACAAGTACCTTTTCCCGATGATTATTATCGCCGTATGCAATTTTGCGAAAGAATGATAAATAAATATCACGAAAATGAATTCTTATAATACGCCCGCTGTCGGTGTGGCATTTCAAGTTGGCACGCCCATTATAGTCGACCAGTAGTTACTAATACATGCATCGCGCTATCGATGGCGGCCACACGGTATACATTCGAGACATTATAAATTAATGTTTTTGTTAATTTGCCCCACGTTTATGCTTCACAACTATAATAAACACCAAATTAGCAAATATATATTATAATACAATTGTAATTCTCAAAGTTTGAATAGATTTGTTTAAGAAAATTAAATTGATTTGAATCCGAAGAAAAGTTCGTAACCACAATAAATTAATAAACTCTAAATAAATACGTATTTCGCCAATTAAGCTGCCATATTCAGTAGAACAATCTGAAAACGAAATGATAGTGTTAAACGTAGCGTTTTTTTCTAAGGTATAACGTTTGAAGATACGCTCTTCACCAAATTTCCAATGAGATAACTCTAAATTCTTAACATTAAAACAAATCCTTACATGCCACTTAAATTTATGGTAAAAATTGAAGAACCGTGAAAAATTATGAAGCGAAAGAATAATTACTACATTCACAATAAAGCATGCAAACTGGGTTCAGGAATTGCTCCATTGTCATCTAATTATCTATAATTATTTAGAATTTTAATTAATCTAAGATTATTTGGAGGCATAGAGTGGCCTGTGTCCCAAATATGTTGAACAACGCTATGTTCTTCGCGTCTATTAAATCTAAAATAAGAAATACGTTCCTTATAACGAGTTGAAATTGAACGTTTATTTTACATATACAGTGTGTTCACGGAAAAACGCCCTAGCTCCTAGCGCACTTATTTGGAGTCGTGTTGTAAGAAACGATACGTCAAATTAAGAGGCTTAAAAATACTACGAACTGAAGCTTAAATCTAATTTTTACCTGTTTATCCTTTCCAAGGCCAAATGTCAATTTTTTTTTTCAAATTGTAACCTTATCTTTTTTCTAATAATTTTTGAATTCAGTGATGTACCACAACCGATATTTTTTATTTACTTTAGTTTCTGGGCTAGTAACATAAACAGTATCTTGAATGTATCCCCCAAAAAATCCAAGAAAAATTCCAAGGTTGTTATGTCACAAGACCGGGCGGGCCATAGTACAGGTCCGTAAGTTCCTATCCATTTAGCTTCAAATTCTGTATTTAAATAACCTCTAATCAAAGAGCGTTATGTGGTGTAGATCCATCTTGTTGAAAGAATAGTTCATTCCTTTCAATTAATTTAATTATGAAACAGACATGTAAATAATTTACATATCTGTAACTGTATACTTGGACAATACCTCGTATTTTCAGCATTTACTTCTGCTTAAGACATATGTTTCTGCAATCTATAGGCGTCGTCAGTTAAGCTAATGAAGCAATGTATACAAATGATACAAATCTTTATAAATAGATCTGTATCTGTATATGACATTTAGCCGAACCGCTATCAGGTGGCAATTATTTAATAAGTGACATCTGACGGACGAAAGAGACTTTACCGAATAGATGGCTTTAAATGTTCCAGGAATAGGTACCGCGGAAAACAGTGAACTAACATCAAATGAAGCTAAAATTTTACCCGGTTGCAGCTGATGATGTTTGATCTTCTTAATAATTTCAACGAATTTTGAATCGAAAAACTATTTGATTTCTAGGGCAATTTTTTGAACTCGTTTGCAAACCATTTAGAAATCAAGTAGTGAGTTAATAATAATACAAAAGTCTCATCGAATTAACCGGTTTGTGAATTTTTGCGAAACAATACATTCTAGGGACAAAAGGATTACTTACATTTAGTTTAAATTTAGGCGAAGGAGTTATTAATTGTGGACAATCTTTTAACGCGGCTTTAGTATCTCTTATCATCTTTGGGAGAGGATATTTATTTAATTTGACATTTGTTCTCTTTTTCTGCTTTTAAGTAAAAACAATCTTTGGTTCTGATATTTCTAATAATACTCCATTCACAGTTGATACCAATTTGTTTGTGCTGCTGAACGTTGTCACGGATTCAACTTGTGTTGGCTTCCTTATCGAAAGGCTTTGTAGAATCTCTAAAATTTTTGATGGATTCCTGCAATTATCTCATCTATGGGGACCCTACGACTTAGCAAATAAAATTTTAGATCTTTGTCTAATTGTTTGAATTCTTCGGTATTAAAATTCTCAAACGACTAATTCATGACTGGCGAATCATGAAAAAAATCCGGCTTTCATGAAAAAATTGACAATTGGTTTTTCTTGAACCGACGGACAAATAATTCAAAATTATTTATTTAATTTACAAATTTTGGTGTTGAGTTTTTGATCAGTGATCTCCTTAAAAATGACACCAGTCTTCATATTCATAATTACTTACATTTTTAGGTACACGTCATATCAAATCATATGATTCTAATTCTAACTTACTACGCTAACTATTAATATATTATATTATATATATATTAATATATTAATATATTTAATTTCTGAAGTCAACCATTTCATTTTCGCGTAAAAAGTTATTTGTCAATAATTTCTTTCTTATTTCTGTCTGTTTCAAAATTAAACTTTCTTCTAAAGTTCTTCTAAATAATTCATCTTAATATAATTGCCCTTTATGCTAATTGATCTTTTTAAATTCTGTAATATTTTTATCAAACTGTATATATTATGTGTATATTAAATTATATTATTATTTTCAACATAAGTAAATTATACAATTATGCAATATAAATACACTATTACAATTTTCGTAACATTTAAATTCTTAATGTTTTGTAGTTTTGTAGTAATAGATCTCTTAGTTTTATTCAAATTTTCTAATTACCTTATAAAAGTCCTTTATTTATTACCATTTTGCATAAGTTTCTTATTCAATTCTGCATGACGTTTATTTGAATACAATAATTCAAATAAACGTCCTGTTCCACTAGAAAAATTTCACGTGTTTTATTTTTCTCTATGCTTATAAATTTATTGTATTTAGGTCCTTATTAATTTTAATATATTCTTCCATAAGTATGTTTCATATGTTAATAAATAATCCAATAATCCAATAATCTTTTAATCCATATTAAATATAAATCAATATGTATGACTTATCCAGTATATATTATCATTTATATAAACTCAGATATATGATTTTATTATACTTGTTATACAAAACGAAATATCTTCTCATTTTAAATACAAGGTACTTCCCTGAAATTTCAGGAATTTGAATATGGCGCGCGAAGGGATGGTAGTGTAGTTCTATAGCGCTAGATGGTGTCGTCTATAGTCAGCAGACAAGGATTGTATAAGAACATAGTGGGGAGCCATGACGTCACAAACGGACCAGGTTGAACGCGTTCACTACTGTAAAGCACCTTATAAAATGTGTTTAGCTACTACAACAATTAATTATCGAGTTATATTAGTGCTATTATTATGGTATATAATATTTCATTTGATAATAACATATCCGTCAGTGTACTGTTATAAATATAATACACGTTTTTATTGCCATAAGGTTATACTTTGGTTTATAATTAAAAAAAAAAAACTTTTCCAACTTCAAATAAACACATTTATTAGGTACATAAACATAAATAAAGAAAGCCGATGAGCATGTATTCTCTATACAAAGCAAAAAATATATATTTTTCAATTAAAAGAGTCAGTATATAACAATGTTTTATTACGCAGTAATTAAATAAAAACGAATCAAGTAGTGGTTTTTCGCATTTTTTTAGCTAGAGTTCGTTGAGTGTCTGACAGTGTACTAGTAGAAAGCTTACGTTTACTCGATTTTTTAGCATCGTCAAGGGTTCTTTTTGTATTTAAATAATTCATACGGATAACAGTTCTTAATTTACAAAATAATTTTATAATAACAAAGCACAAATTTTCTCGCTTTTTAATTTTTAAAGCTAGTCTTTTAACAACCAGTGTTTCTTTCCACAGTTTATTATCGCCATGATATATCTCAAAATATTTGTTCCACTGTTTAATGGTACTTAAGAAATCTGTTGAGGGCTTAATAAGACCACCAAAAGAGAGCTGTTGTACCCATGAGGGTAAATTGTAGGCGTGATCGGCTTTAATTTTATAAGTATAATCGCCGAGTTGGGGATGACTGTTTTTAAATTTCTTCGCTATAAAACCAGCAATGTACTCAAATGCATCGTCCGTTGTTTCTGGTGATTTTGCATCAGATATTTCTGAAATCCCTGATGATGAAAACGAGCTTCCATTGCTACTTTGAGTTGCATTGCTGTCAAACTTCTCTTCCGGTAATTCAAGTGAAACTTTCGCTTGTTCCAAAACTGTGGCCACTATATATTCTTCAGGAACAGCTTCTTGTGTGTTCACCTTTAAAAAAAGTATAGCTATGTAGATAGGTACCTATATAATACTAGGAATATGTAAAGAATTAATAAACACATTTTATGTACCTGTGCTTCTAAAATACCAGGATTATTCCCAAGAATAATCATTCTTATTCTTTTGATGGCTTCCAATGGAGATGGATGTTCATTCGGCCCTCGACATCTAAGCTGGAAGAAAAAATTCTCCAAACAATCCTGATTAAGCTTATGAGTACATATATAATGTACATCTTCAAATTCGGTCTTCATATCTCGTAAAAGTAGTTTCAACGATTCTATAGAAATTATTATTCCTTTCTGAAAAATTTGCAAAGTGTTTTTTCCTTCGGCTCTCATGTCAAATATTAAATCTTTAACTTTATTTAAGTGTTGTTCTTGGTCCTGTAAATAAATTCCAAAAAGGGCTTTCATAGGGTCAGGGCCAGGAGATCTATTCACATGGCTATTAAAAATATCAAACCAAGAATTAATATTGTCTATGAACATTCCGACATCTTCAGCAAGTTTTTTTATCAGGGCCTGGTTTGTATCGTAATAATGCCTGGGCGGTCTTATGTGATAACAATTCAGCCGCTAGTCTTACATTTGGTCTTTTACTCTTTTCAACTGTAATATGCTTTTCAGAAATTTTATAACAGGAATTTACTTCTACATTGGTTAATTCTATCAAACTTTCTAAAGGTTCTTTTCTTATCTCTTTGTTTCCAGCACTTCTCAATATAAATCCTGTGTCCAAAAACCAATTACGGAGAAGTTTCAGTAAATGGGGAGCATCTGCGAAAACATAAACATTTTTCTTGGTTTGCGGATGCTCGAAATAGGTCTTATTTATGTCAACGGACAACGCTTTCCAGAGACCAACATTACTGCTTCCGCAATCACTTACAATTGCAACACAGTTATATGATATTTTATGCACTTATCTGCTCGTTTGCAGCGCCTTATCCATTCTTTACGGACAGTATCGGATACGAAGTTTGTCGCCTTTGGAAAGTTGTGATAAACGATTTCTCTATTGGTAATTTTCGTAGAAATACGACTGTTATTATAGCCAACTACCGCACAACGACGTCCCGGCATTTCAGTCGCTAATTTACAAAGGGTAACGGCGAAAACTAAATTAAAACACTTTACTTTAACTCAAGCAACCCAAGACCTCAACTATTTATCGGTGCGACTGGTCCGTTTGTGACGTCACAGGAGGCGGAGTCACGGCTCGATGCGAACAACACTGCCGGTATAGGGATCTGGCTATCCTATGTTCTTATACAATCCTTGGTCAGCAGACTGTCTAATCGCTAGAATCGTAAACTAGAAAAGATGGCCAGATCACGCAAATTTTTCCGCCAGGTACCCCCACCACTATGACGTCAGCACGAGATCTCCTTCGGAAAGTACTCATTTAAAATATACAGTGCAGAATACATTTTATTATAAAATTACAAATTTGTACACAATTTATTAAAGTAATTGAAATATAGAATACTAGAATATCTAAGATACATTTTTTTACACAACTGCTGTCAAATTAATAGAATAAATCAGTATATAAACCCTTATTTCATAGAAAATTCTTAGCAACAATCATGGGCCACAAAAGCACAATTATCAAGAAACATAACAAATTAGAAATATGTTTAAATTTAGAATAAAAAGAAATATCTCATAACTTAAACCACTTTTGTTAATTTAATAATATATTAGAAAATACACAGTTGTATTTATCTTCATAGGATAAATTATGTTTGGGTTGTATTACAAAAACAGCTGTTGAGGTTCTACGAGATTCCATTTCCAAATTTGTTTGCTCCTGACGTGACTTCTTGGACACATTTGCTATGAGTTCAGTTACTTGTTGTTTCCTTTTTATCGCAGAAAATATATTAGAATGAACCTCAAAATCTATTGTTTTTTTTATTGCAAATGCCAATTGTAGGATCTGCAGTTTTCTTTAATATTTTTCTTAAAGGTAATTCTAGAAATTAAAATCAATAAATTAAGAACTTTGCTCTAGTTATGTGATATTGTTACTCTACCTAGTAATTCAGTCTGTAAATCTTGTTCCTAATCGTCTTCAACAAAATGAAGTGCACAGATTCTACTCGTATCTGGATTAAATTTATCCTTTCTTCTACACCTGTTTACCCATTCGGCTCTTATGGTTTGTGACCCTAGATCTTTACATTTTGGAAATATGTGAAAAAGTATATCTTGTCCTGTAATATTTTTTGTTAAATAGGCATTGTGACAACCAAATACAGCACACCTTGTTCCTGGCATTTTAATCAGGTTTATCAGATATATATTATCAAAAATACCTTTGTATTATACAAAACTGGTGGGGTTTTACCCACTCATGTATGTTCCATTATTCTGTCAGATTTATCTAAACAAGAAGTTATTATACAGGTATGTAATTTAACTAAGAATTTATTTATTTAACCTTGCACAATGCACACAGCATACAAAATTAACATACACAGGGAACTCAATGTTAGAGAAGCTGTGGCTGTAGGTTTCTTGGTGTATACAAATTTACTTTACTAGTTTTTATGACCTAAAATAGGAGGTAAATATAATAATGCTCAAAATATCGAATAGGTACTACGAATATCAACACCATAAAAAAGTAAATGTTTTCTACGGCCGAATAAATTTTGAACAAACGTTAAAAAAAATAAATTTGGTTAATCAATATTTTAAAAATTACAGAAAACTCAGTGAAATAAAATATAATAACAGCATTAGTAGACTCAAAACTGATATCCACTAGAACCTGTAAGTATATAAATTTGTAATGAGAATAAATACTGAAATAATAAAAAAATGTGCAAATGTATTGTTTTCATAGAAGCCATGCATTTGTACGCAATTACTTCATTACTCATTTTCATTATAAATTTATACATAGGTACTAGTTTTGAGTCTACTGTCTATTAATATATTTAGTTACATTTAATTTATTGTAAATTTTAAAATATTGAGGAAACAAATTCACATATTATACATTATGGACATGTATTCCCGCCAATTTAGGTGTCGTCGAGATGTCAGAGCGCTATTGACAATTGATGAACATTGCAAGATAGGGATCTGGCCATCCTCTTTAGTTTATCATCCTTGGTCAAATGGTACTTACTTGAGTTGTGTTTGAGATATTCTGCGGCACTACAATGTCTGCTGTGAAAGAGTAATGAACGTGAATCAAATTCTGCTTCAAACTTGATAAAACGGTAGCGGAAACTCCTATGAGTGGCACAACCGTTTCAGAAATGGACATGTGTCGGTCGTCCACCGATGGAAAACACGCCACAAAATATGTCAAAAGTGCGTGAAGCTACCCTTCCAGACCGAAGGAAAACAATTCATAACATTTCTAACATTGTCGGCTTGTAGTACGACGCAAGTGGTCTGCCAAGTGTCGCAAGAGTTCGTGAATCCTACACCACGGCACAGCTTCAACCCTCACGTCACTTGTTTTGCGTCAGTTTCTGGCATCAACGACGGCAGTAGTTTTACACCCTCTCTACTCTTCAAATCTTGTTCAAAGGGCGCCGTTTTGACACGATCGAGGAGATCCGCATCGAATCGCAGGCAGTGTTGCACACGTTAACACGCCAAGACTTCCAGCACTGCTTCCAGTCATGGACAAGCCGCTGCTATCGGTTTATTCATTCGAATGGAGATTCCTTTGAAGGGGATAGCAGTGAATAATTTGTAAAAACAATTTATTGTGTTTCTTTTCACATTCTAGGAATAACTTGTTAGTATACTTAGATTTTCATACAATTTCACAACAAGTTTAAAACGTTTGCATTTATATGATTGTTATTTTTTGTTACTATCAATAACCTGGTTATGTTTATATATTTCTTTCTTGAGATATTTTTCTCATGGACATGTGAGCATATGCGACGGCAGAGGGAAGGGGCCATAGTGACTTCTGTTGTACGCTGATGTGAGCGAGACAGCCCGAAACACGTGCCCGTACATCTGTAGTCTCCAATGCAAATTTGGTTTGTGCTGTGTGCACATATTTTATTATATATATATATATATATATATATATATATATATATATATATATATAGATAAAATAAATTAAAATCGGGTAAGCGGTCTGTCAATTAAAAAACTTCTTTATTAAATAACCCTATATTTCGCAACAGACTTTGTCGCTTCTTCTGGGGTAAAAAATGTAGAGTTGAAGAAAATATAAACAAATTTTTTTTTTATATTTTGCCGAAAAACTGCAATAATTTATCAAATGTTATATAATAAGGAGTTTTTTTTTTCTTAATTGACCGCTTACCCGAATTTAAATTAATTTTTTATTATATATATAATAAAAAATTAATTTAAATTCGGGTAAGCGGTCAATTAAGAAAAAAAAACTCCTTTATTAAATAACCCTATATTTCGCAACAGACTTTGTCGCTTCTTCTGGGGTAAAAAATGTAGAGTTGAAGAAAATATAAAATTGACGTACAAAATATAAAATTTTTTATATTTTGCCGAAAAACTCCAATAATTTATCAAATGTTATATAATGAACGGCTAAGAAATTATCTAAACACTCATATAGCTATGGAATAATAATTAGCATTTCCAAACATTCAAATCTGACATCTGCTCTCAAAATACTGACATCTACTTTCAGTAACTCACATCTAATTTCAAAATAGGCATCTACTTTCTAATCTGACGTTTGCTTTCATAACTGACACCTGCTTTCAAAACAGACATCTGCTTTCAATAACTGACATTTGCTTTCACTGACTGACATCTGCTATCAAATCTGACATGATTTTTCAAAACTGACTTCTGCTTTCAGCTTGACATCTACATTCAATAACTGACATCTGATTCATTAACACTGTTACTTTATAATGCATTTCTATATGGCTTGAACCTGGGTCTATGTGGCCTAGTGGTAAAGGCGACAGCCCGGATAGCTGTAGACTTGGGTTCGAGTCCCAACGTAGACCATATTTTTCAAAAAAAAAAAAAAAAAAAATTCGTATGATTTGCTTTGTAATTTGTAGACAGCAATGTTTACATCCCCACTTACTCTGCAATTACATACATTCTAATTTAATATTTGTACATATTTCATATAAAAAAGCCGAAAAACTCCAATAATTTATCAAATGTTTTATATATATATATATAATTTAAACCAAACTATCAACCGTAATATATTGATAAAATAAATTAAAATCGGGTAAGCGGTCTGTCAATTAAAAAACTCCCTTATTAAATAACCCTATATTTCGCAACAAATTTGTTGATTCTTCTGGGGATAAAAATGTAGGGTTGAAAAATAATAAAATTGACGTATTATATATATATATATATATATATATATATATATATATATATATTGAATTTAATTGGAGTGAGAAATAGCAATTATTCAAATCTCCTCTCACATGTAATTGTCGCTAAATTTGTGCAATTGATTCTACAATCTGACAAGATTACTCCTGCCGAAGAATGTAGACGCAAACACGTCGCGACGTTAGCCATCCACCTGTGCGGATAATGAAAATTGTATGAAAAAAAACACATCCGTCCAGAAACGTGCATATATCGATATTTCACTGTCGTTACAGATCATCAGTACACGATATTCTAACATGGACATGATTTTATTTTTATACTTTCGTGTATATATACGAATTATATTGAATTTAATAATTAATTCAATTGCACAAATTTAGCGACAATTACATGTGAGAGGAGATTTGAATAATTGCTATTTCTCACTCCAATTAAATTCAATATAATTCGTATATATACACGAAAGTATAAAAATAAAATCATGTCCATGTTAGAATATCGTGTACTGATGATCTGTAACGACAGTGAAATATCGATATATGCACGTTTCTGGACGGATGTGGTTTTTTTCATATATATATATATAATAACTTCGTGACCTTGGTATGATATGGTAAACCTAATCAGTAGGCGATTAAAGGTCTGTATATTACTTCAAAATATATGTATTTAAAAAACTCTACATGTTTCGGCTGTATACGCCTTTTTCAAGAGAATACAAAATATGAATAATACAGACCTTTAATCGCCTACTGATTAGGTTTACTATATATATATATATATATATATATATATACATATACATATATATATATATTATCCTATATTTTACGGTTTCTTTTTTCATTTATCTGAAAAAACTACATGTAACTTTAGGTAATTTGTTGAAGAATTTTGAGACAATATGGAAGAACGTATAAAACGTAATATAACAAAAATAATTACGATTATAGTTCTACTATTTCGTTTATTCCGTTCTTGTATTAGAACGTTTTTCCTAAAAATTATCGATTTTCAAAACTTGCTGGAGAAAAATCAATATTTGTTTTATTTGCTTTTACAGATATTAAAAATTTATCGTTTTTGTCTTTCTAAAATTTCTTATTAGTAATGTTCTAATATTTATTATATGTACGTAATACAATGCAATTAATTTTTCATTTCATGGGAGTTTGAGTGTCGACGAAGTACCGACGAGTCGGCTTAGTCACACAGCAAAGTGAATAAGAGGTTTTAAGTGGAATTAATAGTTAAATATTGGTGAAAGTTACAGCACAGTTACATAGCAGAAGAAGGTAAGAGAAGCAGTATAAATAAGATCAGTAGCGGCCTAGTAATTGTAATTAGAAGCATAACCCTAACAAGATTAGTAAGGTTAGGAATAATTCACAACATAACGCGGCGCAGGTCTGCCTCCGAGGGGTTGACCCGGGAGACAAGCGCGATCAACAGAGAGAGATAAACAATAACCGAGCTCAAGGACGATGTAAAAACATTTTATATATATATTTCGAAAGAAATTCATCGCAAATTTAAAAATAGGTTAAGGAGGAATAGAATAGTGAGATAACCAACAAATACTAATAAAATGCATAGTACGGATGAATCATCAGAGGGAGAGAAAAGGAAGCGAGGAGAGGATCGAGATACCGAAGAGGAAATAGCTTACAGTAAAAGTAAAAAAATAATCAGATCACCAGCAAAACAACAACAAAAAAAGGATGACAAAATAGATAAGATATTAGATATGCTACAACAGTTAACAGTAGACATAAACCAAATAAAGATAGAGCAGAGTAAATACAAAGAAGAAATAAGAGAAATAAAGAAAGAAAATGAATTAATAAAGAATGAAAACAAGATGATAATAAAAGATAATGTAGAGATTAAAAAGCAGTTACGCGAAACGAACGACAGATTAGAATATTTAGAGAAAGAGGAAAGAAGAGAAAATATAGTAATACAAGGGCTAGCACTTAATTCAAACAGCCAAGATGAGTTAATTGATGAGATAAAAAACTTTCTGAAAGAAAAACTTGAAGTAGAGACAAAGATTAAAGCTACTCACAGAATAGGACCAAAATCGTACCTAGTAAAATTAGGGAGTTTCGAAGAAAAAATGGAAATAATGAAAAACAAGACGAAATTAGCAAAAATTAAGAGCGATAGGATATATATAAATAATGACATGACAAAACAAGATAGAGACATACAGAAATATTAGAATGAAAGCCGAGGAGGAGAGGAAAAGAGGTAAAACAGTGAAAAGCGGATATCAAAAATTGATTATAGATAAGAAAGTGTGGAAATGGAATAGAGAGAAATACTTACTAGAACTATCAGAGAAGGACCCAAAAAACTAAAAGAGACGGCGGACGGACATCTGATGACGAAATTGGCAGTGAACCCGGAATTGAAGCTTAATAAAAGCAAGAATTATTCAACAAATAAGGAACACGAAAGGAAGAGGAGGCATACTATTATGTGGGGTACGTGGAACGTAAGAAGCGTAATTGGAAAGGAGGATGAAATAGTCGAAGAAATGAAAATACAAAACATAGACTATCTAGGGATAACCGAAACGAAAAAGAAAGGCCAAGGAATAAAAGAGTTGAGGGAAGGCTACCAAATGTATTGGTCTGGAATAGATGTGAGGAGCAGAGGAATGGGAGGAGTAGGTTTCATTGTCAAATCAAGCAAGGTAAAATCAATTATAGAAGAAAGATTTATAAGCGAGAGATTACTGGCGATTAAAGTAAAATTAGATGAAAGGAACATATGGTCTATAATAGTGGCCTATGCACCGAACGATAATGCAAAGAAAGAGCAGAAGGATGAATTTTACGAAGCTTTACAGGCAGAAATAGATAGAGAGGGAAGCAACATAATGATAATGGGAGATATGAACGGAAGAGTAGGAAAGGATAACACAGGAATAGAAAAATATATGGGAAAGAACGGGGAACAAACTAGAAATGATAATGGGAATAGACTGATAGAGTTGTGTGTCGCAAATGATTATGTTATTACAAACACAAAATTCATGCATAAAGATATACATAAGTTCACCAGAGAGGTGTACTCGAGAAAAGAGAAATCTATTATTGATTACTTCATCATAAACAGAGATAATTGGAAAAAGGTAAAAGATATACGAGTGAAAAGACATGCAGAAATAAGCAGTGACCATTACCTAGTGAAACTAGAACTCACGATAATTACACTAGACGCTAAGGAAGAAAAGAGGAAGAAGGTAACAAAAGACAAAATAAAGTGTTATAAGCTAAAAGATAATCACGTACAATAAAGATATCAAGAATATATAAATAAAGAAATAGCTAATAGGATCAATACCCCAAAGAATATAGATGATAAATGGACCCAATTTAAAGGAATTATTCTACAGGCGGCTAAAGCTGGATGCGGAGTAATAAGAACTGCAAATATAAGCACAAAGAAAAGCAAATGGTGGACACCAGATATTCAGCAAAAAGTAAAGGACAAGAAAAGAAAGTGGAAGATGTACATACAAACAAGATCAGAAGAGGATCATAATATATACAAGCAGTTAAGGACTGAGGTAAATAAAATGGTTAAGCTTGCAAAGAGGCAGTCATGGGTAGAATTTGGTCACATGATGATGGAAAATTACGCAGAAAATCAGAAACTGTTCTATAGCATGTTGAAGAACCTACGACAAAAGAAACAAATAAAATTGAAAAATATAAAGGACAAGGATGGAAACATAGCAACAGAGGAAAAACTAATAATGAGAAGATGGAGGGAGCACTTCAAAGAACTAACAGAAACAAATAGCGAAGCGCAAGAGAAAGAAAAAAACAAACAAGTAGAATATAGTACAGAAACAAATATTCAGCCAATTATAAAAGAAGAAGTAATAGAAGCCATTAATAAACTGAAATCGGGAAAGGCACCTGGGGAGGATAAAATAACAGCAGATATGATAAAATATATGGGAGATAAAGCAACAATTGAATTTTGTAATCTGCTGAACGATATATTAACAAAACAGGAAATACCGAAAGATTGGAACATGGCAATAATACTACCACTTTATAAGAAATGAGACATGAGAGAATGCGCAAGCTATCGGGGAAATGCATTAACTAGAATACCTGGAAAAGTACTAACAAGGATACTAGAAAAGAGACTAAGGGATATAATAGAACCAACACTAGAAGAACAACAGCATGGATTTAGAAGAGGTAGAAGTGCACAAGATTTAATATTCATAGTTAGACAATTAGGAGAGAAATTTCTGAAAAAAGGAAAAGAAATACATATCTGCTTTATCGACCTACAAACGGCGTTCGATAGAATTAAAAGAGAAGACATCTGGAAAGCTCTAGAAAACAGGGGGATAGAAGGATATATTATCGATACAATAAAGGCCTTGTATAAAGGTAAAAATAAAGTTAGAACACATAACGAAGAATCAACAGAATTTGAAACAAAAATTGGATTAAAACAGGGTTGTGTTCTTAGCCCTCTTCTATTCACGATATTAATGGACGATGTTATAAAAAATTGTAAACAGAGATGTGAGAAACTGATAGTGGGTAGCTGGAGAATGCACCAAAGTGCCCTACGCGAATTAGTCTTCGCAGACGACATGATTGTAGTAGCAGATTCAGAAAAGAATCTACAACAGAATCTAAATATATACCAATCAGAATTCAAAAAAATAAATATGAAAATTAACATAAGCAAAACAAAAACGATGATAATGGCAGGAAAGGAAAAGATACACAAAATATGCTTAGGGGGAAGACAAGTAGAACAAGTTAAAAGTTTCAACTATTTAGGCACAGTAATAGAAGAAAATGGAAGAATAGATAAAGCAATAGCAGAGAGAATAGGAAAGATAGGAATAATTTTTAACATGCTTAAGGATAGATTTTTTGGAAAAAAGGAAGTATCAAAGGAAATAAAAACAGAGATATATAAAAAAGTAGTAAGACCTTCACTAGTATACAGTTGTGAGTCTTGGACGATTTCAGATAGAAACAAAAGCAGAATAACAGCAGCAGAAATGAGATTCCTGAGAAAAATTGAAGGAATTACAAGGAAAGACAGAATTAGAAATGAGGTAATACTACAAAGAAGGAACCTGAAACCGGTTAAGAGAGTTATTGAAGAAAGACAGCTGGGTTGGTTAGGACATTTGCACCGGATACACGAAAATATACCATCAAAACAGGTGTATGAAGCCAGAGTACAGGGAAAAAACAGAATAGGAAGACCTAGAATACAATGGGAAGAACAAGTACGACAGGCAGCCGCAGAAAGTGGTATACAATGGTGTGAAACAAGGAACTTGGCACAGAACAGAAACATGTGGAAGGAAAGAATAAATGCAATAGTAACTTGAAATGCAGTAACAAAATCCGACACCTAACGGTATAAGGATGTATAGTTTAAATAAATAAATAATTTTTCATTTTGATGAGTCTATTTCATATACGTGTTCTATATCTGCGATTTAAGATACAGTGTTATATGTATATTTTACAATGAAATATGCCTTCAAATAACTAAATTATGTGAATAAAGATAAAAGATTCACAATAATTTGGACGCTAAAATAACAAACTAGTGCGACACTAAACTTTAAATAATTTTCAAACTTGTCTAGAATATATGTATAAATTTGTATATATTGTATTATGTATAACAGATTTTGAAGAAAAAAGTTGGTGAGATTCATAGATACTAGATAAGGTTGTATTTAATTTTTAAACGAGGGGTAAAAGGGATATGATTTTATGACGACATAACCATGTTGTCTAAGATACTTCCCACAAGTAATATAAAAAGGAAACATACATGCTTTATTATTCTATTCCACTCTGTGTCGCAGAAATGTATGTGTATCAGTTTGAACGTTTTGCGTAGCAATACAAGACCAACTGCTTATATTTGCATCTTTGTCAGACACAATTATTAAAGGCAAGTTATGTGGTTACATTAAATCGTTAATTTCGTGAAATATTTATGACGCGTCGATAATCATTAATAAATGTTCATTGTCTTTATAAATTAATTTTGATGGTTCAGTATAATTTTAATACATTTTTCGAGATTGGTTCATCAAGATTTGCGGTACTTGAGATATGCAGACTTGATTATATAATGGCTGTGGTGTAAGAGTTTAAGATGTGATTAGCGTAGGCTCACTTTGCCTACAAGACAGACGTTCGCCTGCAACATCGTTTAGCATTGTTTTATAATCGAGTAAACACTACCAACAACGACAGTCATGACGCATTTTCAAAGTATTTTTTAGAGGTACGAATACTTAACACCTTTAGTTCGAAAAATCTACTGTTTTAATGTTTCTTTACTTTTCTTATTATCTAAAACAATATTTGCAGGGTAAATACACTCTATATAACGCATTCGTGCACATAACTAAATTAGTGACCAATTTTTGTTTACCATTATGTGAAGAGTTATATACAGGATGTTGGAGAATTTGAAACATATTTAATAACATAATATTCATAACAAAATTAAGGAGTAGCTATAAGTAAACAAATAGGTACATAACGATTAAAAAACATTTTTATAAATATTCGAAAAAAGTTTACGAACGAATTCAATTATATAATATTTATTAAAGTAGTAAATTTACTACAAATTTTAAATGTCCTATATGTTTTGCATACTGGGACATAGAGGGAGCCACTAATAAAATGTCAGTACTAAAAATTGATTTCCATTTTTTTACACTAAATCCAAAGTTTCAGTGCAATACATGTAGTGTTGTAGCTACAACGAACTCTCAAAATTAACTAGTTAGTCAAAAAATGAAATTAAACCGTGAAAATTTTCGCGTAATAATTTTTTATAATTTTCGAAGACTAATATCTGAACAAGAATGCCTTGCCCCGTAGGTTTCTGTTTTCAATAATGAAGCACCACATCAGTCAACAATTTCTCGTTGGTATGGAGAATTCAAGCGTGGATGGACTAGTCTTAGCGACGATCCAAGAGCAAGTGGACCAAAAACGGCAGTCACTCAGGAAAATGTCGATGCGGTACGCAAGCTCATCAACGAAGTTTGACATGTGCCGACATGTACCGCGAAAGTGAGGCATCATTGGGGATTTCAAATACCCCAATTCATAAAAGTTTGCATGAAGAATTGTGCATTCAAAAATAGTTTCCCGTTAGATACCGCATCTGTTGACCAAAGAACAGAAACAACTAGGATGAATTGGTGTCAAAAAACTCTATACCGCTTTAACGCAAGAAACTCTAAAAATGTGTACAACATCGTGAGTGATGATGAATCTTGAATTTACTCATATGAGTCAGAAAATAAACGCCAGTCGTCTGTTTGGGTGTTCCAATGTGAAGAAGAGCCGACAGAAGCCATCTGTTCTCAAAGTGTCTCCAAAAAGATGGTAGCGACATTTGTCTCGAAAGCAGGTCATGTAGGAAAAATTTCTCTACAAGCTCAAAGAACTGTTACTGCCAATCGCTATACAACTATTTGTTTGCCACAAGTCATCGCTGAGCTCCGAGAAACCAACCTATAACGACGAGTCATCCTCCACTAAGACAATGCAGGTTCGCACATAGGTCGCAGGACGTCGAATTGTTAGACTATCCTCCGTACAGTTCCGACTTAAGTCCCAACGATTTCTTTACCTTTCCGAAAATCAAGGACGGACTGCATGGTCAAACGTTGCAGTCGCAGAAAGAGCAGTCGATGCCTTCAAAAACGCAATTTTTACTGTACCAACAAACGAGTGGAATAACTGCTTCCAGAGTTGGTTCAAGCGCATGCAAAAGTGCATTAATCTTCGCGAAGAATACTTCGAAACACGATAAAAGCTATTTACTGTTTTACTCCAGCTCTATATGCAAAATATAAATAGACAACTCTCGTATATTTGAGGAAATGAGAAATAATATTGTTTAATATGTTTGATAGGTCGAGCTTCGGCTTGAATCTTTTCCACTAAAGTCCTTAAAACTTCAATATCCACCAAGATCTGTGCTTTGTTCCAACACTCGCTTTCGAGTGACTCATCTTCATGAAGAAACTTTTAAAATCGATGCTTTACAATCCAATCGTGTAGGCACGCCATAGGTTCAGTATTTCCAATTGCAGCCTGTGCTATAAAAAATTAATATCGCATTAAAATCCATATTTATGCTCATCTTCTATCATATAAAACGAATACTATTAGTAATGACATAGTTGTTAACTTCATATACTACAAAGGCCAGCAAAAATTTATATTTTAATCACAAATATCGCACAATATCGCGCTCTATTTTTATACTAAAAGAAAAGCTGGCTCTTTCTGTGCGCCACATTGATACTATACCTTTCTAAACTAACGAAGAATATACACACCTTACCCATGCTTTTTGCGTTGATGCGGCATTTTGGCACGGTCAATTATTTCGTTAAATACTTTTTTTATGTTTTTGAGATTATTTTTAAAGTCATAGTTACAATCGTTTGAATGTTTTGATGGTCAATATTAGCAAATGAAGTCACAGAAGAAAAAGGAGTCATATGGTGCAAAATCAAAAGAATATGGTGGGTGATCCAACGCACAAACATGATTATGGATAAGTTAACAGCACGGTATCGCGGTACTCAATATCTTCAAAACTTATATATAGAACACAGCATCGGCCATTTGATTAGACGCAAATATTCTTCTCTTGGATAATGTTAATACACGGATTAGACTGTTTGTATGTTGAATTACCGCTTTCCTAAGAACTGTCGATGAGTCACCCGCCGATCACGTCATCATTCTCCCGGGCGTTCTAGAGCCTGGAATAACACCAGACAGGGTCCGGAATAATCAGAAAGGCGCAAACCGGACTATATTATATACCGCTCGGAAGGCTAGGATTTATTCAACCAGCGACCGGCGCGTTAGAATATTGTTATATATATGTGAAATAAATATTGTGAATTTAAATACTATTATTATTATTATTAGTTTTTTAGTGTACTTTTATTATTAATGTAGTGTTTTTAATTACCGTTTATTTTATTTAAACGAGTCGAGAGACAAGTATTTTACAATAATACCTAATAAAAATATTATACAAAATTTAAATCTAGCTTATATCTTTAAATTGAGAATCTCTGTTTTAATAGTTTTTAACGGTTTGTGAATACTCTAATTTCACTTGAACTTATACCTTCTATAACTTATATTTTTAGCTGTTGTTACTTAGTTTTATAAAGAATGCGGTAAATGTAAATTGATTGCTTGCGAATTTTTGCAATCAGCAGTGTTGTTCAGGAGTGTCTAACAATTACTTATTATATTGTAATTTTATTATTTACAGCATATTCATTTTTGATGTCTTATTTTGTTGTTATTTCTACAACGAATCAGTTATGTTATAAGAATACAAAACAGCATTGCAAACAACACAAAAGTTTGAATAGAAACAATGTTGATTACGACATTATATTCCTAAAAGAAATCTACGAGGAACGAAAATGTTGCAAAATTGGAAACCACCGTGTCAAAAAGAGTATATAAATCCTGCTAGAACACGGCATTTAACAAAAACGTATGAAGAAAACACGTTTGCATTGGATCAATATACTAGCGATATACAAAAGATCCCAAAATTTACATCACGTGCGTAAACGGATTCAATTACAATCAAGGGAATCATGTGGAGCTGCCTATACTCTTTGTGAGTCAGTATGACAAGCGGCGTCATTTTTAGTGGTGATTTGATGGAATAGCTTATATATATCAAGTTATGTTCTAAATTCGGTAAAACTGTTTACAGAAAATGTTAAAGTAATAATTGAAACACTAACTTATGACTAGTTTAAATGTTTCATAAATGGCCGAACATCAGTTGATGACGATGAAGGCTTCGAAAGGTCATTATACTAAAACACTTCACGTACCGAGAAGACGATTAATGCAAAATTCTATCGTTACGCCATAAGACGGGTAAGGTAGGCTCTGAGAAGGAAACGTCCAGAGAAATGGGCCAGGAATGGCTGAATTTTCCACCATCTTCTTCTTCTGTTTTGGGTTGGACGCCAGAACATCCAGGCACTTGAGCACACTGCTCTTTGTATTATCCCCAATAGATTTCTCAGTTCCACTCTGTTAGTCTTGTGTCCTCGATAAAAGCCACTATCCTCCTCAGGGGAAGTTTGAGTACACTCGATGGATCCAATAGATCTCTCTCTAAATATTTCTGTCTGAGTTCCTTCAGTTTCTCACACGTGCATATTACATGAAGTCTAGTCTCCTCGTGTTTTTCACATCTCCTACACCAGGGCTCGCTAATGTCTGGTTATTAACCCGGAAATTATCTAAATTTATTTTTGATT
Organism: Melolontha melolontha; assembly: GCA_935421215.2. Classification (NCBI taxonomy): domain Eukaryota; kingdom Metazoa; phylum Arthropoda; class Insecta; order Coleoptera; family Scarabaeidae; genus Melolontha; species Melolontha melolontha. Next base: position 125,478,271 of record OW285237.1, on the reverse strand, counting down.
ACTACCAATTAGGTTGGCCGAATACTTTCCGTCTAGCTCCCTTAGTAGTGTTTTGGTATGGAGTTGACCTTCCGTTAACCTCCATTTATTTTTATGTTCTTTTTCTAGCCATAACCAGATCTCCCTTTTAGCGGATTCCTTAGCGATTCCACATACAGGTTCTGGTCCTACGACGTCCCTACTAGTACCTTCTTTGGCCAGTTCGTCGGCTATCTCTTTGCCTTTAATTCCCTCATATCCTAGCACCCATATCAGCGACACAATATTGTCTTGTGTCAGTTTATTGAGGACCTGTTTACAATATTTCACCAGCTTAGACCTGGTAGATGGGTTCATAATGGCTATAATAGCCGCCTGACTATCAATCATTAAGTTGTTTTTTTTGTTTGCGCAGCCGGCTTCCCGAATTTACTCGGATCAGGCTGCGACTTCAAACAATTCGGCGTGGAAAACCGTTGTATGTTTCCCAAGACATATCGATATCTTCCTTCTAGGGCACATTCCGCATATGCCTGTACCTGCCCCCTGACTAGATTGTGATCCATCAGTGTACCAGGTGCCGGCACCACAATCGCTCGAGCGACTTTTTGCCTGTTCCCTGACCGGTATAAATACGTTCAGCTTAACTGTAAACATAATCTCAGGTGCTATATTGTCCGCCGGTATTCGAAGTATCGGCTTTTCCAGTGTGGTTCCTGTGATATCTGCATGGCTCCCTATAACCTTATTAGGACATCATACGTCATTGGCCTTCAGCCTCAGAATCGCAGCCATTGCCTCCGCCTTTAACAAACAGTGCCAGCGAAGGGAGGCCCATGATGGCCTCCATGGAGGCGGTTCCCGTGCTGTTCATAGCTCCCGTGATTCCCAACAGCCTGTCGCTGGAGAGTTGTGAGGAGCCCTATCGACGATGTTTTAGTCCCCAGGTCTAGCCAACAGCTCTTCTGCATCTCCAGAAGAGCTGCGACGCCCTGTGTGCCACTTTGACTAGGTGTCTGCTCCAATTCAGTTTCGTATCAAGTGTTATACCTAGAAACTTCACTTCATCGGTTAGTTCTAAATCTTGTCCCAACAGCCTTACGCTGCATAGATCATTTAGTTTTCTCATGTTGGTAAAGGCTACCACACACAAAAGTTAGAATAGAAACAATGTTGATTACGACATTATATTCCCAAAAGAAATCCACGAAGAAGGAAAATGTTGCAAAATTGCAAAATTGAAAACCTCTGTATCAAAAAGAGTATATAAATCCTGCTGGAACGCGGCATTTAACCAAACGTATGAAGAAAACGTATGAAGAAAATAAATAATTTATCGTAACGTATGAAGAAAATACGTTTGCATTGGATCAATGTACTTAGTCACGTGCGTAAACGGATACAATTACAATCAAAGGAATCATGTGGAGCTGCCTATACTCTTTGTGAGTCAGTATGACATGACAAGCGGCGTCATTTTTAGTGGTGATTGGGGGGAATAGCTTATATATATCAAGTTATGTTCTAAACTCGGTAAAACTGTTTACAGAAAATGTTAAAGTAAGCATTGAAACACTAACTTATGACTAGTTTAAATGTTTTATAAATGGCCGAACATCAGTTGATAACGATGAAGGCTTCGAAATGCCATTATACTAAAACACTTCACGTACCTATCAGACGATTAATGCAAAATTCTATCGTTACGCCATAAGACGGGTAAGGTAGGCTCTGAGAAGGAAACGTACAGAGAAGTGCCCCAAAAATGTCTGGGTTTTCTACCATAATAACACAAGGTCATATACCACTTTCACAATACAGCAACTTTTGTCGAAAAATAACATGGCCACTGCCTCTAATCCAGCGTACTCACCTGACTTGATTCCTAGCCACTTTTCTTCTTTCCAAAAATGAAGATTTATGACGATAGAGGAGATCGAAGCTAAATTGGCAGACGGTGCTCCATTAATAGTACAAGAACACATTCCTTTCGTGGTAATGGCGCTGAGATCGGTTCTTGCATTTCCAACAGGATTATTGTGAAGTTAATGGAGGCGAATAAAGTCCAGGTATTCTGCAGTTTTATTTAAACATTTCGGGAACCTTTGGGCGTAACCTCGTATTTCGACATTTAATCATATAAGAGAAAGTAAAGTAGGTTACTCTTATTTCTCGTAAGTTACATATATTATGTTTAAGCTATATTGGTTTTGTGAATTTCGTTGTCGTAACTTATCTTCGGTGAGTAGAAAAAGTTATTTATACTTTAACAAGAAACCAATGATATTACTAAAAAATCCGAAATATTTTAATTAATTCTTTAGAACCAAAATATAGTTTTTATAGAGAATAGTACATCCTTCCTTACAGTTAATTTATCGTAATTTCTATTAAATCTTTGACGTACTAGCTTTACCTTGGCCTAACAGTTGTATACTCTACTCTAAATATTACAATAGTAAAATAAAAAATTGGAAAACATCGCCAAAGCTGCGCTAATACATAATACACAATAAAAATATTGAATAAAATTTATTTTGCAGCGATGCAATTCCAATCACTGCAAAAGCTGAAAACTAATATCTACTATATTTTATATATTTATAAAAGTTTTCAATCAGAAACCAAATCAGTTTTAATATGCTATGTACTGTAGTTGCGAGTAGACGTGTGCGCGCTTGCTCTAATAAATTTTAGTCTTTTATTATTTTCCATAATGGATTACAAATTAAGAAATAGAACTAATCCATCTGGCGTTGAAGATGACACCCCTATTAAAAAAGCTTTAGAACAACTACTGCTCTTTGATGAATTTATCACTAAAATTAGTGATAAAACATGTATTAAGTTGCAACTCGAATTTGACGAAAAAGTCAAGCAGTTGACAGAGGAGGTAGGCCAACTAAAATCCGAGGTAAACAACATGAAAAGTGAATTAAACCATGCCCAACAATATTCGCGCATTAATAATCTCCGAATATTCGGTGTTAATGAGGAGCCTGGTGAAAATACAGACGAAACCGTAATAAAAGTGTGCAAAGAGAAACTGAATATTAATATTTCCTCCTCAGATATAGATATAGCACATCGACTGAAAGGCAAGGAAAGTGGTGTTAAGCCAATAATTGTCCGTTTTACACGAAGAACTGTAAAAAAATTAATTTTTAATAATAAACGTAATTTGAAAGGCAGTAAAATCATTATCAAAGAAGATCTTCCGCCAATGAACATGGCTATTTGGAAAGAACTGCAAAGCCGATCTCCCGCTAATTGCTCCTGGACAAATTTACTGTAAGTGTAGTAATAAAACATACTTAATTTAATCTGTGGAAGATATAGAAAAACTCTGGAGCAGCCGGCGCCCATAGATATCGAGTGAGCCGACCTTTTGTAATAAATTTGCATAGCTTGTTTACTTATTTTATTATTTTTTTCTTGTTGCTTTTTGTTTTTCTATTTTCTTATAGATAGACCTACTTTTTCATTTTCTTTCTTTCTCTTCTTGTTAATTTGGTACACAGAACTAACTTTTTGTTGATGTATAGATCATTCAGTATTGTAATATTATTATACAATGTGTAGAATGGATATCTTGGTATTTTAATATTTCTAAATTATATCGATGTAGTATGCCTGTATGTTTGGTCATTGATGGTTGAGAGCATGTCTTTCGCGGGCCTTACTTTTGCTCATCTTAATATTCAATCATTGCTCACTAAAATGGATAGTGTGATCGATGTATTGGCTGGGAATTCTATTGACGTTTTATGCTTAACCGAAACTTGGCTGTCTCCAAGGATTCCTGATGACACTCTTAAAATACACAATTATAATTTTTACAGACACGACCGCGAGAATCGCATTGACGGCGGGGTGGGTATTTACGTTAGAGAAAATATTCGCTGTAATATTATCAATTCGGACGACTCACACATTGAACAAATATGGTTATCTTGCTGCATCTATAAAGTACACTCGATAATTGGGTGTGTTTATCGACACCCTAATTTCTGTTCATCAATTTTCTTTGACGAATTGGAGGATTGGTTGCTTAAAAGCAGGCTCAATGCTGAGTCGGTCTATTGCTTCGGTGACTTTAATGTCGATTTTTTAAATGAAAATTTACCTTTGAGGCAGCTAGTTTCACATATGTTTGATACCTTAGACATGAAACAAATAATAATGGAACCTACTCGAGTAACTCTCACCACTGCTACCTTGCTTGATTTAATTATTATCTCCGATGAGTCGTACTTGGTCGAAAGAGGTGTAATTTCAAGCGATTTATCAGACCACGACATCCCCTACTGTAGGTTTTCTAAACCTGAGATTGTTAACACACCGTAATTTCAAACTTTCAGAGATTACTCGAGCTTTAATTACGATCTCTTCATGAAAGATTTAACCATAATTCCCTTCAATCACATGTTTTTTATGACTCTAAATGACAAACTGGATTTCTTCAATCGTGTAATTCATAATCTATTCAACGCTCATGCTCCCCTTAAAACGGTAAAAATTACGAAACCTCATAAACCTTGAATAACTGAAAATATTAAAATTCTGCAGAAGTTACGCAACGATGCTAAGAGTAAATTTAGGAGAACCAAACTGGAGTCTCACTGGATTTATTACAAACAACTTCGAAATTATACTACTTTGGCGATTAGAAATGAAAAGACAGCTTATTTTCAACACTTGTCTTATAATAGGAACAGTAAATCTCTTTGGCGCGAACTTAATAAGTTAAATATTGGAAGGAATAAGAAAAATGAGATTTCATATGAATTCTCAAATCCGCATTTGATTAACGCTGGGTTTATTAACAACAAACCTCTCGTTTCTGGAAATTTCCTGGAATGTATTAATAATTACATTAGTAATACTTCTCCGGACCTAAAAAAAACTTTCGTATTTCACCCTGTCGACGAGAATGTCGTGTTTGGGTTTATCTTAAGTATTAAGAGTACTGCTGTCGGTAGTGATGGCATTGGAATTCACAGGCTGAGATTGCTCATACCGTATGCGGTTCCATACATAACCCATTTAATAAATTGTTGCATAACAGAAAGCGTTTTTCCGATAATGTGGAAAAAATCACTTGTGATCCCTATACCTAAGAATGTGAACGCTACTAACATCGGTGACCTTCGACCTATAGTTTATTGCCTGTTCTAAGCAAAGTCTTGGAAAAAATACTAAATACACAAATCTCTGAACATCTGCAAGCTTTTGATTTGCTCCCTCAGTGTCAATCCGGTTTCCGAATTAATCATGGTTGTACTACTGCACCTTTGAAGGTCACATATGACATTCTCAGATCTAGAGATTATAACGCTATGTCTCTATTGGTTATGCTAGATTACAGAAAGGCGTTTGATACTGTTAACCATGACATTTTATTGGCTATTCTTTATCATCTCGGGTTCAGCAGTGGTGCCTTGGGTCTGGTACTTTCATACCTATCGGAAAGATATCAGTGCGTAACGTTGCGTGGCGACGTATCTTAACCATTGCCTGTGACAAGTGGTGTTCCACAGGGATCAATCCTTGGCCCTTTATTTTTCTCCATTTATACCAGCCACTTACACAAATGTGTCAAATACTGCCAGGTGCAAATGTATGCTGATGATACCCAGCTCTACGTTGGTTTCACAAAAAACGATGTTCTAGTTGCTATTGATAAGATTAATCACGACTTAGAGCGCATACAATCATTGTCGCAGAATCATGCACTAAAGTTTGGTAACCCTGCATTAATTCAGAACATCAAAGAACAAATCATGATCAAGATTAATAATGCAGAAGTGTCGTTTGTTGATTCGGCAAAAAACCTAGGTTTAATCATTGATAACACCTTCCGATACAAGAAACATCTTTCAAAAATTATTCAGTCAGCCTATGCCAATCCCAAAACATTGTATCCTTATTGATCAACTTTTGACATCCGTACTAAAACCATGTTATGCGAGAGTCTTGTCTTGTCGCTGTTTAATTTTGCGTCCACAATCTACGGCCCTTGCTTGGATAGTGCTGATCGAGCTCGCGTACAGAAGGTTCAAAACGCGTGTATGCGTTATATTTTTGATATACGCAAATTTGAACATATTTCATAAACTTCTTGAGTTGCAATGGTTAAATATGGCCAACAGGAGAAAGCTTCAAGCCTTGTGTCTATACCATCAAATTATAACTTTGAAAACGCCATCGTACTTAACTGAAAAGATACGTTTCCGGTCTGATGTACACAATATAAATCTCCGTAACACCAACTTGATTAGACCCCCCAAACACAGATTGGCGCTTTTTGAATGATCCTTTACGCATAACATTTATCTACTATACAACTCCATTCCGGCGTGTTACAAATCCTTGGAGACAAAGGCATTCAGGAAACAAATCAAGTACTTTCTTTTTAAGCGTCAGTACCTAATGGATTTCGGCTAGTATGTGCGTGTATGTATGTCTCTATATGTATATATACGTATGTGTGTGTGTATGTATATGTGTATATATTGTTGCTTTTTTTTGTTCCTTTGCGTCTGTTCTGCTCTTATGGTTCGTGACTAGATGTACAGGCTTTATTGTTTATTGCATATTGCTGTATTTGCATACTGCTTGTTTAATTTATTTTTTATTTTTTTATGTATTTTTATTATTATTTTATTATTATGTAGAATTAGCAGAATATTATTTTTAAGTTAGACTAGGCAAACTTTTTTTTTCTTAGTGATCGTGGGCATTAAGGTTTTGGTGGAAGAACAGGCGGCGGAAATTTTTTTCCGTCGATCTGAACCACGCCTTAAGGTTTCGGCACTTTTTTTTGGCTCTTCTTTCTCTCTGTTTTGTTATTTTCATATATGTAATTTGAAAGAAAATTTGTGTTGAAATAAAGGATATATTATTATTATTATTATTATTATATCCACGTTCAATATTCAAAATGTGAAAACCGCTCTAATTGACGTAAAAATTCTACATAAAGCATTAGTATGCATTTACAAGAATTCATTGTTCTGCACTTAGCATATTATTTCAGCACAAAACACTAAATGATCTCAATGAAATACATTGTTATAGTTAACAGATACGATAACAATTCGACAATAGGTGTGTTAGAGCTCAATTTATTGAATTTACTTTCTTATGTAACATACGTAAAAACGATTTATAAGGTAAGTTAATATTTACATTAGTATGCACACATGAAGTTGCTAAATACTTAGACATTATATATCACATTAAAAATTGAATAATTCGGGGTTGTCAATAAAGGATATCAGTTGTAACTTAATAAATATAATTACAAACTGCGAATTGTCTGTAGTCGCAGCATGTGCCGACGAAATTTGGGAGCCCGACAGTGTAAACAGAAAAATTAACATAATGACTATCAAACCCATTATGAATCCAACTTCCAGGCCAAACTCGTTAAACTTTGTGCATAAGTCCTCAACATGGTACAAGGCAATCCTGTGTCACTGACATGATTACCAGGAATGAGGCGATTAAATGTAATGAGATGGCCAATGAACTGGCCAAGGAGGGCTCAAAGGGGAATTTCATAGGATCAGAACCTATATGGAATCCCGCTAGAAAGGAGATCTGATCATGGCTGAAAGGGAACATAAAAAGAAATGGAAGCAACTCCATACTAAGACAGTACTAGGAAAGCTGGATGGTAGGTTTTCAGCCAACCTAATTAGAAATAACAACAAAAAATTAAAATTATTGCCGGCTTAATAACTGGACATTGCTCTTTAAGGAAGTATCTATACACCGCGGACTTGGTTAGCGAGTCCTGGTGTAGGAGATATGGAAGACAGGAGGAAACTAGTTTCCATGTAACACACAGGGTGTTACAAAATTCGCGGACTATAGAATAATATTAATCATCAAAAACTGAAGCGAATGTTCGTTTTCGATTTTTAATCTGACTGATCTTTTTTTGAATTTTAGCAAATTTAAGAACGAAAAACATATAAACTTTTTAATAATACGCAATTAAGAGCGTATAATACGAAACACTTTATAACATTTGTTCGAGTTGTCTTCCGGCAGCAGTTATACTTGCTTCAGCATGTCTTAATATTGTGTGAACGGTATTGCGTAACATCAGATACTGCGATCGAGGTGGCCAAGTTATTGGACCACCCATACTAGTCCAACGGTCATGGAAAGTATTGTCCGGGTAATTATGTACAATTCGCGCAAAGTGTCTTATCGAACATAAAAATTGTATTTTGCCTAAATCATGATTTAGAGCCACGTCATCCAAAAATTCTAGAAGATGTAAAAAATCTAATTAATTTTCTCCATTTATGCGGCACGGAAAATTAGACGGGAAATCGTATCGCATACAATCGCGCTGTTATTATTTGAAGTATGAAGAGCTATCGACAATATCGTACCAATGTTATGGTTGATGTTGGTTCGTGGACGAAACTGTTGAATCCGGGTTTTGGCGGTAATGCTTTGACCCCAGTTACTAGAATCATGACCCCATAATTACTAATTAAGTATTAGTAGGTGTCATAAACCTAAATAATTAGTTTCGGTTAATTCCCTTGTACAGTAATAGAACCCTATTATACACATTTAGTTAGCAATGAGTAGTCAGACCAAATATCATCCCTTGAATTAATTCATTAAAAACCCTAGGCAATTAAACAAGCGGTCCGATGTATAACACAATAAGTAAATTTGGAAAAAGATGCAGATTGTTAATAACCCTAGGTAATAAACAGATTTGCAAATGTAATAATATCGCTTCCTTAGAATTTAAAGAACATTTCTATAATTTGCATGTGCTAATAAAATATGTTATACTCTGGTTTAAACTTGAAAATGCACGTTAAATATTTTATAAAATGTTTATGTTTGAATTCTGTATCCTAGATTTACTTATATTTAACAATAAAAAATGTTTAAAATTAAAATATTACAAAAGGATAGTAAATGTATCCTCAACAAATTGCAAAACCTTCTTTGCTCATGTTTATTCGCTGCCAGAAGACAATTCGAACAAATGTTAGAACGTGTTTCGAGTTATACGTTTTTAATTTTGTAATGTAAAAAAGTTTACAAATTCAATTTTTTATTTTTAAATTTGCTATAATTAAGAAAATATTAATCAGATTAAAAAATGGTTAAGGAACATTCATTTCAGTTTTCGATGATTAACGTTCTCCCATAGTCCGTGTTCGCGAATTCTGTAACACGCTCTATACTTGTGTGGAACGAAAGGGTATCAACATTTCGAAAAAGATAAATTGGATCCTATGAGGGTCGTTAAATTTCCCCAGAGGAAGGCAATGGCTTTTGTTGAGGATAAAAGACTAACAGAGTGAATTGAGAATTCTATTTGGGATGGTACAAAGAGCATTGTGTTCAAGTGCCTGAACTCAAACAAACCTTAAAAACTTAGACTTAGAATTAGTCCATTATCTTGAAAATTGAAAAATATCAAGCCACCCATACAATAATTATTGCATTTTAGATACACCTACGTATATGAGTAATTACGAAAACGATACTTATTTAATACCTGCGTCTTCATCTGATTACACTTGCGGATGTCAGACGAAAATACTAAAAATACTAAAATAAAGCAATTGTAAACAAAACCCTTATTGAAAATTATAAGATATTTGTGTAATACTCAGTGTTAGCAAATAATCTGACCACTATAAGTGTACAGTAATATTATAATCACGGCAATTGTTTTAAATAATTATATGCAATTAAGTCTAAATACGACAACCGATATACATGGTCTGTGTGTAAGAATATCCTCATTCTTATTTTATTCCCAAATCACCTATTAACGATTTAACGTATGGAACATAAGTTTTGAGAAAAAAATCAAAGATAAAAATCGATTAGTAGTAAAAATTTTATTAAAACATAGACATTGGGAAATTATTATAGACTATTGCGTCATACAAAAACTAAATTCACAAAACTGGTAAGGGCCCATGGTCCTCAATGGCGCGCTATTTTGGTAGAATTCTCCCAATCATTCTCTGGATTATGTTTATATTCACTTCTCGGATCTTCTGGAATATTCTGGCGCGTAACTGTGCTTCATTTTGGGCTTCCTAACGCTTGTCATAAACTTGCCTGCTCAGTAGTGCCCAAAATTCCTCAATAAGGCGCGCCTGGGGTACGTTGGGGGGATTGTCTTTCTTAGGTACATAATTCACGTTACGTTCAGTTAGCCAGTTCTGAGTGATTCTAGCATAATGGCATGAAGCCAGATTGAGCCAGAATATTACATCATCATTGAGAAATAGCGCACCAGACCATAATCTTGTCGGAAAATTTCGCTTTCGGTTGGAATTTTACGTTGTCAGGACAATATGCAGTATTGTCCGTGTGAAAACCATCGTTACCCTTTATTTCCGAATTAGATAATGTGAAATATTTCTCATCGTCTAAAACAATATCTCTGTTGCCAATAAAATGTTGACGCCTTAATGTTCGGCAGCATCTGGGGATTCTCTCTAGCTGGGTTGCAGTGGATTTGGGACAGTTCCTTCTTTTTCGATATTCTAATCCATTTTTAATCAAAATTCTGCCAACAGTCCTATGCGCAATTCCAAATCTACGGTCTAAAGTGCGCGTAGACTCTGTCTTGAGCAGATTGGATGAGTTTGTTTACTTCATATGAGACCAAAACTGGAGGTCGTCCACTTTTCGGTAAATTCATGCATGGCATAATTTCTTCACATTTCTTAATTGTGCGGTAAATGGTTGACAGTCCAATATTTTGGTCTCGAAGAATGTTAACAATCTCGCGCTTAGGTACTCGTCCAAGAAAATTATATATAGACTTTCGTATTTCAATTTAGTATTACATCTTTCAAAACTATTTCTGAAAAATCTAACATGTCACCATAGTAACTAACAAATAAGCATCTTTTCTAGCCCAGTGGTAACTGGGTGGTTTTACCGGGAAATCCACCGAGTAGCTACAAAAGCAGAAGCAGAACAGTGTGTCTGACAAAACAATGATTTAGAGCAAATACGTTAGCTGAATAAAAATGAAATACAGAAAACCGTATTTAAAATAATACCCCAAAACAAAGAAGTAGTGAAGATGCTGGGAATGTACATCCAAGTTTAACTTGAGATTTTGGGATTAATCATGTATGCAAAAGGTTAAACTACAATATACCAAATAAAACAAACATGGAAATTACTAAAAAGGGATATATACGTTGCACGTATTACGCAGTTGTTATATAATGAAACAGATATGCAAAATACATATCCGTAACTGTAAACATGGACAAACACCTCGTATTTTTAGCATTTACTTCTGTTCAATACATATGTTTCAGCCATCTAGGCCTCATCGGTTGAACTAGTGAAGCAATGTATTAATTTGTATATACATTGCTTCACTAGTTCAACCGATGAGGCCTAGATGGCTGAAACATATGTATTGAACAGAAGTAAATGCTAAAAATACGAGGTGTTTGTCCATGTTTACAGTTACGGATATGTATCTTGCATAGCTGTTTCATTATATAGTGGAAATTACTAATGTAAATACAGCGGAAACAATTTATTACACTAACTTTCATTCTGTAGCGAATAATAGTCTTTCGATGTGGGGAAGCGCACGTCACGCTGAAAGAATTTAGAATTCAAAAGAAGAGCATAAGAGTCATCATGGGTGCTTATAGTCATGAACACTGTAAACGATATTTTCAGAAACTGAGAATTATAACTATACCATCACTATACATTTATAATATACTTCGATGTTTATTCAAGAGAATTTGGATACATTTCAAAATCAATCTCACGTGCATAACTATCATATGAGATATAAATCATTAATACGTATTCCGTATCATAGACTAAATCTAACACAAAAATAAATCAAATATCATGGAATAAAACTTTTTAATTCATTAAATAATAATGTCAAATCATTGCCATTATCGACTTTCAACTTAAAAATAAGAAAGCATTTAATTTCGAATGCATTCTATACAATAAATGACTTTTTTGTTGAATAATAGAGTTAAGAATTGTATACATTTTGTTTTCTTAGTATTATTGTTTTTTGTAACTAAAGTTCGGATTTTATGCAGAAGAAATAACTATTTAAAGTATTTCACGTTCTTCTCAAAAATATGTCAAATATATGATATATGATAAGAACACTGCATAATAATATGGTAAAAGATTACAATTAATAGCTATATACATGTAATTCTATGGATGTTACTTATTAACATAATAAGTTATTATGTTATTAAGTAACATCCACAGAATTATATGTATAGTTACTATTAATAACTATTCAATTTCGCAATGAGATCTTACTGATAACTTATTGTTATAAGTGATAACTTATTATTGCACGAATTAATAATTAAGTGCTTTTCTAGATTATCGACACTAAAATTTTATCTTCTATCACTTAAAAATGTTTATATGTTGAAACCGTTTCTTCGACTTCAACTGAAATGATATTTATATTTTAATAACGCAAGATGTTCGGGGTCTAAATGTAAATTATTATCTTTAACAGTCAAACTTATTGATAACGATATAATCTTAACTCTATATTTCTGTTAACTTATCAAAACATCATTCTTTGCTGTCACACTATAAAATTTATGTACTATAAGTTATAGTAGAGTCAATATCTATAGCAGAACATTGTGCAAATTGATTGAAAAATGTTCCAGGTCGAACTGGTAAAGTTATAGTCTATAACTTTACCAGTTCGACCTGGAACATTTTTCAATAAATTTTCACAATGTTCTGCAATAGATATTGACTCTAATAAAGATATTTTGTCGTCTCCAAATTTTTAATTAATCCACTTAAAAACTATATTGGGCTTTAATATACGTCAATTGATCTAGAATCTCGCGTTTTTCGAATAAACTTTTGGATTTTGTAATTGACTCAGCAGAATCAGAAAAATCTAATACAATACTTTTTATATGATTTCACTTCTCATCTGGCTGATTATATTACAAACTAATGAATGGATAAAAAATATGCGTTTTATGTTGAAAATATAAAAAATATTCACTTTATGCACGCAAACTAAAAATATAAGCTAAAGCTTAATTTTTGCAAAATATGTAATTTTTTCATTACGTTAGCACAGCCGGCTTCCCGAATTTCCTCGGCGTAAGCTGCGACTGCAAACAATTCGGCCTGGAAAACCGTGGTATGTTTTCCCAGACATATCGATATCTTCCTTCCAGAGCATATCGCATATGCCTGCACCTGTTCCTTGATTGGATTGTGATCCATCCGTGTACCAAGTTCCGGCACCACAATCGCTCGAGCGATTTTCTGTCTGTTCCCTGGTCGGTATAAATATGTTACATTTAGCTATAAACATAACCTCGGGTGCCATACTGTCCGCCGGTACTTGAAATATCGGCTCTTCCAGTATAGTTCCTGTGATATCTGTATGGCCCCTACAACCTTATTAGGTCACCACACGTTATTGGCCTTCAGCCTCAGGATCGCAGCCATGACCTCCGCTTTTACAAATAGTTCCAGCGGAGGGAGACCAACTATGACTTCCATGGAGGCTGTTCATAGCTCTCGTGATTCCCAACAGAGCCTGTCGTTAGTCGCGAGGAGCCCCACCGAAGATGTCATCTCCGTCCTCCTCCTCCTGACAACTGCCTCATAGGTAATCGTTGGTCTTACTACTGCTGTGTACAACTAGTGTACCACGTTTGGATTAGTCCCCAGGTCTTGCCAACAGCCCTTCTGCATCTCCAGAAGAGCTGCGTCGCCCTGTCAGTCACTGTCTGCACCAATTCAATTTTGCATCAAGTGTTATGCCTAGATACTTCACTTCATTGGTTGGTTCTAACTCTTGTCCAAACAGCCTTAAGCTGCCCAGATCATTCAGTTTTCTCATGTTGGTAAAGGCTACCAACTTATTTTTTTGAGGATTGACAATTAATCTCTCCTGATCTCTCCTCTTTCCACAATTCACAGAGCATTTCGCATTATGCTCGCCACTGTACCCGGTAATTTCCCCTGGGACACTATGACAATGTCATCGGCGAACCCCTGCGTTCTTATTCCCTGGTCATTTAATGTCCTGAGGAGATTATCCACCACTAGACTCCATAATAGTGGTGAAAATACGCCCCCTTGAGGACACCCTTTTGTTGTCCTCATGGAGATCGTTTTCTTTTGTATTTGGGCATGAACTGCGCTGCTACGCAGCATGTTATTAACCCAGTCGCATGTGGTGCTTCTTATTTTTCGTTCTCTTAAAGATCGAATAATGGAAGACGTCGAGGTGTTATCGAAAGCTCCCTCAATGTCTAAGAAGACTGCATGTGCAATTTCCTTGTAGTGTAGGCTCCTTTGGTGCCCTCTCACCAGGCTATACAGGGCACCCTCACCTGATTTTCCCATCTGGTACGCCCATTGCAGTGGGTGTAGAGGAGATCTATCCAGAGCCCCTTCTTTAATTTTAAATATATCTTTTTCCGATAGTCTTCAATATAAAATAGGTAAGACTAATTGGTCTAAATGATTTAGGGTGGGTATATGTTCCTTTCCGGGCTTCGGAATAAACACTACGCTAGTTTCTCTCCATGCCCTAGGAATATAACCCATATCATGACTAGACCTGAATATCTCCAATATAGGACCGATAATTTCCCCAATTCCCTCTTGAAGGAGCTTGGGAATCACTCGGTCTGGTCCTGCGGATTTATATGGTTCAAACGATCCTATCGCGCATTTAATTAAATGGGGCTTGAAGATCTCGTTTGATATCTCTCAATCGTTCCTAGTCGTCCTCCAAGAGTTGACAACTTGATTGGTATCACAATCATCCATACGCTCCGAACCTGGAAAGTGTACCCCCAGAAAATACTCTAAAGTCTCTTCCACGGTACTGGTACACCTCCAGTCCGATTTGTTTATAGATCTAATTGCGTTGGAAGGATCTTTTTTGAGAATTCTGTTAATTCTGGCCATGTCAGGAACACCTTCGATGTCCTCACTGAATTTTCTCCAAGCCTTCCTTTTGCTCTCTTTGATTCCATCATTATATTTATTGAGGATAACCTTGTAGGCTTCTCAATTACCAGTTTTCTTCGCCCTATTAAATGACCGGCGAGTTTCTTTTCTTAAATTGGTTAACTCTGTATTCTACCAGGCATGTTTCGGGTTGCAGCTAACAGGTTTTCCTTGTAAGAGCCCCAGTCTGTTCTCTTAGGATCCCTGTATAGTCTGGGTTCCGTTAAATCTATACATAATTCATAGCGGATATACGCATGATCAGAGAGCGACAGCTCGTCGGATACATGCCACCCCCTTACAATATCCCGTATTCCCAACTTGCATAAGGTTACATCTATAACTGATTCCCCCCTTGATGTCTTAAATGTCGGTTTATCACCTTGATTCCGACAGTCAAGCTCAGTACCACAGAGATAGCTAAAGAGAGACTTACCCCTATAATTGTTATCCTTGCTGCCCCAAGCCTTAATATGAGCATTGGTATCTGCGCCGATAATCAATTCCAGATTGTTCTTACTGGTATATGCCACCAAGGCCTCTAGATCAGGCCCTGGTAGCTCTGGAGAGTCAATGGGTAGGTATAGAGACGCAATTGTCGTCTCCAATATTCCCCCATCGACACTCAGTCTGATCCTGACTGCCGCCATGTCTCCACTGTATAGCTCCATGATAGGCATCACGTCCAGGTCGGCTCTGAAACAGATACAAGTTCTAATTTTAGTGTCTGGGGCACCAACCAACAGCTCCCTTCCCCTAATCTGTAGTCCTCCTACCTTACCTCTACTTATTCATGGCTCTTGGATGAGGAGGATATCGATATCTTCAGCCAGCATCATTTGAAAAAGTACCGCTGTGTCTGTTTTCTTATGTTGAAGATTTATTTGGAGAATCTTCAACATTTTGACCCTTAAAGGTTGATGCCTCAGGTTCTCCTAGAGTACCCTCATCCTGCATCACCGGTTTCTGGTCTTTCTTTGCTTTGAGGGTTACAAAGCTAGCCCTCTGAAGGCGATAGTAAGGTCTCCAATCAGTCCTCACCAACGTTTCCTCAGACTCCTTGTCAATCCGAAGACCCACATGTAGGCCCTTTTCGGAAGACCTGGAACTAAAGGTAATCCATCGGTCCACTTTAAGCCCTGGATTTTGCCTCTCGAGTCTTTTCAACCCCACTGTCAGATCCTCTTTTTTAGTCTCTGACAGAAACGCTAAAACTCGTTGCTGCTTTGGCAGCTCCTCGCTCTTCACGAGTTTCCAAACAGTTTCCTTTTCGAAGTAATCTCTCGTAGTGCTGTACGAGTCCTCATCTGTACAGATGACTCCATAGTAGCCGTCCATAAGACGTGAGGGTTCAAACCTCGGCGCCTTCTGCGCCCTATCTATGACCATTATCAGGGCCTCTTGTATAGCTCCTACGTTTCCCTCAGTCACTAAGCTGACCGGGTAGTCCTTAGGGACTATTGCAGCCTTAATACCTTTAAGAGCTGCTTTGTAACTCACGCCCAAAGCAGAAAACTTCGTGCGCTTAGTTACTTTATCCTCAAGAGTGCCCCTAGCCGACACGGTTCGCTTAACAGCCCCTGTTGTTCCCCCCTTAGGATCTCCCTCAGGTTCTTTTTGGGAATGGAGAACCATATTTTAGTTGTATCCACCCCCTGTGTCCTCATCTTCTTTAATTTATTTCTTTGTGCCCCGGAAAGATGTTTTCTCTCCTTGGGTGCACCCTCTGTTTTTCGCAACGTTCTCAGTTTCAGTCTGTTGCGCTTCAGTTGTGTTTTTGGAGTCTAATCAGTCTCCATTGCCAAGGGAGTCTCTATAGACTCCTTAGGTTTTAGATTCTCGTCAGACTCCATCTTTTTAAGTTCTTGTTTTTTATTTTCTGTGTTCATTTGATTCGCACTAGTATGGAAGAAGTATGGAGTTAATCCCCGCAGAGCTTCCATTACGGGTATAAGGCGTAAATACAATTGGGTGCCGCCTGGTGCCCCAGGGGAACGTTTAAGACCATATATACCGCCGTGGCCATTCAGCTCTAAGCACGTTAGCGTACACCGTAGCTTGGGGGAGCTGATCAGCGGTGACAGCTTTCGCAAAGGAACAGCGATTTTTAGCCCTATCCATCACGCTTATGACTGCCACTAATCAGGTCCCCCAAGAGAGACCTAACTGTCCCTTTATCCGCCTGGTGAGTAAAAGTTACACTTATTACAATGTAGCTTTAATCCGGCATACGTTTTTTGAAAACCAAGTAGTCATTATCAGCAGCACGAAAAGTGTTATACTCGGAGCAATAGCACTCACTTTAGGCAAGCAAAGCACATCGCTATACCGGCACATTAATACGTCAGGGACATAATAATGTATACAGAATTATAGATATATTGTGTAAAGCCTATTTCATTAACTTTCAAGTTCTTAAAGTCGCATGAACTAAAAATATACAACCTTGACGATCTTCTAGAGCTTAATTTTGCAGGTAAAATTTAATCTCTTTCATTCATACTTTTATCGAGAAAGCACTAAACGTATCTGCTGAAAACGATTCGTTAGATACCAGTCTAGCCCATACATCGGTTGAGTATTTGTGATAATCCCAAGTATAGGACTCGAAATTGTCAAACATCTGTCTCACTTTTCATATTCTTAGGCTGTCAGTGACAAATATTGTGAAAAAAAATACCATTCTTCTATTCCCTATGATAATCTCTCACGATCTTAATAATTAAATTTTAGTGCTGCAGTTTTATGATAAACGTTCGCTTATAAAAGACCTTCCGTATCAGTCGCAAAATTTCTGCCATTTGCGATAAACTCGAATGCCTTGACAACGTATAAATACAAATCTAATGTATAACCTTACACTCAACCTTTCTTGATATAAATAACACATAAAATCTGGATAGGAATAATATTTGGACAGTCTTCTTTAGGTGTTCACAGTATTTAAATCTAAATTAAGCACGTTTATGATGCCCAGTTATTCAACATCCACTTCCAGTCTTCGCAAATTGAGATTATCACATTATTTTCTCAATACTATAACCAAACTAATCGTTCTGTAATTCTGAAGAAACATCCTCATTTTCTCTAGTTTGACCATCATCACTACATTTGGCATTTCCATCTGGCATTGTCATAAAATTCGCCATAATGGTAATACTTTTCCTCGCTGAACTCTTCAATGCAAGGCCCGTCTTATACTCCTGAGTCGAAACTTTCTCCTCTCACGTCTTAGGGTGTGGTAATTGTGACCTAGTTATAACTAAATCACCGTAAACGAATGACAAGTTTGTTGGTACCCCAGCACTTTCACGATTTTCCAAATCGCTTTGTTTCAATTCACAAGGCTTCACTGTTTACGTTGGTAAACGCTGAAGTACATGCGCAGGGCGGTGCTTGTTGTGATCGACAATTCTGCTGCAGGTTTCAAATTATTTAGTCTGTAGCGATGCAACATTGTTTTATTTTAAAAAGCACTTATTATAGAATTTCTATTTATCTATTATAATTAATTTCAATAATTTGCGAAATATATTAAATATTTTAAAAATCATTCTCTTAATCGAACAATTACAGCATTCAGTTACATCAATAGGAAACCAATCAAAATTTGTATTTGGAGATTTGAGAGATAACTTGAACAAAAGTTAGAAGCCATCCTTGTAAGAAATACAAATACTTTCCAAGTCAAGAGAACATTTTCATTACTCAAAGAAATAGTTGCTGAAAAAAATTAATTTTTCTAAAGAAAATTTAGCAAAGTTTTTGAATATAAATACAAATAATTCTCTGTTATTATAGATTCGCATTTTCGTTATATGTTTCTAGCTAACAATTACTTGACAGTGCACGTTATTAATGTGCACAAGTGAATGGAAAATTTCCATATACTGAAATAGAAATTGATACATTTGGAAAACATATTTTTATAATATTTTTTAAATTAATTACAATTAATTTACAAATACAAGTCGAAACCTATTTATCATTATTACAAATTAATACAAATTTAAATAAATTAAATATTAATATATACCATACAAGGCGCTCATATGAATTCGTATTTTATTTATTACGTATAGGCGTTTTTTTCAGATTCTCGGTTTCTTGGTGACAGATTTAATATAGTCATCCAATATAATTGTATAATATTTATAATTAATAATTAAATACGTGTGTACTAATGGCAAACTGGGCTAACAGTGTTTTCGATTCATTCAAGAGGGCGAAAAAGTTTCTTTAAGTATGCTTTATATTTAGTATCACATGTTCATAGAATTCCATAACAACCGCCATAGTATATAATATAAAGAAATTTATATGTAAAACCATAGCTTCCAGACGCTACTTTCTTCTCATATTCTAGCGCGTTTCGTCTTTGTTCCGAATATTTCCTAGCATTAATAATAACACATTGATTAAACTATTTTTGTTAAATCAGTAGATATTTTAAAAGAATACATCTACTATAATAATTAAAGTTCGGATTTTTATGCACAAGAAATGCTTTAAATATGCGCATAAATATATCATGTTCTTCCTAAAAATATGTCAAATATATGCTTCATTTCTATGTATTTCGCTTACTGGAAAGAGTTCAAGGAAAGAGTTGTCAAACAACAAAAAGTAGCCTAAATTACATTTATACATAAAAAATAATTATTATTACATAATATGTGATAAGAACATTGCATAATAATAGGGTAACAGATTACAATTAATAGCTGTATACATATAATTACTTAATAAAATCTTAAGATATTATGTTATTAAGTAACGTCCATATAGTTATCATTCGCTTTCGCAGTCAGATCTACCTAACTTATTATTGTATCAATTATTATATAAATGCTTTTCTAAATTTTGGACACTAAAATTTTGTCTTCTGTCGCTTAAAATATTTTTATATATTGAAAACGGTCTTTCTACTTCAACTGAAGTGATAGATGCATACTTTAATGACGCCAGATGTTCGGCGTCTAAATGTAAATTATTGTCTTTAACAGTCAAACTCAATGATGATAATATCTTTGATATTTCTGTTGAAAACCATCATTCATTGTTATAACACTATAAAATTTATCTAGTATAACAGTTCGGCATGGAACATTTTTCATTAAATTTTTACAATGTTCTACAATAGAAAGGTATTAAAAATCTGGTGTGAAGAACACCTTTGTATTATACAAAACTGGTGGGGTTTACCTACTCATGTATGTTTCAATTATTCTGATACATGCACAATAGAAATAGACTCTAATAAAGATATATGGTCAGGCTCTAATTTTTTAATTAATCCATTTAAAAAACGTTAAAATACGTCAACTGATCTAGAATATCGCGTTTTTTTTTTAGTAAATTTTGAATTTTATAATTTTGATTTTATAATGTTTTTTATATGATTATAGTTATTCGCGTGGAATATGACTGCGTCTAACCACGTTCCCCAACGGGTAATTACGGGTTCAGGAGGTAGAGGAACATTCGGCAATTTTTCTTTATGTACTTTAACTTATAGAGATGCTTTCTCAAATATTTTTTTTGCATTCGAAATTAAAGAATTAGCTAAAACAAACTGACCTCTAAGTTCCTCGCAAACTCTATTTATTCCGTGCGCCAGCAAGTCATGCGTGCATTAAATTTTTGTACAAATTTTTTAATTTGCCCATGCTTTAGTCATATACGCTGCCGCATTTGTGACGAAAAAAATAATTTTGTCAGTTAACAAAGCGAACAACTTCTCCGCTATTGATTTTCTCTAACTCTTTCGTACTGACTAAAAAAGATTTTGGCAAACCATTTTGGATAAGAACACCAACTAATAAATTTTCAATATAACGACCACGAACATAGGTCGTTTCATCAACAGCAACGTACATAAACTGATCCTTAATATGTTTTTTTATATCTCGAATTACATCTTTGTAAATGGCTCATACATATTTTTTTCTTAATGTACTTTCGTGGGGAACATTTTTGTTACTATACGTTTTCAAAAACTGTTTAAATTTAGGATTATATACCTTAATTAGTGAAATATTTGCACTTAACACCGCTTGACATAGCAACAAATTGAAATCATCCTGAATGGTTGTTCTTGAAGATACTAACGAAATGCATTGTTCTAAAGAAATCTGCGAAATGTTCGCCTTCCAATTTTATGTTTTCCAGTGATGACGTGCCGATGTATTTGAAACCTTTTCTCACACGCTACCTTCAAAATAAATATTATTAGTTGGATATAATACAATAAAATCAAAAATAATGAAAAACCTAAAATGTATGTAAATTTTGTTTAAATAAGGTTTTATTGTTACGCACGCCTTTCCTAATTATCTTAAACCATACCGACTTACCTACTTACCATACACGAATGCCCCGAAGATCTTAGGTTGATATGCTAGCCAGTTTATCCACAGCTAATACAGAAGGTACCGAAAGTAAGCCAAATAAATCCGAAGGGATCAAGCAAACAATAATCAAATAGAAATAAAACCCAAGGTTCGATAACAATAACCAGGTATGGTTTATTATATCATAAGCAGGTTCAATATATATATATATATATATATATATATATATATATATAACAATTGATAAATTAGTGGAGTTTTTCGGCATTTATATGAAATATTTACAAATATCAAATTAGAATGTATGTAATTGCAGAGTAAGTGAGGATGTAAACATTGCTGTCTACAAATTACAAAGCAAATCATATGAAATTTTTTTTAAATGAAAAATATGATCTACGTTATATATATATATATATATATATATATATATATAAGGTAAACTTAATTAGTCGGCGATTAAAGGTCTGGTTATTACTTCAAAGTGTATATATTTAAAATAATCCTACATGTTTCGGCAATGATGCCTTTGTCAAGGATATAAAAAATATAAATGACAGAATATAAATGTCAAGTAATTGAGTTGCTATGGTTTAAATTATTCAAAGATACATTCAAATAGTAATAATAAATCATGCCTTAGTATTCCAAAAAATAGATAGCAAGGTGAGAACAGATGTGTTGTTCGCTGCTAGCAGCTTGTGTCTTTTGCTGGGTATGAATTTGTGTGTTGGTTGCTGCTGGCAGCTTGCGTGTCTTTGGGTGTGTGATTTTGTGTTTGTGTAAGAGCGTAAGTATAGGGTTTTGTATGATGGTGCGCTCGTGCGTGTGTTAAGTGACCGGTGACGTAAATTAGAGAGATCGGATAACCAGCCGGTGCGTAGGGCCGCCAACCCTTTCCCGACAACTTCTTTACTTTTCCGTGCAGTACATCGACGGCCCGACCCCCGCCCCAACGAGGCAAGGCGCAGACCAGCGAAGCGCACCCTGCACGGGGTCGCTCATCGCAACCGAGGGAACACTCTTAGTGGCTACCTCGGTGAACGACGGTCACACAATGTGCCATCTTAACGTTTACCGCAAAGGCGGGGGCAATGCACACACGTCGAACGTGTGTGTGCTGTTAACGGCAGCCTAGCCAGGTTGCCGCCCAGGACCGGTCCTAGTGGTGTGTACAATGCACGGCGCCGAGGTTTGCGCCGCGTAGCTTGGTTCCTCACTCATGCTGGAAAGGCGGAATGGCACCTGACCGCCCATCGGGCAGACCCCCCTAGAGTTTTGTAGCGCATATGCTAGGCTACAACCCAGTAGAGGACCACATCAGCACAAAACAAAAAACAAAAACCGAAAAACGAAAACGAGAAAAGGCAAGACATGAGTTATTATTACGTATGCGCCCGTGGAGCGTCTTAAGATGCAAAGTTGTCGGCATTCGCCCAAAACGAGAAGGAAAACCACGAAAACCTAATCGGACAACTAGACAGGAATCAAAACACGGAACAGTCAGCATGATAAGCAAAAGTACATGATATTTAAAAGTAAAGATATTTAAATAACATAAGATATATAACAAAAAAAAAAAAATATATAATATGAAGGTAAATTGTAGATCGTTACAAAATTAAGTTATAGTATATACTGCTTAAATTTTGTATATCATTTCTGTTGTTAATTGAATTTTTTTCTTGTTTAATACCAATCATTTCTTTAATTTGTCTTTTCATTCTTTGTTGTTCTTTATCAATTATCTGTGTGTTTTCAAAATCGAAATGGTGATCGCGTTGTAGTTTGTGTGTAGATAATGCAGTTTTGTCTGTTTTAGAGTATTTGTGGGCTTGTATTTTTTTGTATAAATATTGTTTCGTTTGGCCTATGTAGCAACTATCGCAATCGCGACATGGTATTTTATATACGACATGTATTTCTCGATTTTTTTCAATTTTAGGTTTAAGTTTTGAAAATAAGTGTTTATTAGTATTACTAAGTTTATATGTTGTAGCTATATCATATTTTTTTAAAATGTATTTAATTTTTTCCGATAGTTGTGGAACATATGGAATCGTGATATATGTTGTGTCATTGTTCAAATTTTTATTGGTGTCTGCAGTGTTGTATATTTGGTGTACTCTTTTTTTAATAGTTTGGTCTACAAGTTGTGGTGGATAATTATAATTAGTTAAGATTGTTTTAATTTTTTTGATGTTATCTTTTCTGTATTGAGCATGTAATAGTTTTACTGCCCTATCAGTCAGATTATTTATAATCATTTTATTGAATACTGTAGGAGCATTTGAGTGGTAATTCATATATCGAAAAGAAGCTGTGGGTTTATTATACCAATTTGTATAAATAGTACCCTGTCTATCATAGCTCAAAGAAACATCAAGAAAATTAATACTGTTATTAGATTCTTCTTCAATAGTGAATTTTAATTTGTTGTGAAAATTGTTGAATTTATTTAAGAGATAGTTTATTTTGTTGGTCGGAATACATGTTATGATATCATCGACATATCTTTTGAAAAAAATGGGGTGGAAGTCTAATGAATTGATAACATTTTGTTCTAAATGTTCCATTACTAGATTTGCAATAGGAGCAGCTAAAGGAGAGCCCATGGCAATACCAAATGTTTGACTATAAAAAGAATTTTTGTATTGAAAATATGTGTTGTCGAGACAGAAGTGCATACCTCTAATAAACTCGTTTTTATTTAATGATGTGTGTGGATTAATTTCATCCCATTTGGATTCTATTATGTTTATAGCTAGATCTGTAGGAATGTTAGTATATAAAGATTCTACATCAAGTGATATAATTTTGTGATTAGTTGGTACTTTTTGTTCCTTGATGAAATTTTGAAATTGCCATGAGTCTTTAGTATGATATTCAGTTTTTCCTAATATCTTAGATATGCTATCACCTAGGAATTTTGCTATATTATAGTAGGGGCTTGTATGTTAGATACTATAGGTCTTAAAGGGATATTATTTTTGTGAATTTTAGGTAAACCATATATTGAAGGAGGGTGGGAATTAAAAATGCGAAGTTTGTTTTTAGTGTTGAAATCTATTAGGTTTAGTCTATGCCATTTATTTATTAAGTTATTATTTTCTTTTTGAGTTTTCTCTGTTGGATTATTTCTTTCTTTTTTATATGTGAATTTATCGTCTAATAGTTTTTCTATTTTTTGGTCATATTCCTCCTTAAGAATAATTACTGTTTTATTTGATTTATCTGCTGTTGCTATTATAATATGAGGGTTGTCTTTGATAAATCTTTTTGTTTCTTTAATGAATTTATTAATATATAGATTTGATATATGTTTTTTATTATTTACTTTCTTATGTTTATGGTTAGTGATTATATTACAGATTTTGTTACGTATTTCGTTCTGTTTGTCTTGTGGTAAATTTTGTATTCCTGTTTCAATGTTAGCTATATAGTCATTAATGGGTATTTTATTAGGTGCCATATTAAATTTGGGTCCTAGGCTAAGTATGTATTTAACATTATCGGGAATATTTATATTGGTTAAATTGATAATCCAGTTATTGTTAATTTTGTAATTTATCTCTAAGTGTTGTTTCTTCATTAGTTTATCTACTTTGTTTTTTAATTTATTTTTGTTTGTTAGGAAATGATTATTGTAAATTTTAGATTCTATTTTTTCGAAGCTATTTAAAAGTTGAGGAGATAGTTTCTGTATGATAATATTTTTCAAGTTTGAAATAATTTCATTGAATGTATTTATGTTACAAATGGTTTGGGATATTGTTATGTTTAAAATTTGTCGGTAACAGGAATTCATAATTTTTTGAAATTTAGTTTTAAGTTTTGAAATAGTGAAATGAAATCTGTCAAGTTTTTTCATTTTTATAAATGTAGGTGTTATTTGTAACGATCTGCATCTTACCAAAAAGTTTCTTCTGTTGATCTGGTTTTCCAGTTTTTTTCTAATTTTGATATATTCTTTGAGGATTTTCTGGTTTTCATCGTTTATATAATTGTAAATTTCATGATGTAATTGTTCCATTTGGTTAGCACTACACGCCTTGTGCTAAGTATAAATATAGTATATTCGTGACCTTGGTATGATAAGGTAAACTTAATTAGTCGGCGATTAAAGGTCTGGTTATTACTTCAAAGTGTATATATTTAAAATAATCCTACATGTTTCGGCAATGATGCCTTTGTCAAGGATATAAAAAATATAAATGACAGAATATATCTCCAATATATATATATATATATATATATATATATATATATATATATATATTGGAGATAGCAATATTTACATTTTCACATTACTTCGCGAAAGATCATCCTAATTAAATATTTAATATAGCCGAATTTCCAAGATTTATCAAATGATATATATTAATTGTACGGCTAAGAAATATATTATTATCAAATAGCTAATGGATGAAAAATTTAGCAAAATTCCATCGACGACAGAATATTAATATCTGTTAATAAGTAACTTAAGGCATTTTTAGCAATACTCGAACGCAAGAGCCTTGGTAGCGCAGTGGATAGAGCGTCAATCTAGAGAACTAAAGGTCTTTGGTTCGAGTCCCACCTAAGGACGAGATTTGTCAAAAAAAAATATCGTTAATTAGCTTTGTAATTTATAGATAGCAATATTTCCATTTTCATATTACTTCGCTAATTAAATATTTAATATAGCCGAATTTCCGAGATTTATCAAATGTTATATATATATATATATATATATAAGGTCTGGTTTTACTTAAAAATGCATATATTTAATCAATCTTACATGTTTCAGCAAGTGATGCCTTTCTCAAAGAATTTAAAATATAAATGACGTCATTTATATTTTAAATTAAAATTAAATTTTACCTTTGCACGTTCGTATAGCAAATATAATTTCCAATTTGGAAAAGCTGTTAAACAGAAAATGTGAAAACTCGAAAAGGGTGGGATGTATTTCACTCAATCACAATTTACCAGTACTTAATTTTTGGAACAATTAAGATCACATTAGACAAATGTGTAACCAAACAAGAAACACTGCTCTATTCGATAAAATTTCGTATACGATATACGGGATAACATATGACGCTGGCCTAACTATCTACCATAATTCCATTCTCATCTGATTTATTATATTATAAGCTAATATGGATCAAAATATGCGAAAATATAAAAAAATATTCACTTTATGCACACAAACTAAAAATATGAACTAAAGCTTAATTTTATACAAAACATGTAATTTTTTATACAGTTAATCGCATTATTTCAGTGTAGAAAGGATATGTCCACAATTTTGGAGTGATATTCCTAATAATAAAAAATATGTTTTTTACATAAAATCCGAACTCTAATAATAACAACATTTTTATTACACATGAAACAATTAAACAATTTAAAAAAAATGATGTTGTAAATGAGAATGATATAAGCCTATCTTTGTATCAGAAGCTTTGAAAACCAGAAAAACCTTGTTCAGTTGAGTGTGTTAGTTTTAAAAATAAATTTTAACGGAACCATAAACTAGTAGATAATGTATTGTAGTTAAAAGGTAATAGATGTTTTTAAAAAATCTGTAGATACGTTCTTTCTATCAATTATTTAGAAATAAGGGCCAACGATGCTAGTAGGCGAGTGCGCATATGACCTGTTGATGAATTTATAGTCACATAAAGCCTCTGATTCGATGCAACAGTTTCCCACATATAACTAGACCGAGTTATCATGCATAATTTCTGTCCAGAGATTTCCAAGAACCTCTAGGGATGCAACACAAATCTTGACCTAAAGGTAAATTATTTTATGTATTCATGTTATATTTTTATTTAAATAATATCAATCTCAACTATACTTACATATTTTAATTATTATTATTACATATTAAACTTATCGATAATATGATATTTAAATATTTTGATTATTTAGTTAAATATATTTTTTTCTAAACTTTCTTCAACGAAAATTTGGATCATGTGTAATTATAACCGATAAACAGCAATAACTGAGAAAGAATTTTAAATTTATTAATTTTCATTTAATTATTCTCACTGTTTATTAGGGTATTTCCATGTTGTTTTGTTTTTCTTCTTTATATAAAGAAATCGTGTTCAAATTTCTTTTTTTTTCAATCTAATACATACAATTCATATGTTAATAAATTATGTACTGTATAAGGGACGAAGCTATACTCTGAGATGCGTAATCTCTCGCTGAGACTAAGATAACAAATAATTAACGAATTGGCTAGTTAAGCTGAGGCAAAATAAATTTCATTCAAGCAAACATACAATTCAATAATTACATTTATTAATTTATTTATTTAATGTCGCTATTTCATATTGCTAAGTAGTACTATGAATTATATAAATAACATATAGGTAAGTTATATTCAAATTTCGGTTTTTATTCTTATTTTTTATGCCACGGTCCTGGGGAAAGAAAGATTGAAACTAACAAGAAAAGTCTTGGAGTTAAATAACACTGATCGAACTATCTAAAAAACCGTTTCCGATTAGTACAATAAAAGCGTAATCCGTAATCGTTCCAAGAATAGAGTATTGATTTACATAGACATGTAACGTTTTATGAGAGCTAATCAAGTATGGCAATATTGATGCATTTTATTATAGAAAAAGTTGTTACCCCTCATCCTCACAAGTACATGAAACTTCCATTTCAAACAACAAGAAATGTTCAACATGATAAAAACCGGTTTGTTGAAAAGTTTGGTTTATAAGAAACACTAATGCATGCGATAAATGATATTCTTTATTTTTAATCTAAAAGTGAAGATTAGAACCGTAGTTTTATTTCTATTTTAAATTATGGATCTTCATCAAGTAAATGCCGAATCAATTCAAATATTCTTTATTCTTACAAAACATAGACTCCACTCACAAACCACACCCCACCACACTACAAGTGGGAAGAAATATGAGAGATTTAGCGAAGAGTTTAATTTTCGAATTATATAAGAGAAAATAACAGGTTTTCTTCAGTGTAATTTATATTTGTAAGTGAGCTATTTACATTATGAGAATTAAAAAACATTTCAAGCTGCTAATCATGGAATTGTTCAAGACGATAAATCGGTTTTTTGAAAAGTTCGGCTTTAAAAAATTTGCAAGCCACTAATGTATATGACAAATAATATTCTTTATTCTCGCAAAAAAATCGATACCATTCACAAACCTTACCCCAACCTCACTATAAGGAAGAAGAAATAGGAGAGATTTTTAGAAGAGTTATACTATCGAATTATGTAATAAGAAATAGCATGTTCTCAGCTTCGGTGAATTATATTTCTAGCTAATAACCGTAACTTATTCACATAGACAATCAACATAGAGATCGTGCGGATATGTAGGAATAAGAGGAAATAATATCTACACTATTGTTTGAAATTTTTTCTTCATCGATTTTGGCATATTTTAACTCTAATAAAAGACAATGTCTACATTAATAAATAGTTTTTTCTTGGATTGATTACTGAGCAATTTACAAAAAGAGGCATGAATTTCGAGGAGCTTTTCATTCCTTAAAATGCCTTTTTTAACGCAACAATTAAATCGGGTTGCTACGTACTTCTGCTAGGGCTAATTAACTACAAATTCCATACAAATCGGTGCCTCCCGGTTGGGAAACCGAATTCGTTTTTTTTTGTACATTTGTCTGCTTGTCCCAAATTTGGATTTACCTCTTAGAAGAAATCGGCAATATACAGTGTTAAATATTTTAAATTTCAATTAATAAAAATAGAATTTTTATTTATTTTAAGGATCTCACAAGTAAAACAAACAAAATACTAAACTTGCCAATAATAGTAAAAAAAAATAAATAAGTAATGTTTAAAGAGTAGTATATATTTGCATATAAACAGATAGTTGTTACTGTTCATAAAAACCAGTATAAAAATTAACACTTTTCATGTATATGCCTTAGATACTTTTACAGCCTACCGACTGTAAAAGAACATAATGAACATGGCCTTGTTCATTCTACTAGAAGCACAACATTCCCCTCCTTTGGCGCAAATCCTGTTTCTCAATTATTGGGATTGACTGCCCTGCTGCTTCATTCCAGTAAGAAAAGGAGCATTCCTTTACTTACTGGAATTATTTTTTCTGTAATTAAACTATTTAATAATAAATTGTTGCGTTATTTCATGCATATATATTCCTGAATTGCCAAAGGCAATACATTCAACATTTTTCCAAGCGCCATCGATTTTGCATACAAATTTTGTTTAAATTTTCGTTAAACAACGTCACTAATGGTCGAAAGTCGACCATCTTCCTTCCTGAACCATCTTAGAACACTATATATGTCCACTCCAACAATACTAAATAAGTTTTCCGCTACGCATTGTTTCCCATTTAAAATTTATACAATAGTGTCTCAAATTAATTTTATTGGCTTGACGTCTTTCTAGTTTGCAGAAATCGCACGCACTCACGTTTATATTTTATATACAGGGGTAGATACCTACTTTTAACGAATGAAACTAAATTTCTGTTTTCTGGATAATAAAAATGAGACAGAACTTTCCGACAGACGTTACTTACTTACCGAAAAACCTTAACATATTACAGTGTTAATTGATTTGAAATTAAGCCTGCCATCTTCCATTTTACTGAACTGTGGTCTTTATTGTTGATGTTTTCAGTTTTTTTTCTAAATATTACGTTTTTATTTTGTCTTTTTCCTTCAATGTTTCTCAAGAATCACATTCCCGTACGATTTGTCATTTTTATTTTATTTATTCTATTGGGTATCTAAGATAGGCAGTAATTAGTAGGGCAGTCAATTTTCCACCTACAGCCTGTGGCGGTCGCATAAAAGTTTACACATAAAATAAATGTTATAAAACGTGCTCAAACACTTACTGTATTAAGAGCCTTCCGCGAAATTAAAAAATGAATAACATCTATTAAATATTTCAATAATTAAATATGTTTTCACATTTCTGACAGTCAAGCTAGTACGATGTGCGGAATAAATGTTTCTTTAATGCTGAAAACTACCATTCTACGTCCAGTGATGTTATATTTGCATATTTAAAATAATCCTTGAAACAATTTAATTAATTAATTAATTTTTCTTTGTCTAGAATACTTTCAAATATATCTATTACAGACTCAGTTTTTTCGCCTTCTACATTTCGTAGCTGTCCCTGAACATAATCCACAATTTGAAGAGAATGCTCTAACAACATCAAAACATTTTGTAATTTTTCTATTCCTTCGGCTAGTCCGAAGTAATTGTTGTGAATAGTTTGTAAGTCACTTTTAACCTGAGTATCTTGAAATATTATCTGGCTTTTTTTGATAGCTACAGCTTCTGTGGGATCGAATTTTAAAACAACCTTTTTTATATCCTCAAAATATTTGTTATAGTAAAACGCAGCCTGTAACCATGTTGCCCCACGTGTAATAGGGAATTTCGGAACACAGTCTGTGAAATTCTCTAGGAACTTTCGTGGACTTTAGAAACACTGCCTTTATATATATATAATCCAAAAATCCCTATTACCATAACAATGGTGTAGGGCGTTTATCTTCTAGCTTTTTATAAACGTTTTCCATTCATTTCTATTCCTTGTCATGTTCTTCGCTTCTGTCCATGTTTTGCCTTTCCTTCCCAGTATTTCTGCTATGACATCATTCCATGTTGTCCTTGGCCTTCCTCTTCTTTTATTTTTCATTATCCTTGCTTCCCATATCCTTCTTGTTTGTCTTGTATTTTCCATTCTATATAAATGTCCCCACCATCCTAGCTGTCTTTGTTCAATGTATTCTAACACTGACTGCATTTTCAAATCTTTTCGTATTTCCAAGTTTCTTATTCTGTCCATCCTTGTAACTCCTCTAACTCTTCTTAAATACTTCATTTCTACTGCCTGTAATTTATTCTTTTGTCTTCTATTTAATATCCAGGATTCACAGCCATATGTTAATATCGGTCGGTAAATTGCCTTATATACTTTTAGTTTTGTTTCTCGGGATATCTCTTTTTTGTTAATGAAATTATTCCTCATGCTGTGGTACAGCTTTGTTGTTTTTTCTATTCTTTGATTAATCTCAGCGTCCTGGGTCCCTCTTCCATCAATTCGTACTCCCAAGTACTGGAATGTTCTCACTTGTTCTATTTCAGTTCCTTCTATTACGATTTTCGTATCTACCTGTTCATCTCCCACTACCATTACTTTAGTTTTGCTCTTACTCATCGTCATTCCACTGTCCTTTAGTGTCATATTCCATGTTGTTAAATTACGTTTCAGATCTTCCTCATTGTCGGCTATAACTACTATGTCGTCTGCGAATGCCCCTTCCGAAACTTCGACTGCATTCAAGTTAAGGTGTCCAACCCTGAACTTTTTACTTTTACATGCACACTGTTTGATAATGTCATCCATATAAACAATGAACAGCATTGGGCTCAGACTTCCCCCTTGGCGCAGTCCCTCGTTTGTTTTAAATATCTCAGATTCTAAATTGTTAGCTATTACAGCATTAGTATTGTGGTTATATATTTTCTGTATTAATCGTCTTATTTTGCCATTGACACCTCTTTCTCTTAATACATTCCACAATCTTTCTCTTGGTACTTTATCGAAGGCTTTTTCCAAGTCTATAAATGCTAAGAACACTTTCTTCTGTTCTCTAGAGGCTTTTTGTATTATTTGTTTCACAGAGAATATTTGGTCTTGTGTGCTCCTTCCTCTTCTAAACCCACTTTGTGACTCATGTAACGTATTTTCGAGTTTTGTTCTTAGTCTTTTATCTATTATTTGCTCGAGAATCTTCATTGCAGTACTTAGAAGGGATATTCCTCTGTAATTATTGCATTCTTTCTTATTTCCTTTATTCTTGTATATTGGTACTATCAATGACTTCTTCCAATCGTTTGGTATTTCCTCTTCTCTCCATATTCTGTTATATATTTTCAACATTAATTCTCTTCCTCTTTGTCCTATATTTTTTATCATTTCTGCTGTTATTTTGTCACAGCCTGGCGCTTTTCCATTTTTCTGTTTTTGTATTGCTTCTTCCAGTTCGTCCATGGTAATTATTTCTTCTGTCTCTTCTTCTCCTATTATTTGTTGTTCACTAGCATTCTCGTTTTCCACTCCTCCGCTTAACAATTCCTGAAAGTATTCTTTCCACCTTTCTATAATCTTCATTCTATCGCTTAGGATCTCTCCCTTCTTATTTTGTATATAATGTGTAGATTGTGACCTTTCTTCATTTCTTACTGATTTCAAGACTCTATAAAATAGTTTTTGGTTCTCTTTACTGTTTTTTTCCATCTTTTCCCCAAATTCTTTCCATGTCTCCTTTTTTGCTTGTACTACTAAATGTTTCACTTTTTTTCTTTCTTCTTTGTATATATCGTATTTTTCCACTGTTTGTTCTGCTAAGTATGTTTTCCATGCTTTTTTCTTTATCTTAATTTGATGTCTTATTTCATTTGTCCACCATTTTGTTTGTTTTTTCTTTTTATTTTTCCTTACGCCACATATCTCTTTCGTTGTAGTTATTATTACTTCTTTAAACCTATTCCAAATTTCTTCGATAGTTCCATTAATTTCTATATTTTCTACTCTTTCGGCTATCCTTTTCTGGAATTTTTCAGCAATGACTTCACTTCTTAATTTGTATATTCTAAGTGATTCTATTTGGTCTTGTTTCTGTGTATATATATATTGCTTTTCCTTGTTTTGAACTTTTTCTTTTATTCTTGATATAACCACAAAGTGATCGCTTCCTATTTCCGGCCCTCTTCTTACTTTCGTGTCGCTCACAATTCTTCTGTTATTTTTGTCAACTAATATGTAGTCAATTATGGACCTCTCCCCGTATATCTTTGTGTTGGAAAAGAGTGTTAGTTATTACCAAGTTGTGTACAATGCAGAAGTCCAGCATTCTTTTTCCATTGTTATTTCTAACAGTCTCCCCGTTTGTTCCCAATACTTCACTATATTCATCGTCTCTTATGCCAACTCTACTGTTGAAATCTCCTACTACAAACATTATACCTTTCGCGTCTTCCACCACTAATGTTAGTTCTTCCCAAAATTTATTCTTATTTTCTGATGTATCATCTTCGTTTGGCCCGTACACCACTATTATTGTTTTCGTTCTGTTTCTTTCCTTCATCTCTATTAGTAATATTCTTTCTGACCAGGCATTCCATCTATAAATTTGGTTTTCTAATTTCTTGTGTATAATGCATCCCACTCCTGCAGCTGCTCTTTTTTCTTTTCCTACACCACTATACATCATAATATGACCATTGTCCGTCTTAATAACTCCCTGTGCCTTTTTCTTTGTTTCCGTAATTGCTAATACATCCACTCCTAACTCTTCAAACTCCTTTTCTAATTCCTTTTCTTTTCCTGTTATGCTCTTTATATTCCAAGTACCAATTTTCCATGTTTCACTTTCTTTATCCTTACTTTTCTCTATCTTTTTTATTTTTTGTGTATCATCATTATCATACTGATCATTATTTTGTTTATTTTCCTTTATCATATCCTTTTTCTTGTCCGGGTCATCATCTTTATTTTCACTAGTCTTTACTATTAGTTTTTTGACACTATTTTTGGGATTTTCTTTTCTCGTGCCAATTCTCGTTCCTCCTTATTCCAATTCCCCTTTTCCCTATTCCATCTCCATTGTTCTCCCTCTACTATTAACTTTTGGAATCCTATCTTAACAGTTTTTCCTTTCATTCTCTCTTCTTTGGCCTTTCTTCGTATTTTTTCTTGTATTTCTCTTTCCTCTTTTGTCATGTCATCGTTAATGTATATATTTTGTTCCATAAACCCTCTCAATTTGCCCTTGTTTTTCATTATTTTTATCTTATCATCTATATTCTTCAGTTCTATTAAGCAAGTTTTTGGACCCAGTTGTTTCACCGCTTTAATTTCAATTTGTATTTCCATGTACTTCTTGATAATATCTTCCACCGCTACCTTTAATTGATCTTGATCACTCCCATCTATTTTCAAGCCTACCATAACTGCGTTCTTTCTTCTATTCATACCCTCGAGTTTATCTAATCTTCCTTTGGCACTTCTAATTTCTTTTTTCAGTTCTTCGTTTTCTTTTCTAATCTTCTCATTTTCTAATTTGATTTCTTTCATTTCTTCCATATATTTATCTTGTTTTCCCTCTATGTGTTGCACTTGTGTAACTAATCCTCGCATCATTTCCATTAATTTATCTAATTTACTTTCGTCACTGCTTGCTTCTTTGTCTGGTGTTCTGGTCAGCTTTTTACTCTTTTTGAAGATTTCGGCTACGTCTTTTTTATTTCTCTTTCTTTTTCCTTCATCCGTGTTACTCCCATCACTGTCCATCGCAAACAATGTCTATCCAGGCCCCCAAACCACTAAGCTAGTTATCTCGTTAATATTTCCTAATATTTTATTATTATTATTTTTACACTGCCTTTATACTAGCAATAAATGCATTTACTCGTGGATAAACGTGTACGAATCTTTTGTGTCACAACATTCAAAGTATGGATTTTACACGTTCCATATAAGCGGTTGCCACTGTGTACTTTAAGAAATGCCGATTTCTAAGCAAAGCATGTTTGTAGCACGATCACTAGTTAACAATAACAGTTATTTGGTCGAAAGTTTGTTCAATGAGTTCAACACCACCTTTAAAATCTCATTGACAGAAAAATTTTCGATTCTTTTGGAGGCAAGTGGGATAGAGCTTGCGGGTTGAAGTGGTTCCATTGTACGTACCATTAACCACATAATCTTTTTTAAGATCTGTTGTTTCGTCTACACAAAACCACATTTTTTTATCATTCAATTCTGATTTAATTATTTTTCAATATGTTCACGAGCAGATGGTACTAAACTTCGTAACGACATCTAACCTGGTAATTTACAGTGCGCATATTTACTCCTAAAGGAGAGAAATGCTTCATCGTCTAGTAATTGAAAAGATAGGTTTCATGAAATAAAGGTAAAACATAAATTAAATTTTTCATCGTGTCATTTGCCACTTTTAATCAAAGAATAGTTCTTGCTATTGACGTGACGTTGATAGTCCAATTTGGACCAACACGTTATTACAAAAGATATTACAAAGTAGATATTAGTTTTTAATATAAGTCTGACATTTTTACTATAAAGTTTTAGACATTGGTCGTTTTCGTGGCGTAGGTAACTGTGACATTTTTAACACAAACGTAGAATTACGAAATAGTACTATGCAAATACTACTAAATAATACAACAGATGTCGTACAAAGTCGAAGTAATACTGAAAATTGCATCATAAACATTAAAAGCAGATAATGTTTTATTTATACGATAACAAAATTGAAGGAAGTATCTATTTATAAAAAAATTGAAAATAGTTGGAAACAGTATTTCTTGAAGATTTTTGTTTCAGATAATTAATTTAATGTGTACATGAATGCTGCTACGTAGTATATTTGTAACATTATCTTTAGAATGCCATTACAGTATATGCTGGGTTATAGCAAAAATGTACTGACCAATTAAATTTTTCGATATACGAAAAATATTTGACATAAACTTGATTTTTAAAGGAAAAGTATTGTTGATGTAGAATAGTTATATATTTCTAGATAATAGCCTTTCAACTGTATACTCTTAGACAAACCGTATTCCAAATTTTGTATACTTCCAAAAAAGCATGATCTGCAAAATAGGTCCCTCTTTCAGCTATCTCTCATTCTCGTTCAATACGAATCTCTGCTCGTTAAGTATTTCTTTAAGTATAAAATAAAAAAAAATCACAAATGTAATTCAACAAATTTAACGGTTGCAATAGCAAGACCATAACGAAATGCTGCCAACCACATAATCCCCATAATACTACATTTCTTCAGTATATCAACATACAATTCAATATTCGCAAATAAGTATGTGAAGCAACAACCATTTGAAATATTTTTTAGCTTTTGTATCTGATTTTAATTGATCTCAAATATCAGTATTAATCCTGATGATCCTCTATTGAAAAGTCACGGTACCGACAATTTTATATTTATGTTTGGGTTCCTTCTATTGAAATAAATTTTTAAATAATAAACAATAATCTATGACACGGAACACTTGCACAGTGTGATTCAATCGTTTTCTTACATGTTCTTCCAGCAGGGCATTTTTTTAAATTAAATCAGATGCTTTCGATTTTTGTCCAGACATGCGAGCGTTTCAAATCAATTTGCAACAAAACTATTTAACATACGTACATTCTATATAAATACTTTCCTACAGCGAAGAAAAAATGATACTTGTGAACTTGGTTGTTCACAACAACATAATCAAACAATTAAATATCAAGTCAATAACATTCAAACTACGAATTATAGTTGTCAGCAAATCGTTTCAAATGCGATTTGGTGTTGTTAATATAAATATGTAAATAGGGCAATTCGATCAACTTAAATACTAACAGTAGTCATAACTTCGAATAGGAGATTATGTAATTGACATTCAATATTTAGTTTACAATTGTTAACAAATTAATATACTTTTAATTATCTTAGACGCCCATTCTAATAAACATGATAATCAACTATTCGATTATTTGCAAATTAAAAATTATTAATTAAAGTATTCTCAAATAGTTTCACATAGATTTATTTTTCTTTAATTTATTGAAAAATAAATTATTAAATATTTTATGTTGAAATAACATTGAAAATATCCTTTTTAATTTCGCAAGTAGTTTGAGTTATTGGAGAAAGAAAATAACTACATTATATTACATTTTAGGTACTACAGCACGGATGTTAATAAAGGCATACATATTTGATAAAAAATTGAATCCATAAACATAAAACCTGAGTCTGTTAAAAACAAGTTATTTGCTGATTTTTTCAGTGAAATAAAATCGTACTGAACCTTTGTTACTAGCATTACCAACTCAAAACAAGCGCGAAATTTAAAAATGCTTTCTTGGGTATTACAAATTTTGTTCCTATTGTTTTCTTTGCTCTAATACTTCTCATTCTGTTCAACCGGATTTTTCTTCTAATAGATGTGTTCATTTCAGCTGTTCCTAGCAGATATAATATGGTAACAAAATAATTGAACATAAAGTATAATATTATTACGGTACGTAGTATGTTACAAAAATTGTACAACCAATCCAAATGTTTTTGGTAGAAGAGCATACAACGAGTTCGCGATCAGAGAATGTTAATATAATCAGAAGTTCATATATGTTTCCGTGTTTGCGTGTGCGTGAAGACGTGTATGTATCTGTGATTTGACACCACAATAGCTTGATTGCGCTTTACGCATTCGAAGCTGCCATGTACTCCTATAATGTCACTAACAATTGGGGGCCCTATGCTCGGAACACCGGTGACGGAGTCAGTCAAGTCGGCCGGTCTCAGTCTCAATTAGTTTATACATATACAAAATTGTTACAATTTAAATACAATAATGACATAAATTTAAACAAAACAATAATAAAAAAAATAATATTTTCGATAGGCACTGTACTTAATATCTTTAATCAGACTTTATTTAATTCACACAATTTTCTAACTTTATTAAATACAAAGGTATTTTTAATAATATAAAATATTAAAAATCTGGCGTGAAGAACACAAATACAGGTTCACTATTAATATTTTTTGTGAACGTGTCCGAACATATCCCTGCCCAGAGACGCAGATACGTATTTCGCCTTTCTACAGGCTCATCGGTACGCCCCTGCTGGAGAAAGGATATCTTCAGACTGTAGAAAGGCGAAATACGTATCTGCGTCTCTGGGGAGGGATATGTTCGGACACGTTCACAAAAAATATTAATAGTGAACCTGTATTTGTGTTCTTCACACCAGATTTTTAATAATATTTTATATTATTAAAAATACCTTTGAATTATACAAAACTGGTGGGGTTTTACCCACTCATGTATGTTTCAATTATTCTGAAACTTTATTAAAGTTCAAATGCAATGTAAGGCAATTAGCGTATGCTTTAATAGTGCTATAAATATTTAAGTTGTCAACATAATCCAGACACATACGTCTAAAAATGTAAATCATTTATATAGATATTAAAAAGGTTCAAGATTAGCAGCCAGCGCAATGTCTAAAGCGACGGTAACAGACGCTTTAATAAAATTTTCAATAAGAAGAAATGTCAATATGCCACTTATATTCACTACAAGAAATAAGGGCGCAAATTCAACCCACATGCTCATACTGGCAATACTGAGGTGAAGACTTATCGAATCCATAACACTATTGAGGGCGATTAATAGCCGACAATTGACGAAATATGTACAAAAGCTTTGGTCATTATAATGCCTACCAATTGTGTTTTGATTTTGTAATCGAACACAAATTAATTAATGCTCAATACTAATGCGATCTACTGATGAAGGTGAAAGTGCCTCTAAACGCACTTTCCTCATCAAAAATTTAAGACAACGCGCGATAGGACACTGCCACCGTAGCTCGAATCAATTGAAGCAAATGTATTAAAATTGAACCACATTTCTTGAAGTTTCGACTTGACTTTAGCGATTATCATCTCTCGATCTCCTCATGAATACCTTAGAAAGTCCATAGTCCTAAAGCAACAATCAAATGGAGTACGGTTTCAGGACCGTCCTGGGCCATTCAACAAAATTGACATCAAAAAGCTACCCTTTCCTGGGATGAATGTGTAAGAAGAAAGATATTCTTTGAAACCCACGACATGTTCCGTTGAAATCTCTTTCGTTAAAACAAAACGCTATTTAATTTTACATTTTACTTCAAACACTAGTAAGCATTATTAAACTTGTATCACTTAAAATGTCTTTCTAATAATTACATACCTAAAGGTGTATGAATTGCAATAATTTTCTTTTATACAAGTTTTTGATAAACATTTTGAAGAATAGCCCTAATATAAATACGGGGATTTAACTGAATTATGTACTACAACTGGATATATAAAGCAAGGATAAGTTTTTATAATGCAACGCATTACATTGACTTTATAATTTCATAATGAATTATTTAGTATGCTTAATAAAAACCATGCCAGCAACCTTTAGCTGAAAAACTAAATATAAACACCAAAGGAATTAAATCAAATCAAAATTTACATATTCAAATTATCACGATGTTTTAAAATTCTTTATAACAAAATGAATTTGGAATTTTTTAAGTTTTATGTGCCTAAATATATTGCCTTCTACACATTCGCTATTTTAAAATCTATAGATTTCAAGAATTAATGATAGTTTATATAAGTTCAAATAAATAAATTTCATGAATAATTTAAAACACAAAAAACCATATAATGTTGATATAGCAACATTCTCATTTGTGTATAAATACAACAGGTTTATTTACGATCACCTAACATAAAAAATACCAAAATTTATTATTATTCATTTTTATCTTGCTGTATGTATATTACAAAAACTTTCAGTATATTACCTCAGTGTGTTGAAACTAGATGCACTTCTAAAAACGCTGTTAGCTCGTATTTTTTTATACCCCATTATATGATATAACAATCTTATAACTATTTAATTTATTCACTATATTTTCATTAACAATTGCTAGCGAAATTTAACATTAATCTAAAAACGTAAAACACTTTAATTCGTAATCTA
Source organism: Melolontha melolontha (assembly GCA_935421215.2). Classification (NCBI taxonomy): domain Eukaryota; kingdom Metazoa; phylum Arthropoda; class Insecta; order Coleoptera; family Scarabaeidae; genus Melolontha; species Melolontha melolontha. The sequence continues at coordinate 125,438,276 of OW285237.1, read as the reverse complement.
AAACTTTGCGCAAAGCATGCATTACCATTGTTAGCGATTCATCGCTCCATGTAATCTTATAGATGCAAACTTGAGTTTTTAACTGCCACAAAACTCGAATGATCCAATTATTAAAAGATGTCGGCTTACTGATTCGCATTAACTTTAGATGTGAAATTTTAAAGTATTTAGGCCACGATTATCACTAAAAGAAAATGATAAACCTTGCTTAAGAAAAAACCGTAGGCGGATTCATTACTACCGCGCGCGCGCAGGCGCAGTCTTGGCGTAATGAAGATGTTCGGAAAAAGTCGAGATCGGTAGTCGTGACGCACAATTTAAGAGGGAGCCTTTATTTATTGTGTATGCCCTTAGTCAGTGGAGACGGTCGTGGATCGACTAAACAGATGGCAGGTAGCGCCACTTAGTTTTACCTACGAAGGCGCTTGAGTTTTGCGCGTTCGTAAGCGCATGCGCTTACAGACTACTAAAAATGAAACAACACGACGAACTAATCTAAAGGAGGGGTACCTAAATTCAAAATAAGAAATTGAAAATAATTAATTCGTATATTGACAAACAAAAATACAAGATTAACAAACATTTTAACATTAAAATGAAAATGAACACTCGGTATAATATGACATTAAAATAGCAATATATTTTAAAAAAATTACATAAAATTGTATTGAATCACCAAATTGTTTCAAGAATAAAATCAAAGTTAATTGAATTAAACTGTAGAATTCATACAGTTTAATTCAATTAACCTTTATTTTTATTTTATATGACAAATTAATTAAATATTGAAGCGATATCAAAACAACTTATACCTAGGATCAAAAATCTAGTTCTACCTCAGATCTGTAGCGGAACTTTACAGTGGAATTACACACAGTATATTACCTAAGCATTAGTAAAATGGTATCAAGAAAAAAAGGTAAAATTTCTGAATTGAGTGAAATTCATTCCACCATTTATTTAAATATAAAATTATTTTAAAAATAAATTCTATAACAATTTATGTACGATAATTAATTTTAAAATCGTATAGTATCAAATATATTAAGTTTCGACCAACTTGGCCATTAACAACCACTGTATTGCAAAAAGGTTGTTTGCAATAGTGTGTTCGTTAATGGCCAAATTGGTCCGAAACTGCGTTCACACAGTTAATTATATTATAGTGATATAACAAAGTAATACGTGTTCTATTTAGTTCATTATGGAATATCACAAAGTAACGGCTTACAGTATTAACCTTTCGAATATTGTGTCGTGACGATCCTAATAAAGTACACAAAATAAGTGACAAGAAACAAACGTATTGACTTAATATCTTAGCAATAATGTTTCTTCCTTTTTAATTGCTAAGCTTACATTTACATAGAGCAAAACAATTGTCTTAGAAATTTTGGATTCAAGATATTTAACATACCAAATTTAGTGCTCTTCTATATGCACAAGAGAGTATTTGCAGAATTAAAACCTTATTGCCGAATATTAGACATCTTAAAATTTTTAAATTATTAAAATTTGTAAACCAGTAACATTGGTTCATTTATTTACTCGTAAATTTGGTTTAACGCGGCCCAAAGACATTTTGTTTAATATAGCAGTTCTTTTGTGAATTTATGTATCCTGTTTTATAAAACTCTTCTCAGTAAAAATCACTCTGCGAAAGAAGAATTGGTTGGAAGTATGTCCTTCGAAGCAGTAGTAATTACTGGATCCTTTATTATAAACGTAATAATATAGGGAGTCTGGTCTAAAATGACAAAATACCCAAAGCATTTTCGACAACAGAATGGCTTAGAATTATGTTACAGCTAACTAATCTCCTAATCCCAAACAAACAGAACAATAGAAAAAAATATGTTAATTAAGATATATTATTCTAAAATCAAAATTTTGCAAGATTAATCCATGACACGCCAAAATTCAAAGAATTAATTTTATTATAGATAAAAAACTACAAATAATTGAAAAATTATGAACAAATTTTACAAATATAAACACTGCATCAGCACATTCGCAGTGGGTTCAGTTCTTACAATTGATGTATGGAATCTATTTCTCTTCACTTTTGGATCTTGAGCACAATGAATTGTACAGGGTGGCCCAAAATTACCGACGGGGTTTCAATTCCTTATAACTTTTTCATTATAATTTTTTTTTTTTTGTTTTCAGTATTTTGTAAAGAAGACTTGGGGAATTTAAAATGGAACAGTACACAATTGAACAACGTGCCAAAATCGTTGAACTTTATTTCTCAAATCAACGATCCATTGTTTTGACTCAGCGTGCATATCATCATTATTTTAACGTGCGGGTTGGACCCTCAGAATCAACAATAAACCGTCTGGTTGCAAATTTTCGAGAACAAGGGGCAGTAAGGAACCTTCCTGGTGCCGGCAGGCGACGAACGGTGCACACGGATGACAATATTGAACGGGTACAGGAGAGTATTCGGGAAGATGGAGAAACATCAACCTGGAGACGTTCGACACAACTTGGCCTCTCAAGAGGGTCGCTGCAGAGAATTTTGCATACAATAAGAATGTTTCCATACAAAATTCAGCTTGTCCAACAATTGAAATCGACAGATTACAGGCAACGACTTGATTATGCAATTTATTTTCGTAAAAACGCAGAAGAAAATCATGATTTTATTCATAATTTAATTATGGGCGACGAAGCCCATTTCCAATTAAATGGGTTCGTTAATAGGCGAAACTGCAGGATAGGGGCTACGGAAAATCCAAGAGTAGTTCAACAGCGAGAATTACACCCACTTAAGTGTACCGTTTGGTGCGGTGTTTCGTCGGAAAGGATAATTGGCCCATATTTTTTTGAAAATGAACACGGTGTCGCCGTTTCCATCACTGGTGTTAGATATCGGACAATGTTGGAAAATTTTTTAAGGCCAGCCGTGGAAAACCATCCGCAAGTATGGTTCCAACAGGATGGAGCCACAGCGCACACTGCGAGGGACACAATGACTCTTTTACGCGACATCTTTGGTGAACGAATTATTTCCCGTACAAGCGATTTTAACTGGCCTCCGCGTTCACCGGATTTAACCGCTTCAGATTGTTTCCTTTGGGGTTATTTGAAAGGAAAAGTCTATATTAATAAGCCTCGAACCATACAGCAATTAAAAAATAATATACGCGACGAAATCAACAACATAACACTAGAAGTTTTGCGAAAGGTTATGGAAAATGTTTTGGAAAGAGCACGAATATGCGAAGCAGAAAATGGCCACCACTTTCGAGATATAATTTTTCATAATTAATTAAAAATATTCTCCATTAATATACTGTATTTAAAATTAAAAAAATTTAATAATTATGTCTTAAATAAGAAGTTATAATGAACTCAAAAGTTTAGGGTGGCCCAAAATGACCGAAGGGGTGGTCATTTTGGGCCACCCTGTAGTATCTTCATGATCATCTTGCAAATATGGACCTTCTTCAAAACCTGAATCAACGTCAAATGAGATTGACAATCCTCTTCGTACATTGTCTTACTGGACCCAAACATGTATTGTTTTTTTCTAAGACACTTTTTTTAGAGGTTTGCGACTGAACTCGCCTGGCTTCTCTTGCTGTGCGCCGTAATTCAGCCATTCTCTTATGTTTGGTGTGCCTGTAAACTTTTCGGCTACATTGGTTTTACGTTTTCCTTAAGTAGTTGATAATGATTCCGAAATTGGAGAAATCTGGTCAATGGAAAATAAATAGCGTTTTACTGTATTATTTAGGTTGGAACGTTCAACCTCGATATATACGTTGGCGTTACTTTGTTCATTATTTTCATTTTCGTTATTATAAATCTCTTTACAAGAAAGGGTTTAAGGATATCAATACGTTAAGCACGTATTACGCATTTCTTACAATTGAAACTGACATGCAATATACACGTCTGTAACTGTACACTGTACCTTATGAGGTGATTGGTTTAAGCTTTACTTACTTCACTAGCCTAACTGATGACGCCTGATAGTAAATGGCAGGAACACGTGTCTTAGGCAGAAGTAAACGCTGGAAAATACGATGTCTATGTCCGTCCATGTGTAGTTGCGGACGCGTATATTGCATGTCTGTTTCAATTGTAACAAATGTGTAATACGTGCTTTACGTATTGATATACTTAAACCATTTTTTGTAAATTTGCTGCCATCTGGCATGGTGTTAATTGACTTACACCTACATATGTATTTTTTTTCTTCTGTGCCGGTATAGCCGGTCAATGGAAGGTTGCCACTTTCGGCATAGTCTCTTTTGTCCGCCAAATTTTGTTCTATCAGGTGGCACCATATAATCTAGTGACATCTACTAGATTATATGGTGCCACCTGATAGAACAAAATTTGCTATACCTTATGAGGCGATTTGTTTAAGCTTTACCTACTTCACTAGCCTAACTGATGACCCTCATAGTCAATGGCAGAAACACGTGTCTTAGGCAGAAGTAAATCCTGGAAAATACGAGGTGTATGTCCGTCCATGTGTACAGTTACAGACGTGTATATTGCATGTCTGCTTCAATTGTAATAAATCTCTTCTCGTCTGATATTTGTAGTTTCTGATGGTGTAAATAAATAGTCTAGGGAAATAACTGATTAAGATTCAGACATTCAAGAAGCTGTTTTCGGCAATTGCAATTTGCGCAGACCTGGAACGAGCTGCTGCAAATAATTGAGCTATTTGAAATTGTGAGACTACCCTATCAGGATGTATCTTAAGCTATAAAAAATAACTTCCTGGACGTAATAGGTTTTCATGGGTCTATAAAATGCTACATCCAGAGGCTGCATCCGGTGGATGCAGTGTGGGGGAGGCTAAATATTATAATCCCATATTCTTTGGCAAATGTTAAGACTGCCAGAACCCTGTGGCTGGAGTGCCCGTCAACAATCAACAGCACTTTATCGGACAATGTAGGATTCGTAAACTTTTTAAAGTGCTGTAACTACCTCAGAAACAGTTCACTATCCATCGATTCATTTTCTTTATTCATTCCCAAAGTTACTAAATGTGATCCACCTAATAATTTAGCTTTCCATTTCTTTCGTGGGAAAATTAACGCCGAAGGTACAACGTGGCCTGTAGGATTCATGAAACATACCATAGTGACATGAATTCCCCACTCGGCACTAATAAGAGCACCAACTTGCTTTTTACCAGTTTGAGCAAATACCTTGGGAGGTTTTTGTACCGTAGTCAGAGCGCTTTCATCCACATTATGAATTGTGGTCGGTTGAATGTTATATTTTTCCAAAGTCGATTAATATGTTGCGAAGAAATTTACTTACTTGAGGTTTATTAAACGCCATGGCACGCAGGCTCAGGTTTTCTTAAGGCAATATCTACTTTTTCCTTCTGAAAACCAACTAATCAATCCCAGCCAGCCATCTTGATTGTTTTGCTGAAGCGGTGATACAGACTATTTTTTTCGGCCAGATCATCTGCTATTTTGCGTACGTCAGTCGGAGTCAATTCAAATAGGCGTGATTCGAAATGTTTAATGTGTCCCACAATTAGTCTTTACAAATCGGCATCGAAAGTGGTTTAATAACGACCTAATCCCTTCTTATTATCCCGAATACTTGTATTTTTCTTCTGAACTCTTTTCCGAAGCGTAGTTGTAGAACCCTATAGAACTTGGATGCTTTCAACCAAATTGTTTCTGAACTATTGACACAATCAATAGCGCGCTGCATTGCATCCTCGCTCCAGCTTTGACGATCACTTCTTCTTTTATAGTTACCAACCATCTAGGAATAAGAAACATCGACTTCAGTCAAATACATTCAACGAATAAATATAAGGGCAAAATGTCATTTTATCCTGATAGGTTGTATGTCGTTTTACCCTAAACTTGAATTAATTTATAAATATAACTTCGTTCCGCATGCAGATAAAAATAAGTTGCTAAACTTCGGTTCAATCTACTCAAACATATTACATTAGATACTTACATTTCTGAAATTCACTCACTTTGATTTACATCGTTCATGTCAGAGACAGGTGACTATGTAGGATTGTAGTGCTAGGGGCTTACTTTCTAACTGGGATCAACTAACGCCTGTTCAAAGCGCCGAATACAAAAAAAGTGTCATTTTACCCAAGTATGTCATTTTAGGCCAGTCTCCCCTAATAGTATTTTTAAACTCTTTGTTTAAGACATATTTTAATTTTTTTAGTGCTAGTTTTTGGGCAAAATGTGTGGAACAATTTTAAATATTTATGAATCAAATTCGATATTTAATATTTAACCTAAATTTTAAATTTTATTATCACAAAATACAGAGCTGCAATAAATGTAGATGTTTGTGAAAGTGCAAGTTATTACCTGTGTGTATATATCTGTATTTTAAAGTATCAATCGGTAATTGAGTCCATGGTATAAAATATTTCTTGTTAACGTATCCAATGATCAATATTTACTACCATTTCAAATGATCTCAAGTGCGCTTGTTTGTCTTCGATAATACAAAACAAAAATACAGAGGTATGTACTTGAGAATAATGTAAATAGAATATATATTCTTATATGTACGTATGTATATATGTATATATATATGAGCTTACAATATCTGCCGAATAACGTATAGAAACCTTAATCATTCATGTTTAGTAGCATCGTCGGTAACAGTCAGTTGTCGAGTCAAGTACGGCAATCGGGAAAATGAAGTAAATAATTAGATTGTCAAGAGTGACTTATCGACTCAGAAACTGTGTTAGGGACACTAGAATAAGTGTTAAGTATATTCGCATTTCCCATTTATTAAATGCATCGTGGATTTGAAATTAAAATAAACCCTTTTGGATATTACTTGAAGTTTCTTTTTTTGAAAAGGTAAATATAAACACTATTTTAAACTAAATTTATTTATTATATTAGATGCGAGTTTTTTATATACACTAATTTATATTTTTTTATATTATATGCTAAGCATTAATTTTAGGTTATCCATTAATTTTTTTAATTTAAAACAATGGATTAATTATAAATAGATATTTTGCTTCTTAAAAAGATTTACTGCTTCTATAAATGTTTTCATTTAATATGATTTGATAAAGATTACATATTTCTACAGAAACTATTCTCGATATTAAATAAGAACCACGACCGAAAATATTCTTTTTCCGTCTTCCTTTAACGGCCTTTTGATGAAATTAAAGAATGTATGTATAATTACGTAGATAGAAACAGAAAAAAGTATCTATATTTAATAGTAAAATTATAAGTCAATATGTAGTAATAATCTTCCAAAAAAAAAAGGTTTTTAAAGCAGAATTTAACAAAATGGCAATTAAACAATTAGATAGCTGCATCGAATTATTAAAATATATAAATATATGCAATAATTGGTACCCTGCTCGGGGGCAATAAGATAGATACTGCAAGTTTGAAACTATTACAAAACTAATTACTAGTATTCAGAAAATTCATTAAGGAAAATTCATTAAGGAGAATCCCAAAATAATTGACAGAAGTGAACACAACGAAAAGAAAGTCTTACGATAATTCCAGTAACCAATGTTTAAATTAGCGAAAAAAAAATTGCAAGAGTCCATTTATATTTGCATATAAATAGTTGTTATCTACACAAAAATTATTTTTGTTAAACGGATTATCATTTATCGGCAAGAATTGTCAAATACTAGAAAAAAGTTCCGAATGTACATTCAAACAGCGTAGTGTTATAGATTATTCGCGCAAATGTGAACAAAAACAAGAATACGAGTATTCTTCTTCTGCATCTACTTACATCTACTTACAAGAATTGCGGCATTTGTAAAGAAATAGTATTCGTTTATAGTAATAACTACACCGATATAGTATAGTGTATTAAAAAACAAGTTTCATAAGGCGCTCTTTAGAAAACTCGCCGCTATCGCGGCTCGTTTTCTAAACCGATCTCGTGCGGCAAAAGGCCTTATGAAACGAGTTTTTTATACTATTTTTTCTATTTTGCATTTTTACATTAATAAATTGGAATTATTTAATTTGGAAGTTCAGAGTTTAATTTTTATATATAGCATGCAGTTGGTCACATTGATACTTGACATTGTCAAATTTAAATCTTGCTATCTGCGAAGTATTTTATATTACATATTATTTATTAATTTTCGCTAACATAACTTGATATTTTATTTAAAAATATAAACATGAGTGACTTAGAAACTAATATATCTTGTTGTCAATTGTATACAATATACGTTGCTTGTGTAAAGTACGAACATATATCATATCTGTCAAATGTACTTAAATTCTTAAAATCAAATGACAGCAATGATATTTATTTCTGTGTTCGAACAACGCCAACATTGAAAAATGAAAAAAAGCGTATCGAAATGAAACTCATTTCGATACTGTTTTGGGTTTCATAATGAGGTCATTTCGAACGCAAAATAGAAAAACGATATTTTTAGTTCCAAATTAAAATATTATATGTAAATTATATGTATATTAAATTTTACATGTGTAGCTTTGTCCATTGGTGGTGTATGGTTATGTCTTTCCGTTTAGTTTGAAAACGTATTAGCATTTCTCTCCGGAAAAAATCTCTAACGGGCTGAACTTAGTATCGATTACCATAAAAATAATATCTTAAAAGGCACCTCTGATTTGATCATATTTCTTTGCATACATACCCAATCGATCCTCTTCTACATTTAGCAATACTGAAGTGTCATCATTCACTTCTGTCCTTCCCAAAAATTCCATTTTGACTTCAGATTACCTCGATTTCTCCGCGTCATGTTTTTCAAGATCTCCTAGTTCTCATTTTTTTCCCTAAGATCTGACATGAAAACTTGTTATATAAATGCAAAATTCATTTGCCTTACAATTACTATCCAATACTGTAGTCCTATTAACAGGCAGATACTTTATGATAAAATATCAGACAACCCCAGTTTCAATAAAGTCAGGTTATCTCAAGAAGTGTTCTAGGTTCGATACTATATACTTTATACACAGCGGAACTGCCAAAAATTAGATGAACTTCAAATCTCAGATGTTTCTCAAAAATAAAGTATATACGAATTAATGCTGAAACCAATTTAGATGCACGATGTTCAACTATGGAATACCGCAAATAAAGCAAGCATAGCAAACTGCAAAGATTTCAATTGAAAGTGCTACGTTTCATTGTGAATGCGCCTAGCTTAATGTCAAAAATATAGAATTTTGATCTCAAAGTGGAAACCATCAAAGGCGCTACTAAAAACACTACTGCCAAATATAGAACTCATCTTCACAATCACTCATACAATCGAATGCTCTGCTACGGGTAAAAGCAAAAATAAATATGACGAAATTAGCTTCGGTAACTTTTCGATGTGCGGTAGAGTTCCAAGAACTTACCTATGTTGAAGGCTTGATAATAAAAATGCAATCCAACTACTCAGCACCCAGGCTAGGGCAATAAAGACGACATAGGGTTTCTTTCGAAATGTTGTTACGTGACTGACTAAAATAATAGATACAAAGGGTGCCCCCCTTGAATTACTGTTGAATTCTAATCAGAGGTCATACGTCACACGACTATAACGTACCCACAAGAAGTAGTAAAAAAAAAACAAGAACGCTACAACTACAAATCAATACTCGTACAGACAAGCAATATTATAACATATTTATTGGAAATATTTTCCTTTCAAAGGTTATTAAAAGAGATCCAATACTTATAATATGAGCCGTCCTTTATATTCGATAGCTGTTAAATAAGTAATATTGCAGCTTTTACATGCCTGAGGGGCGGACAATGATGTCGGAGATCTCTGCTATCGTACGTATAAAAATTTACAAAAATAACATAAGCTATTTCGTATATACAAGAAAAAATATACTCCATAAGTTATTTATATCGACAAAAAAAACTACTACATGATTTGAATATTAAATAAAAGTAGGAATGAACTAAAAAATGTAAAAATTAAAATATAGAGAATAACCATAAAACGGCAAATCTGAAATACAAAACGGAAACTACAGTTCTAGGTGCGGCAGTGTCTTGAGATATTAATTACTTGTAACCCACGAAAACAACAATATATGAACTTAACTTGTGAAGGAATAGGTTTGGTCCCTCGTTACGCCACATGACGAATTACCACGTTAAGGATCCGACCACGTGGGTTCACAAATTCGGAAGCAATTAAATCTGCTAACACCGGACCAGATCTAGGTCTATTCCAGCTCCAGATTGGTTCCCTAAATTTACGATATAAAAGGTGTATTAGGAAATTAATATGAGCAAACGTAACAATAAAATTGAGTCAGCTTACCGTCTTAGATATTTACGGACCTATATCGGAGACTGTGTGTGTTGAAACCAACAGAAAGTTGTTGCCAAAAGCATCAAAAGATTCAGGCTAAATATCCACTTCAACAAGTGTTCTTAGTCGCAACTTAGCACGATATTTCACAACAATGTAAAATAGTCTCAATTCTTTACACACACGGCCTTCAATACCACAAACGGAAGTTAAAGTTAAATTCACTGGTGATTGGTGGAATACACACGCTCAACCACCTGTGTACACTTCATGCAGCCAAACACACACCAACGGAATACTTCGACAAAAACGAAACAGCCTTTGCCAGAGACTTGCTTAATTTTTCCAATGTGAAAAGGTTAAAAAAACACGATCCTTTGAAACTACCAGCGACAAACTGGAATGAGTGAATGAATTAGTGCTGAAGTTTAATATCATTTTTATTACCAACGTTTTACTAATTGTTATTTGCAAAACAAATTTTAAAATTTCATAGGTGTTAATAAAAAAATGTCTTCTTTTGTTCACCAGTATTTTCCATATAATCTTCTCTCTCACTCCTTTTAGCTGAAATTTTCCAATTATTTTCTCTACCACATCTACCCTAAATCCTTGTGTTATCGATTATGCTCATCACACCTGCGACTTTTTTTAAATAGGTACGCTAAAATAATGTGGGTTTGTCAATAACATGTTTTCTCCTAAACGTTTATTGGCTGAGATGCAGGGTGTTAAAGTTTTGCCAAAAAAGTATAAACTCAGTTTTAACTCTAAGAATTGAAAGAACATTTCTTTTGCGAACTTCCCCTAACATTTTTAATTTTTCGTGGCCCACTTTTTGATGGTAACACCAAAAGAAAAAGCTCACCACTGGCATACATAGTAAATGAAACCAAATATTTTGATTGGAAAAAATGTTACGCCACTTATTTTTTTCAAAGTTTCATCGAATTTTAAAATCTTTGGCATATTCCCTAAAAACCAATATTATTGTTCAATTTTTGTAGAATCCTCGGTTTTCAAAATAATTACGATTGAAATTATAGGTGAATCCGACAAACATATAATATCAGAGAATGACTGCATAATAGTGCTGGGCGATGTCGTTCCTTTTGTGGATTCGTTCATTCCGGGTCCGTACTAGGATGGGAACGGGTCCGCTGGATTCGGTCCATCCGGACCGACATCGGTATTGATATGAGAGCGTGGACCCGTGTATCGTAGAAACAATGGATCGTGTACCGTACCGTCAAGCCATATATGTAGGTTGAAAGGTTCGGACTGAATCTTTAGAACGGAGAACTATCAAATCTATCAATACGTGAAACTATGTAAATGTAATTAATATTTGCATAGTGCAATAATTATATCAATTATACTTACGTTGTTTTTCGTTATTACTTGTACAGAAATAGTAAATTATTACTTATTGCCAGTAGTTAAAAATTAATTTATTTACACTTATTTAAAAATAAAACAATAACAACTTTTGCTTTTACTAATAAAATTTCTTATTTTATTTTTGAAAGGGTACAGATATAGTAAAAAATAAATATAACGAAATATAAAAAAAATATAATTACAAACACAAATAAATTTAAGTCTTTCAATAACCAACAAATTAAACTTACTTGCCTACTTATTACGTAATTTTTTATAGATTTTATCTTTTATACCAGCATTTAATATACTTACTATATTTATAAAAAAATATTAGTTACTAAAAATTTTGTAAAAATTTTAAGTTATAATTTAAAAAGACAATTTTCTCTACTTTTGATGGAGACAAGCTACTTCGTCTGTCTGTTAATATTTGACCCGTTTTTGAAAAAATACGTTCGCAAGGAACAGAAGTAGCTGGAATGCAAAAACGACCTTTCCTGATCGAATACAAATGTTTATAGACATATCTTCTATCTTCCCACCATCTGAGAGGATCTTGGTTTCTGGTCAGTAAAGGTTCTTGAACATATTTTTCTACTTCAATCGTGGCTTCAATAGTGGGATTGAAAGCAGTTTCAATTTTCATAATCTCTTTGTCAAAATTATTCCAAATGTCTTCCTCTCCACTTTTTAGTACGTCCTTTTCGATTATCTCACACTGTGTTGTTATATTTCCTTCTTTTTTTTCGTAATTAATGAGACTACCTCTTGCAGAATTTTGTTATACGTCTTTTTATAACTACTTTCTTCATTAAAACCATATTTCTTGAAGCGCGGATCTAAAAATGTTGTATATAGGATGTTTTTCTATATTTTGAAATCTTATTCGAAGTTCCGATAGTATAACTTCACATAATGCATTCAATGTTTGCATTGCATCTACTCCAAGAGATTCTTTTCCTAAATCGGATTTTACGTTATTAACGTAGGTCACTAACATTTTATTATATAACAAGATTTTTGAAATTGATACACTTGTTTCGCTACTTATTTCATCAGTATTGTCTTTAAATGGCTTTAATATTTTGCAGGACCTAGAAATAATTTAGAAATCACAAGTTGATAATATATGAGTGGCGTTTGTAACGGCTATAGCTGATTGTAATGGATCTTTAATTTTTGTAACTCTATCAAACATATCATACGTGGAGTTCCATCTTGTACTTACGTCTTGTTTCATTTTCAGCACAGGAAAACCCATTTGCTTTTGCAGATTTTGTAGTTTTGCTGTTGCTATGGGACTTCGTTTAAAATATTCTACAATAGACTTCACTTTATTCTCTGTAGCCTTTATTTGATGAAGACCTTTTTGTACAATTAAATTTAACGAATGCGCAAAACATGGTATATGCTGCCACCTTAAGACACGGACTGCTGCTGTAGTATTTGCTGCGTTATCTGTAAACACGGCGCAATCATTTTCAGAAATTTGCCAATCAGTTAAAGCTAACTTTATAATATTAGCTAAATTTTGTGCAGTGTGACTTACTTCGGTACAGTAACATCCCAATAGAACAGACACTAATTGATTTTCACCGTCAATAAAATGCGCTGTTAATGCTTGATAAGACTGATTACTAATTGACGTCCATCCATCAGTAGTAATAGCAATATGCTGAGTAGATGACAGGAATAACTCTTTAACTATTGTGTGAACTCTTGTATACAGTTGTGGTAATATCACGTTTGCTATTGTCTTTCTTGAAGGAGGTGTATAATTGGGATTCAACATTTGTACGAATTTTCTAAATTCTCTATCTTCTACCAAACTAAACGGCTGATATTCAGCAACAATCATTGTTAATAACTGTTCATCTAATTTCACTGATTGTTGTTTAGATAAAGCCCTTCTTTGGAAATTTGTTAATGTTGTTTGAATAATTTTCCTTTTTTTTGGTACAACGGATGTATTAGTACTGGTACTTGGAATTGCTAATTCTATATCAGAAGTAGCAATTGAAATATCTTCGGATACATTGGTTTCTGAATCCTTCACTGAAATATCTTCCCTTCTCTCGTCCATTAATGAAAATGGATGTTTTCTTTTTAAATGTCTTGTTAAATTTCCAGTAGCTCCTCCTTTGTAGGAAAATGGACTATTACAAAAATTACACTTCGCAGAATTTTCATTTGTTACAGTAAAAAAAAATTCAAATATCACTCCGTTTTCTTTCCATTATAAAATACTTTTTGAACACTTCTTTATATTTATACACACGTATGCACGACTAAACTACAGAAAAGGTGGACGATTACTAATTCTTGCATACCCCCTTGAGAAATTTAGACCAACACCCTAGAATATTTATTTAAAACTTATCTTATTTTATAAATATACAACGACATCGACGGTATTCATTTGTCATTTTATTAATTATGGTGTTATGGTATAATACGAAAAGTGCACTCTGTATACATACATTGTATGTATACATATATGTATAATACATAGTCACATTAGCCATAATTCAGATAAAAAATATAAACACACATATACATATCTATATATATATGTGTCTCATATAATAAATATCAAATACCTACCTACGACCTTCGTCAAATAAAATTTATTGCTTTTTCAGTATATGTATATGCGTAATATGCGTATCTCTACAATATTCAAACTCTTTAAAACGTAAACATCCCAGTAAGTTATGTGTCTGACTGTCTGAATCTGAATCACTAATGTTTAGATGGTTTACACTTCGAATATCGGAATATGATATGCCTTGACGCTAGCGAGAATCGGTACCGTACGCGTAAGGAACGAATTCAATAAAAGTATTGAATTCGTTCCTTCGGACCGAGTTCAGACAAAGTTGCGGACCGGGTCCGATTATATCCAACAGCGGACCGAATCCTTTGGTCGGGTCCGGCTGGAACGACACAGCTCTACTGCATACTGCATAACCAATATTTTTTATTCGAGCAGAAGAAAAACATTATCACTTGTATATTATTTCAAATTTGTTTTATTCTCGGGTTTGGAAACAAAAACAAAAACATATTATTCTGAAATTATTAACATAAACAAGTTTAAGAAAAATTTCAATAACTAAAAATAAAACGCCGAACAGTCAATTAAAAGTTCATATAATAAAACGTACTAATACAACAAAATTAACTTATAAAAATTGTTGGCAATAACCGCGCCTTCAACTACAATGCAAGCTTCTATCCTCCGTTGCAGTGACTGGTAAATGTGTTCAAGAATATCGGGGGTGTTTCGAATTGTCTCAAATGCTGCAATAATATGATTTCTCAGTTCATCAACATTTTCAATGGAAGTCGTATAAACTACTGATTTAAGGTGACCCCAGAGTAAAAAATCTAAAGAATTTAAGTCTGGAGATCGCGGAGGCTACGATTGTGTACGAGTGAAAAGACATGCAGAAATAAGCAGTGACCATTACCTAGTGAAACTAGAGCTCACGATAATTACACTAGACGCTAAGGAAGAAAAGAGGAAGAAGGTAACAAAAGACAAAATAAAGTGTTATAAGCTAAAAGATAATAACGTACAAGAAAGATATCAAGAATATATAAATAAAGAAATAGCTAATAGGATCAATACCCCAAAGAATATAGATGATAAATGGACCCAATTTAAAGGAATTATTTTACAGGCGGCTAAAGCTGGATGCGGAGTAATAAGAACTGCAAATATAAGCACAAAGAAAAGCAAATGGTGGACACCAGATATTCAGCAAAAAGTAAAGGACAAGAAAAGAAAGTGGAAGATGTACATACAAACAAGATCAGAAGAGGATCATAATATATACAAGCAGTTAAGGACTGAGGTAAATAAAATGGTTAAGCTTGCAAAGAGACAGTCATGGGAAGAATTTGGTCAGAAGATGAGGGAAAATTACGCAGAAAATCAGAAACTGTTCTATAGCATGTTGAAGAACCTATGACAAAAGAAACAAATAAAACTGAAAAATATAAGGGACAAGGATGGAAACATAATAACAGAGGAAAAACTAATAATGAGAAGATGGAGGGAGCACTTCAAAGAACTAACAGAAACAAATAGCGAAGCGCACGAGAAAGAAAAAAACAAACAAGTAGAATATAGTACAGAAATAAATATTCAGCCAATTATAAAAGAAGAAGTAATAGAAGCCATTAATAAACTGAAATCGGGAAAGGCACCTGGGGAAGATAAAATAACAGCAGATATGATAAAATATATGGGAGATAAAGCAACAACTAAATTTTGTAATCTGCTGAACGATATATTAACAAAACAGGAAGTACCGAAAGATTGGAACATGGCAATAATACTACCACTTTATAAGAAAGGAGACATGAGAGAATGCGCAAACTATCGGGGAATTGCATTAACTAGTATACCTGGAAAAGTACTAACAAGGATACTAGAAAAGAGACTAAGGGATATAATAGAACCAACACTAGAAGAACAACAGCATGGATTTAGAATAGGTAGAAGTGCACAAGATCTAATATTCATAGTTAGACAATTAGGAGAGAAATTTCTGAAAAAAGGAAAAGAAATACATATCTGCTTTATCGACCTACAAACGGCGTTCGATAGAATTAAAAGAGAAGACATCTGGAAAGCTCTAGAAAACAGGGGGATAGAAGGATATATTATCGATACAATAAAGGCCCTGTATAAAGGTAATAAAAATAAAGTTAGAACACATAACGAAGAATCAACAGAATTTGAAACAAAAATAGGATTAAAACAGGGTTGTGTTCTTAGCCCTCTTCTATTCACGATATTAATGGACGATGTTATAAAAAATTGTAAACAGAGATGTGAGAAACTGATAGTGGGTAGCTGGAGAATGCACCAAATTGCCCTACGCGAATTATTGTTCGCAGACGACATGATTGTAGTAGCAGATTCAGAAAAGAATCTACAACAGAATCTAAATATATACCAATCAGAATTCAGAAAAATAAACATGAAAATTAACATAAGCAAAACAAAAACGATGATAATGGCAGGAAAGGAAAAGATACACAAAATATGTTTAGGGGGAAGACAACTAGAACAAGTTAAAAGTTTCAACTATTTAGGCACAGTAATAGAAGAAAATGGAAGGATAGATAAAGCAATAGCAGAGAGAATAGGAAAGATAGGGATAATTTTTAACATGCTTAAAGATACATTTTTTGGAAAAAAGGAAGTATCAAAGGAAATAAAAACAGAGATATATAAAAAAGTAGTAAGACCTTCACTAGTATACAGTTGTGAGTCTTGGACGATTTCAGATAGAAACAAAAGCAGAATAACAGCAGCAGAAATGAGATTCCTGAGAAAAATTGAAGGAATTACAAGGAAGGACAGAATTAGAAATGAGGTAATACTACAAAGAAGGAACCTGAAACCGGTTAAGAGAATTATTGAAGAAAGACAGCTGGGTTGGTTAGGACACTTGCACCGGATGCACGAAAATAGACCATCAAAACAGGTGTATGAAGCCAGAGTACAGGGAAAGAACAGAATAGGAAGACCTAGAATACAATGGGAAGAACAAGTACGACAGGCAGCCGCAGAACGTGGTATACAATGGTGTGAAACAAGGAACTTGGCACAGAACAGAAACTTGTGGAAGGAAAGAATAAATGCAATAGTAACTTGAAATGTAGTAAAAAAATCCGACACCTAACGGTATAAGGATGTATAGTTTAAATAAATAAATAAATAATATTATTTCAAATTTGTTTTATTCTCGGGTTTGGAAACAAAAACAAAAACAAAAACATATTATTCTGAAATTATTAACATAAACAAGTTTAAGAAAAATTTCAATAACTAAAAATAAAACGCCGAACAGTCAATTAAAAGTTCATATAATAAAACGTACTAATACAACAAAATTAACTTATAAAAATTGTTGGCAATAACCGCGCCTTCAACTACAATGCAAGCTTCTATCCTCCGTTGCAGTGACTGGTAAATGTGTTCAAGAATATCGGGGGTGTTTCGAATTGTCTCAAATGCTGCAATAATATGATTTCTCAGTTCATCAACATTTTCAATGGAAGTCGTATAAACTACTGATTTAAGGTGACCCCAGAGTAAAAAATCTAAAGAATTTAAGTCTGGAGATCGCGGAGGCTACGATTGTGGACCTCCTCGCTCTATCCACCGATTTGGATACGTACCGTCCAAAAACTCACGAGCAACTAAACTGAAATGTGCTGGAGCACCATCGTGCATAAAATACATTTGTAATCTTAATTGTAACGGGACTTCTTCCAACAGTAGTGGTAGCTCCTCTTCATGAAAGCGGCGGTATACTTTTCCATTTAACCCCATCGGCAAAAATATAGACCTATCAAATTAACAAAGAATTGATTTTGACGACAGGTTTCCAATGTTTTGCGTGGGCTTTCTTTGGCCCATATGTGATTATTATGAAAATTAGTAATAGCATCTCTGGATAGCCTCGTCGATGTAGAATACTTAATCCAAAAACTAAAGATTTACTGCGATTTTCTGGTACTTGTAGTAGGATGTTCCTCAATTTCATTTAGCACCATTTCTTCTACTTTTGCAGATCTGAACTGTACTTGGGTGCCCGCTATCGGCGCGTATCGAAGGATACGGGATGACACGGTTCGGGTATCGTTCTTCATAAAGACGTCTAGCTGCACATGAATTGTCATTAGTAAAGCCGTAAACAAAATATATATCGACAACTCAGCATTTGTATAATTCATTTTAAAAAACTTTGACAATACTTTGACACAATGATATTCAAATGACAAATAAATATTTTTCCTTCAAAACAAATGTTTTTTCAGAGACAGGTGTGATATTAAATCTTCTTATACTATAATAAATGAATCGTATTGTTGCAGCATTTGAGACAATTTGAAACACCCCCGGTATTCTTGAACGCACTCACCAATCAATGCAACAGATAGAAGCTTGCATTGCAGTTGAAGGCGGTCATTTCCAACAATTCTTATAAGTTAATTTTGTTATATTAGTGTTTTATTGTATGAAATTTTAATTTACTATTACATCCCGTACAAAACTAAGCCGTTTAAGACATATATGCATATGAACTTTTAAGTCCATAATAATTCTAGGAATCAGCCCATAAAATTTGTCGCATATATTTAGAATCACCCTATATATTACAATGAGAATATATGGTAATATTGAAAAAAATGTGCAAGTATTAACGGTCAACCCATTTCCACCTTTGAAATTTCCTGTTATACGAAGCTTGTTTATTGAAATTGGAAATACTTCAATAACAATTAGAAAAATTTTCTGGCCCGAGGTATATTCTGAAAATTTTAAAAGTTACCCGAGGTTTATCATATAATCAAAGTTATAAAAATTTAGTGTCTGCTTTTAATGTCAATAATCCTTCATTAACTACAGTTATTTACTAGTTTTGCTAATTTATATATGTGGAAGGTTAGGAGGTGAACAAGACCTGGACGACTTACAGTATAGTGTAGTTTGTGTTGAAAGCATTATTAACACAGAAAACCTAATTAAGGGAAGTCGGAATATATCCTATAGAGAAATTCAAGAATTTGATATTGGATTATCTGCAGTAGGTATCTATTACAGAAATATTTACGTGTTTGTTAAACCATGACAATGTAACTTCGCATGCAACAGTAAATACAATAAATTTGTTATATAGACGAATCCGAGTCCAACTAGTCACTCATCAAGCATACAGTTGAAGTCTTGCTCCACACAATTTCCATATGTAAACATTGATGGCAAGTTTAATGTTTGGTACGTGATTTCTTGACACTAATGCGGTGTTTGCTAAATGTCAGCATCATTCTTGTGAGTTAGCAAAGAGTTTTCAGCCTGTTTTGAGAAGTGGTTCCAAAGAATGAACCAGCGTATTTATAATCAAGGGTTATACTGCACTGAAAAACGATAAAATATTTTCTTTAAAACATTTTTTTTAATGAAGA
This sequence comes from Melolontha melolontha, assembly GCA_935421215.2. NCBI lineage: Eukaryota > Metazoa > Arthropoda > Insecta > Coleoptera > Scarabaeidae > Melolontha > Melolontha melolontha. The sequence goes on along the minus strand of OW285237.1, from coordinate 125,418,625 downwards.
TTTTTACAGAACAATTTTTTCTAAGAGTCGTTTATTTGCAATTTACTTCGTAAATAAGTATTCCGAAGTAATAATTAGCACACGAATATATTGCAAATATGTAGTACAAATTCTGCAAAAGAAGCAATTTACTACATTTATAGTTCAAGACGCCTTACACTAGTTAAAACTATTAAAAAATCGATTCGTGGAAGTATTATAGCTTATATATAATTATTCAAAAGTTGCGATTTCTAAATAAAGATATTCAAGAAATGTACCAACACTAAAAGTGAAGCAATTTTTTGTAAAGCAAAAAGGTTTGTTATAATTAAAACGTTTCCAGATGGCGACAAGTAGAGTGTTATAAATATTTGTGAAAATATATCGGGAGATATTACAAAAACTTCGAATTCGTTTAAAAAGTTAAAAAAACTTAATGAAATTAATGCTATTAAAATATAATGTTATTTATAATAATGTTAGATATAAAGAAATTCATAATTCAAAATTAATCAAAACTGCATAACGTTTTTATTAATCAATTATTTTTATTGTCGATGTAAAGGCGATATATAGTAATTACAAGAATAGCAAAATACTGTTGATGTTCTTTTAGTAGATACATAAAAATTTAGCTAACATAGATAATACGTACACTTTATTAATTTAAAAAGTCCAAGAGTATATACTGCTAATTTTTATTGTAATTGTACATAATACCAACGAACCCAAACTTACAAATACTTGTAATACCAAAATATTGCAAATCAGTTTTTAAATCAAGATCAAACGGACATGCAAGTGTAAATTTAGAACATGTATTACAGTATAAAAATAAACAAAAACATTTTCAATAATATCAAGAATTGAATTAAAATCGACATGTGCTTCGCCCTGTTGTAGACTCATCAATTCATAATGCTGCGATTGGTAAAATTCACAGCAATTCCATATTGCTCAAGTTATAAATAACAGCATTGATTGATGAAAACTCAGCCCCGCTCATTCTCTAATGTCTGTTACGAAGTGTAATCATCCGATGGTAACCACTTGGTAAGTCTTACACTTGTCATGAGGATGGCGCTGGTTGGTTTGGTGTTTGCGATGTTGACATTAGTCAACGAGCTGCGTTTAGTTTTCTTCTATGCTCTCTTTTATGACTTAACTGCATGCATTAACGGAGTTGCTATGAATTTTGTCTACCCCAGCTTCATGTACTGATGAGTCTATAGCAGCACGAAACACGTATCCGCATGTCTGGATAGTAATTTTTACACAAATATATACTTTTTTGTGTTCTCCACGCTCGATTTTTAATAATATTTGATATATTAGTAAAAATGTTTTTGTTTTATACAAATAGTGAGGTTTTATCCACTCAATATTTTTTTGTGAAATACAGTACATATAAATTTCTATATATATAAATTCTGTGTACAAGTATAATTTAATAATATTTTATATTAAACGTTATGTAAGATTATGTATAATGTTGTAATTTTACAACATATACTTTTAAGTCCCAAGGTCACTAGAGGACAAATTTATTTGATCGCATGTTATATTTACAAATGCAAATTGACCTAGACAAAAGAACAGAATGCTGAATCTAATTGTCTAAGTACCGGTAGCATAAACCTGAAAAGAATACTAACACAAGAAATGTTAGAAGGTAACAGAATTGAAATTCTACAAACGCAATAACACAGAATATCGAATCGTGTCCATACAAATAAATATGGAATTACAAACACTACAAATGTTTCCTAAGATTTAATATTTTAATTTTGTATTAATATATGAAACAAATAGTACCAAGAAATTTTTATTAAATATAAAATATTTTACATCAAATATTAACTAAAATTAACTTGATTATAGATTCGACAAAAATTTTGACGGATATAGCCAATATATATATATATATATATATATATATATATATATGGTAAACCTAATCAGTAGGCGATTAAAGGTCTGTATATTACTTCAAAATATATGTATTTAAAAAACTCTACATGTTTCGGCTGTATACGCCTTTATCAAGAGAATGCAAAATATGTATATTTTGTATTCTCTTGATAAAGGCGTATACAGCCGAAACATGTAGAGTGTTTTAAATACATATATTTTGAAGTAATATACAGACCTTTAATCGCCTACTGATTAGGTTTACCATATCATACCAAGGTCACGAAGTTATTATATATATATATATATATATATATATATATATATATATATATATATATATATTGTAGTTAGAGAATACAATCCTGGGATCCCGAGTCCCGGGATCTCGGGATCCCAGCCGGGTTTTGATCCCGTAAATCCCGGGACTGTACGTGGCTAATCTCGAGGTTTTCGGTATTGCCAGTTTGCATTCCGTAATCCGTTGCGCCTTGACAATGACCTTACCTAGATTATATTAAGGGCATTTATTACATAAAGACAAAAAATCAACCTTAGGTACGCCGTACCATAAAAGAACTACACAGGTACAGCCCAAATAATATGTAACTTAGAAGGGACTTCCCCGTCCGGCATACTTCAATACAATACTGTTAAAGAAATTCTCCAACGGGCCAACAGGGAAATCACCCGATCACCTCATATGATATATCATAATATTGTTACGAGGGATTCCCCGTCGGGGATTCACTGTACGAAAGTATAAATACGCTTATTAGGAACTTTTTTCATTTATTATTCTACCAGCGACAAAGTTACGCAGGTTACGCCATTTAAATTAAAAATTCAATTATTTGAAAAAGTTATTTTAAATGGCAGGAGACTTTGTTCAACATAAAAAAAACAGTGATACGTCATCAGCGTGGAGTTATTTTTTAGTTGCGAAAGACGGGAATAGTGCTAAATGTAAGCGATGCCCTGCCATTTAAATGGAGTGAATATAATTGAGGCCATGAAAAGGCGACCAACAATAGTCAGGGAGATAAAAACAATTTTGACGGAACGTGAAAAAATTTAATTTCTGCAATGTTATAAATATTTGAAATACATCAATAACAATGAGTTCACATATTGAGAAAGAACACCAAATTGTTTTCGACAGATTTAGTGAATTAGCATAAAAGAAGAGACCGCTGCCGTGGCTGCTTTTGTTAGTCGTAGTGCCTAATTCGTGTCCCCTGGCCTTCTTTTCAAAGCATTGTGATCTGTCAAGCTAAATTAGTAGGTGAAGCGATAAATGTATCTTTCCTACATTTATATTATCAGATTAAACGTCATTAAAGAAAAAATTCAAGTGACAACTCAGTTGAACATTTATTAGTATAATCCTATTGTTAGATAAATATATGTACATGAACTTTTTGTAAAACTTTGGCGTTCTGTTTAGCCTATCTTTATATTTGTGGCTAAATTATTTTTTTGTAGGAAAGCTCGTTATTTGTTTATTTAATTATTTATATATTTTGCTATTATTTTGGTCAGGATTTTGTTACATTCACAATTAACAAACTTACAGTATTTGTACAAGAACCTACTATTACCCTGTATATTGAACTCTTTAGATCGTATATCAATATATATATATATATTAAAAATGTGTGAAAGTCACATCAATTCGGAATGTGCAGATATCGGTATTTCATTGTTTTTACAAATCATCAGTACACATTATCTGGAAATAGATATGACTTTCATTTCTATAATGCGTGCATATATCCGAATTAGGAAAAACGCAATATAAATGAGAATTAATAACTATTAAATTCCCACATAGCATGCAATTTCCGCTATAATTTGTTGTATTAATTTCTACAAATGACAAAATCACATTTTCCTAAGAATGTAGACACAACACATCGCGACGCCAAGCGTCCAGGCTGTCCGGGTAAATGAATAATGTGTGAAAGTCATATCCATTCGGAATGTGCAGATACCGGTATTTCATTGTTTTTACAAATCATCAGTACACATTATCCGGAAATAGATGACTTGCATTTCTATACTGCGTGTATATATACGAATTATGGAAAACGCAATGCAAATGAGAATTAATAACTGTTAAATTCGCACATTGCATGCAATTGCCGCTATAATTTGTTGTATTCATTTCTACAAATTATAAAATCACATTTGCCTAAGAATGCAGACACAACGCGTCGCGACGCCAACCATCGAGGTTGTCCGGGCAAATGAAACATATGTGAAAGTCATATTCATTCGGAATGTGCAGATACCGGTATTTCATTCTTTTTACAAATCATCAGTACACATTATCCGGAAATAGATATGACTTTCATTTCTATACTGTGTGTATATATTCGAATTATGAAAAACGCAATGTAAATGAGAATTAATAACTATTAAATTCCCACATTGCAATTGCATGCAATGTGGGAATTTAATAGTTATTAATTTCGGCATATGATCTTTTTCTAAGAATTTAAAATATTTTAAATTCTTTGATTCTTTGACGCCTTCGTTAGCAGAACTATTTAGATTTACCTCTAAATGGCATAAAATAATATATAAGACACTACAGGTTAATTGGCCATATGTTTCTCCTATAGAATCAAATCATGTCATCTTTCCCTCCTATCGCGGCCTTAGTATACGCGACAGAAAATTATTTCAAAGTATTATGTCCTGCTTCGCAGACTCCGTGACAGTATTTACCGATACATCTATAAACGCAAATAAGTGTGGCTGATTATACATTAGTTTATACAATAACTTTGAGAAAATTTTCTTTAAATGCCAATGCTTCTATCTTTACTGACGAAGCCATTGCGATCCTGGAAGATCTCCGATATTGTACGACACTCAATAAATATAAACAGGTGATTTAATGTCGAATTCAGCTAGCGCATGATATTAGATATTGACTTTACCGTAGCGCCACTAAAAAAAAAAATCTATGGTATACATTTCTGCAAGATAATAGCGTATTCAGTCAAATGATCATGTTGATTAATTAGCTAAATGAAGTTTAACTAGAGATAGTTTATATAGACCGGTTTTAATGAACTAAGTACTTCGAAATGTCTACGTGGAACGATCAGTGGAGAATTGCATGTTCAGAAGGAATGACGCAATATGCATATATTCATCCTTCCATTAACTCAAGTTCGTTGTAAAATAGTATGTTTCTCGTTCCTATAAGACCACAATTGCTAGATTTAAATTTGGACACGGCGGATAAAGCTCATCTCTACAAAATTGGTATTAACGAATCACCAACCAACCTGCAATTGTGGATTTGAAAATGAAGATTTAAATCGCATCTTTTTTAATTGCTTTTTACATGAAGGTCAAAAACAATAGTTTCACAAAGAATTGACTCGTTCTCAGATAACTTTACTTACTAACATAACAATATCGTGAGAATATAACAACAAACGTATTTGCGACCCAATAATTTTTATGATTAGGGGAATCAAAGTTCAAATATGTGGGTTGACAGTACATTCCTTCCTTACCGTTGCTGTGTGTGGTTTACTTCTCATTTGGTGGACGAATTATGTTTGTCTTTCCAATAATCATTTCAACAAGTCTAGAAATGTGAAAAACTGTGCTCCTGTGTCTCCTCAATGTGTTGCTAACTTCACATATCGTACAACTACTGCAGCATATGGGCTTGATGCCAAAGCCCAAAACAAAACTAACATTTTAAAGTTTGATATTTTTGTTCTAGGATTTATTATCATTTAATAGTTATGTCGTTTTCTTTTGTTACTAGTTGTATTTTATTTAATATTATTCCAGAATGTTTTATTTTATAATTTATTTACAATAATAATAACAGTTCCCGTAACTAGCTTTGGAGGCCTTTGGGGTGTAACATTGATAGCTTGTTACAACTAGGGCTCTTCAGTAGACTAGAATGGTAACGTAGCTATTATTACTCCAGAGTTTTACCTCCAGGTATTCATTTTGCTTGTCAGCCTGAGTCGAACCAGGACAAAAAAAACACGTACCTAGACCTCATAATTTATTTATAATTATGCCGATTGGAATTTATAAGTGAGATTACATTTTACAAATCTAAACGATTATATTTAGATCGATATATTTATAGATTCTATATTTTTCAAAAATATTTTTTAACATTAATAGTAGCGTAATATAAGTATTCCACGTAATACGAGGGTCACTGCTAAAATTCGCGGAAAATTGTAAAATAAAACAAATTACGCTATGTAAATCGCTTTACTATTTCTCAAAATACTGCCCTTTAAGATGTATATACTTTTGCATCCTATAAAATCAATCTTCAAAACACTTTTTCCATTCTGAGCGAGGTATCTTCAAAACCAGTGACTTAAATTCTTCACCTCTCCTCCTAAATTCAACAGCCTCTTCAGGCAATGAAAACCGCGTTCCACGCATTTTATTTTCGATGTTTCGGAATTAGAAGAAGATTGGGCACTAAATCGGACGAATATGGGCAATTAGTCATTAATTCGATGTTCTTGTTGGTCAAAAACTCGACAGTTTGTCGTGCTATGTGAGCGCTTGCATTCTCATGATGAACAATGATTCGTCGGTTTATGTTGTTTTTTTGTGACTTCATCGATAACTTCCGGCAAACAAATTGACGTATCAGCTTAACCAGACAGCATTAACTGTTCGTCGATCCTCTAACGCAACAGTTGCAACATGACCCGTTTTTTCCGAAGAAACAAGAAATCATTCTTTTCGACCACTTTTGTTGGTTTAGGTTCATTTCGAAACACCCATAGAGTCGATTGTTGTTTAGTTTGAGGCTCAAATGAATATATCCAGGATTCGTCACCTGTTACAATGTTATATACAGAATTTGAACGACCACAATCTAATTTTTTTAACATTTCCTTGCACTACTTGACACGTGCCTGTTTTTGCTCGGATCCAACGACTGGAAAGCTTCCTGACATGTAAATGATCGTGCAAAATCGTATGTATTTGTTTCGTCGCAATGCCTAAGGACGCCTCTATCTCACTGTATGTTACATGTCGATCTGGTAAAATCATTTCACGCACAGCATCGATATTTTTTGCAACAACAGGTGCATTGACGCTCTTCACGAAGATCGTCACCAAACGTTGATATTCCACGCTTGAATTCTGCGTACCATTTGTAAACCATAGCTTTTAATGGTGCTTCATTCCCAAATACCGAACTAAGCTTTTGCACCCATTGCTTTGGTGTCAGACCGTATCGAAAATCGTAAAAAAATCAGCACTGGAAAATCACGATTCAAAATTTTCATTTTTGACACAACTATTACTTTGTTAAATTTTATTGAGACAAAACTGTTAGGTTTTAAATCGAACTGTCAACTGAATTATAATATATATATATATAATTGAAAGAATTTTAACTGAATTATAGGTTAAAAATATCAAATTTTACGAATATGATAATTGTGGAATGCTGGCAATTCAAGGTGTACTTTATTCCGCGAATTTTAGCAGTATTGCTCGTACTATGTTTGTGTCATGCCTTTTGTCCTATTCTTTAGAATTTAATTTGTATTAAATATGTGCATATTAATTACCTAATTAGAATATGAAGAATAATAATAAACACATATTCAATATAGAATCAATAAGAAGATTGAACACCTGTTTTAAATGATAATTTGCATAAAAAAGTATTTTTAGGGGAATTAGTATTCAAAATTAAATAAATTTCACTACGAAAACAAAAATTCTTGAAATATTCTACTACCAAACAATTGTCCAATGTTATATCTAAGAAATTGAGTCAGCTCTTTTGGTCTTAGCATTAATAAATTATAGCTGTTCTAGTTCTTGTTATGCCAGATAACCGGATCTTCTCTTTAATTTAAAATTATAATTTTGCAGAAACAGAAAGCGCACAACAAGCGCAATAAAAATAGAATTTTATGATTGGTGGTACTAAATTACATAATAGTAAAAAATCATAAAGATCCGATAACTAATTCCATGACATAAAGTATTAAAAAAAATAATTAATATAAATTAAATTAAAATTCTGATTTATATTATTTCATTTTAATAAAAAATAAACTCAAGGTAAATCGGATAGATAAATATACTTGGAGATTAAAAATTTATGCTATACACAAAGTGTAAATACGACAAAATAGAACACTCAACCATAAACATATTAAAGCTTTAATTAATTACTTTATAATATCTCCGTAGGTGCTCATTGAGTCACAATTATTAATGTCTGTAATTAACGAGACTAGCTAACAATAACTTAATAAAAATTAACAAGCAAAAGGTTAGGTATAGTAGTATAGGCATTTCAAACTAATTAATCTTCATCAATAAATATTAGTGTATGACTAATGTACAAGCATTAATCTTCCAAATATGGTTAGCCTTTTCTATATTCAACCCCAAAACAACTTTTTGCAAATGTAACAGACATGCATTATACACATCTGTATCTGTACACATGGACATACACCCCGTATTTTCCAACGTGTACTTCAGCCAAAGACACGTGTTTATATCTCAATAGACTTCGTCAGTTTGGCTAATGAAGTAAAGTTTTATGGATCACCTCAGGTCAACTTTTTAGAGCTAAAAGGTAATATGTGAAAATTAATGTAATATTGCTTTTCCTCTGTCTTTCAATAAAAATATAACGAAATTCATAATTTCATATTCCGCTTATTTTATATTATATGCACAAGTCGAAATTTAAGTGGCATATTTTATTATTAAGGGACTTTATACTTTATAAGAAGCAATAGTAAAACGTAATAAGAGTTTGTATATTAACCTTGTGTGGCTACAAACTATTTATATAACATATGTTTTAAGAAGTCATTTTTCTTTTCAAGTCTTTCTTCGTTTTGAAAGGAATAGAAACGTAATAGTTGTTTTAATATATGATCTAGTGAAACTCGTTTGTAATAAATTTTGCACCAGTTTTCATTCACAAACAATTTCATTTAATTTTCGTATTATGCTATTTGGAGAATGGTATTTATAGGTTTAAAGACAGTTACAATATTATCTATATATGAAAACAGAGACCAAATTGTAGTAGATGTAGTGGAATAATTTTAGCCAATGTTTTGTTAAACATTACTACTAGATTTTTTAATATGACTAAAGAAGTATGTTAATTACTCCTGGTTTGAATAAATGTAAAGTGTAGTTTCAAAATTTAGTTGCCGGAAAGTACGCTGCCAATTGTTTCAGCACATGTGCATAGATGTAAGACCGTATACACTTCGGTTCTATGCTAACGTAAATACCGAAAAAAAATCTGCTGTGATCAAAATGATTTATTGTAACACTATATGCTGTCTTGAAACTGAATATCTAATGCTAAGAAGTTGTAACTAAAATGAATAATTGAATATTTTAGTAAAACGCCTCTATTCAGATAGAATGTAGAATAATTCTCTACGACACTTTAAATAGAAATCACTTAAGTTTAAGTCTGATATTCCAAAGAAAACTCTTATTGCAAAAATAACTATTAATATGAATGGCAGGAATTATCAAAGCGCCGTTTTGAAACTAGTTACGTATATTTCCAGAAATCATCAAACATATGTCTATGAAAGATAATCTTACAAAACTTGTTGAGCAAAATAATTTAAAGTAAAGTAGGTATATAAGCAGTTAAAGCAAATGCATCTCTTTCAAAGCTATTATATTGAATACAATATTACGAAAGGGTATTTTGCGAATTTGTAACAAAGTAGTTCCCTTCAGAGATGATTAATTGATTAGTAAGTCCGCTAAAGCGTTCGATATTATTCTAACGTCGATACTAAAAAAAGTCTCACTTCTATATCCTATATTTAAACTGAATATCTAACTAACGCTAAGAAGTTGTGACTAAAATGAATAATTGAATATTTTATGAACTATAATAGTAGAAAGGCTTTCTACAGATGTATTATAGAATGTTTCTCAACGATGTTTTAGATAGAACTCGTTTAAGTTTAAGTCTGATCTTCCAAAGAAAACTGTAATTGCAAAACTAATTACTGATATGAGTGGCAGGAATTATCAACGCGCCGTTTTGAAACTAGTTGCGTATATTTCCAGGAATCATCAAACACATGTCTATGAAAGATAACTTTCGAACGCTATAAAAGAAACCCGGCTAACTATATTACTGCCGTTTACTAAAGAAACTTTTGGAATCCGGGTCCAAGTTATTAGAAGCTGCAAGAATATTTACTTGCTATTAAGCGTACTAATGTTTTTTAGTTTATTAATATAAAATTATATTTGAATAAGCTTTGTCTCACAAGATCATGTTTAAGTTATTTTATTATACATAGTTTGTGAATTTTTGCAAGTACAATTAGTTCTGTTTCTATTGTATTTTTTAAAACTTAATATATCGATATTCATGTTCAATTTTTTGTGGTTTTCTTCAATATTAATACGTGTACGAATATTTTCAATCAATTAAATCGACGTGACATTTTGCTTGTTTTATAACTGTAGTTAATTTTTGATAAATATTTCAATCTTTTCAGTAAGTTAAATAAGTCATTACTTGGGCTGTCTAATAATAGCAGTAATAGTTATTTATAAAAGCAAGAGTATAAAAAATACACTGTTTTTAAATATTTCTAATTTTATACAAAATCTTCTTGTTTAGCAAAGAAAAAAACTAAAAGAAAGATTAACTAATATAAAATAAATAAAAATATGTAATTTAATTTACTTAATGAATACCACTTTTTCGATTTGATCTTTGATTGTGTGTATTATTTTCTATAGAAAATATATTATTTTCTATCTAATATTTTGTAAGACTTTAATTGAACATTACATTTAAAATACATTTTTCAATACATAAATACTTCCTATACTGACAAATATTATTTGTATAGCATATTACTTGTTACGTGCGTAAAATCATTTTGAGTTCATGCAGGAATTTTTAATCAATTTACTTCATTATTAACCTCGTCAAGTCAATTTAGTCCTCTTATTTTTCAACATATACGTTTAATTCTATTTTATTTTAATATATTGTTAATTATCGTTCAACTTATGTTATTCCAAACTTTAATTCCTTCAAATTTTATTCATGTTCTAAAACTTTGGCTGACCCTATATATATTTTCGATTTATGCTTCATTAACGTCGAGGTGTCCGACATCTTGTTATTTTAATGCATAGTCACGATTGCAGTTAATATCTGTTTGTAATTCAGATTTTGTTCCTTTAATTTATTACTTTATTGTAGAAATTCTTTTAGAAATTCATGCATCTATTTTAGAGTCTATACGTCTTTTATCTCATTTAATTTACTTAATATTACGTTATTATTTTCTCTCGCTCGGAGCGCCATCTCACAACATTTGATTTATCTAGGTTTTGGCAGAAATCTAGACTTTCGTTTGGTCTAATTTATCGATTTACAACCTAGTTCAGGGAGTTTTAATTAACCCCTTGACTTTTTGGCTTTGCTGTACACTCCTGCATCTGTTTTTGTTTTATTGTAAATTAATTTCCCTTCTTTTCAAAATTTACCGTTTACCGATTTTACCGATGACGTAGATCGATAATGTATCTATTCATTTCCTTTGTGTCGCCGGACACTTTTCTTTAAGTCTTTGAAGCGCTAACTTGTGTTCTATTTTAGTGTGATCTAAATATCTGCGGATTTATTATTATAAATATTTTTGGAGATTTTTCTTCAAACTCAAAGTGCTTTTACCGCACATTTCGTCGAGGGTAACCCGAAAGTTGTACCACGTGGTAGGCAGATATTTTATGTTTGCTACGCAATTTTCCTGACAGCGAAGTTTCGAATATATGGATCATTTGGAAGGAGTTCCGAGCAGAATTCTACAAACCACCCCCCTTAGGGTGAGTTGGAAACTTCAGTGCTTCCCTGATCCGGAGTTTTGCTACATCTTGCACGGCGTCCCTAAGATGGCGGCCGTTCACCTTTGAAACTAAGAATTCGACATCCCCGATCATCCCCTGTGAAGGCATACTTGGGAGTAGATTGGAGATTTGAACAATCAGGTTGTCAAGCTAAGTAGGAGCTTTTAATACATTTTAGATGTTGATTAACGTATAACCCGATACTACCTTTTCAAAATTCTAAATTTAAGTTTGATTAAATTAAATTTGTAGTCACAAGAGAAGCTAAACCATTCTCTGTGCAACCTTTTAACTGGTTGTCTGGCATCACAAGCGTCCAGTCGTTAGTATAGATATTGATCGAGGCTTAGTACCCTCTGTCGGGCCTTCGATAAGATTTCAAACTACTTGTGATTACATCGTAGCTCAAGTATTCTCTTGTTATACTCTGTTAACTTATGTTAAGGACCATCACTATGTATACATAGTCCGTGTTCTGATTGACTTATGACTTGTACTTAGAACGTAAATAACTTATTCTTTCACCGTAATATCTCCTGTGTATACAGGGTGTTACTCATTTAATTGTTCAGCTTCTATTACATTGAAACCTTGTAAGCGACTATTGCTGCTTTTGCTAAAACTTATCAGATGAACAGCCTAGACTAGTCAGCTCTCATATTAGACATATTTGGCAACTTGTGTGTTTTTTTTTTTAGATTGTTTTGTAATTTTATAATATAGAAACCTAAATTACGATTTATCACTGTAGAATTAGATCTTGAATCAATTACTTATCACTAGCTAATTTAACTGATCTTATTACCTTAATTATCTAAATTCTTCCCATTTTACTAATTTAATCCTTATGATCATAAATTTATTCAGAGATTTTTGAACTTTTTATAGATATCTATTTTGAATTTGACTTTGGCAAGCTTAGAACTGATTGGGTAAATACCTGATTATTTGAGTACTAAGACTTCTGTTTGTAAACTTCTGTTATTTTGAAACTACTTGGTAATAAATTTTGTTTTGTTGACAACTTGAGTTATGATTGATACCCTTCCTACAAGTGTTGAGTAAGGCAAAGTTTCGTTATATTTTATTTGTACTAGCAGAGGAGAAGGCAATCTCTCTTGCTTTGGTGCTACCGAAGACCTACCCGCAACCGTATAAACGGGGGGGTCCCTGAAGGTATATTTTTATACGGTGGCGTCTTCCATCTTCCAGCGACCTAAGGGACTTCGCGCACTCTCCGAAACTTTGAGCTAGCCGGCAGGGTTATATCTGTGGGTCGACCGCCAACGGGTAGGACCGGGCAGGAGAGGTTGACCTTGCTGACCTTTTCGCAACCTCTTGCTGTTGGTTTAACTTCTATTTGGTCGCTTTGGTGTAGCATACTTTAATCAATCATATACAGCTATTTCAACTTACTTTACTAAAATTTAATCTAAAGCTTTCATTAATTGCAACACAAATTTTGTCATAGGATTCATTTCATTACGTACGTTGGAATTTCAAATCAATATTGGAGGATTTTAATAAACCCCTAATATTGAAAGATCCTTCCACAAGACGATAAATAGAATATTTCGAATTTGTTTTACAATGTTACATATTGTTGTTAAATGTTCCTTGATACACGCCCTACAATATTTTTAGACGTGATATAGAAATTCTCATATTTCTAAAAAGAATTATGGTTAAATAAGGTATTTCAATTATATGATCTTTGAATTTGTTATGAATACTATTATTTGCTTATTATTCTTATTGTGAATTCTTTGTAATTTCGAATTTAATATTCATTTCAGTCAAGTTTTCGTTGCCTAAAAGTCTTAAACTACAATTACCTTTATTCAACACAAAGATTTATTTTTTCCTCAATGTTATACCTATCTGTTCGATATTGCATTTTTCATAATATATTAGTGAAGTATTGACTTCAGTAAAAGCTTTAAAATTTTAAAAATTAAATCGAGTTTCTATAATCTTTTTTAGCTTTAAGCTTAGAGATATAAAATCTAAGCTTTAAATTCCGCGGGCACTTCTAAAAGGAACTTCTTCTTATTGATGTTCTAGCCCTTGTTTCAACAGCATATGCAAAAGAACTATAAGACAAAGCTCAACGAAAACTTTAAAACCAACTTTAGTTTATGTTTATCTTTAAGCATCTCTAGCTTGTATATCCTGTATCTTAAAAAAGAAAAAAAATTAAATACTTATACCCTGAAAAAGTACTTTTTTAAATATATTTTCAACAGAGAAATTAATCTAGCAATAAAGTTAATTTATACTATCAATAGCATATAATAAACTCAACAACTTATAAATTAGGAAGACATGATAAAGTTGTATATAAGCTCGTATCTAATGAAAATATTGAATAACCATAAATTAAAAATTACAAAAATTTATTCCAGTCATGTCAGTGTTAGAACGGAATGGTATATCTTCAGGTGCAGTGCCTGAAAGAAAGACAAGTGTAATATGGAATCCAGATAAATCCTCACCTGTTCCTATTAGAAAGATAAGTCATGGATTGAATGGCTATGATAATCTCTCGTACGATTCACCGCGAAGTCGAAAAATTTCTTCTACATCTAGCCATGAAGAAATGGGTCCAGTCAGAAAGAAAAGTATCCTACACAACTCTAACTATGTAACAGATACAATTATTAACGGTAAATCGAATTTATTACATGTATATTTACGTAATTTTTTATATACTAAATGACAAAAGATATGAATCACCCATTAGGATTTTTTAACCAAATTTTGTACAAATATTTTTTGTACTGAGAATAACAAATAATTAAATTTTCATTAAAAAATTCATACACTCAATAGAGAAGATTTAATAATAAGCTGTCACTTCACGTAAACAAGTACATGCTTCTAATAAAATGATCTATGCTCTCCATTATAAGTACATTGCAGGATTAGAAAGCATACCAATAATTTGACTGATTTGTGACCATTTCGGGCGTTTCCTTTTCGTGTGTTTCACAAAATTTTCCCCTTTCGGGTGTTCAGTTTATAGATGGGAACTGAACTTGACTTCCCGTTTCCTGCGTTAATTTTATATTTTACAGGAAATAGGGAAAAATAAAATTAACAACATTTGCTGATTCAGAAGTTTAATTTCAAATTAAAAGAAATGTACGATCAACCTTGAAGACAGATGCACAATATTGCATATTTATTATCAGAAAGTAGTATATGTATTAAAAATATAAAATATTTATATATAAAATAAAAGTACGTTTAATTCCATGTAGAGTAACGTTTATCCAATTTCTATATTATACTTAATTAAAATTAAAAGTAAATCTATCTATAATTTTACAATATATTTCAGCTTGTCCAATGTGTCACTAAGGTTTTGTCTATTTTGAATTAGGTCACAACTAATTTTGGCGGCCTATCTAATTCACAGCATTTTTTTACCGGTATAGGGTTTCTTATGCACACACAATTTTGTAGGAAAACACTATTATAATAGTGCATTTCTTCCTGAAGAACTTTCATTAATTCAAATATATTAGGATGTGGTTTTCCGATTCGTCTCTTCAGTCTGTTATGTCATCCTTCTACAGAATTTATAGTCCGATGACGGTCTCCATCGCAAGTCCATATTCGGCGAGAATTATGAATCCATTGATCAACAAAATAATCGTTAAATTTAATGATGGCTTCATCGGCAGGAGAATTTTCCAGTATATAGAGCCAACTATATGTAATTTTATCTTCTGGCAGATGAGATAGTGCAGCACATTCCCTTATGTGGTTTCTTACCTCCTCGTTTTCCTTATACAAGTTTGTTAGACCTAAATCTTGTACTTTACGCCAAAGAGCTTGACTAAAATGAAATTTACTATCTTTTGATAAATGTAGCCGGAAAAACTTCTTCTAAATTATTAATTGCGGCAACTTAAAATTATTTTTTAGTAAGAAGAAAAATCGTTCATACGTCACCTCTTTTTTGTCGAGTACCAGGGCATATACGACATGAATGATGTTCTTTCTTCTGTACTACCAATATCCACGTAAATTGTATATAATTGGCAAAACAGTAAACTACAGCTTTTAAAACCCATGGAATAGGAATGCTAATAAATTACAAGAATTCTGTCTTCCATACCATCGTCAATTATGACATACTCTTTCATAAACTCGGGCACCTCTATAACTTCTCGTTTTTTCAGAAGCAAGCTAATGCTTAACGATTTGTGTTGCTCACCGTTCACTGATGTAAACTATGGAATATTTGTAACGTAATCCAAACCTCTGTTCTTAGCAACCATCATCTCTTGTCGATATATTTGCGATACTGGTATCACTTCTTCTCTTGTTCTCTTTTTGGCTTAATATAAACGCTTACCGACTTAATATTTGGCAATATCTGGAACACAGTTATGGCTTTTCTCACTTATAACTATGATTTTACTTCATCAATAACAATCGTTCCTGAGCAGTTCCTGTTTATGCAAATCCATTCAAGAGTTAAGTTTTTGTTTTTGTTTAGACATTGAGTAATCTATTATATTTGGAAGTGAATATAAACAAATATAATCCAATGAGTGGTTCCAGTTATGTAGACTTACCCCCAACAATAAAAAAAAAGAAAGCCATAATAAATATACAAAATAACGACGATGAGTGTTTTGCTTGGGCCATCACTTCTGCTTTAAGGGAACCAACAGGGTTGCCGCAAAGAGTTTCTTCATATCCACATCATAGCACTGTAGCTGATTTTAGCAGTTGTTCCTTTCCAACAAATTTAAAAGATATTACTAATTTTGAACAGATTAATAATATATCTCTCAACGTATACGGTTTAGAGCAAGTATTTGAAAATAAAATAAGATCACATGATCTGGTGGCCCCACTATATTTCACAAAGAGGAGGAAATCTATTAATTTAAATTTATTACTCCTTAGTGGTGAAAATGGAAATACACATTACCGTTGGATAAAGAATTTATCACGACTAGTTTCTTCACAGAAATCGGACATCAAAAATACATATGTGAAGGTTATTTTTTTACTTCTGAAGAAAAATTACATAGACATGAAAATGAAGACTGTAAGCAGGTGAAGGCAGTGTTTCCCAATAAAGAACTGAAAATAAATAAGTATGGTGAAGAATTACCAGAAAATATACTAAATTTTGAAAAATTTGAAAACCAACTGAGGCTTCCTTTCGTAGTTTATGCATATTTTGAGGCTATATTGAAACCTATTGATACATCAGAACCGGATCCCTCGAAATCTTACAATGTGAAATGTTTCGGGCATGAGCCACATTCATTCGTTTATTATGTGAAATGTAGTTTCGACAAAGATCTTGCGAGTATATCGAGGTCAACATGCAGCTTCAACCTTTGTGAAAGAGTTAGAAACTGACGTGAAATTTGCCCATAAACATTATTTAAGTTAAGAGGTAAAATGAAACCTTTAACTAATGAGGAGCGTGATAACTATAATCAAGCGACAGCGTGTCATATTTGCGACAAAACAATTGAAGTCCATGGAGAAAAAGTCCGTGACCATGATCACATGACTGGATTATATAGAGGTGCCGTGCATTTGGTGTGTAATATAAATTATAAAGAACCCAGATATATACCTATTATTTTGCACAATTTATCTAATTATGATACACATTTATTCGTAAAAGCGTTAACGCTCAAAAAAGAGGATGTTGATGTTATTGCACAAAATAAAGAAAAGTATGTATCGTTTTCTAAGAAAGTGCACGTGGGAGATATAATAGACTGTAATGGTAAGAAAAGACACGTATTTTATAAGTTAAGATTTATAGATTCCTTCCGATTTATGAATTATTCATTGGCAAAATTATCATCTATGAGCAGTGTAAAGAAGTTAGTAAATATTACAGTGGTGAAAAATTCGAACTCGTACGCAAAAAAGGCGTATTCCCATACAACTATATTACTTCTCATGAAATTTTATCTTTTGCTGGATTACCAAAGAAGGAGTGTTTTCATGATGTATTATCAGATTGTGATATAAGCAATGAAGACTATTGTAGAGCTCAAAGAGTCTGGGATTTATTTGAGTGTGAAACATTAGGGGACTATAGCGATGTATATACTCGTATACAATCAGATGTATTATTGCTAGCAGATGTTTTTGAAAATGTTCGGAATATCTGTCTGGAGAATTATAAATTAGACCCTGCACATTATTTCACATCCCCAGGATTGAGCTGGGATGCTATGTTGCGTATGACCGGTGTAAGTTTGGAATTATTAACAGATGCCGACATGTTTCATTTTTTTTTAAAGTATACGTGGAGGTGTGAGCATGTGTTGTAAAAGAATGGAAACAGCCAACAATAAATACGTATCAGATTTCGATTCATCAGACGCTGTGAAATATATTTTATACATGGATGCAACGAATTTGTACGGTCATACCATGTCCTTTTCTTTGCCATGTGGTGACTTTGAGTGGTTAACGAATCAAGATTTATTGACGATGGATGTAGAAACCTTGGAGGATGATGGAGATTATAGATATGTATTTGAAGTAGATCTAGAATATCCCGCACGCCTTCACGAACTGCACAATGACTTCCCATTTTGTCCCGAACATGTTATTCCACCTAATTCCAAGTATGGTAAATTGATCCCAAACCTTACAGTGTTATGTTTTGGGAAGCAAATAGGCCAATTGGAATATTTATATTTATTTTAATTATTAGTTGAATTAACTTCCTGTCTTTCTTCTTACTTTTCTATTCATTTAATACGTTTCCGAACCCTGTGGATCGGCAACCTCTTTTGCCTGACTACTTTTGCTCGATAGATGTCGCCATACCTTGAATATTCCGACGAACGTGTATAACGTATGTCGGGCCTCGTTCGCTTATCGGGCATCTCGTTCGAACGGCACTTGGTTCGAGAGCTTTGCCGGCTTTGGTTGTGTTTTATCTTTGTGTGTGAACCTAGTCGTTGTGGTAAGAGGTATTATAATCTTTTGAACTTTTACTTATGTGTTTCTTTTATCTTTTATAGGATATAATTTTATTCTACCGCCTATTGATTTGTGAATATTTTCGATTTTACTGCTGTATTTCTTCGAAGACTAAAACCTCGTGAAAGGCTGGGCAAACGAACACATTTTTCCTCACAGCTGTGCATTTTTAATTTTCGATATTTTGGAGGAAAACCCGGTGAAATTATCTACATTCCACTTTTAAGAGCGAATTTGATAACGGCGTGGCTTCCTAAAACAAGGATTTTGGATCGAAATTTTCAAGGCGTCCAAAACGGCGTACTAAAGCGTAATGGCGTACTAAAGCGTAATGGCGGCCTAAATGGCAGCATTTAGTTCGAAATATTATACTTTGGAATTGGATAGCCCATGCAATCCCTTGGAAGGCTTTCCCAATTAAGATTGAATTTTGGACGTTAAAAGGAACAATTTTGAAGTAGGTGTAGAGATTCTATATCTTGTTTTTGGTTATTAATTAAACCGGAGCAAACCAATTAAATTTAACTAATTATCAATTTGTTTACACTTAAGTAAGGCTCTTGAGAAGCCGTTCATTCTGATTAGTGACGAATGTTGCAAAGTAAACTCTTCATATATGATAGTATCGTAAGATCCTGATTGTTGTAATCGGGTTAGTTTCTTTAGGGTTTGATTTTTGCAAGAACTTGCTTTTTGTTTGAATTCTGTAATATTTTGCATTTCTTAACTTTACAACATCTGTTTACTTCTCTGTGTGTTTGAACATCTGGTTACAAGCATTTGTCTATTATTTTATTTTAAACTGGTTGTCTAGCTTCACCGGCTGCCAGGTGTAGATAGTTTAGTACAATTGAACGTGGCTAAGATCCATCAGACGGGCCTACGTTCTGAATATTCAAAACTTGGGGTACCTTACTAATTAATATTACTTATGTTTTAAACTGTGTATCCATATTGTAAAGAACCTTTGATTACGTATACCTAATTTGTGTTCTGCTAAACTCTTGTTTGGTTTGTTATTCAAACATTTCATATTAAATCACAGTATTTCTTCCTGATTATACAGGGTGATGTTCTGACAAGTGAATCTGTTTTAAAGAATTCACTGTATTTCACCTGGTGCGTAATAATTGAATTTGTTTTGGGAAATTATTCTGAGACTTTATTCTAAATTTAAAATTTTATCAAAGCTTAATTACTGCCATGGCGCATTTGATATGTGTTGACATTTCTATAATTTTTGTATTTGCTAACAGTACTCATTCTTGTTATCTTTTGTTAATTGCGCATTCGACGTCTGTTTATTATGACATTATATATACTCTGAACCTACTTTGAGTTGTTATTAAACTTTGTTATTGTTAATGACATGTGTTTATTTGATACCTTTCCCTCAAGTGTTGAAGTTTAGCAAAGTTGGTAACGATTCGGTAACAAGTAGTAGAGGGGCATATTCTTTTGCTTTTGGAGCTACCAGAGTCCCACCCGCTTCCGTATTTACGGGGGTACTTTGCAGGAAAATAAAACGGTGGCGTCATATTCACCATCAAGCGACCGTGGAACTCGCGACACTCTCCGAAATACGTTAGAGCTGGCCGGCAGAGTATTTTCCTCGGGACGTCCACCAACAGGTAGGTTCGAGCAAGAGAGGGTGACCCTGTTGTGTATCTCGCAACCGCGAAGATTCTTGTTTTATTTTGCTTTGGTCGCAAAAGCGTAGCAACAGATAAATCAAATTATGTCATACATCACTTAACTTTGAAACAATATGTTAGGAATGGCTTGGTATTAAAGAGAATTCGGGTATTCGATTTAAGCAAAGCAAGTGGTTAAAGAAATATATCGATTTTAATACTGCAAAACGAAATGGATCTAGCAATGAGTTTTTCAAACAATTTTATAAATTAATGGTGAACAGCATCTTTGGCAAAACCATTGAAAATGTAGAAAATCGTGTTGATATAAGATTGGTTTCCCATTGGGAAACTATCCATAAAAAGCTCGGTGCTGAGGCATATATCGCAAAACCAAATTTTAAATCTTGCAAGGTATTTAGCGATTCTCTTACAGCAATTGAATTATGCAAGGTACGTGTAGATTATGTAAAACCCATATATGTATGGTTTACGATTTTGGAACTCGCTAAGTGGGTAATGTATAATTTTTTCAATGATTTCATAAAACCTTTATATGGTCCAGACGTTTCACTACTATATACAGACACTAATTCGTTGATAGTAAGTGTGCAAAATTATAACGTATATAGTGATATAAAGCAAAATTTAGAAATGTTTGATACATCGAATTACACTGAGGATAATATACATGGAATACCCCCGAGTTTGCCTAGACTGGGAAAAATGAAAGATGAATACGCGGGTGATATTATCGAATGCTTCTATGGAACAGGTGCTAAAGCTTATTGTATTAAATTAGTCAATAGGACTGTTAAAACAGCTAAGGGAGTAAAAACGCATGTTATTGATAAGAATTTATCGGTAACCGATTATAAGCATGTTGTGGAAAATGGGGGAAACATAATGAGGAAAATTTACATATTTCGTTCTGAGTTACACGCAATTTATACTGAATTGAGAAATAAAGTAGCTTTATTATTTAAGGATGATAAACGATATATCCTTCGCGATAAATGTAATACGTTGGCGTGAGGTCACCATAAAATAGAAGAGATTGCACGGGAAGAAAACTTGCGAAATATACTTTTAGAGTTGGAAGACATGTGTGAGATGGGTTAGAGGATTCTACCAGTGTAAATATTTGTTGTTTTTGTAAATGCATTGTATCTTTTTTTTAATAAATTTGCAAGTGTTTTGTAAATGTTTTGTAAATGACAGCATCTACTTCTGTAAAATTTATATAACTTATATTATTGAATAAAAAACATTTCGAACATATTTGATACTGTTTTGTATCTTAAGTACAACTCACTTCCTACAAAACATTATCCTTGGAAATCCATGAATTGTATGATGAAGGCATTCCAAGCCATTTTACGAGAACTTTACCCTTCTGTCTTCGTAAAGCTTTTTCAACAAGATAAACGTCAGGGTGTTTCACTTTTGAGAGTTCCGATTCGTAAAAGCCACCTAAAATATTTTCTTTTTTGAATCAGATAAGAGATACGTTTTGGGGAAGGTGTTTTGGACTTTCCGTATAGCGAATATCTCATTAGACCAATTTGGTCTATACATCTTTGAAAACGCATGTCTGTATTTGCATCATATCATTTGCATCCATATATTCATAGTAACCAATTTCCGGAACAGTTTCCAATATATTTTTGAGATATTCATATTTTTTTTTATGGATAGATCTGCAGCATATGTAAATATTTTTGAAGCGAAACCCATTAGGATGTAACAGTAAGGTAAGTAGAGCCTTTGCTTTACCATAACCCGAAGGTCCCACTACAGGCGCTCGTTTGCAAACACCACCAAAAAGATTACTGTGCCGGGTAAAACGTTTCATTAAATACTCCATCAAAACTGAATATAGGCAAGGAAAGTGATTGTTGTTTTAATTTCATATTGCACTTATGATATCATAATGTAAACTGAACGATGCTAATTGCATATATCAATAAATATATATCTGCTGAATATTAAAAAATTAAACAAGGATTTTTTAATTATTTCGTTTATTATACTATTAAGAGGAGGAAGAGGAGGAGGGAGGAGAATTTACATTCTCCACCCTATCCTCATGCGTCTTCTTCCCCTTCTTTTTTAATGGTGCCGTCGGTGGTGCCAACGTCAACGGTGGCGGCGTATCGTTGGAGGGAGACAGCTCTGGAGCCGACGTCCTTTCTAATTCGGTGGGTGCAGTGGGCGTATCCCACTCCGGTGGGGTGTCCCACCCAGTGAGTTCTGTCCACCCACTGAATAATGGAAGAACCGGGGGCCGCCTCCTTCTCAGGCCTCCTTCACCCCTCCTAGCGGGGCTATAGGGCGAAGGAGGGGTAAACAACGGCGCCGCCGTCCGCGTTGGTGGCGGAGTTGGAGGTGGTGGTGGTGTAGCCCGCGCAGGGAAAACTACCACCACTTTCATTTCTACAGTTATGTGTAGGTCCTGTACAAAAAAAAATATTTATATTGTAGTCAATAAAATTATAGGATAATAACAAATATTCCGAATATATATGACAGCTGTAGGTGGATATAAAGCAATCCAACCTGAAGCATCAACCAATTCTTACATAGGATGTGATGTGTAAGCAATGCTGCACCCACCTGTCTTCTAATCCAGGATGTTGGACAAACATTTTTACTGAACACGAGACCAACTAGATCCATTTTAAATACTTGAATTACGATATAAATTACGATTAATGAATCAGTTTAAATAATTTGGTGAATAGAAATCAAATGAATTGATTTGCATTCATCTAAAAAATTTAAATATCAGATTGCGCATTTCACAAAGATGATTCTTTCACTCTATGAGGGAGGGAACTTTCTCACTAATATTAACACCTTCAACACCTCCGATGTTAATATTAATGGCGCTATTAAGCTGGAGAATCACATCAATCGTTGCAAGTTCCTTGAGTATTTCCTCATTTAAGCCAAGTAACAGTTTATTAACATTAGAAACTGATGAGCTTCCCCCAATGCGAGGCGTTAGAATGTCTGAAAGTTCTTTTAAAGTCGCAGTTATAATGTTGGGTTGTGGACTAGATGGGATATCTGATTGGGGCTGTGCTATTATGGGAAGATCGGGTTGTGGGAACTGTGGTATTGTGGAAGGACCGGGTTGTGGAGATCTCTGACCGGGAGTAATATTAGATTGGATAGATAACAGAAGTGGAGAAGCAGGAGGTATTTGGGTATTGAGGACTGCATGGATTGGTGAAATTGAGGAACAATTAAATAATGATTGGGAGTGCTGGCTAGATGAAGGTTTACCACTTAAATGAGGAAATACCATTATTACTGATGAGGTATCAATTGCCACTACTGACATCTCACGTACTGATTGAAGGGTCGGTGTTGGTTCCACATTCGGTACTAAAACACGATTACACACCTTTCGTATACTACGCTAAAGCAGCTCTCGCAGCTTACTTTTACGCCTATTAATAGGTGTAGAAGAAGCTTTACTAGTCCGGCTTTTACATCTATTAATTGTTGTAGAATAAGTTTTGCTAGTCCGGGTCTGTCTACGTTGCTCTCCATATGTATCTTGTCGAGTAAGTCCTTGTTGACGTCGAGTAACGGTTCCTCTACTCAATGTAGAACGTGTAGTAGGCACAAGATTGGTGTTTAATGGTGTAATAGTGCGAATTTGAGACGGTGCAAGTGTGGCAATTTGAGACACCACTGTTAGAGAATCTACAGCAGTTGGAACAACTATGTTATTAGAAGTCGTCGTTGTTATAGTAGAAGAGGTTGTCATAGTAGTAGTAGTAGTAGTAGTAATTGTTCCAACCACAATAGGAACCTTATCAAGGGCAGCGGTATTTATAACGATTACCGGAGACCTATCAAATTGTGTTTCATCTAACAATGCCTCATCGAAGTCGTTAATACTGGGTATATTATTCATATCCACTTCATCAACAACATTATTAGGGGCAGCGATAGATGGAGCTGTTGATGGTGACCCACCAAAACGCGTTTCAGATACCATTACTCTGTTGGTGTTATCATTCAGGAAGGAAGCATGGTCCAACTCTTGAAAGAAATTTAAATTGGACGAAGTAGGTTCGTAAAAAGAAAATGTCGCCAGAAGTTTGGAAGTTATTATTATCCTAAATAAAAAAACTTTCGTTATGTGTGAAATACCCACAGTAAAAATAATGCATTGTAATTATAATTTTTGTAATTTGTTTGTAAAGGAAATGTAATAATAGAATTTATAATTAGATGTATTCATAATTAATAATAAACCAAAGAAGACTAGAATAACTTTTTGGATTAATTTAAATCCCACATGGGAGGGGGAGGGGGAGGGGAGGGCTGGAGCGGGGAGTTTCATGTGACGACTGATGGGGGGAAGTTTTATGTGGCGGGTGGGGGCGGTAGGTTTCTTATGGTGACCGCTGCGGGGAAGTAAGTTATGGTTCTACTTATTGAAATAAAACAAGTTATAGTTCTACTTATTGAAATAAAACAAATTATTACATAAAGAATACTATATCTTAATTATTCAACTACGTAAGCATCTTTTTATTGAAACAAAACAAGTCATCATATAAATAAGTCTTTATTTTAATTATTCAACTACGTAAACATCTTTTCATATATCTATATGGTACTTATATCTAAATATTTATTATAATTTGGTTACAATCGAGCATTAACTCGATTACAAAAACATCTTCTTATTGATATTACATATATATAAATCTTTATTTTAAATATATAACTATGTAAACATATTTTCATATATCGGTATTGTACTTATATCTAAATAGTTTTTAGAATTTCGTTACAATCGAGCATTAACTTCCAGATAATGAAATACTAGTTCTACATCTGCACACGTTGCAGTCTCTTCTCCTAATTACCCCATCAATAGTATCACCAAACACATTATAATGACTCACACATGGTCTACATCTAATTAAGTATATATCTTCGTGATAACTTTTCGCAAATATATTCTAAATCTAAGCTTCTAACATTCCACATCAAATATGTTTTTGAAATATAAACTAAGGCACTATCTTCCACCGCGGCAAATGATCCATCAACTTCATATCGCCTTATCGCACTACCTACCCTACTCACAACATAATTTGTCATGAGAGCCCACACACAACCCATTTCAAAGATTATAATGTTACTTTCATTTTTGTATTTTTATTCTCCTCAATAAACTTATACAATCGTTCCACATTACTTAGAGCGCACACCACATAATTACCAACGTGGAAACTACAACTTGCTTCTCCCTTCCTTATTTTTTCCGCATCGACTAAATCGATTATTCGTTTATCTATAATGCACTTCAAAAACTCAAATTTTTCTCTACCTTTAACAAGCACAATATCGACCCCTCTACACAACCGTTTAATTACTTCATCAAAATCACTCGCTGATGCATAACCGTCTTCCCACTTTAACCCGTGATGATGACTGAATGCATATCTCGCTACACGCTGATCTTATTCAGTTAATACACCGACGCTCAATACCGGTTTAAACACAAAATGACTCCTCCTAAATTCACTATCACAAGTGGCCAATTCTTTTGGCATCAAACTGTAATTATTAAACCGATACCATTGAAAATCTATTATGATATATTTTGTATCTGTCAAGTAGGAGTTCCACATTTTTCTATCTGTCAAGTTCAACATCTTCTACCACCAAAGAAACTTCTCGTACTAACACCAACTTCGAACTGAAGGTACTACTTATACAACGCCACTTTAAATATTAGCTCTCTAGTACTGTCGCTGTACCACCTTATTGAACGGTGAGTATTGATACAATTTATTGTGCAAAATCAAGCAATATAGAACCGTATCCTTAGGCACATTATCTTTCGTAGTAAATTCTATTCTAACCTCCACACCACTTCTATGTATTGCATCTTCCTGATGTGAGCAATCTATGCCAACTAATGGACACAACTTAAAATTATTTAATTTAAGCATCGGTTCACAATATTCGTGACCATAATAAGATTGTTGAAACCTAGAATACATATTGTATAACACTGCTACTCGATTATCATCAAAATCAATTCTGATATTTTCATGTTGGTATCTTTTACCATTTAAATAAACATATCAGTTAAATTAATGACATCAAACCTACTCATATTTTCTTCTATTTTTCCTTTCTTCCCTGTCTGAAAACCCAAAATTATATATCATGGCGTTTCTAAATGTGGAGCTGTTTTAATGGCCCAACTATGTTTAGTTGTCTCGGGAATTCCTGGATTTTCATGAATTTCCCAACCTCTAAAGAACATTTCCATTATATGATTCTTCGTAATTAACTTAGTTAAAGCCAATTCCTGGGTCATGCCAATTTTAACATGTGGTATCCTCCACACAATAGAATCAATTATTAACTTAATATTCTCCGTGGTAACTGAATTCAATATGACATCATTATCATCAGAACACCTTTTTAGAACTAATTCCTGGGATACATTTATAATAACTTGCTTAAAGTCTTCTGCAAATCCCATTAACATCTTCAATGGGATACAAAAACTAAAATTCCCTTTCTTATCTAGCACTGGAACCTTCTCCACTGCGAATTCCCAACCAGAATTTTCCAATTGATTGGACTATATGAGAAATATCCTTTCATAGTTGATGTTATACCAACATTTCTCACTTCATCCACCTCCACTCCGCTAATCACATATCTAATATTACTAAACATAAAAGCTCCTGGATTATGAATTAAAAATGCTGTAGCACTATTCTTACTCTTATCACTTGCCAGTCGTAACTTTCCCTCAATTAATAGTTCTGACTCTGATGGTAAAGTATATCTATCTATTTCCGGTACCACAATCCTGATCTCGTCATTATTCCCATATTTCGGAGAACCAAATGGTATGTGATTGTGAAATTCCATCTCAACGATAGAATTATCTACACGCACCTTCCTTAAAACATCCATAACTTCCGTGTCTATTGAAAACTTGACGCAAACAGTCTCGTTAAACTTATCACGATCGAGTCTTTTCTTATAGTAAATTTAATCCTCTCTTTATTCCAATTATTAACTAATCCCCATACCACAGTTGCTCGAAGATTTACTTTATCTACACCAAAACTTCATACCCTATGCCACTAAAGAAACTCCTATTTTCATTGGTTAATCAATTACGCACCCTCACCCCACCAACTACCCTCCATAACTTATTCACTATTTTGTATATGCAATTCCCTCCGCTAGTGCGCAGTTTATTAAAGACGCTACTCCTCATTTGTAATTATTTAACTTTAAACTGTTCCACAAGCGAATATTGAACATCCTAGTCTGCTACTGCGTATATCAGTTACACGTCCGACCCTATCTTCGTCTCTACAAATAATGTTGGTCCATTATTAATATCTCCACTAAAATATTGAAGGCGCTCTTCTCCAAACTCAATTAATCCACCTCAACCTTAAATATATGGTCAATTCTTCACCTCTTAAATCAATAAGTTGTCCGATCTGATCTACAGCTTGAATAATGAGATAATACATTAGTGTTCACTGGCATATAAATTTTATCTTGTGGAACCTCTATTATTTTATAACCAGGTTCAACATTGGGATAAAAGTGATATAAAACATGTGATAATTCACCGTTAATATATGATCCTTCAACCACGTTACACATAATATCGATAGCACTTACTCTATTTATATCGACCACCTTATCGCTAATTACTGTTTTATTGGCTAGTATAACTTTCTTATTAAAACCTAATAAAGGACCAATTGAATTATCTATTGTAAAATTAACATCAACGGAAGTCTTCATATGCACCTTCATAGTATTACTATTGGCATCCAGAGTAAAATAATTTTTACCGCCTTCATTGGCTTGTAGTTTCTCATTAATGTATTTCTCCAAATCTTGAATATCATAAGTTCCAACTGGAATAATTATATCTGTCCAATTAAAATCCAATTTGTCCAGTGATTCAGTATATCGAAATATATTGTTTGTAGATGTAACATTTGGGACAGTATTATATGTTTGCAAACTTATCATGCACATTTCATATTCACCATCTAAATATATTGGGGGATTTAAGACACAATCCACAACTGATCCCTTCCCAGATATCACTAAAGCCATATTACTGATACTTCCATTACTATCTCTCCTCCTTTTAACAAGAAATTCACACCTCTTTCGTATAATACTACACACCAGTACTAGTTCCTATTTCACATAGGTTACCTGCTGGTCTTAAATCACCGTAACTATCAAAATATTCTATCATATCATTATTTTTTTTTGTATGCTACCCAATGAGTACCTCCCCCAATGTCATCATCCAAGTTAATTATCCCTTTCTCATTTTTATATATAAGTCTAGGTAAAACGTCTCTACTAAATATACCGCGAAATTTTCCAATTCTCCACCTTTTAACATACTTCCACAAATCTATTTCTGTTAAAGGCCTGCGAGGTAAACTACTTAATCGTTTCTTGAACCCTTACTATTCGGCAAATAAACTCCACAACCAGTTCTATATGGTTTTACGTATAGACCACTTCCCACAGATACACCACAACCTTGCTAAATGGTTTTACATATAAACCACTCCCAGATTTTGACTCCATAGCCAAATTATGTCGTTTTGTTTCTTCCAACTGATCTCTTTTAGTTTTTGCAGATGTTACTGCTTTGGCAATTACAGCAGCACCCCCACCCAACGATCCCAAAGCACCTAATGCTGCGAATAATGGAATTAATGGTAAAAATCCACCTTTTCTCGGTATTGAAATTACTCTAGACTTTGGAAATTTTATTTTCTTCCCCGACTTCATTAAACTCTGATATGCAACTCTCGCATTTTAAAATACCTTTTTCCTCCAAATTCGTCTTATAGCATTTCGCTTGCTAAAATGATATAGCACCACCTTTTCAACTCCTCATATACTTTCTACCACTACCTTTCCTTATATCTTTACGTCGTATCCGCGAACACATACCCAATTTCGTTTTAGCTTTCATAGCAATGGTAACCACAGTAGCAGCTAATCTTTCTCCTACACCTGCGTCTTTACTTTTCACTCGTTCTACGGCCTTTTTATACAATTTCTCATCCGCTTCGTGCCTCTTTAATAAATCCTTTGACTGAGCATAAGATATATCATGCTCTTTACAAGCCTCATCCAAAATATTGACACCCTTATCACCCCTCTTTAATCGTTCTTCTAATTTCGTCCTTGGACCACAAAAACTGTAACCCGGTATATGCAACTCTACTGGTAATTTATTAATCACGGTATTCAGTAACCCACTACCTTTCCTTCTTACTGTCCGATTTGAACTACCACATTTCAATACCATCACAACCTTTTAGTGTAATCTTATTGATCTTTCTCCTGAATCAACAACTTGTGGAATGACAAACAACGCAACTCCAATGTGGTTTATAAATATATACTCAATTTAGCTTACTTATTAAATCTACAAACAGTATTATATAGCTAACTTCTATATCTAATAATAAAAAATAGCAACATTTTAATTTTTTTATTATCAAACTATACAACTTTTTCCATTATTCATTCTTAAATAATTCACATCATTTGATAACTTCTTTGGCCAATATGTGACTAACTCCCTTAGTATGCATACAAATTCTGACACAACTCCATGATGCATTTTCGTTATTGCCAATTCTATTTCTTCACCACTTTCAGCTAAACTTCGCACCATATTATTATACCATACATTATATTGCATACCTTCTAAAACTGCCAAACAACACTCTAATATTCCCTTCAATCGCAACAATTCCAACAACCCTTCATATGCCAAATACACATATTCCACACCTTTTTCTATCTTCACAACTGCTATCGACCCGTCGATTACCTCTCGCGATATTCGCATATGCATCCCGCAAATTGTAGGAAACACTGCATTCTTACACTCGAATCGTTCCCTCAACTGTACAATCTCTCCAATTAACCAACCCCATTCCATTACGTCCAAACACACACACTGCTTCTTTACACAAACAAGGTTTAACATGCACTCCATATTCTGTAATGGAGAGAAACCAATGCTTATCCATTTGGAATGACTTTTATTTAAAAAGAAAAACCTCTCTCCTACTAATGGCACTTCCCAAATTGGTTCCCTTGTATAATTTTCCATGAACTTTTCAGCGGTTGATACCTTTCGTCCAAAATCACCATTCACAATATATGTTTTGGGATCACTCATCCCATTTAATAATTCTTCAAATCTGGGATCCAACTCAATATCTCTCCAAAACACTTCCTCAGCATTCTCCCCTTCCTCCAAATCATTTCTTTCCACAATATATTGGGAACAGGATGGTTCTTCCATCACAGCAACCTTACGTTTAGACATACTTGTTAATACTAACAATTGTTTCGAATAATCTCCCTTTATATGCAATACCAATAACCCCTACCTACAATTATGTGCAAAAACCTACCCGATGTGCTAGTCGTTGCAACCTCATTTATTTTTATAGAACCTCCTCGGTTGTATAACCTCGCCTAGCTTTAACCTCTTCAACCTATTTTAGAAAATCTTGGTTCTAGAACCTCCTTGGTTCTAGAACCTTCTTGGTTCGAGAACCTCTTTGACCTTGATGCTGCAACCTCATCATCTTGATTCTAGAACCTCCTCAGTGACCGTGGTGTTTCAACCTCCCTCCCTCCCTCCGTCTCATATCTCTTGATTCGAGAACCTCCACAGTGGCCTTGTTGATGCAACCTCCCTCCGCCTCAGCCGATTCTGGAACCTCCTCGGAGTGACCTTGACCTAACATACACCAAGGTCAAGGTCACTCCGAGGAGGTTCCAGAATCGGCTGAGACCCTCTACTGTTGCAACGTGAGGACAGACATTGCTGAAATGTGGCATTACTTAGCCCTTGGATATATGGCGAACCAAATTGTTCCAGAACTTCGAAAATGCACATTTAAGCAATTAAATAGCTTACTATTATATACTTAAAGATACATTTACGAAATTCTGGAAACACTCGTTTTACCATATATTCAAAGGTTAAATAATGTCACATGCCAGCAAAGCAGTGCTTCATGGTGAAGCTGTTATATTATGATTCCTTAGGAGACCAACATCAATATTTTCAGTTGGCTTGCCCGATCGCCCGTACAATGTAACTAAATTTATTATAGGCTAAAATTGCACCACAGCCTAGATCCAAATATACATAGTTCTCAATTATGAATCGCTTTGAAAAACATTACCTACAAGATTTTTAGAAATTTAAAGAGTTTGGAAGCGACAGCAGCTAAAATAAGAGTGTCTTTCGAATGCCGGCGTAATCATCAAAAGCAATAATTTTTAATCTAAATTTTAAATTAATTTAAACAATGATTATATTTATAAGTAGTTATTAGTCTATGTTTTTAAAAACCACTTACTCATCTCTAACCGAACTTTTAGAAAAAATACATATGATAAGAAAGGTCTGCTAATATTAAAATGTCTCTATAGTATATTAAGAGCCAAAATTACAGTATTTATTTCTAATATTTCCATACAAATGTAATAGACCAAAATCTATTGCCTAAAAGTATATTTAAATGAACTTTACTTTCAATTGAAATCATGCATAGGCTTCATATTTGAAAAACGATTTCATAAAATGAGATTATGTATTTGAAATATATAACTCTTTTCATATTTAACTCAATTTTTCGAGAGAGATAAACCCGTTTTGTGTTGTTATCCTAGGAAATAAGAAATTTACTTTTCGACAGAAATGAGCAAGATTCTTAGATTAGATGGAAGTCTCAACCATAAAATTTTCTTCTGCAAAGAAAACATTTTGCATAATTCTGTGTAGAATTAAATTCTATATTGATTTTTTATTAAAAGAAAGTCGAACAAATACAACGAACATTTAGTAAACGCTGTCAGTATTTTACACCTATAACCAAAAATAAATTTAAAATAATTTATTCCATGTTACAAACAGAGAGCGGGCTGAAGCGATTGAATGACCAATTGCCCCGATAAAACGTTTTGGCGCTATCATGTATAGTATGCATGTTATAACAACCCCACTATTTGCTTGCGCGATTGCATTCGTCGAGCAGATGTAGTTATTTCCGTCGTTATTGTGTCTATTCATTCATAAATTCTATTTTATAGTGGCGTGTTTCTGGTTTCGTTTCTTTCAGTGTTATTTGGTTACAACTTATAGTATTTTAAAAAATCCTTTTTATATTGTTTTTATAAATAATAAGTTTAATTTACTACCTTATTTCTGGAGTAGTTTTCGTTTCTTCTTTTTAGTCCATTTCTTTCTGTTCTTAGTATTTCTCTTTATTTTCATTAATTGTTCAGAATTCTCGTAGGGCAGCCATAGTAGGATGGATTAGAGGCCATACATAGTGGTTCCATATTCGTAATGATACCGAGATATATTGCAGCGTCTCTTCATTAACTTTAAGACGCCCACAAAAGTGTAATGTACAGATACATGTTTCTTCTAAAACTCATCTAGATAACAATGTCCATTGCATCTGACACTTTTAACGAAGAACTGTGTGAAGCTTTTATGGCAGCCAATATACCATTCGAAAAGCTTAACAATCCAGTCCTCAAGAGGTTTCTTACAAAATATACTGATCGTTATATACCAGATGAATCTACTTTACGTAAATACCACTTACCAAAATGTTATTTGAGAACCATTGAATAAATACGAACCAACCTATCTGGTCACTATCTTTGGGTAAGTGCAGACGAAACAACGGATGTAATGGGAGGATATGTGTTAAATGTAGTTGTTGGTATTCTTCATCCCACATCTCCATACCAACCATACTTAATTGCAACTAAAGTATTGCTAGTCGTAAATGGTGAAACAGTTGCAGAAGTAATCATAATATTCTGTCATCGGATAACAACTATAAAGACAAGATATCTAGCTATTATTTTTGACTGATGCAGTAGCTTATATGTTAAAAACAAGTTATTAAAGCAACCTTATCCCAATATACTGCATGTTACCTGTGCAGCACATGCAGTACATAGAG
Organism: Melolontha melolontha; assembly: GCA_935421215.2. Lineage (NCBI taxonomy): Eukaryota > Metazoa > Arthropoda > Insecta > Coleoptera > Scarabaeidae > Melolontha > Melolontha melolontha. The sequence goes on along the minus strand of OW285237.1, from coordinate 125,385,117 downwards.
TATGTGAATGCATCAGGGGTCATTTTCGAAATGTTGATAAGTTAGTTTCATCATTTAAAAAGATATTTCTCACAGCTGAAACAAAAGTTGATGCCATATTTAGCAGAAATCCAGATTTGAATGTATTATATCAATTTTGCACAGAGACGATTGAAAAATCTATACATTCCAAGTATAGTGCACTTTTACAACTTTACAATTTTAATTATGCACCCATCACCAGTTGTGATGTGGAACGGACATTTTCTATTTTTAGATGTTTTACCATCTAACAGAGCTAATTTAACACAGGAACACCTTGAACAAATTTTAGTTGTTCATAGTAATGTTTCGCAGAAAATACATAGTTTTTTTCATTGTAAATTATTTTTATTCAAAATTCGATACGCAATTCGCTTGTCAGCATTACTTTTGTTTCAAGAGTAGTTGCTGCCGGTTACTAACCCGTTTATTACTTTCGCTCTGTTGTGCATTGACAGATACATATTAACTGCATATGTAGGTATGTACCACTTATGCATCTGCCCACAAATAGCAAATTGTTCGAATCTCACGGATCGCTTACAGAAACAAACCTATTGCGAATACAAGGCAGACGCTATAAATCAGCAATCGCTCGAGTCGGCTTTCTGGTTATAAATTTTAAGCAGGAAATTTCAAAAGTTTTATGGAATTTAACAGAAATCCAAATTAAGATTTTAAAAGGAACACATATAGACGAGTTTCACAAATAATGGCAAATATTATTAAAAATATTTTTCATTCAGTTACAACTACTTTAGGACAATTTTTTTTTTGTGTTTTCCTTGTTGTGACAAAGTGAGTTGACTGCAATTTTAAAACTGATAACACTGGTCAATACAGTTTGGCTTTCTTATGCACCAATATGTGTAGTTTATATCTTTTGTCATGCTGATTCGGAATATGATTTAAAATTTGCTACATCACATCAGAATTTTAAGCTATTTTCTTAAATAGTTTTTTTCAAAAAACATATTAAATTTTACAAAATTTTAAAGTTACCTTTATATAAGAAAATACTAAGAATATTGTTGAGTGGACATGTCTGAACATGTCCTCCTTGCATCTTTCCTCCGCCAGAGGACTTGAACCATGCCCATTTTTGCTCTGAAACCAATCGAATTAAGAATTGGTAGATATCTGGCTATGTGGGTATATAAAAAGAAACACACGGTTCTGTCGATTCAATGCAAGTCGGTTTGTGATAGCTGAACGTCTTTTTATTTCGTAATGTCTCGTACATGTATAAATAATCCAAACACTTTTTGTTAAGTATGTGGAGAATTCACTACCCACTAACATAAACGGAGTATTACACCTTTAATAGAAAAGTTATATTTACACTTCTTTGGCCTAACCATTGAACATTGAGACAAACCATGGGCTCCCAGCATTTACTGCGCACGCTATGCTGTTACTCTGAGGGGCTAGTCAAACGGTAAAAAAGGCTCTATGCCACTTGCAAAAGCTATGGTTTGACGTGAACAAACGGACCATTTGACTAATTGCTACTTTCGCTGCACGAAAACTTTCGGATTTTCTAAGAAAAATAAGAAAAATATTAGTTATGCTAGCCTACCCACTGCTACTCGTCCAGTGCCTCATTCAGAAACCTTGCCGGTACCAAGACCCATATGTGTTTCGAGTGTAGAATATAATGTTACAGTGGAACAGCGAAATGCTTGCTGATTTTTGTTGAATATTGATATGAGAAAGTGGCCAACAACAATGTAAAAGGAAAGTAAAAAGAAAACATTTTAAACAGGACGGTGCCATACAGCTCCATTTAACGTACATACCTAATTAATATTATTTCACTTCTCAATTTTTTTTCTAAAACCTAACGTGCCAGAATAAATTTGTTATTATATCTATCGTTAGAACTATAAAGGGCTCGAAAGTTGTATATAGCTTCTAAAGGAAAATAAAATTTGTAAAAATAAAGTTTGTGTAATTAGTATTAGAGTAGAGAAGAGGTATAAGACTTTGTTTCTTACCGTGTATCACCGCTGTAAGATGTTCTGAAAAGTCAAGCCAAATATTTCTGTAAGGTTATTCGGAAGTCTGATATCTTCAAATATTTCGTCGGAGCATACCCTAATTGGTACCAACAACTCAAGTGAATTCATGGATAAAGCATTTAATAAATTCGTAATAACTTCGTATGAAATACGTCCTTATAAAATGTCTTAAGTATTTTTAAAATTAACTTTCAAAAAATTATTACATAATAATAATTATTACATAATTATTACTGAATCTTAATTTTTATAGCTCTCTTTCTAATAGTAAACTTTTGCGCAATTACCGAGCTTTTTTGGTTTACTTGGAAGCGTGCGACATCTACTACCATTAGTAGGCAATAAATTTTGAAAAGTGGAAGGAATTCACTAGGACCACTCCACGTAGAATCACGTTATGTTCATTTAAACCCTAGTCCCTTCATTAACTTCTGAACAGAAGTAATTTGACATTATTGTATATCTTACGAATAACTTTATATTAAAGCTAACTATATGACGTTGGCCGCATAGTTTATATATACAATTTAAAAGGTCAAGAAACTACTTAAGGCGCTCAAATAAAACATATTCAGAAACAAATAATCTGTGGAGCATCGAACAAGGAACCCAACAAAACAGAAAAAAGAGTGCCCTTCTCATATATGTATAAAATAAACTATAATAATACATACCTACCCCAACAATTTAAGGTCAATTGCAGGGGACATTAGTAGACCATTAGTTATTATTACGTCCGCGCCCGTGGACCGACATAAGATATCTTGCTACCGACAAATTAAACAAGAAGGAAAATCACTAAAACCTTTGCGAGAGCCCCCGCATGATAAGTCAATGGCTTACCACTGCGCTATCGTGCGGTTTGAATAGACAAAATAGGATGTATACAGGGTGTTACAAAATTCGCGGACGCGGACTATGGGATTACCTTATTCATCAAAAACTGAAACGAATGTTCCTTTACTATTTTTTTGTCTGACTGATACTTTCCGAATTTTAGCAATTTAAAAAATGCAAAATTAAACATGTAAACATGTTCTTAATATTACTCTCGACAAAAAGTTATGAGCCCGATTAAACAAAAACACAGAAAATATTTTATTCATCCAAATTTATTGTCTTTCCTTCAAACTAATTCCCTCCCACTCGAATACACTTATTCAAAGCTACCAGTGAATTCTCTTGAATGGTTTCTATTGACTCAAAACGATGTCTACAAAGTGGCACTTTCAATTGAGGAAATAAAAGAGTCACACGGAGCCATATCTAGCGAATACGGTGCCTGCGGAATGACATTCACTTGATTGTCGATGAAAAATTGACGAATAATGATGGCAGTATGTGATGGTGCATTATCATGATGCAGGAACCTTGGTCGTAATTGTGGTCGTTTTTTACGAATTGATTCACGTAAACGACGCAAGAGGCCTAAATAGTATTATTTGCTGAATATTTGGCTAGTTGGAAGGAACTCTTTGTGGACAACGCCACGGTAATCGAAGAAAACAGTCAACATGATCTTTATTTTTGGCTTACTTTAACGATTTTTTTTTGTTTTGGTTCACCTGCAGCACGATATTCATTCGATTGTTGAGCTATTTCCAGATCATCAGCAAAGATGCAAGTCTCGTCACTAGTAATTATGCATTTCAGATCATCATCAGTCATAAAAAGCATCTCTTCAACCACTTCAACAAGACATTGTTTCTCAAATAAATTCAATAATTTTGGAGCAAGACAAGAAGACACATGAGGCAAGCTCAAATTGTCCTTTAAAGTTGTTTCTATTAATCCTTATGATATACCAACAATGTCTACAAGGTCTCTTTAAATCAATAGACGATTGGAAAGTACAAGCTCATTGATTCTGTTGATGTTTTCATCAGTAATTGAGGTTGACGACCTTCCTGCACAAGATTCGTCTTCGATTATTTTACGATCCTGACCAAATAATTTGTACCACTTAAAAACTTGTGATCTTGATAAACACTCATCACCGTAACAATTTTCTAACATTTTTAATGTGTTCGTACAAGAAATTTTGTTTTTTACATCAAATTTTTGGTTAAAAGATTTATCCATATTAAAAAATTGCCGCAACAAATTTTTCGGAATTACAAAAGATCTTTTATTGAATATGACTTACATAATCTAAGTGCTGTTGATAACTTTATAACATTGGTTCGAATTGTCTTCCGGTAACAAATAAACAAGAGCAAAGAAGGCTTTGCAATTAATACATAAAATAAATGAAGCGCGTAAATAACAGTTGAAATTTCTACAATTGTTATTAAAAAAGATACACTGTTTGTATTTTGAATTTTAGCGTAAGAAATCATGGCAAAGCTAATTGAACCGCAAGTATTTCACTATGTTAATGCCTCTTGGTTCTTCAAATAATAACGCAAGTCAAGCAGTACTATTATATGCGACAGGATTTCCAGGGCGTCGTTTAGTGGTCCAGCATTGATAAGGTATTGACGGTCCACTTCATTCTGTGAATGGTATATAAATATCGATCTGCACGTTAAAAATTCCATTCTTTGGAAAGATTAATGTTTATTTGCTCAAGAGAGTGTATATTTTCAATAGTCATAGTCAACATCACTGGAGTTATGAGAATCTACATTTAATTTGCCTAGAAATCGTCAACGTCGATTTAGTCCCGTTACTATGTTCATCTTCAAATAATAAGAATCTATTGCGCTTTCAGAGTAATACTACGCCAAAAAAATAACTTTATGTGGATGTACTTCACGCAGATGAATGCCTCGGACAAAATTGTGTATTTTGTGTGTCTTGTCACATCTTTTATTGAATATGAATTACTAATGTGCTGTTGATAATACGTAGACTTTATTTTATGTAACAACTTCACCTTGAATGGATACGTGTGTCTTCAAGTGTGCTTGAACTGACTGAAAGCGTTTCGTGGTTTACTTCTTTTAGGCAAATCATAGACACCGTGTTGTCAAAAATACTGAACCAACTTAAATATCGTTAGTTTCTAACGTAGATTTTTGACACGAAAAAGGTGAATATATACCCTATCCTCAAGATAATATGACGGTGATTTTTAACATAACATTTATCAAATTTAAGGTTTTGGTTTTTCATAAATTTCTCTCTGATAAATTTCAAAAGATTTTATCTCTTAGGAATAAATACACAGATTGTTAGAAATTTTCAGCAATGTTTATTCAGCAATGATCATGGAATTGCTTCCTCACCTAGAGGCTTCTTCAGATTCTTGCAGTAAACTAAAATTAAGTTTCATAGGAAAAAATTTGTGGGGATCGTATTTCGACAATGTGCAATAAACCGTTGACACAAAAAAACATATTCAAATTATAAGGAAACATCCGTACTTGGAGAGACTGCAAAATCTATTTAGACATTTATTTTACACAAATAGATTTACTAAGAGTGAACGATTTATCTCTGTTTATTCATTTATTAAACTATTATCTTTTAAGTCTACTTATTTCTAAACTATTTAGCGTTATACAGGATTTTTCACGTAACCCGTTCGTTTTCTATGTTAACGCCTTAGGACAGTTTTGAAAATTTGTGTCACGCAATCTGGATACTTGATGTGTTAAAATAAAATATTTACACTCATGAACCACTTTCGGTTATACCGGAAATCATAGCCAACTTTGATATTTTAAATAGAATATATATATACTTTTTATTTTATTGCCCTTTTAGATTCCTTGTACAGTACTACAATACTTTATATTAAGATTTCTTTTGCAACAAATTAACCATTTTTTAATTATTTTGATTTTTGTGAAATTTTTTGTTTTTTCAATTTACTTTTTAAAACCACATATCTCAGACGTATTTGATCTGAACTATGGCATATTTCTACTGGAGACAGCGAAAGCTATAAGATTCCGAGTAATGTTAAAACATTTAAGAAATCTCTTACAGGGTGTTCGAAATTTATTGATTATTTAAGTAATCTTTAATTAAAGAAAAATAATTTTTTTTAAATGCAACACCTGTAGATGATATAGGAAGTAAATAAACATTTTGCATCGTATAGATATAGGTTTCCCTATGTCTATCTCTCATAGTCTTAGAGTTATTAATGATTATTTTCTAAATTGAGCATTATCAAGAAAAATTTTAGAAGTAAGCCTTGAAAAAGGCTCTGATCTGTCAAAATTGTCACGAAGTTTATTTCGTGTCTAACTGGTTTTATGTTGTTCACAAATATGCAAGACGAATTAAACATTCTAATAGAGATATTTTGAATTTATTCTACATTAATGGCGAATCTCTTCAAATTATTTTAATGAAAAATACCCACATTTACCAAATTATTAATGATTGTTTGCTAAACCGAGCATTATTAGTAGAAGGCTTTAGAAAAAAAATCCAAATAGTTTTCGAATTATAACTACCAATTATATTTAGATTCATCAAACTTCTTGCGAAAAGGTTAGCAAAGAAACTAAATTTCAAAACAGAAAATATTTTATATCATACGAGAAAACAAAAATAACCACACATCAACAAGCAAAAAAGTGAATAAAATCAATATATTAAACACACATAATGCGTTAATAATGATATTCGCAAATGTTCAAAATGATTTGCGATCTGAACAAAACTTGACTCTTCTTAACTCTGTTGTAGTTGCTTTTCTTACTTGCTCAGCGTTCAAGTTCCGAAAACCGTCTCTTACTCTAGTTATAAGCTAATCTCTGTTTTCTATGAGAGATGCATAAACCTCATTTTTGATTTGACCCCATAAATCAGAATTAAGGGGGATCGAGTATCTAGGTGGCCAGAACTAAGGTCCATTGCGACCAATCCACTTATCGTCAATGATATTGGTTAATTCTCGATATTCCTCATGTGAAGAGTGAGCGGCTGTTCGAAACTGTTGACACCAACATAGGTTATTCAAAAATTGCAGTACTACGTTCCTTAACAATTGTAGATACCTGTGACGCTTGTTAAATTCTCGTTATAAATTTCGTTTTCAACATGTTTATGTATAATTCTTGCAAAAACTTGAGAGCTAAAAGTATCTTGAAAATATGCTTCTCTAATGGCATGTGGATTTTGTTATGCCCAATAATGACAATTTATTCTATTAAAAATCCTTAACATTTTAGATAAAAGATTGGGATCTTCTTGTGTTTTAGTTATAATAAACTCGCAAAATTGAATTCTTCTATCTTGATCTCCTGGAGAAAAAACCTAAACTGATTGGAAAGAATAAAGATGCATTTTATTTTACTTTAAAATTCTTTGATGTAGATTAAATTCCTACATCTGCAGATGCCGCCGGTATAGAATTGGTTAGATGTGCATGAAAATATCCGAAAAGTACGATTTCATTACCTTAGTCGCCCATAATCGGTTTTGGAACTGTCTTCTTGACTTGAATACCAAAGCGAATGGAATTTGACTCTATTCGCTTAAATTTAGCTTTATTCATTGCTGGTAAATGTGGGTATCTTTCATTAAAAAGTAGACTTATTCTTTCAATAATTTGAAGAGATTCACCATGAATGTAGAATAAATTCAAAATATGTCTATTAGAATAAATAATTAATTCGTCTTGGATATTTGTGAACAACATAAAAAACCAGTTAGACACAAAATACACTTTGTGACAATTTTTACAGATCAGATTTACTTTTCAAGGCTTACTACAACGACTTTTCTTGATAATGCTCTATTTATAAAATAATTATTAATAACTCTAAAACTATGAGCAAAAAGTTTATCTACTTACTACGGCGTGCTCATCTACAGAGTGTTCCATTAAAAAAAATCGATTTTTCTTTAATTGAAGATTACTTAAATAATCCAATAAATTTCGAACACCCTGTAAGAGGTTTCTTAAATGTTTAGGCATTACTCGGAATCTTATACTCTTCGCTGTTTCCAGTAGGAATATGACGTAGTTTAGATCAAATACGCCAGAGATACATGGTTTTAAAAAGTACATTAAAACAACAAAAAGTTTCGAAAGAAATCTTAATATAGTGTTACTTTACAAGGAATCTAAAAAAGCAATCAAAAGTATAACATTCCATTTAAAATATCAAAGTTGGCTATGACTTCCGGTATAACTGAAAGTGGTTCATGGGTGTAAATATTTTATGTAGACACATCAAGTATTACGTGCCACAAATTTTCAAAAGTGTCCTAAGGCGTTAACATAGAAAACTTCTAACGAACGTGTTACCTGAACAGCCCCTATATATGCATTATTTTAAAATCAAAATTAGATACATGTAAAGACGGCAGACTATGTGCCCACACTGTTAAATTTAATAATACACATAAGGTGTATTAGATAAAAATGTAGATTTTACAAAATTAGGGCAACTTTTTACCAATACTGAAGATCCATTGTACAGATACAAAGAGCACTTTAACTATGCAAATATAACATCCATATATAATCCTTCTCAGTATATAAACATATTATTATTAAATTTGACAGTGTGGGCACATAGTCTGCCGTCTTTACATGACTATTAATAATGACCTAAAAGAAGAATCTGCTTTTCTAATTATTAATTAATTATATGTTCTAATCCGTTTGCAGAAAGATCTTCCTGTTTGTCCAACATAAACGTCATGGGCTTGTACCACATATTAACCTATAGATTCCTGACTACTTGCTATTAGGAATTTAGTTCTGATTACCTCGAATATATGTATTTTTAAAGGGTATTATTTGTTCTGGAAGCTACTTGGACATTTAATTTTTTTGAAAAATTTTGATAATTAAAGTCTCAGTGATTCAATTTCTCCAATAACTTTGCACATGTACGTTATACAATTTTTGTATACTTTGAGAGGGAAATTTGAAATCATATACTTATCAGTGAGTTCTAATTTTTATTTGATATAATAAAAATAAAATAATGACATGAAGTTAATACAATACATCATTAATGAGACCGTCCATTTGACACATTCTTGTCTCTTTCAAGTTCCCAAAAACAACGCCTTTTTAAAGTACATCTATGGATATGCCAAATAGCACATAAATGTAACTAAACTTTATACATATTAGATGATATTGACCCGAGATTAAGCCTTTTAATGAGTTTATATAATGTTAAATCTGTGTTAAATCAACACGCTTGTTTATTTCACTAAAAGGTTTAACAAATTTTTGAAAAAAAAATGTTAATTATTTGTCTTGTGGAGTTCTTGACGCTTTTATCATAATCAAGAATTTAAGAATATCTCGCAGAGCTTTTCTTCGGCGAAATAATTTGCCCTGTCTATTTATATTCCTTTATAGTACAGTATAGGGGAAGGTTGCCACAAATGAACCGATTATTACTTTTTATTTTTTACTGTTGAAACAAAAAAGTTTTTATACAAACAAAAATTATGTGCATCCATTTTAGTGTTTTAGGTATCATATTTTTATTTTTTAATTGCAACATGCACGCTACAAATTTTTTTAAACCTATTTTTTTGACAGCTTGCTTGTGGTCCATTTGGGGCAACCAGTTGCCACGATTGGACTTCTAGTTTCCTTAATTGGACCACAGTACAATAATGTGATAATAAACATTAATAAACGCATATAACATTCTTAAAAATTGTTTATTAAAAAACCGAAGTTCAAAATATTCTTAAGTAATAAAACCACATAGGTAAATCCAAAAAGATATTTCTTAAAAGTAAATAAAAATTAGCTTTTACAGCACCACTAAACATGTGGTAAGTCAATGCAAATAGGGCAAAAATAAAATTTTCGCAGAGGGCTTACATTTGCACAAAGTGCATGCACCCATTTATTGCATTTTTGACACTGAATCATGTCAATTTGTTTGTCCTCCTTACATAGTAAACAATACCATGATGATGTGGAGCCAACATCTGCTTCATCATGATCAGGGCATAAACTAGTGGATGGTTTAGAAGATCGACAGTTTTTCAATTTCTTTTTACCAAATATACTTTTTGGCTTTGCCTCCTTCACTTTTTGCTTGCCAGCAAGTTATTCTTTATAAGGGCTGCTCGTTATTTCGCAAGCTTGTTGGGCATCTTTTCTTTTTCGTTTTTTGGACGTCCTCTCACTGTTGGCTGGATTTGGAATCGGGGAGATTGCTTCCACGGACACACGCAGTGAACTGTTCCCAAGTGGAGATTTGAAATTGTCTATAAAAAAGTAGAATAATAAATTGAAAAACTACAATAACAAATTGTTTAACCTTGTGTTCCAGTCTGGATATCGCTTTGAATGTTTACAGTTTCCTCTTGAAAATTTTCCGCATCAACAAAATCTTTTTCACCAAAAACATTTCTGTCCACTGGCCAGATACCAGTGGTCTTGAATCCACTTGCTGCATTTTCAATTGTAGCTGCCCGTCCGTAGGCAGGTGTAAATATTGATGCAACATTGTACATCGATACGGGAATACTAGGATGGGTTCGCATCCATTTTTGCATTTCCTGAATATAAAAGGCTTCAAGGGGCTTAAAAACTGCTACAGCTAGTGGCTGTAATTTATGGGTGGTGTGGGCCGGCAGTTGGAGCATTATAATGCCCGAGTCACGAGCTAGTTCCAAAGCTTTCAGGTTTTTGCTCTGTGTTGCATGACCGTCCAAACATAAAAGAATTTTTCGCTCTTTACTAGGATGTACTGTGGAAATAAAATGTTCCAACCATTTAACAAGTAATGAGGAATCTATGTATCCACTCTCAGATATTTCAACAATGCTGCCTTCTGGAGCTCCATTCTTTAATTCTGGTGCCATTCGAAGTCGTTTAAAGATAATCATAGGTGGAACAAACTGACCTGACGCACTGCAACAACACACAAATGTGGTATTGACTCCTCTCTCACCACTTGAAAGACCTGCAATTTGCTTTTCGCCTTTGGTTGCGATTATTTTTTGGCATCTTTTCTGAACTGCTGAAAATCCACTTTCGTCCATATTAAAAATTCGTGTTCCATGTAATCCGTTCTCATCACAAATTTTTTCAACCAAATCGAAAAATTTCGTTACGCTCTCTTTATTAAAACCTTTCGCACGAGCTAGTGAAGTACTTTCTGGGGTTCTTAAAGCCAAGTCCGGATGCCGCTGCATAAAGCTGTAATACCACTTTTTACCAGCCAAACCTTTCCCCTTGTTAAAAGAATGAGGTATACCATTCTTTTCGGCAATATCAAATGCCAATTTGCGGACATCCGTGAGTGTCAACCCAAACATGCATTCTTCCAGTTTCAAAATATGAGATTTAATTTCATTTTCAATAGTTGCAGAAAATGTAGGATCCCCACCGTAAAATTTAACCCTGTCATTAGCAATCTTATTTTTCGAATCCAAGTGGCGTTTTAATGTTGCTTTTGGGACGTTATACATTCTAGCACACTCGCTTAAACCATATACTTTGTTTTTTAAAGCACTTAATGCTAACTCTAACTCTTCGCCTGTCCATTTTCCTTTTTTCCTAGCATCCGACATTTTTCCTCTTAAATTAAAAGAAAAACAATAATTGTACCTCAAAGAATCTTATTAGTTGCCTGAAATGGACCAGTTCATTTGAGGAAACCGAGCATGGTCCATTCAAGGAAACTGACTAATATTCGAAATACGAAGGCGTCAACAATATAAACATAACCTGAGAAACTAAGTGGCGGAGTAAATTCATTCTCAATACCCACATTTTCTACGTAAAAATAAAACATGCAGCAAAATTCAAAATCCTTACCTGCCAAAGCTTACAGTAGAGGTGATCAAAATTACATATAAATGCTTTCTTTTAGTTTTTTTCCTCTAAAAACAAACGCCGACCACTCACAGCACAACCGATTCGTTTCTGGCACTTGCTCATATTATCACACGCCATCTATTGCAGCTTCCTAAGACCTATATACCCTGTATACCTGTAAATTGACGGTGGTCCATTCGAGGAACCGGTCCATTCCTAGCAACTTTCCCCTACTGTAGATCGTGCCACTCTTACAAAATTTTAACATACTCATATTACTTGTTGCCATGTACTTATACCTACATATATTATATTTAACAAATTCTGTTTCTTAGAAACATATAAATTCCTCAAACCCATATACGTCCTCTTCCGCAGCGGCGACATATTTTGCATCAGATGTGCTAGGTATGTGCTACATATTCTGATAATCTTGAACTATATGCGTTGATCAGCTAATACAAAAATATGCCTGGTTGGAGATTATATTTAAAGTATTAAATCCCCACTATCCAGTATATGTATATGTAACGTTGTTTAGATCTGAATCCATGTAAGCCATACGCTAAATAAATAATACAAAAATATGTCTGCATTTCTCACAATAATATTAGATTTATGTCTACGATAGAAAAGTAGCTAACTGCAAACTAATTTTTGAAAATACTCCTCCGAAATAAAAAAAAAACAATCATGGATATAGATTTTCATTAAGTAAGAACCGAATCAATTCAAGATTGTACTTTCACAATCTGAAACAAAAAATATTAGCTATTTAAAAATTGATTTATGAGTCACATTTATATTAAGATTTAACTAGATGAAATTTGTCAATAGCCACCATTGGTTAAAACAAGTAAATCCTACACCATACTTTCACCAAAGCACACATATCATTCAAATGTTAATATCCTTTCTTTACTTTGAGAATATAGTTCCCTGGTGCAATTAGCTGTAATATATACGTTAAATAAGTCTAATAAGGTAGTTATATATGTTTTCGTTAATTTGAAACCATTAACAGCGTCAATTACTAAGTAAATCGACTCAATTTTAATGTGTAAACTAGACGACATGTGTACCTAGCATTAGTTTGTATTATCTAAATTAAACGTAAATGTATGTAATACAGAATATTTCAGAATTACTTAGACTTTCTTATACGTAGAACCAACCATTTAATTTAGTTATTAAGCGTGTTTCAATAATGATTCGTTCAACTTTTATAAATAGTATAAATAATTTTTTCTATTTTGCGTTCGAAATGAACTCATTATGAAACCCAAAACAGTATCGAAATGAGCTTCATTTCGATACGCTTTTTTTCATTTTTCAATGTTGGCGTTGTTCGAATACAGAAATAAATATCATTGCCGTCATTTGATTTTAAGAATTCATGTACATTTGACATATATGATATATATCCGTATTTTATACAAACAACGTATATTGTATACAATTGTCAACAACATATATATGTTTCTATGTCACTCATGTTTATATTTTTAAATGAAATATCAAGTAATGTTAACGAAAATTAATAAATAATATGTAATATAATATACTTCGCGGATAGCAAGATTTAAATTTGAAAATGTCAAGTATCAATGTGACCAACTGCATGCTTTATATAAAAATTAAACTCTGAAGTTTCAAATTAAATAATTCCAATTTAAGCAATTTATGAATGTAAAAAACGCAAAATAGAAAAAATAGTATAAAAAACTCGTTTCATAAGGCCTTTTGCCGCACTCGCTCTTTAGAAAACTCGCCGCAAGCGGCTCGTTTTCTAAACTGATCTCGTGCGGCAAAATGGTGCCTTATGAAACTCGTTTTTTAATATACTATTACGCACTAATAAATTACCATTAGTAACTGCATGTACACACTGCTGTGAAATTGACCTTGGGTGAAAAATAAAAATTAAATTAATAATGTATAAATTAATTAGACATACGAATAAGCAAGAAGAAAAATTAAAGAAAGTCAACCGAGGTTGTGTCTTTGGTAATGCACCACGTATATCATATTTCAGTGAAGTATAAAAATTTAGATGTATATTACCAAGAATTGATATATAAATAAGTTAACGTTATGTCAATAAATTTTAGGTTGGCTTGATTATTAGACGCTTAGAATGTAAGTAAATAAACACATGCTGTACATACCAGAAATATCATAAAATACAGAATAATATTTTGTTTGTACATTAGTAACGTTAGTAATCATATCTAATTTCAATTCATTATATTTTCATAAATAACCTAGCCAAAACAGATGGATTAAAATAAGACGCCCAAGGCATTGTAAATATAAGAAAACTAATTATATAAGCTATCCAAACGGCAAGAATAGGAGCAGGAAAATCTAAAAACAACGGAAATATCAGTAACCAGAAGCAAAGAAACATTGTAAAATACAAATAATGAAAATAAAACATTGATGTTTAAAAGATGGAAACAAACAAGCAAAACATGTATCAAAAGTGGAATGCACAACAAAGGCGCATACTCAACGCGATATGAACATGCAATTATGGGCCACTCGAATGAAAGCAAAGGACGCAAAGAAACTACACATAAGAGATAAAAATACGCAGAGGTGAAAATGTTAAATAAATACGAAAATTTGATAAAACCGAAATAAATGATATGAAGTGGAGAAGAAATTCTGGGAACAATCAAACGCAAGGGGATAAATAGGACAAGCACCGCGAAATTAGGACATTCGCTGATATACTTTCGAGATTCATCGATTTAACTTCTAGATTCACTGATTTATTTACGAGAGTCACAAAAATTCCTTCGAGATTTATTGCGCTACATTCATGAAGTCATTTTTGAAATTTAATTTCGATATAATCGATAATATCTGAAATTTTAAGTCTGTTGGCAATATATTTAGTTCATTTATTCATTTTTATCATCATTATTATTATTATCGTTATTATTCTTATCACCATTATATAAGCTTAATAATGTACCAGGAGGAGTTCGAAAATTTATATGCTGAACTTGGCTCCGAGTAAGTAAAAACAGTACACACGATAAAATTGTAAAATTGGAGAATATAGAGTCAACTAAATCAGAAAAGTGCATGTGGATCGTAATTTTTAATAATTAATTAGTCATAAATACATGATTAAAGTGTAACTCAGGCCAGATATTAGAAACTGATGAAGAGGAAGTAGGGTTATCTGAATACTCTCGAAATATATGTGCCACTGAAATTTTAAATTCAAAACGTTCAGCAGTAGGCGTGAAAACATGAACAAGAAACAGTATGATGATTCTGTAGGAACTCGTTTCCACTTAAATAGACGCTGATTAACATACTCGCTTTGTAAATAGATGTCAATAGAAGCCAGTGATCCACGTTTCAGACAAATATAGGCTTTGAGTACTAATCTCAGCATTAGGAGGGCAAATACCCCCTTTTGCGAGTGAAATCCTCACAAGTCATTGTTTGCGAGATTCATTTGAATCAGAACCAAAACACCAAGACTATACGTGTGTGTTTCACAAAAGAATATTTATATATAAAAGTTTCATTGATAAGTTAAGGTATAAGTTAATAATGAAGTATTTTAAGTTACAACAAAATGGGATGTGAACGTACAAACGGGCAATAAAACAATTTTAAACTGTTATCTCTTGTTATATTATTATTTTACATTTACTTTGGACGCTAGGCCTACTTGTATAGAACCCAAAAATATAGCCCTGAAATATCCAAATATTATACAGAGTCTTAACAACATATGCTTGTGTAACTGCCCACACAGTCATTCATTTAAATAAATTAATTTTAAAGCGAAGCTATATAGCAATTACGTTAATGAATATTTACTACAAATTACAAATATTTATTTATTTTTTTGAGAATGATTTGGGCACTATGATATAATTAGAATCTCGAAAGATTTACACAAAAAAATTTAAACCGCTTCATTCTTGTTAAGTCCAACGTCCTAATAAAATATATTACATACTAGTATACTTTTATATAATGTAATTAGATTATTCTTTAAATATATATATATATATATATATATATACATGGAATAGGTTATTCTTGGTAATTTTGGGATCCATATTATTGCTATAGCCTCTCCGGGGTATTTGAAAAAATTAAATCAAAGAAGAATTGAACCCGTAATTCTTTTAACTGACATAATAAGAGATAAACACAAACTAAATCCAAAGCATAGCCTCTGTAATTATATAAATCCACTTTGACTTTGTCTGGGTATGGCTCCTAGGCATTTACCTATATAGGGACCGTCAGAGATGATGCAATATTTTAAGAGAAATAAACAATTTTATTTATTATTGGCATCGTAAAAATAGCTAAATTTACCTAATATTGTATGTGATTATTTTTTCTCACAGCCAGTGTAAGTTTAGCAAATACTAATTTTTGTTCCAAGGTTAATGTAATTTAATAAACAGTGTGAAACTCAAATTTAATCAAAACGTGACGCGATTACCATGGACAGCTTAAACTCTCATTTTCCACTAAGTTAATTATAACGCAGTGTAATCTTTCATATACATCGTTGCTAGATCAAACTTACCATTATTATATCTATTAAAAGAAAGTGTTAATTTATTTAAAGAGTATCAGAGTATTTACATCGAAACAAAAAATATGAACATTGTTTTCGTATTACCTATTGTTTACATATGAGCAAGCCACATTATAGTTAATATGAATATGTGAAATTACTTAACTCGTCTAAATAGTTGATGGAGCTACACAATTTAGGCTGGGTCAAAAAAAAATTTTTCTTCATTTCTTGAGAGGCTCAGTGATAAAAAGGTGCTAAATGGTATAGCTAATCTGCAAAAAAAAATTTAAAACATTATTTAAAGTTTTACTGCCTCCGGATAGCGATAGAAATTTCAGAAAAAGTAGATTTTTCTGCTTAGTTTAATTAGTTTAAAAAGGTGTGGTAGTCCGTCTTTACAGCTGGGGAGAGTTTTTATAGAAAACCACACTGGAGCGTAAACCTTGATAATATATAAATTGCAAGAGTGGTATGGTTTGCAGAAGGGTTCTCAACTGAAATATATAGACGAAGAATTCTGTTAGCACGTGTTAGCCATCGAGCATGAGACATTTTGCCGAGTGATTTATTTGCCAAATTGTTTGCAGCTATACCCGTTGAAACTGTTTTAACTATTTTGTACAAATACTTCTGATCTGCACTTCTATCTTCAACACAAAGCTCTGGTAAGTTCGTAGGAATTGGTTGAAACTTCACTATAGGTCTTTTTTCACAGTTTTCAAGTGCCTTGCCAATTTTCCCCAAAAATGTCTGTGGTCCTGATGTACCACCATCAACATGTTGAAACAGGTGTCTGAATGGCAGTTCATTCATATGCAACATACAAATGATCCACTGTAAGGGTCTACCCAATCTTTTTTCTAGTGTACGTATAATAATACCCCCAGATTTGCCAACATTAACATTTGTGCCATCACAACCAATTGCAATCAAAAAATCCATCGATATATCCGCATTCAAGAAAAAGTTGAATATTTCTTGTTCTATGCACTTTGCAGTGCCTGAAGAAGGTGAAACATATCCTAAAAACTTCGAGTTAGGTTCTTTAATTAATGAAATATGCTCCTCTAGTATACATTGCCTGTACTTCTTTCCATCTTTTTCAGATATAATTGAAGTTCGGTCTTTTCTTCCATCGAAATATAAAGCGGGTATTTGTGAAACACTTTGTTGTAAAGTTATATTTTCTCTGGTTTTTTCTCTTTCTCGGCGAAGTTTATTTTTGTCTATAACTACTGAGCTCGAAGTGTGCAGAGCTGCAAATGCGATAGCAGCTCCTGCCCTGTCTGATACTCCAAATCTATCGCATGTTTTTGATAATAAGCTAAAATCAATTTCCCCTTTTTTGTTTCAGTTTTTGAATGACGCAATTGAGAATATCGTGTTTCTTCACAATCCGACTGAACACATTCGATTTCAGATGCACTACTCAATTTATCTGTAGGTATTTCGGCCATTTCTTGTTGCTTTAGAGTAGATTTTTCTCGTAACAACTTTCTTTTTAATGTCTTTCTAATCTGTATTGTTGTTCCAACATTTACACTACTTATAGCCATTTGTCTAACCGTTGTTTGATCTATTATAAAACTGCGCTCGCTTTCGGGTATTTTTTTGTTTTTAATGCAAGCACATTTAAGAAAATCTCTGTACTTACATGCCGAAATATCAAACAAAATGTTACTTTCACAAAGAAACTTTTCCAACTTGTTTTTAGGTATTTTTGGGTGAGACTTCAAAAGATTTTTACATTTTAAATGATATGTTTGTAGCATTACCTTCATTCGTTTAACCTCTACTGTAGGTATAGACGATTTCTCCCATATTTCCATTATTCTTTATTCTTGCAACTATAATGGCTTCTATTTCTTTATATGTTGGCTCCTTTTTAGTTTCCCTCTCATATTTTAAGCTATGACGGGTCCACTTATAAAATTTCATCACATCTTCATAAGTTGGTAATATATTATCTTTCAAATCACATAAAACACCAAACAAAGGACACCTCCAACTATTTCTGGTACGCTCCATTTCTCAAATGATAAAATAAACAAATAAATGACAGCATTTTACAATGCAACACTAATTATTTTAACGATCGCGGCACACTTGTCTCATCTAATTCCGTGTTGTAAGAAATAAAGATTGTACGGGGATTTCCCTATTTTGTTTTTGCCTTGAACCGTTTAGATAACATATACAAAAGCAGCACGTTTTTTAGTTTTTGTAATATATAAAAAAGCAGAATTTTATATTATTGTTCCTTTTAATGACTTATTTGTCTGTATTAAGGTTCAATTAGACGTGCCATAGCCGTAACCATAGCCGTAACCAAAATTCAATTAATATCTACGGTTACGGCTATGGAGTTACGGCATGTTACCAAAATCGAAAACATTGTAGCACATACGATTGGTTTTATATGGTTAGGGCTGTGGCACGTCTAATTGAACCTTTAGACTGAATCAGTGCTGTATATGGCTACCTTAATATAGAAATGCCCTAACTCATTTTTTTTAATCGAGGTTTTGCATGTTTCGATAGATGATCTTCTAATATATCGAAATATCAAAAAAAACTAGATTTGTAAAAAATTGAGTCAGGGACTTTCTATATTAAGGTAGCGATATGTAAATGCGTGTTCTGGGGAAATTTAACAGTGTGAATCCACATTGTAAAAGTACAGTTTTATATCGGAATTACCTCTCTATACCGATACTTAGAATTATTTTGCATAAAACTTGTACAGATATGTAACTGAAAAAGTATTATTAAAGTGATGTCAAAAATCCACTTTTTCTGAAATTTCTAGCGCTATCCGGAGGCAGTAAAACTTTAAATAATGTATTAACTTTTTTTTTGCAGATTAGCTATACCATTTAGCACCTTTTTTTCACTGAGCCTCTCAAGAAATGAAGAAAATTTTTTTTTTGACCCAGTCTACTACACATATCAAATATGTTTACCCAAAATTCCAGTTCCGTATTGAAACCTTTTGGTGTGATTCTATTTTGACCCATATCCTCATTAATATAAAAAATACGTTTTCATCTAAATGGCAGTGACTAAATTTGTCTTAAATTTCAACAAAGAATTTTGTCCGTGTTTTTCACAAGCACTAGTTATTATATAACGTCATTTTAATGATAAAAGAAAACTAATTATGTCAATCGATTCAATTCAAAATACCACTTTCTTAAGATGAAACGAAAAAGTATATTAAATTCCTTGTAAGTTTTTAGAATCAACTAGCCATTCATTAGCTGATAAGCTATAGCAAATTTTTGTCTACCCAGTGATGGATATTCTCCGAAATACCTCCTAGAAAAAAACGAATTCTTCGATAAAGTGGATGAATCAAGCATTCAATTGTTATTAGTAACATTATTAAGTCTGATAGTCAAGCACCTTCCTTTTGTGATAGTAGTCCAATCAATAATGTTGAATTAAAGCATTCAACATAGATTTTCTTGGATTAATTCACTAAACAATAAAATAGATAAAATTTTACCTTCTTTTGAAATACACAAGTTTTATTTTCACATGTTAAGACATTAAGTGTGTGAAAAAAATTAGCTTATATCGAATAAACAAAGTCATCAACAGTAGTACTGAAAATAGGTTTTATACGTTATTAATATACCGGCCTGGCAATAATTTATGGATGGTCGATCTTCACATGCCTACGAGCAACACTTTTGCCACTAGTAATATGTAATGCATTAGTATACCTTCTACGAGTGTCAGTTTCCATAAACACCTTAGGTGGTTGACTAGTTGACACCAGTATATATATATACATATATATATACGTATAGTTACACATTTTTATGGAACCGACAGATTCGAAAAATTATTATTTAAAAAGGAACGTAATATTTCTACGTAAATGTAGTACTAGTGTTCATAAATAAAAGATATTCACAATCAGTTTTATTAGAAAAATAAACTGATATACCATAAATCACGAATAAATAAATGAATTTTCTAAATGCGGAATATGTTTTATATTTCAAAAAACAGCGAAAATTCTAAAATTAAACTTATGTTAATTCAAAATAATGTATGAAAATCTAAAAACCTAATTCAAAAGATAAGCAAATGCTTTTAAAATAGAATTATAAACTATGTATACAAGTGTCCCGTATTGTTATGTTCAAATTTTGGAAGTGTAAGTAGACTTCATTTCAAGTAACAAAATCGCAAAACTTGTATATTCTTTTTTATTTGTTTCAAAGTTACAGATCTATGAATGTGATTGTCAGATCATGAAAAAAAATGTAATCCTAAAGTCAATACAAACTGATTTTACTTAGTTAGATTCAATAACAGGCCAGTGATTGTTAACGTCGCATAATAAAATGTTATCCTAAAATAAATAAACACGTGTCGTAGTGCATACAGTAATTTCTTGGAGATCTACAAAAAAAGAGTACTGGAAATTGATTTATGATAAAGAAGGTTCTTACTTATTTGGTAAGTGTTGAACCATGAATATCATACAATAAACAAATGTTCCGATGACTGTTAACGTTGCATTTTTTAATAAAGGATTACATTACGTTTCAGTTCATACAACAGCTTATTAGTGAGTGGACACGTTTTCTTTATTCAAAATGCTTTACCGATTTTCTTCTCAAGAGTATGCGGACATGCATTATGGGTATGGCTACTGTAACGGCAGTGTACGTCAAGCAGTTATTGAATACCGACATCGGTTTCCCGATAGGCGCATTCCTCATTACGTTTCTGGAAGTACACAGACAATTTCGGGAATGCGTACTGCGTGATTATCTTTTCGACTGAGTAAATTTGCCAGCAGACTTAAAGGAAGAAGCAATAGCTATTGTTACAAGGGATCCAACTCTCAGTGTACGTCGAATCGCTAGATAACTAGGAGTGCCACGAACGACAGTTTGGCGAATTTTAAAACGTGAGGGCTTATATCCATATCACTATCGCAGGGGATACGGTTTGCTTGAGGCAGACCACTATGCTCGTCTAGTTTATTCTACCTGGATATTAAGACAGTCACGGCTTCATTTTAATTTCTGCAGAACAGTCCTCTGGACAGATGAATCTACGTTCCCGAGAAGTGGTGTTACAAATCTGAGAAACCTGCACAAGTGGTCATCAGAAAATCCCAAAGCTTTAGGCCCATCTAAATTTCAGCATGAATTTTCTATTAACGTTTGGGCGGCACTAATCGATGACTTGTTGATTGGTCCTGTCGTTCTTCCTGGGAGGTTAAATTCGGATAATTACTTTCAATTTCTTATTGACGCACTGCCAGGTCTTTTAGAGGATGTCCCACTGAATGTTCGACGAGACATGTGGTTTCACATGAAATTTGTTCTTGAATAATCGAAGAAACTTTTTTTTTTTTTAATTTTTATTTATTTAAAATTATAACAATTTTATTATTTGGTACAATAATTATAATATTCAATGATATTATTCGTTTCAGTATGTGAGTACAACTGCTATGATATTTTAGTCTATGTATAAAGTAAGAGTAAAGTATTGTCGATAATAAATCGCTTGTGTTTGTTGTTTCTTCGGTCGGGTGGCCCACTTGACAGACGTTGGTTTGTACATCAACATTCCTTATACAGAGTGTGACATAATTCATGGATGAGGCACCATCACATTTCAGAAATGCTTTCCGAAAATGGGTTGATGTCAATTATCAAAGATGGATTGGTCGAGGTGGTCCTGTTGCATGGCCACCCAGATCACCCGATCGTAATCCCCTTGACTTTTATTTATGGAAGTACATGAAAAATTTAGTCTACGCGCAAGTTTCGACACAAGAGAAGAGTTGTTGGATCGTATTCACCTGGCTGCCGAGTAAATCCGACAAAACAAATATGAAATTCGGATAAGTATTTCTTCTGTTGGCTTACGGGAACAAGCCTGCCTTCAACAAGGAGGTGGACATTTGGAAAATACTATTAATTGGGCTTTTTTAAATAAAATCAGTTTTTATTGACTTTGGCATTACATTTCTTTTCATGATCTGACAATAAAATTCATAGATCTGTAACTTTGAAACAAATAAAAATGGATATACAAGTTTTGCGTTTTCGTTACTTAAAATGAAGTCTACTTTACACTCCTAAAATTTGAACATAACGATACGAAACACTTGTATATCAAAATAAATCATATTTGTAATTGAATATTATTGAAGAGAAAATTGTAGGAGATGTTCAAATAACTCCATATTTTGCTTATGACAGGGCGCTAATCGATAAAAAAAAATGTTGTCGTACACGTAATTGCATGTGAGGTGTACTGCTATTACAAGCGTCAATAATAATTTGTCGAAGTTCTTATAAGTTATGAGCCCTGTTATGCTCATGTGTGTATATAGTCTGCTGTAGGTAACCCCACAAGAAAAAGTCGAGAGGTGTCAAATCCGGAGACATGAGAGGCCATTAAATTCTATTAGAGCTTCTGACGCGGTTAGGCAACGTTTCATAAGGAAACTGTTTTAATAGTTAAAAAAGCTATCTTGAAATAAAAGAGAAATAACAAAGAAACCAACTAAAATTTTTAATGAATGAGAACAAACAGTATATGCTACTTCAATTGATAAGATACGAGGAATGTCAAGACAGACCCTAACTGGTTAACAATACGATTATTAATGAATCTCATCTGCATAAGGGTATTACACAATTTCCACTTTTATTTTTAACCCTATTATAGTGAACAGTGCATATGTATTTTATCGCGTACCTTCCTACAATATTTTCCAGGCCGGTATGTTATGATTAGAGACCGGACGCATCAGGCCGAAATTATGAAGGACTATATAAATAGTCTATGACATCGCCAAGAACAACACGCAGTTATTGAATAGCACTATTCATTCGGTTAACCGCACATCTATTTTTTTTCATTGAATTGTGACGCAATTACTTCAATATTATATTTAAATTCCTTTCTTCATGCGCTTAGATAGAAGCGTGAGGAGTTTTTATTATTTATTTTATTTATTAGTTTATATTTCGTAAGATAAATAAAGTACGGTGAGTTAGTTTCTTTTTTTCCTTGTTTTAATTGTTAATTATATTAATTACATACTTCGTAATTTTTGTAATAGGTCCTGTTTAAATATCGTTTCAGCGAATCTACTTCTCCTAATTATTTTGACGTTAGTGTCCAGTGAATTTCGTTAAGTTTCAATAACTTACGCATACATTTTTAATTTTCGTTTATTTAGATCTAGAACATTATTTAAGTTACTTTTTCAGATATGATATGGAACAACGTCGAGTATGACATCGTGAAACAATGGCGAGTTGGATTAAGGATCAAACTGATTGTATGTCCATTGCCAGTGATTTCGAAATTTATTGCAAAGTCTGTAAAATATAGTTAAAAAATTCCAAGAAATCGCACGTAAAACGTCACTTAGCATCGCAAACACATACACAGAAATTAGACCTGTTGGAATCTGATAATTTTAACGAAGAACTCTGTGAAACTTTAATGGCGGAAATTTTCCATTTAATATCTACTACTATCACATTGCCAAAAAATAAAGTTGAACAAATTATTCCTTCTGGGAATATAACACTTCTAATGTCACTGATATATTATGTTTCTAAGTGCTACACGAAAGCAGTAGAACGCATTAGAAGCCGTCTTTCAAATCAGTACCTATGGATAGGTGCCGATAAACTGTCGATATATTAGGACACTGTGTGGTAAATGTTGTAGCTGGTGTACTACATTCAACTATTCCATATAACGCATATGTAATATCCACAAAAGTTATAAATACCGTTGATTCGGAAACATCAGCTTAAACCATTTACGAGAATATGCACCAAATGCTTCATTAGGACGACAGTTCAAAACAGGCAGACTATTAAAGAAAACATATCTTAATATGCTGCATAATACTTGTGTAGCACATGCTCTCCTCAGAATCTGTGAATATATCAGAGACACCTTTCCGGAAGTTGATACACTTTTATCCGCTTCTAAAAAAGTTTTTAGAAAAGCACCACTGAGAGTAGCTGTTTACAGGGAAAAACTTCCATCTTTGTCACTGCCTGCCTCTCCAGTAATTACTAATGGGAAACATGGTTGGAAGCTACTAGTTTTTATGCAGAGAATTTCGATATTTTACAAAATTTCGTTACATGTTACATGTTACATGTTACATTAAAGAAAACATATCTTAATATGCTGCATAATACTTGTGTAGCACATGCTCTCCTCAGAATCTGTGAATATATCAGAGACACCTTTCCGGAAGTTGATACACTTGTATCCGCTTCTAAAAAAGTTTTTAGAAAAGCACCACTGAGAGTAGCTGTTTACAGGGAAAAAATTCCATCTTTGTCACTGCCTGCCTCTCCAGTAATTACTAATGGGAAACATGGTTGGAAGCTACTAGTTTTTATGCAGAGAATTTCGATATTTTACAAAATTTCGTTACATGTTTAAGTGACAATGCTCGAAGTATTTTTGAGTGCAAGGAACTAATACAGATGCCAAATTTACAAATTTAAAAAATCAGTTGTACTTTCTACAGGAACATTTTGGAAAATTGACAAAACTAATCACTTATTTTGAAAATCAAAATCCCAAATTAAATGATGGATTAACCACCATGTGACTCCTAGAATTTTCAAGTAGTTGTTTTTCCAAACTTTCATTTGAGTTGGCGAATCCATTATTGTCTGTTCCATTTTTTGCGTTTGGGTTTGCGAATTCTCTTATAGTCGTTTTTCTAAAGTTTCCACACTGTCTAGATTCTTCTGTTCCATTTGAACTTGTGAATGTAGTTGAAGCTGTTCCATTTTTTTCCAAATGTCCGCTTAGTCCGTTATTTATTAGTTAATTTCACGCTGACACTACTGTGAACTTGTCCTGGGATCGTTTAAATTAAACTAACGGTAATTAAAACCGCACTATATTAATAATAAAATACACTAATAAAACTTAATGACTATAACAGTAATAACATTTATTTACATTCACATATATAACAATGTTTGTATATTTATTTCACATTAACCAGGCCACGCTTGCTGCTTGAATGTCTTCTACTTAGCGAGCGCCATGTATATACTTAACCCTCCTATATTGGGTGTTTTCCAGAAGGCTTTATATATATATATATATATAAGTTTCCACACTGTCTAGATTCTTCTGTTCCATTTGAACTTGTGAATGTAGTTGAAGCTGTTCCATTTTTTTCCAAATGTCCGCTTAGTCCGTTATTTATTAGTTAATTTCACGCTGACACTACTGTGAACTTGTCCTGGGATCGTTTAAATTAAACTAACGGTAATTAAAACCGCACTATATTAATAATAAAATACACTAATAAAACTTAATGACTATAACAGTAATAACATTTATTTACATTCACATATATAACAATGTTTGTATATTTATTTCACATTAACCAGGCCACGCTTGCTGCTTGAATGTCTTCTACTTAGCGAGCGCCATGTATATACTTAACCCTCCTATATTGGGTGTTTTCCAGAAGGCTTTATATATATATATATATATATATATAAGTTTCCACACTGTCTAGATTCTTCTGTTCCATTTGAACTTGTGAATGTAGTTGAAGCTGTTCCATTTTTTTCCAAATGTCCGCTTAGTCCGTTATTTATTAGTTAATTTCACGCTGACACTACTGTGAACTTGTCCTGGGATCGTTTAAATTAAACTACGGTAATTAAAACCGCACTATATTAATAATAAAATACACTAATAAAACTTAATGACTATAACAGTAATAACATTTATTTACATTCACATATATAACAATGTTTGTATATTTATTTCACATTAACCAGGCCACGCTTGCTGCTTGAATGTCTTCTACTTAGCGAGCGCCATGTATATACTTAACCCTCCTATATTGGGTGTTTTCCAGAAGGCTTTACGCCGTGTTGGCTTCGCATGACAGGCAACGTCATTGAATGACTCACATCTTCGTATTATGATATTCCAATGGAGTTTGTATCTTTGGTTTCCAAGAATTTTTGTAGGTTTATATTTATACTAGGGTGTAGATATATTATTAATGATATATTTTTGTGTTATTGCTCGGTGTAGTGTTTTAGCTGCTTTATTATGTCTACTAATATATTCTATTCCTGCTAGCGTTTTACATTCCGTAGTATGTGCTATGGTGCGATATGTATGTGGTATATGTTTACTTTTTAAAATTTTTAAACGACATTTTCCTAAATCAATAACTTGGTTATCTGCTCCGTCTTTAAAAAATGAGAATTTTAAAGAAAGAGCGTTTTTTTTCCGTATATTAGCTTTGTGTGTTTCGTTTATTTACTTTTTATATTAGAAAAGATAGGTAAGATATAAGTAATATTTTTCTTACTATTTATGTTATTTCTAATCAAATAGTTCTTGTGCGCGTAAAAGAAACATAAAGCAGGAATAGAAGATATCATTCAAGCGATTCAAAGAGAAAACGATTAACGTGAACTAAATATAAATTTTAGATAATAATGGCAAAATTAAATATGAGCACTGTAATCCTATATTTACGAATCGATTTTTCTGGAAACATGATTTACTGTTATCAGATCTAATATACATACTAAATCACTTACACCACCATCAACTTTTGTTCACGCTGATTTTGATGATATGATGTGAACTTCTCATGTGTTCCCTCCAGTTCTTAAGGGCAAACAAGCCTTATTTATTAGGCATTTTTCAAGAAGTGGGAATTTTTTAAAATTTATATAGGGTGTAATATTTAAATGTAATTTTAATTATGTACGTACTTTTAAAGTTTCTGTAATTATTGTACTAACTAGAACATTGATTGTATTTATAAATAATAATTCGGAACAAAGTACTGTACAAATTCAGTTGATTATTATTAAACCCATTATTCCCTTTCGGGACGTAGGGTAATTATACATTAAATACTCGTATAGCAAGTATGTGCACTTATAATGTCTCTATGTATTTTTTCCATTTTATTCGGTCCTGGGCAATGCTCCTCAGTTGTGGGATGGACTTGTTAGTCTCTTCCATAACTGTTCTCCTCCAGGTGGTGCGTGGTCTGCCTCTCGCTCTCTTTCCTTGTGGCTTCCAAAGTAGGACTGTGTGAGCTGGTGTATCAACTGGCTTTCTTAATGTATGACCAAGCCATTTATATTTCCTTCTCTTAATGTCTTCATTTATGTCGTTTTGTTCTGTTCTATGCCATAGTTCAGCATTTGATATTCTTTCCGGCCACCATATTCCTAGTATATTTCTAAGGCATCTGTTTATAAAAGACTGGAGTTTTCTCTTGATTGTTGAGGTAACCATCCAGGTCTCTGAGCCATAGAGGAGAACTGGTTTCACTGTTGAGTTGTACACTTTGATTTTTGATGATAAGCACAAACTTTTAGAGCGCCATATTTTTCTCATACTTGCAAAAACTTTCCGTGCCTTGTCTATTCTTCGCTGTATATCAGATAATGTTCCTCCATTGCTCGAGACAACACTGCCAAGGTAAGTGAATTCCTCCACTACTTCTATCTGTGTGCCTTCGACTTCTATGTTTGTTGTATCTTTGGTGTTAATTTTCAACATTTTAGTTTTATTTTTATTTATGCTAAGGCCATTCTTTTTTGATTCCGCAACAAGGTCATTAGTTTTACTCTGCATGTTCCTAATGTTCGATGAAAAAAGGCATACATCATCTGCGTATTCGATGTCCTCCAAAACTTCCGTCAGCCCCCATCGTATTCCTCTCTTCTTGTTATTTGTTGTTGCGTAGAGTACCGTGTCCAACATTATCAAAAAAAGCAGTGGTGAGAGTATGCAGCCCTGTTTAACACCCGTACTAGCGACGAAAGGTTGTGACAGCTCTCCCTCATGGAGTACTCGACATTGATATCCTGTGTATCCTTCCCTAATCAGTTGGATTATTTTTTGAGATAGACCTTTATTCTTGAGTGCTATCCATATATTTTCCCGATTTACCGAGTCAAATGCTCGTTCGTAGTCTATAAATAACAACTGGAGTGGTGATTCGTATTCGAGTGATTCTTCTATTATCATTCTAATTGTGTTAATGTTGTCTACACAGGAGCGTCCACGTCGGAATCCGTTTTGTTCTTTTCTGATGGTATAGTCAAGAGAGTCGTTGATTCTATTTAACAGTATGCGGCAGAAGACTTTAAATGTGACATTCAACATGCTGATACCTCTCCAACTTTCGCAATGTCGCAGGTCGTTTTTTTTGGGTACTTTTATAATCAATCCTTCTTTCCAGTCTTTAGGGAATTTTTCTTCATTCCAAATTTTCTGGATAAGGGGTAGCAATATTTTTGTAGTTGCATTTACATCGATCTTCAAGATGTCAGCTGTTATCATATCATTTCCTGCCGATTTTCCATTTTTCATTTTTTGCAATGCATTTATCACTTCCTCTCTTGAAGGAACATCGGTGTTGATGGGCAGTTCCTGCACTATTTCTTCCTGCAATAGCTGTAATTTGGTCCCATTGATATTCATTATCTCTTCGAAGTATTCTTGCCATCTTTTTAGTTGTTGTTGCTTGTTATATAAGTTGTCTCCGTCCTTATCTTTTAATGGTAATTCCCTAGTCTTTTTCCTGTTTCCTGCTAGCTGATTTATCCTTTTGTATAGTTCTCTACTGTCCATTTTGTCCGCTGCAGTCTGTGCTTCATTTGCCAGTTGTTCTATGTGTCTCTTTCTATCATTTCTTATACTTCTTCTTATCGTTTTGCTACATCTTGTATACTCTTCTTGTATTTTCCTTTTTTTTGTTTCATCTCTGATTCTTAACATTTTCTCTTTAATTCTCCTTCTTTCCTCAATTCTAGTCCATGATTCATTGCTCATCCATTCCTTGCTGTCTCTTGTGGTTTTTGACGTTGTTTACAGCTCACAGTATACAACGTTTTAATTTTTTGCCACATCTCTTCTATCTCTAGAGTGTGGTCTATGTTTTGAGATAAATTTTCTATTTTCTGTATTATTTCCTTTTTTGCACCTTCGTCTAACTTATGTGGGTCCAATAGTCTTTTTGTCTTTTTGTATGTTTGCAAATTCTTTTCCCCTTGTTTTTATAATTACCAACATCCAGTTTGATTCTGGCTACGACTAAGTGATGGTCTGACCCTATATCTGCCCCTCTTCGGTTTCTGACATCTAGCAGCGCTTTACTCCATTCTTGCTTTATACAGATGTGGTCGATCTGGTTCTCAGTTTTTCTATCCGGCGATACCCACGTTATTTTATGGCATGTTTTATGTTCGAACATTGTACCACCTATATGTAGCTCAAAGTTGCCGCATAATTCTAGTAGTAGTTCACCATTTCCATTTCTTTTCCCTATCCCATGTACTCCGATGATTTCTTCAAAGTTTTCTGTGTGGTTTCCCACTTTAGCGTTGAAATCACCCATTAATAAGAGTATGTCCTTTTTATTGATTTTTGTTAACGTATTATTTAATGTGTCATAAAAACATTCTTTTTCTGTTGTTTCTGTTGGCGCATAACATTGAACTATGGTGACATGATGTCCATTTAGGATTATTCTTGCAGTAATTATTCGTTCATTTATGGGATTCCATTCTATTAGGTTTTGTTGGAGATGGGGGCTTAATAATATTCCTACTCCATATTGGTGTGGTTCGCCTTCCTTCATCCTTGAGTATATAAACGTGTGCTTGTCGGATGTGGTAATTTTATTGTTTCCCGTCCATCTCACCTCGCTAATTCCGAGAAGATCCAGTTTGTATCGCTGCACTTCTCTTATCACCTGCTCGAATTTGCCTTCTTGATAAAGCGTTAATACGTTCCATTGGCCAATTTTGTATTTTTTATATGTTGTACGTTTCAGTTGATGCATTAATTTAATAAACAAAGAACAAGAATTTCTAGATTCCATTCCCAAAGAAATCCTGGTTTGGAAGTGAAGGAGTCATATGAAAGCCAATGTGGAAGCACATGATGTAGAGAGCGGAATAGATGGAAGTCTGAGGATGAGTGTTATCGTACTTCAAAATAACTTGATGATGTCTTCCCGGTCATGTTTGAATTGTGGTCTCAAGCCGACGGAGAAGTTGTGAGAGTAAATCTCTGTAGTCATAGCTACATTCCTCGGAAGCAATGCATAGTGGACTATGCCTTTTCTATCCCATCGGATGCACAACATCAACTTACGCGGAGTATCAGCTCATGCTCAGACAGTTGCTTCAAAATAACTTGATGATGTCTTCCCGGTCATGTTTGAATTGTGGTCTCAAGCCGACGGAGAAGTTGTGAGAGTAAATCTCTGTAGTCATAGCTACATTCCTCGGAAGCAATGCATAGTGGACTATGCCTTTTCTATCCCATCGGATGCACAACATCAACTTACGCGGAGTATCAGCTCATGCTCAGACAGTTGCCTTTTTGTTAGGACCAAGCCATTCTTTTCTTGTCTTGATGTTAACATAAAGGTACCATTTTTCGTCACCAGTAACAATACGAGACAAGAACGGCTGATAATGTTGATAAGTTAAACGATAACGAGCTAGCAAAGACATGCTAATGATTTTACCAAACCCAGTTTTGAACTTGGCCCATGGAATGCAAAAGACGTATTAAGATAGATTGGACTAGACGTTAAGAATCGCGAATGTCAAAATGGCTCTGTTTGAATCAAGACAACCATTTCCATGTTGTACTCTTCCCAATTACGTTCTCTTTTTTTCCGTTAGCGGTACAAATTGTTTTAGTGACTTCTGAAGCATTAACTCCTCTGTTGGACTCTAACAAAAGGATATGTGGGAAAAGTGGCATTTTTTCTATTCGACGTTCAATTTCCATAAAATTAATACAATCAATTGACAACTCCAAGAAATATTCAACCAAATAATAATACGACATTAAAATAACTATGCCTAAAAACTTTTTTCAATGCATTCTCATTTAAGAAATCACTCCCTACGAACCCTAGGAACTTATGTATTAAATTGATATTTTTCTTTGCATATGCATACTGCGAAAATTAAATATAAAACTGACTAAAGAAATAAATAACGTGAATAGAAGTTAATCATAATTTTCAAACTAATTTTAAAGTAAAATAAAAGAATATTCTAACATCGTTAAAATACAATTGTTGTTCAATTTTGATCTGGTGCAAGTTGTGTAGAAAACAATTGTTAAATAAATACAGAGTATAGAATTAATGTGAGTGTAATTGTTCTTATAGATTTATGTAATTCACATGTTTAATGAAAAGTTACGTATATTTACTACCTCATTCATATATTCATGTTGCATTATTTTGTACACGTACGAGCTCCACAGGCCATATGGTCTATGACACGTACACTTAATTGAAACTGTAACATAATGAATACTTCATCAACTATTGGGAATAAAATTAACATAGAAAACAAAACTTGATTTGACATTTTTATATTTCATTTCAACTTCAAAAACTAATTTAAGTGAAAGGTATAGGATACTAAAAATGTTTCCTTCGTATTAATTATGGGTTTTTAGAGTAAAACAAAAACAAAATATTTTGTTTAGTTGCGGTTGATTATATTGTTTCAGTTTTGCTCAGATTTGTAATAACTAGGGATAGGTAGTCAGGGGTATACAACGTCAGTGCCAGAGATGGGGCTAGAACATCGTGAATTCCGATTTAACATTTTTCATACGCGAAACAAAATACGTATGGAGAAACAAGTTTACTAAATAAGAGTAAATACATCTTTTCCAGAAGGAATAATGCAGCGTTTATGAAACGTATCACACATCCTGACTGTTCATCGTTTATATCCAGAGTGCAAATGATAGTAAATCCCCAATAAATGTTTCATATGCTCATGTGATAATAACTGTTTGTCACCGTAAATTCATTTTACGTATACATTGAAAACGACCATTCAACATCTTCCGATGATATAGGCACATATTTAAAGTAAATATTTTTTTTAGTGACGACGTATTTACCCCCGGTTCGGAAAAATCTACTTCTTTAAATCGTATAAGCCAACAATTCGGCGTACAATACGAAATCGGGGATTTTATTTAGAACTGCTTCAAATTTTCTTTTTACGAGTACATTATCAGCAGCAGCTCCAAGTAATTGGAAAAGGAATTGACGAAGATCATATACAATATCCATGATGTTAATTATAGGATATTGTAGGTTGGTCGGAGTAACCTCTAGATAGTTGCAGTTATTCTAAAATAATATCCATGAATATTGGTTAAATCTACCTGGGTCCATAAATACTTGTAGGGTGGTCGGAGTAACCTCTAGATGGTTGCAGTTATTCTAGAATAATATCTATGAATGTTGGTTAAATCTACCTGAGTTGAGCGTGTATAATAGAAACAGCATCATTCGCATCCAGTAGCTGTGTTATACCTTTAACCTCGTCAAAATGCATGTGATAATAGAATGCTTCTTCCATCAATGTGCCCCAACGCGTTACAACAGGTCCTGGTGGTAAGATACATGTAGCAGTTTTTCTCTAAATAAATTCTTGCGTGCAGGTGCCTTCACAGAAACTTTATTGACAGAAGGTTCAATTTATCTGCATTCGGGTACCATTTTCTGACTTCCTCTAAGATGAGCATGTACTAAACATGTAATATGCGTCATACGACTGTATATTGTAAGAGCCAATATATGCAGCTCCATCTGTTACAAATAATAACACTTTTTCTTTTTTTATATCGTGCTTTTCATCCCATAGTGATGTTTTCAAACACGTGTTAAGGTGTCAAAATCTGCATTTTTGTCTAAAACACTTTCAAATTTAATTAGAACACTTTCACTTTTTGTGTCTTCTACATCATACAATTGTGCATGAACATCTTTAACGATTTGCAGTGATTCCTCTAACGACAGCGACGAATTTTCTAATTTTGTTATTGCTTCTTCTAGTCCCAAGTAATTCTCACGAATACTTTGTAAATCCATTTTAATCTGGGCATCTTGAAATTTTTTCTGGCTTGTATTGATAGCTGCACCTTCTTTCGGATCGAATGACAAAACCACGTCCTTAACTTTTTCAAAATTTTCATGATAGTAAAACCCCGCCCGTCAGGGGTATGGGGACACAATTCGTGAAATTTCCAAATACGTTTTGGAGATTTCAGGAATACTGCCTTTGTACTCGATATTAAAGCATCTACCTCTGGATAACATCTACGAACCTGTTCTGCCACAAGGTGTAGAGCATGTAGTTTACAAGTAACATGTAACAAGTTAGGACAATATTTTCTAAGAGACCGGCCTACAGAACACATGGTTGCGGCACCATCGGTCATAAACATTTATACTTGGTCTTTCGAAAGCTTAAATTCTCTAAAAAAATCTAGCACCTCTGAAATTTTTTCGGCATTACATTGTTCTAGTCGTCTGGTTGCTAATAAAATTGAAGACGTTGGTTGATGTGGTTCCATATTACGCGCCATCATATTAACTACAGATTGTTTTTTGCTCAGTTGTTTCGTCCACACATAACCACAGTTTTTTACTTTTCAGGTCGGCTTTGATTTTATTTTCAACCTGTTTACGCACCGATGGTAAATTCCTTCGTAACGTTGTCGTGCTCGGTAATGTTTGATTCGCTTATTTATTACAAAATGAAATAAATTAATCATTACTTAACAAGGTAAACGGCAGTTTACACACAATCATAGTTACACATAGTTCATGTACAAACTGTTGTTGATTAATTTTGTTATTATTGTGCTTCGAACTGCTTACGTGTTCTTTACAATGTATTTTTGACCAACACATTAGATATGTATTGCACACTAAACATTTAATTTTTGAGCCATCGTATATTAAGTTCGAGAAATCCATAATAAACTTATTCACTTTGTCTGACAACGGTCGTTTTCTCGATTTATGTGTCGGCGACATTTTATTGCGTATGCTTACACTTACATGCAGTCTAAGCAAGTACCAAACACATACTGAATGCTTTTTATTAGTTCTGATGCAATACAATCATCCTCACATCGGCGTACATGGCGCGCACGGAAATTGGTCTGCTCTAACTATCAGTATTGACCTTACGCTATCCTACAAGTTCCCCGCTTCTCTATTCATTCTTTATGCTTGAATAATTCTTGTTCGATGATATTAATGTTTTGTGTTAAATTACAAGAGGCTTAATTTAGTATATACAATCACACGACAAGAAAGCAAAACGTTTACATCTATTCAAGTTATATTTTAATAATACAAGTCTTTATCAAAAATGAAATTTTACTAAAATTTCTGTTTCTCTCTTGAATATATTTTAATATATCTTTTAATTATCACATTAAGTTACAATTCAAGGCGTTTATTGTTCGCCAGGGATTCGGATTTTCCAAATAAAGCATATTCTAATTTTTCAAAGTCAAATATTTCGTTAAGTAATATATTTTACAAGCAAGTAATAATATAAACACAGGTGCTGTTATTATTTAGTTTATAGAATTTTCACTTTTTTTCCCAAACAAAATATTTCCAAGAAATTTCTTGAAAATAGCTACTTCTACTTTCCCGTTTACAAGAATCACAATCACCAATTATTTGGATGAATAGGAGAATATTAAATAACCTTTCAAGCATTAATTCAGTAGTTTTATTGCGTTTCCTTTGACGATGCTTTACTATATACAGCAGCCACTCACCGTGTTTGTAAGAGGGAAATAAATCTAGACAATCCTCAAACCGTTAACCAAATGTGTATTCTTGCTACGTACCCATGCGTTTAATAATGAATCGAGCGTCCTTTTGGTAATCGTTAATATGTATGTGACTAATACACTGCTTTTCCTTCTAAATAGAGAGAAGTGAATAAACCAGAACTTCTATCCTTTATTAAAACGTACATGTAATACTAAAGTATGAAATGCAAGTTTTGTTTCACTTATCGCAACCTATGGTCCATAACAAACAGAAGTGTAGTTCATTCCAAGTTATGCAAATATAGTAGAATATTTCCTTTCTCCAGAATAAACATGTTAAATATTGCCAAATTAAGCAGATCTAAATAGTTAGTCTGTACACTATCATGTTTATACATTGTTATTGTATTTATATATTTATTTTTATTATCAAAAATGTACCCTGTTTGTAACAAATTTGTAATTAAAAGAACTAAAAAAAGAAAACTCAGATTAGACATGCGGCTATTGAAGTCAAAAACAAAAGAATATATTATTAGCTACTAGCAATAGCGAAAAGAAATGTGTAGATCATAGAAAAGGAAATTTAGTGGACAAGAACTAGAAAAAAGTATAAAGAAGAAATTCAAGA
The DNA here is from genome assembly GCA_935421215.2 of Melolontha melolontha. Classification (NCBI taxonomy): domain Eukaryota; kingdom Metazoa; phylum Arthropoda; class Insecta; order Coleoptera; family Scarabaeidae; genus Melolontha; species Melolontha melolontha. The sequence goes on along the minus strand of OW285237.1, from coordinate 125,349,487 downwards.
AACTCTTACAAGTATATGAAGAAAATGAGAGCTGTATATATAGAGATAGATACAAATAAATTAATTTAGTAACTAACAAAGAAGAAATAACAGCATAATAATATTACTTCGAGTAGCTGCTGAATGAACGAGTATCTATTGTGAACAAATAACAGGCCTTGGTAAAGGCGGAGTTGAAGAAATGAATATATAAACTCCCAGAGAATGGCTAAAATTTTCTAAAGCCTAAAGTTTATGACCTGCTGCAGGAAGTCTGGAATAAGGAGACAATATCAAGTGCTTGAAATAAAGCAGCTATATCATTGCTATATATAAAGTAAAATGTAACCAAATAGAGCAACCACATAGCAAAACACTTCTCGAAATGGTTCAGAAATAGTTAGCTACATTACTGAAAATAAAACTGAAAAAACACACAGATGGTATTCGCCAAGATTACTTGGCCAATGTGAATTTCGGAGGTATAGTACAGCAGACAACTTCTAATAAATTGCTTTGAATACAGATTCTTGTCGGTCTCTCTTTGATTGTGTTTGAACTAGCACATAATTCGGTAAATACAAGAAAACTAATCGAAAGCATTAAAACAATTTACAATAAAAATTTTGTTTTTAATAATTTAGTCCAAATCACGGCTGTAAGAAATCTTACGCACAGTAAAAACTAACGAAAGAATGTCTCACCAATTCAGAATATAGGTAGATACAATCCAGAAAATAGGTAGATACTGGTTAAGCAAAGATACTTTCTAAATTTTCAACTATATTGTCAAGTATATACTTGCAATTGATAACATTTTAATTTTTTAATCCAACATCTATTTATTGAGAATGCCATTTTGTACAGAACTTATTAAATACTGTAATACTAATTATATAACGGGTGTTCATTTGAAAAGTCAATCTAGTAGCATGTGATTTACTGAGAACATTTTGAAGTATGTCGTAAATTAAAATTTACTACTTAACCTACGAAGTCATATATTTTGACAGTTTCATACATACAAATAAATAACAAATAATAGGTATTTATTGAAAACTATAACAAATGTTGAAAATGTTGTCCTTCATGATCAATGCACTTTAAAATCGTCTGTTCAAAATTTCTTTATTTAAACCAGAATCGACGCACGATTATTTTATGGACTAACTGATATTTGTGATTGACATTATCAAATGTCATTTGGATTTACGTTTACGGAACAACAAACACATACTAATATATATGCGTCTTATTCTATCAAAATTTCAAAGTAACCTAGATTGACTTTTTAAATGAACACATGTTACTATTTTATATAATTTTCATTGTCATTTTTATATAATTTAGCTCTTGATAAAGATTTAAAATAAATCGAAATCTTGATTTATTTTGCAAGCGTTTTTGTATATTTACAAGCCTAATTAACTACTAAACCGGTTATAGGAGGTTTAAAAATAAAGTAATGACTGTTTTAAATAGTCTCGTTCAAAGAAGTTGACTTGGGAAGCCACATAGCGCTACAGACAATAAATTAATTTTTCGTGACAGCGCTTCAGCTTAGATACGGGAATCGCCATCAGCTAGTCGGTTACAGCCTTTTCAATGTTTTCCAATACATCAAAACGATGTCCTTCGAGATTAATTTTAATCTTAAAAAAAAAGCCAAAAGATCTCAAGCCGGGTGAATAAGGTTAGTTGTATTATGGTGGTCATGTAGCCATGTTCTTCATGTTCAGTCTCACACGAACGTCTCTCTTTCGAAGTCTTCTCTATAAAAAAGAACCTCTCGGTGCAGGACAGCACTATCGCCTCGAGATACAAATTCCTTATAGAGAATTCCATAGCTACAAAAAAAGCAAGTCAATATACTTTTATGGCGCTTCGTTTCAAGATCATATTCAAAAATCAAAAATTCGTAACATGTTCCAGAAAATAAAGGTTATTGCCAAAGCGCCTCAAAAAGTCATTTTTGAGGCAGTTCGGAACTACTTACACCCTCACTTTCTTCATCCCCAATTTATTCGTCAAAATCCGATTAACGGTTGTCACATTGTGCCTAAGTCTGATAACGCACCATTGCTCAGAATTGTTGTTACTCATTTCCAAAACGCATTAGAAAATCCTGTTCAATTAAAGAATTGCGACTGACCATCAAGTGAATCTAAGTTCAAACTCGTACTAAAGATGTCTCAAATGCCAGCCTTAACGCCGAAGAGGAAGTCAATGGTGTTGCCAAATTGAATGCTACACTACGAGTCTCATTACTTTATTTAACTTCCCATACTTTTTAAAACTCTTCTTTTATAAAATGTACTAATGGAAATCGCAGAGAACTAGGTACATATTAATCTAGGCCAGTTTTCTATTCATTAATATACTACATACGCATGAGGTGGCAAAGATATAAAATAGCTTCCTCCGAATCTACAAAATGCTATATGTAACCATTTAGGTTAAAAGGAAACATCCTAGAGTTTTTTTTTGTCTGAAAAAGTGCGAAAAGTATTTATGTCAGGTAGAAAACAAAAATATAACTAAGAATAATAAAAATTAAATAAGAAACTTAATTTCCATAACCTCATTATTATCATTGAATAATTATTGAATCGCTGACGAAATTTTTATCTTCTAGGTATATCTACAGAAATTATTTCATAGATCGCTTGTAAACGGTATTGATGTACTCGTAAGTGCAGAGGATTTTTAAGGATAAGAAAAAAATGGAGAATAGATATACTGAAATGACCATTCGTGATAGCTTCATCTGCAAATTCCTCTAGAAAATCTTCGCATTTCGTTCTTACAGAATAAATCCATTCACAATTGAGTTTTCTGCCATTTCTTAAATAAATTTCCACTATAAATATATCAATTTTCTTGTTCACTCAATAAACCCATTATTTATTGACAAATATTCAAAAATACTTGATACAGATTATCAACTTTATAAATTATTTGCAGTCCATTTTTCTAGATATATCAGTTTATCTCCGACATGACTACTGTATCAATCTTTCTCGTTCACAGTCTACTCTGACATAAAAAATTATGGCTCAGTCGTTATATTCCAGAAAAGTATTATTTTAAATAGAACATTTAAATAGGAATCAATTTGTTAGTAAAAATATCCTCGAAATTTAAATTATGTCAAAAACTGTAAAGTATAAGCGCAAATATCTTTAAATTTTGAAATAATATCAATTCTTGTATAACGATAAATAATTTCTTAAAAGGTAAAAGATGTTTACCGTATTTTTAACTCACTCGGTACATTGTAATGTACCATATATATATATATATATATATATATATATATATATATATATATATATATATATATATATATATATATATATAAAGAGTTCAGCATTATAAAAATTGTATCTTTTTTTCATATACCTACAAAAACAAATTTTACTACAAAATATTAACTTTACAAATCTAAACTTATTGTGTTAAGAGTGACATTGTTCAGTGGTAGTTTCAATATATATAACAAATAATAACGACATATGTTTATGAATTTACATGTAGTTACCAATGTTATGGACAGGAATTTTTTTGCAGAAAGCAGCCGGCATGTTAACGGTGATGCCAGAACGAAGAAAATATCGACATCAGAGTCCGTGCATTCTAAAACAAGATTCTCGGATACAGAAGAAGAAGATATACACGGTCGGTAAGTTTCATATATTTGTGTATTGTTTACAAATACGAAAGTAGCAGTAATAATATATACAGTTAAAAGTCATATCTTTACAAATTCTTAATCCTTTACCAGAACAATAGTTATAAGTTGTAATTATTATTAGAAACGAACTTATTCTAGAAGTAATACTCTAAATAAACAAAATTGTCCTGTACCAAATGAAAAAGCATTGTTATGTACAATATGATACTGTAGTTTATCACTTTAACAGGAGAGATAATGTACTCATACATTAATTCTATATTTTTTCGCATTTTGACAAGTAATGTGCTTCTTTACTACAATCAAAATCGTTTATTAAAGTGGCACTTTACCACATAGATACGTCACTTTACTACATAGTTATGTCATGTCAATAAAACACAGTTTGACAGAAAATTATTTATTTAAATATTGGAATTGGAACTATTGTGAAATATATTAAAAGTACAATTATTCAAATTTGAAAACCTAACAACACCCATTTTATTCAATTCTATTTGCTCTTTCTGAAAATTATTATAATTCTCCATCTGTATTCCTGAATGATTGTTAATTTGTATAGTACTTTTCAACATTGAATATATAGACCACAAACTGGATGCCTTAAGGACTTTTGCCTAAAATAATGAAAGACATTGTATGAATAACACTAAAATATATAGAAACAAATAGCTTACCTTCTCAAAAAAATACGCTAGCATTACACTTTCATCAATTATTAGTGCTTTTTTTGTTATCTTCCAATTACAAATTGCATATGTCTTCTCGTATTTTTCTTTTGATTTCAAAGGAAGTAAACCCGAAGAGTAGTAAGACTCATTTTTAACTAAAACCCAAATCGACTTACAAAAAATGAAGTTTGTTTACTGTTATTGTGTCGTTATTATGTAAATAAACAAAGCCGAATCAGATTACGGAAAACCTATACAAATACCTACTATAACATTTTAAATTTTTAAGTTTATAATGCTTATTCTTGTAAAATGCGAAAAAATAGTGTAAACAAGCTCGTAAGAAAAGCAGTTTTACTAAACTCATGCAGCTTTAAGTTACTCGCTCGATCCGCTCGCTCGTACTCAAACGCTATATTCGTTTAGTAAAACATTGCTTTTCTATACTTGTTGTTTAATATACTATTGAACACACTTTTGTTGTTTCTATGTGGACTAAAATTATCAATTACAAATTAGTTTTAAAAATAGTTTAATCTTCTTCTAAGTGTTGTCTTGCTTTCACACAGATTTAGTCCAGTCGACAAATGAAAGGCAAATATGTATACAGATTAATTTGAGTATGTATAGGACGATCGATGTGCACAGAAATAGACATAAAGTAGATTTCGAAAGAGTTAAAGTAGTGCAGCTCAGTAAAGCTTTGTTTGTAGCATATGTACTCTCCTGAAACTGCCACACCCAGGAGTATATGAACAGCCTTAGGCTAGGCGTATACTAATACACAGGGCAGTTCAGGCAGTACAGAGCAGTTCAGCACAGGACAAACAAACACAGGCCAGGATGTGCTTTCAGTTGATGTCAGATCGATGCACTTATATTGATTAGATTAAGTTGATTTCATATACACTGAGTTTTCTAAGGCCACCGATTCTATAGATTACCAAGTTTTATTGAGGAAAGTAGAGTTACATGGATTTGCTCGTTCTCTAGTTATATTGATGTCATATTTTAACAATAGAAGGAACTATGTTTTTTATAATGGGGGTAGATCTTTTGATTTATTTTCAGTTTCAAACCAAGATGCATTATTTTTTTACTTTATGTGTTAATGTTCGCTTTAACTCCTTATCTTGCTTATTTTTTGCTCATGCAGATGATATCTAATTATATACCCCTGTATCTAATTCCACAGATTGTGTTAAATTACAATCAGCACTGAATTTCATGGTTTGCTAGTCATGTCTCAATAAGCTACATATAATTTTTAATAAGTGCTTTGTCGTAAGTTATTATCGTAAAATCAATCTAGTTAATTAACCGAATTGATTTTAAACGGAGTATCTGGACTTCAATACGTATATTCTATGAAAATTTGTCGAAATATAAATAAAATACAATGATTTAAAAGTTTCAAAGTTTTATTGTGGATTTTCACTACAACGTTGTTTCATCGCACTGAAGCTTCATCAGGTAGATGACTAATGGTAACTCTGCAATAGTACAAGTTATTATATATTTTTTGAAACGAAGTAGCCTTTACTTGATGGAAATTCATACTGCAATAAAAATGAAAAAGCAAATATTACTTAATTTCCACTTTAATGAGATAAAATCCCATTACAATTATTTCGACGCACACTGTTTTTCTCCCCCCTATTTTAGATGGTTAGACCAAAACTATTTTCGTTTCGATAATGTATACAAAGAATGGTTTAATAATGGGTAACCCACTAAATCCCCTTCTAGCTGAAATTTTTATAGATAATTTAGAAAAGAAAATTGAAAAATCGGAAAATTGGGGGAGTTACGACCACTTTTACAGCGGAGTACCCAAGGAAAGCAGAGCTAAGCAAGGAGTATCCATAGTAATCCACAGGAGAATGAGAAAGTACATCTCCACATGGGAACCGATTAATGAAAGAATGATAAAGATGAATCTGAAAATATTTGGACATAATGTGACTATCCTGGGAATATATGCCATTAATGACGACGAACTAGTCTACAATAAAGACTCATTTTATGAAAAACTAAATGAGGAAATAGGAAAAATAGAAAATCAAGAGAAATAATACTTCTAGGAGACCTAAACGGCAGAACAGGAAGAAAGCAGAAGGACCTGGTTGTTGGATAGTATGGAGAAGAAGTCGTCAACGATAATGGAAAACGGTTAATAGAAATATGTGAACAAAATCAGTTGACCATTCTTAATGGTCATTTTCAACATCGCGAGATCCATAAATACACATGGACACAGCCAACAAGGAATCTAAAAAGCGTTATTGACTACATAATAATTAAACAAAAATCAAGACTGAAGTTCCTAGATGTAAGAGTTCAGAGAGGTGCCTCATGTGGAAGCGACCACTACCTACTAAAAGGAACACTAATGTCACCAATAAGAACAAAAGAAGAACCGGACAATCCCAAAAAAAAGGGTGAAATAATAAACGAAGAAACCCCAAAAAGATTTAAAATTAACAGCCTCGAACACGAAAGTACAAAACTACTATACAACTCCAGGCTGGACAGCAAAATTCAGAATATAGAATTCACAAATATAGAAGAAGAATACGAATACATAAAGAGGGGTATATGCTCAGCGGCAGAGGAAGCATTGGGTTACGAGGAAAAATGAGGAAAACAGAAAAAACCATACTGGTGGGACGAAGAAGTTGAATACGAAATAGAAGAAAAAAGGAAAAGGTACCACGTATATTTAAGTTCGAAAGCTGTGGAAGACAAGGAGAAATACAAGGAATCGCAAAGGAGAGTACGGAAGAAAATAAGGGAAAAGAAGAACAACCAATGGGAAAGGACGTGTTCAAAGATCAATACATACATTGGAGGAAGGAAGAGTACAGAAAGTTGGAGGCTCCTCAAAAGTATGAGAGGAGGACGAACGAAGGACATAATCTCACCTATAACACCTGAAAAATGGAACAAGTACTTTGAAGAGATGTTGACAGAGGACAGACAAAACAAAGACATCCAAAACGAAAACCAGGGGATTGTTATACAAGGATCCTCAATTAGGATAACTGTGGCGGAGGTTAAAGAAGTCTGTAAAAACTTAAAAAATGGAAGAGCCCCAGGACCAGGTAATATTACTAATGAACTGCTAAAATACGGCACAGATAAACTCTACGGGCTATTAAGAAATTTATTCCAAAGTTGCCTTAACAGGCACGAAGTACCAACGGAATGGAAGACATCACACCTTACGACGATACATAAAAAAGGGGACAAGAGTAACTGTGACAACTATCGGGGAATAGCCGTTACAAGTGCTATAAGTAGAGTTTATGGGAAAATCTTAAAGAACAGGATAGAGAAAGAATATGCCAATATGGAGGCAGAAGAACAAGCAGGCTTCAGAGCAGGAAAATCCACAATTGATCACCTGTTTACGCTAACTCAAATTTTAGAAAAGAAAACAGCACGAAATCAAGAGGTACATCTCCTGTACGTAGATCTGAAAAAGGCTTACGACAGTATACCTTTAGTAAAACTATGGGAGGCTCTTCAACATACCAACATAAACACGGAAATAATAAAAGCCGTGAAGTCTTTATATGCGGGTTCCACATCTAGAGTCAAAACCAACGAAGGATTAACATCCGGATTCACAATAACCAAGGGTCTTAAACAGGGTTGCTGTATATCTCCGACACTATTCAAAATATACTTGGAATATGCACTAAAGACATGGAAACGGAAATGCAATAACATGGGAATGCCAGTGGATGACGACACGACAGTATATACCCTTTCTTTTGCGGACGACCAAGTAGTTATTGCACAAGATATACATGACATGGAATATATGAGCCGAAAGCTCATCGAAGAATACGAAAAATGGGGCCTGGATGTTAACATAGCAAAAACAGAATATATGTGCATAGGCGGACAGCAAGAAGACCTACACCTAGCAACGGGACAGATCATCAAACATTGCAATATATACAAATACCTAGGAATGAAAATATCCAAGGATGGGACACTAGATGAGGCAATATCAGACAGAAATATACAGGGAAGAAGAGCTACTACTGCTGAACAGTATTCTGTGGGACAAGACCATTACAAAAGAAAATAAAAAAAGGATTTACAACTCCATCGTGAAAAGTATATTAACATATAGCTCGGAGGTGTGGCCGATAAAAGAAAAAACAAAAAGAAAGATAAAAGCCACAGAAATGGACTTCTGGAGAAGAGCGGCAGGAAAATCCCGGAGAGATAGAGTCCCAAATGAAACCATTAGACAAGAAATGGGAATACAACATGACATTATAGATGACATTATAACCAAACAGCTAATATGGTATGGGCACGTCCAAAGAATGCCAGAACAAAGAATCCCAAAGAAAGTGCTAAACTGGAACCCCCAAGGAAACCGAAAACGAGGAAGACCGCGCAGAAGCTGGAGAGACGGAGTGGATAAAGAAATTCGAGAGACGGATCTGGAGGAGGGCCTATGGATGAACAGAGGGGAATGGCGATTAGGAATCGGAAGACGTAAAACGTTGTAACCCGATATATATATATATATATAGAAAAGAAAATTCATGAACATTCACTTTGCAAACATTTTAATTATTGGCCTAGATACATAGACGATGTGTTTTACGGGTACAGACAGATAATTAAACCTTTTTTATCATATATTAATACTCTCCACCCTAACATTAAGTTCATGGTTGAAATAGAAATAAATAAAACCATCAATTTCCTAGATTTAACTATTTGAAATAAAAACAATAAGCATGATTTTTCCATATACCATAAACCGTCACATACTGATACAATAATTCACAATAAATCCAACAATCCATACTCCCATAAAATTGCTTCGTTACATAGACTTATTAGTACTCCCTTATCGAAAGAAAATTATAGTAAAGAGCTTAACTACATTAAACAAATAGCCTATAACAATGGATGTAAACCAGATATTATTTACAATATTCTGAATAAACAAAGTTACAAGATAGCTATTAAATTAGTATACCCTACAGACAGTCGTGATATGAATAATAAATATAAAACTCTTACTTATACTGGTAATCTTACGCAAAAAATTTCTAAATTCTTAAGAAACATAATTATAACATAGCTTTCAAAACCGACAACTCTTTAGGTTCAATTATTAAAAACAATAAACAAAAAATAGATAAAAGCAATAAATCGGGAGTTTACAAACTTGAACTACATCATGCCCTAAATTTTATATAGGCCAGACAGGTAGATACTTTTTTAAAAGAATCAAGGAACATGAACGAAGTTATATTAACAACAAGAATGACTCATATTATGCAATACATCTCAGAGAAGAATCCCATAATTTTAATTATAACTTTAAAACTTTACACATTGAAAATAAATCGCAAAAATTAAATTTACTTAAAATTATGGAAATTTTGAAAGATAAAAATATGGACCTTTTATTCAATAATGATATAGGTTTCGGCAATTCTTCTTTATTAGGCCTATTTTGCAACTGATTCTTTTATTAATTTTGGTTTTCCCGTTTTTATGTTTGTACTCAGTAAACTTTAGTCCCTTTGTGTAATAAAGTTTACATCTTGAATAGAAAGTGCCTATTATTGAACCATGCTTCTGAGTATAATTATTTTTTCATTATAAAAATTCATTTAAGTTTAAATTTGTCAACATCCTTTAGGTTCAGTTTGCAATACAACTCAATTCGAGGAAGACACTGTGTAAATCGATTGTAATTGTAATTGGATTTTACCTCAATAAAGTGGAAATTAAGTAATATTGCTTTTTCATTTTTATTTTATTAGTTCTTATGCACTGAACCTAATCGATTACAAGTTTAATGACAATAGCGGGGAGTTACATAATTTAGTTTGATAGTTTAAAGCTAGTCCTAATGTTATGTATCTAGAAATTTCTAACGATTCCAACAGAGCAAGTTTTGAATATGAAGTATCTTAAAGTTATTATCGAAATTATGGTTGTGTTCTATACAATGATTAGGAAAGGTAGAATTTGATTTCCTATTTCTGTAACTTGTTTGATATTCCGACACACGTTGGATAAAGGTTCTTCCAATTAGGCCAATATAAAACATACAGGGTGCGGCAAAATGATAGGTACTATTTGGGATGTCAATAAAAACCAAACCACATAAACCAAACACTTCATATTTTATTTCTTAAATCTACATTTCATGCCATTCAGGAGCGTTATTTTTTAAAAATGATATCTTTTAAATGACGGCCATTATTGTCGATGCACTCTTGTAGGTTCTCACGGAAGCGCGTCATTACCCGATGGATCATTTCTTGGGAAATTGCGGCAATTTCTTGTCTTATGGCTGCCGTTAATTCTTCCAAAGTGCGCGGACGATGTGTAAAAACTCTCGATTTGAGGTAACCCCAAAGAAAAAAGGCCCAAGGCGACAAATCAGGCGAACGCGGCGGCCAGGCGAGATCACCCCGTAAAGACACCACTTTGTTTGGAAACATGTCTTGAAGAAGATTAAGTGAACGACGCGTGGTGTGCGATGTAGCACCATCCTGCTGGAACCAAAGATGTTCTCGGTGATTTTCGTTCAACTCGTTAACTTTTGGACGCAGGAAATTGTTAATCATATCAAAATATCGATCTCCGTTGACTGTTACGGTTATTCAATCTTCTTCGAAAAAGTAAGGGCCCCACACGCCGAATTCAGATATTGCACACCAGACGGTAACCTTTGGACTGTGAAGTGGTCGCTCATGTAATTCCTGTAGATTATTTGCCGACCAATAACGGAAATTTTGCTTGTTTACGGTACCCGATAGATGAAAGTGAGCTTCATCGCTAGACATGAATACAGCGCCTCGGGGAATGTTTTGAAGAATATCCCGGCATGAATTTGTACGGGTTTCAAAATCTCTTTCTCTTAATTCCTGCACTACCATCATTTTGTACGGATGCATTTGGAGTGAGTTGTGTAAAATTCTTCGAACACTTCTATCGGAAATTCCCAAAGCAGCTGCATGCCTACGAGCTGAACGCCTAGGAGACTGTTGTACGGAATCTCTTACTGCATTCACATTTTCCGGTGTTCTTACTGTCCTTGGTCGGCCAGTAGATTTTCGTTTAAGCGCAGAACCTGTTTCCCTGAAGTTTACAACCCACCGACGAATTGTTCTTCCATACGGAACCGCGCCATGCCGAACAACATCAAACTGATTACGGAAGGCACGCTGCGTCGCTATTACAGATTCCCTATTTCTAATAAACTCCTCGACAACGAAAGCACGATGCATTAGGCTTAAAGCCTTGTCGATAACTGAAAATTGCATACTTTTGTCTACCTAACGCGACCGCGTGCACAGTGTTGCCGGTTTTACAAAGCGAGCAACCACTATTTGAAATTCTACCTACCTTTTTGCCGCACCCTGTATTACACTCACAGGTTAACCTGTAGACACGCGAGTTCGATTTTTTGTCCGTTTTGTCCATATTGTCTTTTAAAAGTCAATCAATGGTGTTATTAATTTTGTAAGCTATGGTATCGTTAGTAGCTTTTTTTGATTAAATCACTAATTTTTTGAAAATATAAGTTAAGGGAGAAGACTGTACAGAAACTTTTATTTATAGTTTAGGATATATCAAAGAGCGGATTTGTGCTTTTTGCTTGTGTCGGAGAATATCGCTAGTAATATTATAATGTGTGTTTTTTAATACCTTTCTTTTTCAATAGAGAGAAACTCTGATATTATAACAGTTAATTTGACAAGTCATACCGCAATTTTATTCAGTATTGTTTGACATTTGATAATGTAAAAACTTACAACCGAGCAGCGTCTACAAATTGTGGACATTTATTTCTAAAGTCAGTGTTCAGTTAAAAATGTTCACAAAGTGCTTTTCCCAATTTACGGCAGAAAGTTATCTATGGAATTTTTATTATTGTTCTGGATTTAGCCGTCAGACTCGAAGACCTTGGTATCGTATAATATATAAATTAATTTCGGCATATTTGTCCAATCACGGCAAAGTAAAACGTCGCAATAAAGTGAATTATTTAATATATTAGTGCAACCATTCAAATTATCTTGTGTAGTAAACACATATTTAGAACGAGTTAATAACTCTGCAAAATATTAATGTAAATTAATGTATAGATACGGAATGTCTCACATTAGCAACCAACAAATAATAAAATAATTTAATGGAGTCATTCGTGAAAGTAATCGATTAATTCTAAATAGTTTAATAAATACTTAAGCATAAAATATCGGCCAAATACATTGCGCAAATACCGTAAATTCTAAATAGACTGATTCATGTGAAAATTTGAAAATGTACCGGTCTTAGGTAATAAGTAGATCCTGAAAAATATGCAAAATGCATGTTAAGTGCATAACGACATATTGTGAGTATTTTGTTTAAAATGCATATGTTGCATATGTAAAGGTTCCTATCCAAATGTCTAAAAATTTAATTTTATACACTTTATTCTAAGCATTACCCTGCAAAGATGGCCCATTTAACTGTAATTTGTCCCCCGCTGTGTTAACGATTTTGTAATGAGACTGGTTAATAATGTTTTAATACTTCTAAAAAAGCACACTGTACCACTACTTGTAAATATTACATTGTGATGTAAATCTCGGCTGTATGTTTAAATTTCTGTTCAAAATTTGAATGTAATTTTTTCACGTAAATCTCGGAACGTTGGTATTACTTCATATAGTCAATGTAACAGCCTTTAAACGCAGATGTAAGTTTCCGCGGTCGTTTTCTAAATGTAGATCTCGGTTTTCGGGTTGGAACCGCATCGACTTAGGCGCAATTGCCAACGTTTCGTCCACTGTTACAAAGGACATCTTCAGGGCTGTACGTAGATGTTCATCGATTCGCAGCAGCTTGAAAAATGACGAAGAATAGAAGTGGACAAAACGTTGGCAATTACTAACTTGCGGTTCCAACCAGGAAACCGAGATCTGCAGCAGTCCTTACTTACTAAAGTAATGATAACACATAAATTTTATCATATAGACACTGTGGCGGTACATAGGCACATAGGCACATGGCACATAGGCGGTTCCAACCAGGAAACCGAGATCTGCAGCAGTCCTTACTTACTAAAGTAATGCTAACACATAAATTTTATCATATAGACACTTTGTCGGTTATTGAAAGATTCCTTCGATGAATGTTTTGAAAGCGCTTTACAAGAGTACGCAATTGTAAAAATTTTAAAAACCATTTTTGTTTCAGTTGTAATAACACTAAATTGCCTTAAGTATTTACAAACTGTTCCAAAATTAAAGCAGTCTCACAATGGTTTCAATCATTTTGTTGTTTTCAGTTTAGTAAACGAAATACCGAAGAAAGTTTACTAAGTGCGTACTCTTGTACGTCATTACCCTAGTGCAGTGTAAATGTAAAAATGTCGAAAACAGCGTCTGAAAAATGGATTCGATTCGAGATAAAAAGGACTTTTTTATTGGGTGTAATATTCCGCTTCATAATCTGGTCGAGAAATTGTTCCAAGATTTCTTAAAGAAACACTACTCTAAAGAAAACGCCATTCATCATCTACTTTGAGAAAGAAGTATGTTAACCGTAACATTGAAAACGAGACAAAAGCCCTCCGAAATTAAATTAAAAATAAATATGTATGTTTCTCTGTCGACGAAACTACTGATGTTCAGGGAAGGTATATTGCCAGCTTTATGATTGGAGCCTTGAACGAGAATAGCCAAGAAAAAGAATATTTGATTGGTGTAAAGGTGAAAAAACGAATAATTTAAACATCGCTAGGTTCGTTAGTGATACGGTAACTAGTTTCTTTTTACGGCAAAAATTACCATTGAAAAAACGTATTACCAATGGTAACTGATGCTACTTCGTATATGGAGAAAGCAGCAGAAAATTAAAAAAAAATTTTCCCTAATTTAATTCATTGCACTTGTTTGGCGTATGGATTAAATAGAGTAGCCGAAACTGTTACATCAAGCTTTCCTTTAGTTAATAGTTTAGTAAGTAACGTGAATAAAGTTTTCGTTAAAATTCCACTTCGAGTTCAGGTATATATATATATATATAAGGAAGAATATCTAGAATTGCCATTGCCCCCAGAACCAGTTGTTACTCGGTGGGCGACATGGTTAAACGCCGAAAATTATGAAGAAATTAAGAATGTTATTTGCGATTTAGATCCAGATTGCTCGGCAGCAATTCGAAAATGCAATAGTTTATTTGAGAACCCTTTAATTACTAGTCAATTGTGTTTTATTAGAAATATTTTCTTGTGTACTGCTACCGCAATCACAAAACTAGAAGGCAGAGGATTTTCATTGCACGAAAGTATTTACCTATTAAATTCTCTAAAAAGTCGTGTCGAAACTTCGGTAGGCAAAAATAACGATATTTGTAAAGAACTTAATTCGGTGTCAGCAGAAACCTAGGATTTAAAAAGCTCATACAATTAAGGGGTACGTAAGCGAGAAAAATATTATAGGATACAGATGGGCAAAGGAAGTGAAATTCATACATTAGATATTTAAATGTGAAGAGTCCAAACAACAAACGAGTATAACGGACGGTATTACGGAGGACAAAAGCATTAATACTAAAGGACATATCATCACCGGATTAACTAGATACAAGTATTAGGGAATTGACAAAAGTGTTAAACAAGTACAATTAACGGTAGAGGGAAAATGCTCGTTAATTATACATAAACTGTACGAATGAATACAAATAATTAAAAAAATTCTTAGATGAAGTTAATATAGAAAAAATTGGAATAGGAAGTTTTATAAGAAGCCACATATATACTGTAGATAATTAGGAATAAGTAAGAGCTTAGATATAGTTATATAATTTGTATAATAAAGTATAATTTGTATCCTTTTTGTTCTCATTCGCCAAAAATACGCATTTCTAACATATCCACTTCTAAGTAATTCGACCCTATGCAAAAGTGTAGAGATCCTAAAGGCGAATACTTTTAAAAACAATAAAGCCATTCATGTCGATTACAGTATGTTTTTTCATACTCGTTCCAATACTTTCGCAGAAACTACGTATACCCATGTGTTATTATTAGAGAAAGGACGCAATTTCCATAAAACGCAATCGGCAATTGGAATTGTGTATAACGTCGCACAGTGCAACTCGGCGTAATTCAATGAAGTATTTGTTTGACTTACTCGGCCACCTGGTCTCGCACGATAACAATGGACAACTCAGCTATTGTATTCGGAGAATAGAGTGTTTTTTAAAGTGTTTTCATGAGCGTAGATAGAAGCAGGGTTTTTATAATGTATTTTATTTATTAGTTTATATTTCGTAAGATAAATAAAGTGCTTTGAGTAAGTTTCTTGTTTTCATAGTTTTAACTGTTAATTACATCGTAATTTTTGTGATAGATCCTGTTTAATATCGTTTGATTGAATCTATTTCTACCAATTATTTTGACGTAAGAGTGTGCATTGAATTTCGTTCAGTTTCAATAACTTACGCACACATTTTTAGATTTCATTTATTTAGATCTAGAGCATTGTTTAAGTTACTTTTTCAGACATGATATGGAAGAATGTCGAGAACGGCATTGTAAAACAATGGCGAGTTGGATTGACGGTCATACTGATTGTATGTCCATTGTCAGTGATTCCGAAATTTATTACAAAATCCGTAAAATATCGTCAAAAATTCGTCACTTAGGATCGCAAACACATCTGAACTCTGTAAAACTTTTATGGCGGCTAATATTCCATTAAATAAATTTAGCAATCCCACTTTAAAAATATTTCTTCAAAAATATACTGGTCCAAATGTTCCTGATGAATCAACTTTACGGAAATATTATGTTTCTAGGTGCTATACGAGAACAGTAGAACGCATTAGAAGCCATCTTTTAAATCAATACAAATGGATAAGCGCCGACGAAACGGTGAATATGTTAGGACGCTGTGTGGTAAATGTTGTAGCTGGTGTACTACATCCAACTATTCCCTATAACTCATATGTAATAGCAACAAGTGTTATAAATAGAGTTGACGCGGAAACAGTTGCTGAAACCATTAAGGAGAATATGCAAAAAATGCTTCATTCGGACGCCACGTACAAAGAAAAAATACTTTTATTTGTCAGTGATAGTCCTGCGTATATGTTAAAAACAGGCAGACTATTGAAGAAAACATATCCTAATATGCTGCATATTACTTGTGTAGCACATGCTCTCCACAGAATCTGTGAATATATCAGAGAAACTTTTCCGGAAGTTGATAGACTTATATCAGCTTTTGAAAAATTTTCAGAAAAGCACCATTGAGAGTAGCTCTTTTCAGGGAAAAATTTCCATGTCTGTCACTGCCTCCCACTCCAGTAATAACTAGATGGGGAACATGGCTGGAAGCTACTAGTTATTATGCTGAGAATTTCGATAGTCTAAAACATTTCGTAACTCTGCTAAAGGAGGATGCTAGAGTATTGGTGAGTGCAAGGAGCTCACACAAATCCCTAATTTAAAAAATCAGTTGTACTTTCTTTACGAATACTTTGGAAAATTGCCAAAACTAGTCACTTATTTTGAAAATCGAAATCTCAAATTAAATGACGGATTAACCACATTAGATGTGGCTGTTAATAATTTGAAGAATATTCCAAGTGACTTCGGATGTGGCCTTCGGCAGAAGTTTGAAGCAATTCTTAATAGAAATCCAGATTTAATTACATTGCAGCAATTATGTATGGAGACAATTCCACAAAATCTAACGGCTAAATATGAAGAAATAAAAGAATATTTCCAGTATGCACCTATAACCAGTTGCGATGTAGAAAGGACGTTTTCTATTTATAAGGATGTACTTAATTCAAAGAGAACAAAATTGACAGAAGAAAACCTTGAGAAACTATTGCTAGTCAATATTAATACTCCTTTACTCAACTTGAACGACAAAATGAACAAATAAAAATGTTCCAATCTAAACTAATCTAAATCTAAACTAATATTATAAAGAGGAAACATTTGTGTTTTTGTATGTATGTTTGTAATGTTTTCACACAAAAACTACTGGACCGACTTCAAAAATTCTTTCACCATTAGAAAGCTGCATTTTCACTGAGTGACATAGGCTATATTACATTAAAAAAAAAAGAATCCCCAATAAAAATGCATTAATATAACCCATGGTGTGAAAAAATTAGTCACAAAAAATCTGTCATCGCGTACGCTGCGGAAACTATTGTTGATAGAACAAAAAAATGTTCTACAGTATTATAGAACGTCTTAATATCTACAAAAAAATCCGTGATACCATATGTCCAACTACTGTAGTTATGCCACTATAACTACTTTTTTACATTTTAAAAGTTAATAAAAGTGCCGACAATAATCAAACCATATTATCCATACCTCTGTATTATTCCTTATCCTATTAAATGATATTTTATTAAAGACCATTTCAATACCAGTAAAATACTTTCCAAATTATTAAAATCGGACATTCCATTCAAAAGATAAAACGAATTTAAAAATGTCAATCTAAAGAAAATAATGTTATAATATAATGTAGTAGTATAGCGATGGCCATATTCATTTTGTTTGCAGTGTACTATTTTATTCACATGTCATCATACAAACATAATCTATTCCATTAATTATTATTTTATGTGACTTGAATAAAACTTTCACGAAATAATTATGCCGCGAAAAAGAAATTCGCAACTATCTACACGTAGTTCCCAAGCGAGAATAGCAAAAATACTTTCACGAAATAATTATGCCGCGAAAAAGGAATTCGCAACTATCTACACGTAGTTCCCAAGCGAGAATAGCAAAAATACGTCGTATTGGAGAATCTTCTTCTGAAAATACTGCTCGCCTTGCGAGTCAGAGAGAGTACGCGTCGCAATTGCGGTTTCGCGAATGTAGCGCCGAACGTTCGCTCCGTCTTGCTGACAATAGAGCTAGGATTTCGCGGACACGGGCTCGCGAATGTAGCGCCGAACGCTCGCAGCGTCTTGCTGAAAATAGAGTTAGGATCTCGCAAACGCGTGCACGGGAATCTAGCGCTGAACGTTGCTTTCGTCTTAAGCCGGCGACTGACTGAAGGCGAGCGCTGTAATGTAATGCTCACATCGAGCAGAAGAAAAGATGCCGGACTTAGAAGTGGCTAGTGCTGCGTTCATTTTAATGGGATATTGCTGCTTAAAAGAAAAACGACAAAAACGGTGGTGGCAGACAGATTTATTTAGAGGAAGAAGTGTAAATGGCAGCGCGACATTAATGAGTATCCTAAAAAACCAAGAAATTAGTGGACATTATAAAAACTTCGTGCGAATGTCTTCCACGGATTTTGAATACCTGCTTAATTTAATTGCGCCACGAATTGTAAAGCGAGATACCAATTTCAGGAAAGCTATATCAATAACGGAAAGGTTGGCAGTTACATTGCTTTTTTACGCTTCCGGAGACTCCTTCACCAGCTTACAATTCCTGTTTAAAATATCAAGACAGTGAATAGGATTTATAGTCAAGGAAGTCAGTGAAGCTATTGCAGCGGAATTAAATCAAAATATAAAGATAATGAAACAATTTGTTGAAATGCATGTAAACTTACAATTAATTCATTAAATCCCCAAATTCGTCATCAAATCCTTGGCCTACTTGGGTATGTTCCTCCTGGGAATGTGCATCTTGTGACGAGGATTGTGGTGAAGGTAAAAAAGGTGTTGATATATATGGACGAGGTGGACGTGAAATTGCAGATGCTATCATATATCCTGCTGACTGATCTTGGGTCCCTGAGAGGTATCTATAGTCGCATGCTGCATTTCCCTCTAGGCTTTGCAACGATGGTTGTGCAGAAGGAGTTGGTGTATATGTGGGTGTAGAGCTGTGGGAGGGAAGTGTATGTGGTTGTCCATAATTGTGTGCACACCCCGAGTCCACCCTGTCGCAAACACTATCGTAGCGACCCTGATTCGCATTAAATAAAACATTTGAAATGTGATATTGAACAACGTTGCGCGTCGAACGTGTGTAGTTTTTCAACTTATTGCTGACAAAAAACCCAAAACTTTCACATTCGCCAATGGCAGCTGGCCGCGTTGGTTCGGGTTTTTGGGAAGCTTTTTTTAATATGTCAAACGCTGATATCATCATTTCATCGGTTGACTTTTTTGCCTTCTTGCTACGAGGTGGACGGGATTCGGCATTTGACGTGTTTGCATTTATGGCCGTTTCACCCATTGTATTCGTTTCGTCTGTAATCGCGCCCACCTCTTCTTCTACCGCATTTGCTGCCATTTCATTGTCAGCCTCGATTTGAAAAATAAAAAATCACATTCAAAATTACAGATACCAGCATCAGCTGAAGAATGGATCAGGATTGCAGATAAGTTCTACAGCCAATGGAATTTTCCACATTGTCTTGGAGCTCTCGATGGCAAACACGTTGTTTTATAAGCTCCTATGAATAGTGCAAGCGAGTTTTACAACTATAAAAACTTTAGCAGTATTGTTTTATTGGCTTTGGTCGATTCACAATACAACTTTCTGTACGTTAATGTCGGATGTCAAGGAAGAATATCGGATGGCGGAGTATTTAAAGGCTGCGCATTACACAGAGGAATGGAAAACAATACTTTAAATATACCGGAACCAGTTCCATTGTCAACAGGAAGACCACCAACACCATATTACATTGTGGCTGACGAAGCAATCCCTCTTTCTGTAAATATATTGAAAGTGTATTCAGGACTCCACCGCAGACGAACCAGAGAGAGAATATTAACTACTACAACTATAGACTGTGTAGAGCTAGAAGAGTGGTTGAAAACGCTTTTGGCATACTGTCGTCAGTTTTTCGAGTGTTAAGGAAGCCTATGTTACTGGAGGCAGATAATGCTACTTAAGTGGTCATTGCGATAACACATCTACACAATTTTTTAATAAGAAATCGGGAATCTGCTAACTTATACACTCCTCCAGGAAGTTTCGATGAAGAAATTGAAGGAAACTTCAGACCAGGGCTTTGGAGACAAGAAACCGAACCGACAACGTCGCTTTTACCTCTGACAAATCAACCTAGAAGAGCTAGCCTTGCAGTGAAAGAAATTCGTGATGAAGTTGCACAGTTTTGTATAGAAGAGGGATCGCTAACCTGGCAAGAACATTATGCTTAAATTACTTACAGTGTCCATAGTTAATCGTGGCTTGTTCCGATCCAGCACAAATGCCAAGGCTTTAAATGCGAACCAGGTACTTTTATACACTTCTTCGGCGCCTGTAATTTAAACAAAAATTTGTTACTTATTTGCAAAATTATATCAATTAAAAATAAAGAATAAATTAAATTAATTTTTTAAAAAACCATTACTATGTCAATAAAAATTTAAGATTTCCAATTAATTAACACTGATTGAGTATATTGTGAAGTGAAAAAGTCTTACCTTTTCCTGTGCCTTCACTTTTAGTTACTTTTGCTTTCTCCCTTCTGAGAGAAGCAAGCAAACTTGTGATTTTGCGTTTGCACTCGTCTATTGTTGTTTTTATCTCGTCAGCCAGTTGCTGCCAGGCGTCATGTTTTTTTAATTTATGGTAGTGTTGTGGATCCTGAGGATCCCATAATATTGCTTTATTGCGATAAAGTTCAATAAAAAACAAAATTTTCTCTTGAGACCACTCCATTATTATTATTATATAATAATATTATAATAGAACTCGCAATGCACATAGACGTTTGCAGTTGGGCGCAATATCAACTACTAATTAGTATTAACAGATGCGATGACTGTGCTCACGTTGAAGACAAGACGCGACCTGTACTGAGTTGTAATGTAACATTCAAAGGGATTCGCCACAAAACCGACAGTCAAGTGGAGCGCGATTTACTCGACTTGAGCGGTTCTGTTCGGCGCTCGCTTTGGTGACTGATTAGCGAATTCTCGTGTTACATTACATTACATTACAGCGCTCGGCTTCAGTCAGTCGCCGGCTTTACAGAACAAAATGCGAGATCGTCACAATTACACGAACGACAGTCTAGCGCCGAACGCTCGCAGCGTCTTGCTGACAATAGAGTTAGGATGTCACAAGTGCGTGCACGGGAATCTAACGCTGAACGCTCGCAACGGCTTATGGCACAGAGACAAAGGCAACAGTCACTAACAACTAGGACGCGCAACAGAATTTTTAGCACATCGTAACAGATCGGCATTTAGTTACGATCTTCAAATTGATTATGCTCACCAGAACTGCATTCAAATAGGAGCAATGAATAAGATTTGTCCTAAATGTTTTGCAAAAAAATGAACTAATGAAGCGATCGGTATGTGCTGCGCGTCTAGAAAAGTTATTCTTCCTGAAATTGAAGAACCACCAGAACCAATAAAAAAACTTTTAACAAATAATCATACATTGTCGAAGCATTTTTTGAATAACGTACGTAGATACAATAGCCTTTTTCAGATGACTTCGTTTGGGGCAAAAGAAATTCGAGAGGGTAATTTTATGCCAACTTTTAAAGTTGAAGGACAAGTTTATCATCTGATAGGTAGCCTTTTACCGCCATCTGGCCAAAGCCCTCAATTTTTGCAGATATATTTTATTTTTGATGCCGACCAATTATCTCTGCGATCAATCATAGCCCCCACGCTAAAACCAGATTTGATAAACGAATTGCGATCATGTTGAATAGTCACAATGTATATATACAAAGTTTTAAACAAAACTTAGAACTTAACTCTTCGGAAAATTTAAAGCTAATTATTCATTCTGATCGCACACCACAGATAGCACATAGAGATAGATATAATGCTCCTAATGTAAACGAGGTAGCCGTTCTCTTGGTCGATGAAGAGAAGGGCCCCCGGGATATAGTTTTGCACAGTAAACACGGACAGCTAAGAAGAGTTTCAGAATTACACCGCTCATATGACCCCCTACAATACCCCATAATATTTATAAATATAAATTGATCCAGGATTGTTCGATATCATAACAAAAAATATGGTGCATGGACCGTGCGGAGAGCAGAACTTAACGGCTCCGTGTATGAGGAACGGTATCTGTACTAAAAAATACCCACGACGTTTCGTTTACGATACCCAGACCGGAGTGGATGGTTATCCAGTATATCGTCGCCGTGACACGGAAAATGGAGGTCGGAACACTACATTGAATATTAGGGGAAGTAGGGTCACTATAGATAATAGGTGGATTGTCCCTTATTCCCCACTGTTATGCAAAACATTCAACGCTCATATCAATGTTGAATATTGTCACTCGGTCCAAGCTATAAAATATATTTGCAAATATATAAATAAAGGATCAGACCACGCCATATTCAGCGTTAGAAATCCAAACAATGAAGTAGAAAACTATTTAAATGGCCGATATATTAGTACATCTGAAGCTGTATGGAGAATATTAGAATTTCCAATTCACGACCGGTATCCTACTGTAGTGCATTTAGTTGTCAATCTAGAAAATGGTCAGAGGGTCTATTTTACATCAGGAACAGCTCAACAAGTAGCCCAAAACCCCAGCAAAACGACTTTGCTGGCGTTTTTGATCTGTGTATTGAAGATGAATTCGCCAAAACTCTGCTTTACCACGAAATCCCGCAATACTATACTTGGGCTAATAATAAATTCAAAAGAAGAAAGCGTGGTGAAGATGTAGTTGGCCATCCGGGGATAAAAAGAGACGCCGCTTTAGGTAGAGTTTACGGGATACATCCGTCACAATCGGAGTGTTTTTATCTTCGATTTCTGCTACATCACGTACGCGGTCCAACCACCTTCGAATATCTAAAGACTGTAAATGGTATTGTCAAGGAGACGTTTCAGGCAGCTTGCCGTGATTTAGGTTTACTTGAAAATGATGACCATTGGGACTATGCACTAAGTGAAGCTTCGCTTTCAGAGTGTCCAAAAAATCTAAGAGAGCTGTTTGTAATCATTCTTTTATTTTGTCACCCATCGGAACCAATGAAGTTGTGGGATAATTTTAAAGATAATTTATGCGAAGATATTAGACATAGAATCAGACAGAAAAACCAAGATTTTACTTTACCTTTCAGTGAAGACATTTATAATGAATGTTTAATAGAAATAGAAAATAAACTGTTGCGATTAATTGATAAAAGTTTGAGTGATGTTGGATTACCTCCTTCAGTTCGTTCCCACAATAATACAGACACTATAGCACGTTATAATACCGATGAATTAACAGCATTTGTCAATGACAATGTCTCAAAATTAGTCCCTGATCAAAAACATGCTTTTAACACAATAATAGACAGCGTAGAAAACAACAGGGGGAAATTATTTTTTTTAGACGCTCCAGGAGGTACAGGCAAAACATTTCTCGCTAATTTGATTCTTGCTAAGATAAGACAGACAGGCAAAATAGCAATAGCAGTAGCTTCGTCAGGGATTGGTGCAACTCTATTGAGTGAGGGTAAGACTGCACATTCCACATTTAAACTCCCACTGTCCGTCTCTTTGGAGCAACAATCAACATGTTCTATCCGCAAGAATGGACCTCTTGGCAAATTATTGCAAGACGCGTCAATAATAATTTGGGACGAATGCACTATGAGCCACAGAGCTCATGTGGAGGCTGTGGACCGAGCTTTAAAAGACCTTAGAAACTCTGCAGCTGTTATGGGTGGTATAACTTTTGTGTTTGCCGGAGACTTCAGACAGACCCTTCCAGTAGTTAACAGGGGCACACGGGCAAATATTATCAAATCTTGCTTGAAGTCATCTCCCCTTTGGGCATCGATTCAACATTTGCATTTGCGGACTAGCATGAGAGCTCACCTCCGTAGAAACACCCAAAGTGATTTTCCACAACAATTGTTAAAACTTGGTGAAGGCATTTTTCCGTCTCCAAATATAACCACTTATGAAGTTCTTTTAGATGAGTCTCTGGGCCAAATAGTTTATAGTTTAGAAAATTTGATAGATGCGGTATACCCTGACATTGAAAATTTACTTGAAAAAGACTATCATTGGCTGTGTTCTAGAGCAATAGTGTCGCCTCGGAATGAGACGGTCGACGAAATAAATAATATCATCACACAAAAAGTTCCCGGCCTGGTTAAACATTACAAATCGATAGATACAGTTTCTAATACAGAAGATGCAGTTCATTACCCACAGGAATTTTTAAATTCACTTAACCCTGCAGGACTACCACCTCACAATTTAGCAGTAAAAATTGGGACGCCAATCATGCTTTTGAGAAATTTAAGCCCACCAAACATGTGTAACGGGACGAGACTACTCATAGAAGAACTGAAAGACAACTTAATTGTAGCGACCATTATAACTGGGCCTGCAACTGGTGGGTTAGCTAATATTCCAAGGATACCACTGATACCCACGGATATACCAATACCTTTTAAAAGAATTCAATTTCCGGTAAAAACTTCCTTTGCCTTAACTATTAATAAGTCACAGGGACAAACTTTCAATTTAGTAGGGATTGACCTTCGTAAAGAATGTTTTGCCCATGGGCAATTGTATGTTGGCCTATCCCGAGTCGGAACTCCAGAACATCAAATTATTTTGCTGCTACAAAACAAAACTACGCCAAATGTTGTGTATAGGGAAGTTCTTAGACACTAAAGTTCTACATATAAATCTCTTCTCTAATATAATATAAGAAAGTTTTGCATTTTGAATTTTTGTTTTTATTTTTAACAATTTATAATAATCAAGCTAAAAATTACTAGACCGATTTAAAAAATTCTATCATTACCTATTTGAAATTAAGAATTTTTCAATACCTGTAGAGTATTTTTTAATTTACTAATGTCGGACATTCTACGTAAATGATGTTACGAATTTAAAAATGTATTAGTTAGATATATATTCGTTGTAAAGTAAAATCTGTATATTGATTATTATGAATGTAAGTGTGTATCTAATAATCTGAAAGGAAGTAATTAAAAACTAAGTGAAATAAAACTTTTATGTTTACAAAAATGAATCTATAGTCGGACTTAGTAGACTTTCCACTGCCACGAGATCGGTATCTACGTGGGTGAAACCGCGGGGCATTGCTAGTTATAGAAATAAAATTAAAAACTTAAAAAATACAACTTTTTAACAAATACATATGTATTTCGTAATTTTATAGATCACCACCCGTTTGTTTTCCAATTATATAAATATAATTAATTAATAAATATGTATTTCGTAATTTTAGATAGACAAGTAACCACCCGTATGTTTTCCAATTATATAAATAAAATTAAAAACTTTATAAATACAACTTTTCAACAAATAAATATGTATTTCGTAATTTTATAGTTCACCACCCTTTCGTTTTCCAATTATATAAATAAAATTAAATATTTTAGAAATACAGCCTTTCGCCAGTACTGCACTGGGTGGTAAGCGTGTCCGTTCTCTAGTTATTATATATTATTATATTATTGAAGTTGTAGTAACATATATTAACCTCTTTGTCAATGCGATAGTAATAATTTAATTTAAAAAATGCCGTTATGATTACTACTTGATATTAAATAATTAGTAATAAAAATGTATTTTATATAAAACCGCAAGCAAATAAATATGAAAATGAATATGACACCAACATAATCCAGAGTTTAAATTATATATTCTTATTTTTTTAATATCGCATCATGATTGAATAACAATATTTTTCTTTGCAGATCATGGTGGTATACATTTTGTTTAAAATGTCGCGCGAAAGAGACACATCCATCATGGCAACCACGATTATGGCCTATAATATGTCCATATCCATTTTGCCTTACCTATCGTCAATTCTCCAGGATAATAGCACTTAGTCTTATAGGAATTTTACTGTGGGCTATAGTATATACAATAATTGGAGAAACAGCTGCTCCGGGTGGACACATGTTTCAGTTGATACTGTTAACGATATGTGCTCACTTTGGAGGTCTTTTAATATCCTTCACTACATTACCGGCACTTATAGGAATGTTGTTTACGGGATTGATATTTCAGAACGTTGGAATTGTTGACATTGATGAATCCTTTTCAGATGTGACTAAAGAACTGAGGTAAGAAAGTTACGTAGCAATATTTCCTTGAGTCGTTAACTCACTAAACAGGAAAGATAAGTTTTATGAGAACCAAGAATTGAAATAGGATTAATTAACCTATTATAATTTTCCTTTCTTTTAAATCTTGTATATAGTATTATGTATGAACGTCTTGTTCTTGATGTGCTAAATTCCAGAAAAAAAGTTGTTTAAAGAAAAACACATATACACGCTTTTTTGCTCCCAAAAACTATTCATTCGCTTACTTCTTAACGTGTTTACATATCAGAGTGACAGTTTCTATTCATAATTTTGCTATCTCTATGTAAGTTTTGAGACCTTAAATGGTAATTAAGTAACCCACGTACTAATACGCTACTAAGAAAAAATTAAGTCTAAATTTTGCGCACTTATATGACTCCATCTGAATGAATGCAGTTGCTGGGGATTTTCCTCATTGGCATTTCCTTTCCTTCATTTTCTCTACTACAATAGGACGATACCATTTTTACGACGATACCAAGACAGCGTGCTCTCAAAATTTGAAAGAATATCGTATCACTAGAGTTCACAAAAAACACAGAACGGTTTAAACCGAATCAGGTCCGCAATCCTAAGGTACAATATTCACATAATCAGAAAGGAACTATGGACTTAGACCTGGAACTTATGTACTTATACCTAGAATTGAGCAACACCATATACACAACTTCATGGCAAAGAATTGATTTATTGGCATTAAAATTTACACTTAGATAAAAACACAACGAAAGTGCTGAAGAAAAGCTTCAACTTTGCCATAACACCATATCTTCACGAAAACCATAATTTGTTCCATAAATAAACAATTAAGAACATCGACACAGATACACCATAACTATAACAAAATGAAAACAACATTCCACTACCAACCGAAAAAGAGAACGTCACTGTCGTAATGAATACGATCGATTACAAAACAAAAATCTCGGGTTGGTTCGGATAGACACATACCGAAAGACATTACCAACTCGACGACCTCTCTATAAAAGCAGCCAATGCAAAAATGAAAGTAAACCCAATAGACATCGAAATACAAAAGAAAATCAGTCCGAGACAAATATTGTCGAAATGTCCAAAATCCTACTGTTTGTGCCTCCTAGTTTGAAGGACCGTTATATATGGTTCAAAGTACCGACTGCTGCGTTGTACTCGATTCTCGAAGGATCATGTATATGTTTTGTATTTAACCCACCGCTCACGGGGCGTAACTTTCGTATAAGCTGGTCGTTTCTTTTGGTTGGTGGTAGTTATATTGAAAATTGGTGTGTTTTCTGAATGTTTTTATTTATTTTACAAAAAACACTTAAACCTAATTCAATAAGATAAATCTCGCACTTGATGTTAACTTAAACTTAATTCTTTCTTACTGTTTTATTGTTGTATGATTGTTGAAGAATGTATGTTGTGTTCTACCCTGTATGAATGATTATGTTCTATGTTCAGATTGATGATGTTCTATCTGATTACGTTCTATTCTGTGGCTGTTGAGTTACAAGTATATATAAAATTTATCACTATCCCTACCTTAACATAACTAAAATGTGTGTGTAGATTTTACGTAATTGTTGTGGAATTTACCTACATTATTACTTCTTAGAAATTGTATCTACATGCAAACATTACCCAATGTTTCCGATAGTCTTAAAGATCTTACTGATAAATAAATATAATAGTAAAATAGAATTCATAATTACGTATTAAATAGAGTGCCATAAATCTTCTTAATATAATTCTATCTAATCGGTTCATCTACAATAGATTTTTATGATCAATGCATATTTGGATATCTTGAACCTATTATGTATATTAATATAATTAATAATAGCAGGTTTTGATATGTCTATAGAAATTGTTCACTAATTACCCTAGGCAATAAAGAAATGGTCTAAATATATAAAGCAGGTAATAGAGATTAGTAAATGTAAATTCTTTGAATCTAAGGATAATATTACAATTTAGAATATGATAATCAAAATACGTTGTAAATAGAGGTGCGCTCGTGCGTGTGTTAAGTGACCGGTCACGTAAATTAGAGAGATCGGATAACCAGCCGGTGCGTAGGGCCGCCAACCCTGGGGAAAGGGTTGGCGGCCCTACGCACCGGCTGGTTATCCGATCTCTCTAATTTACGTGACCGGTCACTTAACACACGCACGAGCGCACCATCATACAAAACCCTATACTTACGCTCTTACACAAACACAAAATCACACACCCAAAGACACGCAAGCTGCCAGCAGCAACCAACACACAAATTCATACCCAGAAAAAGACACAAGCTGCTAGCAGCGAACAACACATCTGTTCTCACCTTGCTATCTATTTTTTGGAATACTAAGGCATGATTTATTATTACTATTTAAATGTATCTTTGAATAATTTAAACCATAGCAACTCAATT